>HG995377.1:11490000-12115000 GCA_905333075.3 Atethmia centrago | reverse complement strand
GCAAGGACCGAAATTGCAATTTTCAATTGTGTGAGTGTTTTAACGTAAACAATTTAAGCAAACGCCTTTTGACTGAACAAAATTTAATCTTTCTTGTACCAACATATTTAAAAACTTAACACATGAATATAATGCATGTTTACCACTACATAACGGGCATGTCAAGTTGTGTTTATTAGTTTTACCTTTAGTACCTGATGAGACCCTATTATTATTATTCGCATTCGCATAACTTAGTGTAGTTTGAGAATTAGACTGCCTTTTATGATCAGCTGATTGTCTACCCTCATGTTTATTTTGTGAATGTGACTGATTATTTTTACTGTTACCTGAATTAATCATGTCTAACATGTCAGACCTATTGTTTAAAAAGGTTAATAAGTCTTCTAGTTTTATAGGTTTAGAGGTTTTATTAGAATCAGAGGTAAGTGAGCTTCTGTAGTTCTCCCATTCGCGTTCAGTAGCAGAATCAAGTTTACTGACAACTAAATAAATGATATGAATATCCTCGAGTGAAGATTCCGGTTCTTTAAGAGAATTTAGTGCTCTCAAATTACGTAAAACGCAATCTACCAACGTTCTGATCTGTGCTGAACATTCCTTACCAAGTGAAGGTGCCGCAAACAAAGCCTTAACGTGGTTGTGTATCAATAGCCTATTATTTTGATACCTTGCTTCAAGCAGGTCCCACGCGTTACAATAATTAGCCGCTGTAAACTCTAACGAACTGATAACGTGTAACGCAGATCCGCTAAGAGACGATTTTAGGTATTGAAATTTCTGAATAGAATCTAAGTCGTCGCGGTCATGTATCATTGAAACATACGAGTTTCTAAATTCTAGCCACTTATCGAAGGAACCGTCGAAGGCAGGTAACTTTATTTGAGGTAATTTAATAGACACAGATTTAACGGAAGTACACTGAGAATTATTTATTCCGTTTTGTTCAAGATCGCCCACCATGTGCTTTGCTATAGCTACAATTGAATAATATTGGCATTCAAACGATTCTCTGTACTCTAAATGTGACAGTAATTCTTTTTCATTCACAATTCTTTCTATTTTAGATTGCAAATCGTTAAAATCGGCAAAGAAAATGGCTGCCGAATGAATACGCATTTGCACTTGAGTTTTAAATACAGAATCTAAACACGATCTGTCTAACTTACTAATATAATTTGCGAACAATGTTAATCTACCTTTAATTACACCACGCTGTTTTTTAAGATCAGATAACTGACTATCTAAAGGAGACATAGTTTCATTATCACTCATTTTGGTAGTTTATGAAAGTAGGTACTCACCGTTTTGCGTGTTCAGTCGTGTTTTCTCACCAGAAGACGGCCCCAGCAATGCCGGTAGATCTGACTTCGATCAGTTCTGAAAAACGTTTAGGTACGATATTAACACAAGGCGAAGACACAGGGGAAGGAGGGAAAAGGGTGACTGGATAACCTGACCGTTGCGGGCTGCAGCATCAACAGCTTCTTCTGATCAGTAAACTGTGGCTGGGCTCCGGATCTCCTCAACGTACTTTTACTTCGAAGTTCCACTCGCTTCCTCACTTCTTCAACCCGGCTCGTCACGTGGCTGATATATTCTATTTGGCTCGAAGGTCCAATGTTTTGGCAGCGAAAGGGGCTTGCGGGGCTTCTTCAATAAAGCTCAAATATGGGTTTACAATTTAAATATATTACAATTTCGGTTTATACATTTTGCACTGTTTCTTCCAGCTTGTTCTATTCTATTGTTCTGTTGTAAAATCACTAGGGGCGCACGCACATCAGGAGCACCAATCAGGAGAGAGCCGCCTGGTCTCGCCCAATCACAGACAGCTCCGCCCGCCGTTGGTCACGCGCAGCCTTATATTTATGACACTAGACGGCGCTGCTCACCGTCCATCAGATGTGATTCCACCGCCGCGCAATAGATGGCGGTGCTTGATACAACAACAGGTAAGGCTCAATTATCCCTACTTTGTTCGAAGTCACGAGTAAACCCACGCGCGAACGCATTAACGATACCCAGACTGGAGCTTAACGCTGCATTGCTTCTATCCATTTTTTTAATGGAGCGAGTTTATGATACCTTGCATAAAAATATTCAAATAGATGATGTGTACCTTTTCACCGACTCAAAAATAGCATTAGCTTGGATTCAAACAGAACTCACTAAACTGCAGGCTTATGTATCGAACAGAGTGGGAGTAATTCAGCAAAAAACCAATAGGTGGCGCTGGCTATATGTACCATCTGTAGAGAACCCTGCTGATTTGATTAGTAGGGGAGTCAGCCCTCAGGAGCTTCCGACCTGCGCCCTCTGGTGGGAGGGACCGAAGTATCTGCAATCGAGGTACAACTTTGATAATATTGAAAGGTTAGTCTTATCTGGAAAAATACCTGAAATGAAGGCTAAGTCCACTCCTCCAGCAAAAGTTGCGTTGACAATAGGTATACAGCATGATATATTTCAATTAATAAATAAATATTCAGAGATAGGAAAGATGTCGAGGGTAGTTGCATACGTGCAAAGATTTTGTCGAAACTTAAAAGAGAATACAAAACATAAAGGCCCTCTCAATCCTAATGAGCTACAACATGCATTGCATTCAATAATTAAACATGAACAATCGATACATTATTGTGAAGAGATAGACACGTTGCGGAAAGGTAACTCCATGCGAGGGCCGCTACAAGCCCTACACCCATTCATGGATTCAGATGGCCTGATCAGGGTAGGAGGTCGTTTAGACAATTCGGATATACCGACCGCTCAAAAGCATCCTATCATTCTACGTCGAGAATCGCGAATAACTGAACTTATCATACAGAGTGAACATGTTAGGTTGTTACATGCTGGACCTAAGTCACTCCTGGCTAACATAAATCAAAAATACTGGCTAATTAATGGCATGCGACAAGTAAAAAAAGCAACTCATAAATGCTTGGTTTGTTTTAGGTTAAAAGCTGGTGCAGCGAAGCAGTTAATGGGGTCCTTGCCTCAACACCGCGTGACATCATGCAGACCATTTAAAAAAGTAGGCATGGACTTTGCTGGGCCAATCCAAGTCAAGAATTCGCGTGTAAGAGAAGCTATAGTCAGTAAAGGTTACGTATGCATATATGTATGCTTTGTCACAAAGGCAATTCACTTAGAGTTGACTTCAGATCTGTCAACTGATGCATTCCTGGCGTCTTTCAAAAGATTCATAAGTAGGCGTGGCTTGCCCAGCGACGTATTTTGCGATAACGGTGGCTGTTTTCGTGGGGCAAGGAACCAACTAGCTGAGCTGTACGAGCTTAATAGTTCTGCAGATCACCAGACACTTGTGCAAGCTTATGCCGCGAGAGAAGGCATTAAGTTTAATTTTACGCCTAGTTATTTATTTATTTATTTATTTAGGGACAAAAAACAGTTACACGTTACAATTTGTATATCGGAGCTAATTAGGTTCCTTTAATAAACGTATAACCCACACTATTGTCCACGGATTCAACATTAAAAAAAATACTTAAAAGAGGAAAGGACGGACGGCCGCATATTTAAAATATTAAAAGAAGAAAAAAAGAAGAAAAGTAAGTTATGAAAGGTTGTCAGTAAGTAAAGCTATAGCCATTTTTTTAAATCGTGCAGGATTAAACGCAAAAATATCGGTATCAGTCTTCGATCAATAATAGTACTAGATTCCCGATAAGCGCTTCAAAAACGGCCCGAAAAATAAGAGCACAAATACTTTTGTGGTCTTATTTCAAATTAGTATTGTTCAATCATAGCCAACGTCAAGACGTCAAAATGCCGCAGTGCGCGTTCAAAAATTGTGTAAATAATCACCGTAACACCAAGATTTTGGAAGAAATATCTTTTTTTCGGTAATTTTATATCAATATGTATTTATCATAAAATAAAAACTGAATTAAATAGTAAATATAAGTCATTTAGCAAATATTATGATTGTTAGACCAATGTTTGCTACAACGCGCCAACTATTGTAACAAACATCGACTATTCTAGAAAAGGGAATGCATGGAGTAGTATTGTTATGTTATGTTTTTTTTTTGTGAAAATGTATGTTTTGATTTTTGTTTGTAGATTTTCTAGCGACCCATTTCGCTGTGCAGAATGGGTATTTATTGTCGCGAAAGAAAGAGGAGAAGAATTATACAAGCCTTATAAAAATTCGACTTTATGTTCGATTCATTTTGATATATTGGGCATAAGTGGAAACACGCAAAGGTGTAGATTACTAAAAACAGCTGTTCCCAAATTGCAGGTTATTATCATAAATTATTAAAATAGTTGTCATCATAAATTATTAAAATCGGTCAAAAATATTTGCTAAAACGAACCTTTGCCTAAAAAAATATGTTTTTATTCTGCTACTCTACGTCTTTCAATTCTTACTGTGTTCTGAGCATTGTAATGTAATACCAAGAATTACGTCTAGTTTCAAAATAGAGTAAGCGAGAAATTGTTAACAAAATGTTTTTAACCTTATTTGATTGTTTTAAGTTTCATTTTAGAATAAATATTTTTGTACTTATTATAAAAATGACTTTTTATTTTTAAGCTTAAGCTTTCTCCGATGACAGAAGGACTTAAATATAAATATTTTGGAATCGTAATTAAACTTTATGCTTGAGTGTTAAGGTTTATAATGAACTGAAGTTGTTAATATTATAAAACTTTTTTCTTTAATTCGTAGTAAGAAATGTAAATGTTTATGTATGCGTAAACGTGGCCACTTTAGCGACGTATTTTTGTTCCTAATCCTGTATCTAGTGCTATTATTGATCGAAGGTATCAGTAAAGTGTGTGTTATAAGTTACTACAAGGCGGCGGAGAGGTGCCCGCTCACCGGCGTTTGTTTTGCACTTCTCAGTGTGAAACAGACGAGGAACGCGCACCTCCCGCCGTATAATACTCCTAGGTACTACGTAACATAACTTATTGGTAAGTTCATTACAATCGAACTTATTATTACGAATGCCATGCAGCATCATGACCATGAGGAGCGTACGCCTGGACTCTAAACTCAAGAGATTGTGCTGTTTGAGTAGTTTTAAATAAGAAATTCTCGAGTTATAAAATGTATACTGCACGTTACGTAGGAATTTTTTTTTAACCATTTCAAGTCTATATGAGTATTTGTCATAGAAAGGACTCCAAATAGGAACAGCATATTCTAACTGAGAGCGAATCAGGATCTTGTATAAAAATAAGAAAGTAGTTTTTTTTTAAAGTCCTTGGAAGATCTCATGACGAAACCATACATCCGAAAGGCTTTGTTAATAACATTATCGATATGAATATAAAAGTGTAATTTGGAATCCAGCAATATTCCAAGGCCTCGTATGGACTCAACTTTTATCAAAGGGATGCCATGCAGGGTATATATGAAATGAATTGTATTTTTATTTTTGGTAAATGATAAATAATTACATTTAGGTATGCTCAGTTGTAACTTGTTATCTAGGCAATATTGAGAGAGTCTATGGAGATCCTCTTGAAGCAGTAGGCAGTCATGAATATTCAAACAAGATTTATAAATTTTTATATCATCGGCATACATTAGGAAGGCTGAGTTAATAAAGCAGGATTTCATATCATTAATGAATAAAATAAAGAGGAGTGGGCCCAACACTGATCCCTGGGGCACACCAGACTCCACGACAACATAGTCTGACTCGTAACCATTTATAACAACTTTTTGAGTTCTATTAACTACATAAGACGCAAACCACCTAAGCAAACTACCTCTGATGCCGTTGAAAGCAATTTATGCTTTTGGATAAAATAAAAGCAATTTATGGTCCACCTTGTCAAAAGCTTTTCGAAAATCTGTGTACACAGCATCCACTTGGATGCGGTTGTCCATCTTCTCAAATAAGTAATTTGTAAAAATCATAAGATTTGTGGTGATTGATCGACATTTAACGAAACCGTGCTGTTCTGGAATGATAAGATTACGCAGATGAGGAAATAGGGAGCTATGCACAAGACTCTCAAAAAGCTTAGACAAAGTGGACAGTATCGAAATAGGGCGATAGTTTTTAATGTCTGTCTTATCGCCACTTTTATACACAGGTGTGATGAAGGCACTCTTCCATATACCGGGGAAACATCCTTCTGTTAAGCATTTATTATAAATTATATGTAGTGGCAAGTGAATGGTATTCGCAGTATTTTTAAAGAAGATGGGCGAGAGACCATCGGGACCAGGTCCTTTGGTTTGGTCTAAAGCTTTTAGCGCTCTATGTACTTCATCCTTGCTAAGATAAATATTAGGGAGGGATATAGATTTATCAGCAAAGTTTTTGGATGGTTGCCAATTTTCGGGGACAAAATCTGAGGGCTCATAAACAGACTTAAAAAAAGCTGAAAAAAGATTACATATTTCAGTAGGATTACTGGAAAGAATATTATTGAAGTGCATAGTAGCCGGAATACCCGTCCTACCTTTGCGGTTGGAAATATATGACCAGAAGTGTTTGACATTGAGATGTATACTGTCTTCGACCGAGTTTATGTACCGTTTAAAACACTTACCGCAACCCAATTTGAAACGTTTACGATTATTTGAGAAGGTTTCATTATCAGACAAGTTACAATTTTTTTCCATCTTATCCAAGCACGTTCCTTTTTCTTAAAGATGTTAATAAGCGATGGGCTAAACCAGGAGGGAAAACGAGAAGTTTTCGCTCGTATTTGAGGAACATCGTTACGAATTAACCCATATATGTAATCATAAAACTTAGAGACCGCCTGTACGGCCGTTAGGTGAGAAAGTAATTCACCCCAATTTAGTTTTAAGAATTCGCAATTAATACTTTTATAGTTGGCCTTATAGTAATTATATTTCGTGGTGGTATGACGCTTCATTGGTGTAAATTGAGATTCAAGAGAACTCAAAACGGAAAATGGGGGATGGTAACTATCCTGCTGTAATAACTCAACGTCCGATTGTAATTGACAGTCTACGTTAGACATAAATAAATCCAGTGTTCTTCCTCGATTATTTTTAATTGTGTTATACTGTGTAGCATTGATGGTGGACATAAAATTAAATAAATGATGATGGCTTGCGGTATTCGTTGGCCTCGCAAGTGTTGAATTGTCGCGGTCTTGCCACTCAATATCTGGTAAGTTATAATCAGTGATAGGAATAGGTAGTGCCTATTTGCCTAAACTTCGAAGAACACAGACAAGAAACGGAGACTTCCTTAGGACTAACTTTTTTTCCGAGACATCTGTCCCGAAATTTCGAGACAACACATAAATACATTTAAAAAATATGTTATTTGGAATAAGTAATTCATCTATATTTACCTAAAGTTTGCGACTAGATATATCATAATAAATAACATACACAGTCGTTACAACCATAAAATTTTCTGTGGTTTTTTTTTTTTGGAGTACATTTTGTAAATGACTTGTTGATCGTAATACACAATGAATCACAATGTTTGAATAAGAAGCCGTACACGTTTCGAAGTAAATATCTTCTTTCTAGCTCACTCTCGGCTACGTTTAATGAGATTTCTAAAGTTCAAGTGTAAAAAAGGCATTATATGTAACACATAATATGATTTAAAAGAGTGTCCATGGAGTTTCTTGCACGTTCTTCTCCATAGAGACCTACTCTTTGAAACGTGCAATTTAGCTTCACTTTTCTTGGACTGACCGACATTTGACTATTCAAAAGTGCCCGTAAATGGTCTATTTGAAATAAATGCTTTGATTTTGATTTTATCGGTATTTAAAATAAATAAATAATTCATTTATTTGCCAGAATGTAGGTATACAAAGTGGTATGATCTTAATATTAATGAGGTCCCTTTACATTCTGCCGTTATACATGATGTGCAAATATTTAGTTACAAATGAAAATACAAATACCTTTTTTTCTTTCATCTTAATGAAATATATTTCTAAAGTATATTTAAAAATGTGCATGATATTAAAATAATTGCATAATAATGGTATCACATTATCACATTTTACGGCAGCGCGTTTCGTTATCTATTCTTAGAAATTACAAAATGTAACCGCCATGGTCGCATACCTGTGCGGCGCAGGGAGGGTCTACATACCCCCTCCCCCCTACTCCTTACCGCCCCGCGTGCGCGCAGGTTACCTTCACTTCAATCCTGTACTTCGGTTTGTTAAGTGCGCATCTTCCTGTATTGTTTTTGTGAATATTGTTTTTCACCCTCGCTCGTTTTTTGGTTCATTGGATCTTCTTAATACGACTACTTTGGCTTGAATTTATGGATTACGATTTGCTGCAATAACATTGTTCTTGTCTGTCTACATCAAATAATACGGTAAGTCAACATTTATTACTTTTTAATGTTTTGGCTAAATTTATTTATTTTATTTCTTGTAGGGAAACAAACAGTAAGTTAGATATAAAGAAGAACATTAATGTATATATTATTTTATCTTAAACTAGCAATTTGACAGTCTAGATTGATATGCAATTGTATGAACTTGATATTTTTTAGTGGAGTTTTTAAGATAATTATTGTTTATGAAACGTAGTTAAAGAAAAAAAACATACGCATTTAACTTTTGGTTCAAATATAAAAGTGAACTTCAATACTACCAAGCATAGTAATGTTATATCTTTGGTGTCATAAAGAATTGCTAAGGTGGACGAATTCTATCAAAATATATTATTTTTCTGGCCGGTTCTTTTAATATTTGAACCAAAAAGGAATATGTCTTTTGCGCATTGACTAAAATGTGAAAAAAAAATTCAATAACAATGATGTTACGCGTGTTCATATTATCTAACCGTTTTTCTTTATTAGAGCGTAAAATGAAAGAATTAAATCTTTAAATCGATACAATCGATGCACCTAGCTGGAATGCGCGCACCTCTCCCGCTTTCCTTTCCACCTCCCTGTATCTATAAAGGTTCGTTATTCCTTTTGAGGCATGGAAAACTTAAAATTTTATTTTATTTTAGGTACTTGCCATCGTACATCTTTTTGGAGAGCAGTAAGATTGGAGATGGCGAACAAGCCTAAGAAAGCAACAGTACAAAGTTGGATTGGACTTCATCCTGAATTATATTACGACCCGGCCAGTAATTTGATTTACTGTTCTAAGTGTGAGAGCAGTATAACAGCTAAACTTAGTAGTGTCAAGAGGCACGTTAAAGGTCCGAAACACAAAGGGACAAGTAAAAAACCAAATGAAGAATTTTATTTGGACCTAGTACAATTTCTCATATTATGTAATATACCTTGGATTCAAGTAAACAACCCCGCTTTCAAAAAATTCTTCCATAAATATATTTGCTGCAATTGTACAAATCGACAAAAGCTTCCTGAGCAATCATTGCTGAGAAAAGTTTATTTAGATAAGATTTTTAAAACTAAAATTGACTCGATTTATGAACAAATTGAAAATCAAAAGCTGTGGGTATCTTGAGACGAGACAACTGATTTTTTAGGCAGATACATGGTACATTTACTTGTAAAACCTTTAAATGCGATCACACAAAAACCATTTTTAGTTGCTTGCAAAGTACTAGAAATTGTTAATGGGAGCACAATTGCCCAATTTGTAATAGACTGCTTTGAAAATATGTGGTGCGATTTGTATGAATCCAAAGTAGGAGACGTTGCTGTATTATGCACTGATAGTGTAGCATATATGCTAAAAGCGGGACGTGTGCTGAAAAATTATTTGCCCAACATGATACACGTCACTTGCTTAGCACATGCACTGAATCTCGTGGCAGAAAAAATACGATACGAATACTCAGATGTAGATGAATTAATTTCAAACGTAAAAAAAAATATTTTTAAAATCACCTAATAGAGTGCGCTTGTTAAAAAACACCTTTCCCCACATGCCGCTTCCTCCAGAACCTGTTATTACAAGATGGGGTACTTGGTTGGAGGCAGTGTCATATTATGCAAAATATTATGATCAAATTAAAACAATTGTAAATCTTTTAAGAAGTTCCGACGCGCTATCTATTAGGTGTGCCAAAAATGTTCTTCAAAAGGAAAACTTGAAATCGGACTTGGACTACATTGAGGAATATTTTAAAGATATACAAATTGGATTAAAGAAATTACAAAAATCGAATTTAACTCTAACGGAATCCTTTGAAATATTTGATCACGTGAGAACTGTGCTTAGCTGGTGTTCATCTGAGCTTATAAAAAATAAACTCGTAAATGTCATGGACAGAAATCCCGGTTTAGATAAAATTAGAGACATATGTGAAGCGATAACAGCAGGAAAGGATGAGCGATCATACTATATGTACGCGCCTTTAACCTCAGTTGATGTTGAAAGGTCATTTTCAACTTATAAATGGATTCTTAACATAAAAAGAAATCGCCTGACAGTTGAAAATATAGAAAAAATTATGATTGTGTATTTTAACTTAGATGACTCATCTGACAAAGAAAATTTCGGTTCTGATACTGAACTTGACGAATCGAATCACGATGATTAAATTAAAATCGTTCTTAGTTTTTATGGTATTTGTAACACAAATAAAGATTTTCAAATTCTTAGCAATTTTTGATGCATCAAGTTCTTTATCAAAACCGAACAGTTAGTAGTTCAGTATTAAAACTGATTGTCCTAAATGCTTCACATATTAATTTGTAAACTTCAAAGGTTAATTTGTACTTTGATTTGAGTAAAAATTGCATCCCTCAACGTCAGTAAAATAAATATGACATAGATATTTAAAGATAGATAAACATAAATTTGTTTCTTAAATCTTTCCTTCTGTACATTTTGTTTCATGGTTTCCAATTACGTCATATTTTAAAATAATATAAATATACATATATTTGTTACAACAATATTCTATGTGTTTTATTTTTCCTTTAGAGCCCATTAATTATTTAATGAACCTAGAGCGATATCGACCGGCGATTTTTGAGCATTTTTTCTTTCGTTTTTTTTTTGCATAGAAATCTCCAAAAATCGCCAGACAATATCGGTGGTGTGAAAGGACCCTTACGTTTTTTTTTTAACTAGTTAATGCCCGCGGCTTTTCCCGCGTGTACTATTGTTTTTGTATCCCATGGGAACTATACTTTTTTTTTAATAGGAAGTAGCATATGTGCTATTCCACACCTTAATCTATATCACTACCAAAATCAGCATTTTCAGTGGCATTGAGTAATGGACATCCATACAAACTATCACATTTATAGACAAACTTTAGATAAATATAGACGAATTACTTATTCCAAATAACACATTTTTTTTAATTGTATTTAAGTGTTGTCTCGAAATTTCGAGACAGATGTGCCGGAAATAATTTAGTCCTAAGGAAGTCTCCGTTTCTTGTCTCTGTTCTTCGAAGTTTAGGCTAATAAGCACTACCTATTCCTATCACTGGTTATAATCCCCAGCTATATAAAACGATTCGGTACTGGTGTCGATAAGAAAGTCCTGCAGCATATCAAAGTGGCAACCATACACATCGTCAGGAGACCGCAGTGGTATGTAGGCAGCACTTATAATGTGGCGGGTGTTGGCCCGCGACGCAGGCAGCTAGATCATAACATGTTCGATGCTCGCGTGAGCAGGCTGTCATTATTTTCATCGGTCGGAGCTCACGTCGCACTGCTATGAGAACCCCCCCACCCTCTCGCTTGTTTGTTGCAACACGATTACGATCTTCTCTAAAAACTAAATATCTGTCATCAATAAACTCGCTATCAGCAATGCTAGGTGTAAGCCAGGTTTCGGATAGTATGATAACGTCAAACGAATACGACAAAATATTCATGAACAATGTGTGTAATTTGGTTCGAATTCCTCTGCAGTTCTGATAGTACAACGATATACTGTTATTGTGCATTATATTAATTAGCTAGACTACAAAAAGTGTAAACAAGTTAAATAAATAATAGTTTCGGGTAATCCTAAAAAAAAAAATCGCTGCAATTTGTAAAACACCATTACTTTGTAACCATGATTCTTAATAACTATCAAAATTAAATTATAAGTTACGCTTAAAAAAAATAGTTTGAGACTTTTAAACACTTTAAAATAATATAAGACGACTCCACTGATATCGTAAGAATAATTATAGTAACTACAAAAAGCGTACAATATTACATATATTATACGGAAAAGTAATATAAAAAAAGTTTGAATGATTTTTATCTTAATTGGTTGTTTACTTACGTCGACATAACAAAACTTAAAATAAGAACAATTATTGACACAATGAAGTAGGTAATCATTATCTACGAGATGTGAAAAAATGCATGCATAATGTATAGTACGCTACATATTCTTGTTTTGTTTACATTGGGTGATTCTAATAATGTCGTCGTTACAACGTATAGCAAAAGTTTTCGTGCTATCTATTTCTTTAGCCAGTCCAGTGGCATTTTTGATCCGCACATATTTAAAATTATGTTTTTTGGCCAAATCACGGCAATTGCGAAATAATTTTTTATTGTACAATGTTAAATGTTCGTTAATATAAATATTTTGAGAGGTACTCGTACCTGAAAAGCCGATGTCACTGGATTTTAAACTTTTAGTTAAACGATAGGCACTTATAATATTATTGCGCTGTGTACGTGATGAGAATTGGTAACTGGGTAACACGATACCCCTTGGTAAGACTGGTTGTCAGACTTTTGGGCTTCTGACGACCTGTAACGACTGTCAAAGATCCGCGAATGTCAGCCGGGACCAACGGCTTAACGTGCTTTCCGAGGCACGAAGGGGTGGGTCTTGGTATGTAAAGATGGTCACCCATCCGCGGACCAACAATCTACATCCATCCATCACCAACCAACCAATATTATATAATATTATAATATTATCCTATTATATGTATAATGTACCATTAGCCGTTTTTAGCTGCAAGGCTCGAACCTTGCCGTCCTTTCCAGGAAACACATCCACTACACGTGCCATGGGCCACGCCAAAGGAGGAACATTTGATTGTCTAATAAGTACAAGTGCACCTACAGTTATATTAGGCATAGATTGACACCACTTATTTCTATTCTTTTTTCTGACTCTGAGGAAAATCGTTAACATTGGTCCATACGAGCCATCGTCAACGATTTGCGGCGAAAATACTCATCACTCATTGCAGCGTGGCCTGTACTCAACGCGACGCGGCGAAGGCGAAGCATACAAATTTCAGCATAATTATACTTGCGATAATATCAGGTATCGATTGCTGCGAGAAGAATAGCAAGATCTGTGCTTCAAGAATCAATTATTTATCCAACATACTTAAAAGCTTCTTCAAGAAATTCCTAGAAAAAATATTCAATCGGCCATTAAGCATTTAGTCCTATCTGTGCAAGAAGGATAAAAGGCTTCCTTTCAAGTGAGAGTGAAAAGGATGACACTTACTCCACATCATCGAGCTTCCGGCGTCCACACACGAATTCGCGCTAACATTCGTTCGCGGCTTTTTCGACCAATTGTAACGGAGCGAGCTCCTGTCAACGAGGCGTCGGCCCGCTCTCATTGGTGCGAACGTGCGGTTAGGTTGGTGCGACTGGTGTACGGCGTGCAGCGATCAACGCGCACCCTAGCGTGCAACGGCGACAATCCAGCCCATGCTGTTCAACTTTGTTTGTTCTTTGTTCGCCATTTTCCACGTGCTAAAGAGAAATAGTGCTAAATCTGGTTTATTTTACTGTAATTTTGTATATTTTCAACAGTTATAATCATAAAGTGTGTGTCAAATTAGGCTGTTAAGATGGATGATGTATTAAAAAAGTTGCGCGTGAGCAGGGGATACTTGAAAGGTACTATCTCCAGATTATATATTCTTTTGTAGCCGAGTCGAACGAATTAAATGTAAGCTCTGTTGAAGGGCTAATAACTAAGAGGGATAGATTGTTAGCTTCTTTTAAAGAGTATGAAAATTATAACTAGGATGTCTTGACATTAGATTCTTCAGACAACGAAAATGTTGGGGATATTGAAAGCAAATATTTCCATTGTCTGACGGTTTTAAATGAAAATATAAAGTTAAAAACAAGCAAGGCAGGGAAAACCTCGGAGTCAGGTAACAGTGTAGGTTCTAGAACTAGATTACCTCACATCAATATACCTAATTTTACGGGTAAATATTCCGAATACTTAAACTTTAGAGATATATTCAAATCTGAAATCCACAACGACCCATCCCTGGACAACGTCCAAAAATGTATTACCTGCGATCATTCCTCCAGGGCCCGCCCACCTTACGAATTAATTAGTAATCCTTCGCTTGACAGTGAAAGTTATGACAATGCATTGCAATTATTAGATAAACGATTTTATAACAAATATAAGATAGTGTATGAGCATGTTAACACTCTCCTAGACTTGAACAAGCTTACCAAGTTCCCTAATGCTAATGATATTAGGAATTTTGTTTCGGTAGTGAGGCAGACACTAAGTGCTTTACGCAACCTGAAGGCGGAGGTGGAGGCTTGGGACCCTATTCTACTGGGCATCTTGATGCGCAAGCTGGACCTCTACAGCTCCCGGTCCTACCAGCTGGAGCGAGATCAAGAGCAGGACCCTACGGTTGAGGATTTTTTGGCCTACATGGATAGGCGTGCTCTTGCTCTAGAGAACACGGATAACCGGGCTGAGACAGCAGAAGTTGGAAAACGGTATAGTGCATCCAGAAATAAGGTAGTTCTAGCAGCATCAGCCAAGACGGTGAAGGAGTGTGTTTACTTTAAGTGATAAATTATACTTGTGCCCAAAATTTAAATTACAGTTTAGTAAAGAGAAAGTTTCCTTTGTAAAACAAAAAAGCTTATGTAACATATGTTTAAATTCACATCCTGGCAAATGTAAATACCACTTTAGGTGTGGGCAGTGCAAGAAAGCACATCATACGCTGCTGCATCTCGATGAAGAGGGTGGTCCAGGTCCAGTGGTCCTCCTATCTGGAGACCCTGCAAATAACGTTTTAATTCCCACAGCACGCGTAAAGGTGTTTGCGAAAGATGGACGAGAAGTGCATATAAAGTGCATACTAGATTCAGGCTCTCAGGCATCACTGATCACTACAAAGGCAGTGGAGGTCTTAGGATATACTCCTAAGCGAAATGATATTAACCTCATTGGTATGACAGAAAGCCAGAACAAAGTCAGATATTGTATTCCATTAAAAGTACATTCTTTGACATCCCAATTTAACACTCAGTTAACTATCATGTAGTAGATAAAATCACTTGTAGCTTACCTCAATTACCAGTCCGCTTAGAAGACATAAAAATCCCAGCTGGTGTCACCTTGGCAGATACAACTTTTAACCAACCTTCAGAAATAAATATGCTGATAGGTGCTGATATCTTTGTCCAGGTCCTCCTGCCGCTTGATGATACTCGGCGCTTACATGCATGCAGTGACCTAGGCGACCAGCAGCAAGCTTCAGCACCAGGCATCATAAATACGAAGTTTGGCCATGTCATTGCCGGAGCAGTTGCATCTAACATCACCAAAAATCAGGTTCTATCTCTGATTTGTACAAAGTGCGATACAGATGTAAGTGACGATGTTAGGAGGCTATGGGAGGTGGAGAGTGTTCCGGAGTTACTGGTAGAAAGGGATTCAGAGCAAAAGTTGGCTGAAAATATCTTTATAAATTCAGTAAAACTTGAAAATAAAAAATTCACTGTTGACTTACCTTTGAAGCTAGAAACCTGTAAAATAAATGAGACTTTAGGGAATTCATTTGACCTAGCTTTACACAGGTTTCTCAGTCTGGAAAAATAATAATAATAATGTTTATTTAGTCAAAAATAAAGCATCGTAGTACACGTTAAAAAAAAAACACAGTTTTACAAAATAATAATAATAATAATAATAATAATTTTATTCATAAGTTCACATACACATTACTAGAAATTACATCATTACAAACTTACATATTAATTAGCAAGAAAATGTTAAACTATTATACTATACTAATCTAAAATAAATCTAGTGTATAACTTATATAGATTGGTTAAGGGTCTAATTCAATACAATAGCGACCTGCCTGATGTAATAAAAATAAGATAAAAATAAGTACTATATCTGCAAACGTGTGGGTGAGCACTGCTCTCCTAGCTAGGTTAAGAAAACCTGTGTTAAGGAGAAGCAGTCCGGTCCCTTAAGGTACAATGACGTAAAGGTTACATAGTGCTTCTGATGTTACTGTTACAATTTTGGAGTATTGAGATGGACAATTTCAAGTTTACGATACGTTTTATTAAACGTGAAAATAAAATAATTTAAATTTTAAGGTAAATAAATGTGTGTGCGTGTTCGTTTGTGTGTTTGTGTGTGGTGTGTGGTGTGAGGGTTTGTGTGTGTGGTGTGTTTGTGTGTGTGTGTGTGCCTGTGTGTGTGTGTTTGCTCATCCATGTTGTTTATGTTAAGATTTTTTCTGTTTCGTCGTATGACTTACTTTGGAGGTACGATTTCACAATCTTTTTGCATTTGTAATACGGTAGTCCGTAGATTTGACACTCTTCGTTTATTTTATTATATAAGAACGGACCAAGAAAATGGAAAATTTTCTTTACAAACATTAAGCGTACTCGCGGCAGGGTACATATCCTATCTTTTCGACGTTTACTACGTTTTTTATTTTCTATAATTCGATATGGGATTTTGCGGTGTTGCAGAATGACTGACTGTAGTATGAAGTGTTGCCGAACATTTATAACTTTGCAGTGATCGTAGTTGGTCGGTTGGAAAAAGAATAGAACGAAAAGTGGCCACTTTTAATATGGCCCTATGTGCTACTTCTAGCGGCTTGAGGGTGGTTTTTGCTGCGCCGCCCCAACAGGAAATACAATAAGTTAAAATGGATAGGCAAAGTGCGAAATAGACATTGCGTATTATAATGGGATCGGCAATATACCGAAGAGTTTTGAAGATGTATATAAGTTTGCGAACTCGTCCAGTTAGCAGACCGATATGACATTTAAAATTGAGATTTCTGTCTAAGACTATTCCCAGGTATCTCATACTTTCAACAGAGGTTAAAGGAGGACATTGACAATTTGAACCCTGTATTTGTGGATGACAAGTGTGAGCGTTGATTAAAATTGGAGTCTGTGGTTGAGAGACCGAGCTGTTCGAATAAGTCAGAAATTTGGTTTTGGAGGTATTTAGGGTGAGAGTGTGGGAATTAAGCCAATTTAAGGCAACATCAAAGCCAAGCTGAGCTAGGTTCTCGAGTTGTGACCAGGAATCCGCGGTGAAGGTTATTGCGGTGTCATCTGCAAATGATATTAGGTACTCTTGCATTATCGATATTGAGATCACACAGGTCATTAATAAAGATTAAGAAAAGAGTGGGGCCCAAAATGCTTCCCTGTGGTACCCCATAGTGAATGGAAAGCTCCTCGCTGTTATGGCCATTGATCCTGACTTTTTGCGAACGATTCGAGAGATAACTTTGGAAAAGATCCAGTTGTATCCCCCTGACGCCTATTTTCTCAAGTTTGATTAAGAGTGTGGAAACGGGAACAGTGTCAAACGCCTTCGCGAGATCAAGGAATATTGTAAGGACTTTTTTATTTTTATTCATAGGATCTATGAGAAAACTGGTTAGGTCATGAACTGCGTCGCAGGTTGACTTATTTTTGCGAAAGCCATATTGTTGCTGTGAGATTATCTTACAATGCTCCAGGTAACTAACCAATCTTTTGTTTATCAAGCGTTCAAGAACTTTTGATAAAGCACTTAGAACAGCTATAGGACGATAGTTATTCGTCAAAGCTGCGTCACCCCCCTTGAAGATTGGATAGATTATAGCCTTGTTAAAAGAAGTTGGAAAAACAGCTGTTTCAAAACAAATATTGAATATATGGCACAAAATAGGCGCCAGAGTGGTTGAACATGTCTTTAATATTTTAGGTGAGATACCATCCCTACCAGTAGCAGCGTTTGGTCGCAGTGAATTTATAGTGGATATAATTTCTTCTGGGTCAGTTTTCTCCAAGACAAAGGATGAGGTTGGTAAGAAACTGTTTTGTGGGATAAGTGGTTGTTGTGACGGCCTTCTTTTTATAACGTCATCTGCAAGTTTCTTGCCTATATTGACAAAAAAGGAATTCACATTGTTACATGATTGTGTGGGTGTGGGTGATGATGACAGCAGATGCGTGGATGAGTGTGTAATTTTTGTGGTGTTTGTTATTCGTTTTATGGTATCCCAGAGTGATTTTGGGTTATTGCTTGCTTTGCTGAGTTCTTCCGCATCGAAAAGCCTCTTCGCCTTTTTAAGAACTTTTGTACAGAAGTTTCTGTATCTTTTGTAGGTTGCATTTATTGTTTCATTATCTGGAGACTGCTTGAGGTTTCTGTGCATGGCATCTCTGTTTCTCATGCACCGTAACAACCCGGGAGTTATCCAGGGTTTAAGAATCTTCCGTTTTGCAGCCACTTTTTTAATTACAGTGTGTTTCGCTATGGCTGAAGTTAGTATTCCAATTAGTTTGTCGCTAGCGGTATTCGCGTCTTTTGTAGTAAGAATAGGATCAAAGTCTATGTTTGAGATTGATGCAGCAAGTGCCTAATAATTATTTTTTGTTATGATAGACGTACTGGTGACAGGGATACGTTTGCTATCCAGACAAAGTAGTGAAGAACCATGGTCGGTAACCGTAGACTCATAGACAAATGTGACTGCGGGCGTCCTTGTTTTCAGAATAATATGATCTAGGCAATTTTTGCCCCTGCTTGGGAGGGTATGTGCTGGAGAAAACCATGAAAAGCGAGACAATTTAAGTATTCGTGAAGCCGTATATCAAGAGAAGAAGGTTTAATGTCGAGATTTATGTCACCCGCTATCACAACTGTTCCAAGGCTATGGAGCGATGGAAGTATGTTATTGAGGGCTGAAAGGAAGTTCTGTATGTTGACGGTGAGCGATAGATACAGAGTAAGGCCACGTCTGAGTTAATTTTTATTATTAATCCCGAGGCAGATTGGCACAGGTCTGGTTCCTCACATACCGCTAGAATTTCTGACTTAATATAGACCACGACGCCATCGCTTTGGTTTATGTGGTCGGTTGTTTTAAATACTGTATAACTTGGAAGAATTGGAAGAATTGAGTTACTGGAGCATGGCAGCCAACATTCGGTCAGGACTATTACGTCACAGTTAAGTGAGATACGATGCATTAGAGTTTGTAAGTTTATGAAGTTACGATTTATTGATCGAATGTTTTGTGAGAAGACTTTTAGGTATTTATTTGGGTTTATCAAAAACGATTGAGTTTGTTCCGGGGTGCATGTATGCGTCACGGATACAGAGAGTTCATCGATGTTATTGATTAAGTGAATTGCGTTATTAGCCATTTGTAAGAGATTTTATAGTTAAGAAGGCGGCGACGAAAGTTAGCAAGCTGTCGGTATAATTAGATGTGGTGTTTATAATATATATATATTGAAATGATGTGAATGTGTGTTTAGAATGTGTGGTTTTGAGTGTAATTGTGTATGTTAGACAGTAATTTGTTAGGTTCCCTGTGGATTGTTCGTGTGTTTGTAAATTCTGAGTGCAGTGTGTGAGAGTTGTGTTTGTTGTGTATGTGTGTCTAGTTACCTCAGTGGTGCAGTACAAATATATTCTTAAGAAATCAGTTAAACAAAAAAACAAAAACAATATAAAACATAAAACGAAAATTAAAATTAAAACTGGAGTGAATAGAAATCTATGCCTTTTAAAATCCAGTCATATTTCTAGCTGAGTTTTAGTAAGATCTGCTTCGCTCTTGATCAAAAGATGTTTTTTTCCCAAAGCTTGACGAAGAAATACTCTGCCCAGTGAAGTCCAGCAAAACTTATAGTCATTTTCTGTGGCAAACTTCCGTGCCAAATAAAATAGCCGTTGCGTTTTTGGAGAGAGACTCTCTGAGAGGTAGATTGGTTTGACAGCACCTGTTAGTTTTATGTGATTTGTATTTAACTTATTTTGACTATTCTTTTGGTTGAAGTTCCGTAGATTTTGCAGAATATTATCTTTTGTAGTGACACTGACAAAGTCGACAATGACTGGGGATGTACCATTTTTCTTATTAATGCGGTAAATATCTTTGATTTCCTGGCGTTGCAAGGGAATATCTAAGACGCTGGTGGTCTTCGTAATTAATTTACAAAGATCTTCTTTACTTTCTCCCTCCAGTTTTGGTATATTTCTCACTTCTAACTTGGATAAAAATAATAACCGCTCCATATTTTCAACTTTGTCCTCTTTGATTTGATTGACTTATATAGTTACGATCAGCTTTGCGCTCGGACTCAATTTGATCAATCTTAGCCACCATATCATCATACTGCTTTGTGGTAAAATCTAAGGATTTTTTGATTTCCTCATTTTGAAATATAATTTCTTCCATAGATTTTTGCAGTGCCAGAAACTTGCTGTCTGTCTGAGCTGTGGAGAGAAAAATACTGCAAAGTAACATTAATTTACTTACCGATTATCAAAAGTTCATAGATGAGTATTATAACGGCAGTGGTAGAAAGTGTAAACAGCAGTTGATTTGATACTTTTATTCGGGCAGAGTTTCCCCTTACAATTATTATTATGAAGTGCGTCCAAATAATCATCGCTTCGGGCTTTTATAAGACTGGCTGGCTGGCGGCTACTTTACCTCCCCCGGCTCGGAATTTGGCGGGGCAAGGCTCACGTAGTGGGGAAGTGACGTAGCGGCTAGGCGTGGCGGGCTTGACAGCCGGCTTAACGGCTGGCTAGCGACATCTAGCGTTACACTCGGCCATCCTGTAACAATTGCTCCTGCAATGGAAGCAAGAAAACTACGATTACAAGTCAGCTCAAGAAACAAGTTAAATTATGGGGAAAAGAACGTAGATCTAGCTCTCAAGAAGATCTATAAGATCTTCTGTTTCCAATTGTTCGTCCACGCTACTGGCGCTATCGGACATAGAAGCAACGCTACGATATGGTCGTAAGGAATCAGCGGATACTAGGCCTGTAAACTTCTTGTATCCTCTAAGACCTTTTATACTTCTTAGTTTGTATCGATCATTACCCAACTCCTTAATTATCACATATGGGCCAGAATACAGATCATCTAACTTAGAATTAACCTTATTGCCGCTAGTAGTCGGCGCCTGGCGCCAAAGTACGTAATCACCTTTTTTGTAAATCGTACTATTTTTACGCCTTTTATCAAAGTTACGATTCATTTTCTTGCTAGCTATTTTAATCCGATTTGTAGCCCTATCACGTCTAGATTGCACTGGCTCAGAAACCCGATCAGGGATGGAGACATCACATACTGACCTACCTACTCGAGCAAACATTAAATCGTATGGCTTATACCCTGTTGTATCATTAACAGTGTTATTAATACCCCATATTACATTTGGCAAACTATTGTCCCAATTGTGAGAGGCCTCACTAGGTTCCGTGGCTCTCAAGGCATCGAGAATTGTTCGATTAGTGTGTTCTACCTGCCCATTACACCTAGGACACGCAATAGCTGTTATCGTGTGTTTTACCTTTTGACCACCACAGTCATGTATAGATGACAAGCCAAAAAGTGCCCAGCAGGCCACGGTCACGACTACATGACAGACTTTTATACGTAAATAAAACTCATAAAACAAGATTGTTCTTTTTATTTCCTTGGCTAATTATGTTCCTTGACTCATCCTAATTTAGATTTGTTGAACTTATTTCTGTATATTTCGTGTATATTAACATAAGATGACAAAAACTAATACCCATTAAAAAGTTCGAAAAAGATACTGCCCTCAGCGCCACAGTCACCATATCATGACACGTAGTGATGTAGGTAGTAATCAATATAACAAGCATATCGACCTCGAATGTAACCTACGTTATATTTAATTTCTTTAAATTAGTCCTCAATAAATAAATAAAACTTTTGATATTGTAGTTTTTATAGGCAAAACACTAAACGTAAAAAGTACACTACTACAGTACACTAAACGTAAGTAACACTAAACGGTAATGAAAAAATCAAATAACTTTTCATTTACAGTATTTTTTTTATCTAGCCCTAACAACTAGTTTCTACTAGTTAGTAGTTTAAAAAATACTTTGAAAAATCGTAGCCAAATAATGGAATTTCTTTCGTCACTTTTAGACGCTCAAATTTAAGTCAGCTAAGATTTCGCTGTTCGGTCTCATTAGTGCGCTGCGCTGTCGCTCACCTATTCGTAGACTAGATACCTCCTCGCATAACTAACCACTGACATACTTATCTCTATAAATTAAGTACCTATTTATGACTCGACTCATTGAACATTGTGTATTTATTTTGTAAAAATGCATAATTTATTGTTGAATAGGTACAAAACTTTGTTTAGAGGTCTGTTTAGCCGCTCTTATTAGAATAATAACACGACGCACAGACTGGTATTTGGTCCTAAAAGTTGGCCAAAATCATGTTTTTATATATTAGTTCTTCTCCCTCTAAGTCATTGTTTCCAAAAATTTCGATAACCGCACCAAACAATAAAAAAAAACACAAAGCGCTAGTACTATCCATCACGTGGTGGGTTCAGTCGGAAGTTACCGTCCGCCTGCAGTGTTCGTGTGATTGTTCGATGCGCACAAATTTCTTTGTTTTGAAATATTTGCCATCTTGTGACTTAACGATTTTGTGTTGGTTTTCACTAAGTTTTGTGCAGAACCAGGTATGTACTTTATTCGGCACTTAATTTTAATAACTAATCTATAGCCTTTCTTCATTTATGTCCTTGAAATGTGAACAGCAAAAAAAACTGCTATAAAAACACATTTTGGAAGATCAAAGGAGGTTTTAATATATTTCTCACCATTTTTTAGCCAAAATTGTAATTGTTAATTATAGAATGGACCTTATAGGATATAATGAAACACGAAACCGCCACCCCAAAGTACCCCCCTATTTTTAGTGATTTTTTTTTCGTAGGTAGGGTAAGGTTGCGACCATTGGACCAGCGCCTTGATTGGACCGCTTTGATTTTTAGGAAACGAATTGTAATAATAATTGCCCTTTATGACGAAACGCTGCCTATTCGACTCCGCACCCGCCCCCTCAACCGCCAGTATCGCCGTGAGCTTCGTTCGGGAAGAAGGTGCGTCGGTGTGTTTTAAGAGCTCCCGATATAATATTTGCGCGACATACTTTACCATGAAGTACAGATTTATTCGGTTGTTGAATGTGATTATTTTTAGTAGCATAACATATTTATTTGTTCAGCTAATTTACCAACCAAATGGTACATAAGATTAATAGTTTTTTATTTATTTATTTATATATTATTGTGATAGCAGCGAATTGCCATCAATGGATCCTTGATTGGACCGGTCCAATGAAGGCAACTTCTAAAGTTTCGGTTTTAATATATATTTTTTTGTATTAGCATGGCAAAACGAGGCCAGTATTATGACTGGAATGAAGGAAGTATGAGAATAGCGTTACTAGCTTTGAGTAAAAAAGAGGTCGGATTAAACGAAGCAAGCAGGATATATGGTGTACCTACCAAAAGCGACATTAAAACGAAGATTGGATGATAAAAATTTAAAAGCTAAAAGGGAAAGCAAATAATAGGTTCGACGGGAGATCTCACACCCGATATAGAAAAAAAAATATTGGAGCATATTTTAGAGATTTTTAAAATTTTGCATTTCAACTGTAAATTAAGACGTGATTTCTCGTGATTCTTATTAATAATAAAGACTGTGTTTAATTTTGTATTACATTTTATTTTATTTCAATTTCCTTGGCACCGTGAATGCACCAGCAGACAAGATGTCCTAAGTCCAATCATAGCAACTAGGAGGTCCAATCAAAGAGACTGAGGTCCAAATAAGGGAACTGTCAAAAAACAGTTTTTCTGTTTTGTTCCTTTATGCTTCAAACAAAAAATCCGAAAACACACCTACGAGGACATATGTATAAGACCTATAACATTTAATAATCACTATTCCCTTAAATGTCATACTTCAGGTGCTATAACCGCTCAAAGTTAAGTGGTCCAATAATATCAACCTTACCCTACTATCGATATTTAGTAAATTAAGTTTAACTTAAATTTTGAGTATTTTTGTTATAGGTTCTTCTGGAATGAGGGTTTTGACTCGAAATTATTTATTTAATGTAATGGAACGCTCGGATTCCTCAACATTTATGAAAAAGTTGCAATTTATGGAGCGAGAACTACACAATCAATATGCAGAAAATGACCAAAATATTGCTGATGTAAAGCAAAAACTGTCGATTATCAAACACCAGTTTAAACAAAAATGGGCAGCTGCTCGTAATACAAAGGTCAGATTCCTAGAAAACAATGCTGATTGATATGATATTGATAGATGACAAGCCAAAAAGTGCCCAGTACGCCACGGTCACGACTACATGACAGACTTTTATACGTAAATAAAACTCATAAAACAACATTGTTTTTTTTTATTTCCTTTGCTAATTATGTTCCTTGACTCATCCTAATTTAGATTAGTCGAACTTCTTTCTGTATATTTCATGTATATTAACATAAGATGACAAAAACTAATACCCATTATAAAGTTTGAAAAACATAGTGCCCTCAGCGCCACAGTCACCATATCATGACACGAAGTGATGTAGGTAGCAATCATTATAACAAGCATATCGACCTCGACGGTAAACTACGTTATATTTAATTTCTTTAAAATTAGTCCTCAATAAATAAATAAAACTTTTGATATTGTAGTTTTTATTATTGAGAAATCATGAAAATTTTATATTACTGAACTCTCTGCTCAGGAAATGTCGGTGTCAGTTAATTATCGATAAATCATAATGACTGTAATTCCCGTCTCCATCACACTGTCATATTGTCTGTGCTTGGAACGCCACAGTCATCTAATCATGACAATCCCATGACGTAACACGCGGAAAATTTTCAAATAGAGCTGTTCCTTTATTATTAATAGTAATAACAATGGATGCCAATAATATGAGTACTGATGAGTTAAATAAGATTAAATTTGATGTAACATTTTGCAATACGTACATAGTGTGTTAATTAAGTCTTCTTATTAAATAATAATATCCATACGTACTAATGAACAATGGCATACATTGTTTCAGCTGAGATTAAATTTCTACGTCTTTAAATTAAAAATATCTTCACCTTCGTAATTAGTTTGTGCAATATTTTTTGTTCGAGAAGGCCGAGAATAATAAATATTCAGTCATAAAATTTTGTAGGTAATTTCAATGGTAACTTTTGTATTCCAAATTGAGGAAGTAAAATGGCAATAACGCATATATCGTATTTTCCTTACGCAGTTAATTCATAATGAAATGTCCTGTAAAAATATTGCATATGGTAGGTAATGCCAGTGGTTCTAAATACTCTTTGGCCTTACTTTAGGTATCTACAATATGAGCATCACTATGAACCAATCAACAGTTATCAATAAGCAAACAATTTTTTTTTTGGGTTACTAGTCTTTTTGCTAGTCATTAATTGAAAGTAATTTATTTATTTTTAAACCACAGTATTTTTACCTACCTGCAAGGAACACCTACACTTGGAAATAAACTGTATTGTTAATTCATTTACTCCGTTTAATTATAATAACAAACTAAAACAATACAATAATGCTGTACTTACTGTCACTTGGCAGAATAAATATAAAATGGCAACACTAAACGTTAATGAAAAAATCAAATAACTTTTCATTTACAGTATTTTTTTTTATCTGGCCCTAACAAGTAGTTTCTACTAGTTAGTACTTTAAAAAATACTTTGAAAAATCGTAGCCAATTAATGGAATTTCTTTCGTGCATTTTTTCGAACATTGTGTATTTATTTTGTACAAATGCATAATGTATCGTTGGATAGGTACAAAACTTTGTTTAGAGGTCTGTTTATCTGCTCTTATTTGAATAATAACACGACCTGCGAAGATTGTTCGTAAGAATTCTAAAAGATGTTCTAGAAGATGTTTGCGGTGTTCGTCTGTCTAGTAAATTCTAAATTCAATAACAATGCGAATATTGTATTTATGTTAGTTTTGTTGCTTTCGATAATTTTCCTCGTATTCTGAAAAGTATAATATACAGTAAATAGTATTTATTTCAGCAAATATATCATCAGTAAGTACCCGTACGTTAAGGCATTATTACTGGTTGTTCTTTCAGAGAAACTTATATCTTATTATTTGACAATGCTGATATTATATTTTATTATTTGACACTGTATAGAAAATACGAAACCATAAAAATAAAATACCTATTATTATTTCGATATTATTAATAAATATCGGTTGCACACCTCTAGTGCAGAGGCAAGCAAATTAAAAACAGCCGTGCCTGCTACGCCACACAGTGGATCGAAAATCGGCTGTAGAAGACATAGGATCTCGATTTCTTAAATGTTATTTTTTTTGCTGGAAATGACTTCTGCTGGTCATTACTGTTCTATAAAATGTCACATGAAGTAATTGTGTGCACAAATGGAAGAGTTATAATTTTTATAAGAAAAAAATGTATGGAGCTGACATGAAAAATGAGGATATCTCTGGAATCGCAAGGTTGGCCGTTATATCCTTGCACACTGTCATAGTACTATTTATTTGTGAGTTTTTGACATACTTAATATCGCGGCATCACTTGCGATTTTTTTTTTTAAATCTTCAAAATTAAAAAAAAAAGTATACGATACATTTTAATGCTTAAATATGGCTACACCAAGTGTAATTTACAATATTTTTTATGCTTAGACCAAAACATTCTAAGAAATCACAAAGTCGTATTACTTACTTATTTGAAATGACATGGTAATTATGAATTACATAATATGTAATCTTGTCTAATGCCTCAAGTCCACATTAGCTAATGATTAATAAAACGTAATACCTATATACCTGTTAAAAGGATACGTACCATAATGAGGGTAATTAGATAAACGTGATCATTAGTCAATAACAATAAATGGTAAACTATTGTACGATTAAAAATAAAAGCAAATTATTAAAAAAAAATATTAACTTAACCTAACCTAACATAAACAATAAAAGTTAACTTATTTTATACTTCGTCACCATCAGAATCCACTTCAGAATCAGGCTCTACAATAGATATAACTTCTAAGAACTCTGTCGGAGCTTCCTGATCCTGAAGTTTCAGTAGTTCTACTGTTTCCTTAAAGTATGTCTGCCTCTTGTGGGCATTTAATTTTGGTCTTGTGGAAGAAATTAGAGGATCAGAAGAGACGATAAGCATATTGAGGATATCCTCGTTTGATGCTTGTCTACTCTTTTTCCTCGAATGGTGTTCTCTGAACCTCCTAAAGTCTTTGTTTCGGGCCTCTGAAGCTTCTTCCGAAAGACTTCCAATTGGTACAATAGCATTTTCTGCAATTATGTCCCCTCCGTGAATCAACAATTTGTGGACGGTTGATGACATGTAGTACCAATCGTACAGTTCCACGTATTTTTCAGCGGTTGTTCTAGCGTATTCTTTAAATTTCGGCACGTCTACAATCTCTCCAGATGTGATAGCTTGCAGAATCACAGCAAATCTGCGTATTAGATCTTCATCTAATCCAGTGATCGCTGCAGATTTATCAGGAAATTCAAAAAACCGCCTTGCTGTATTCCCGTCGTTAGTTGTGCCTGATCCTTGCTTAACGATGTCAATCAAAAGGTTGAGATCATCTTTGAATCGATCTTGAATGAGTTTTTTTCGTGAATGCAATAACTCTTGATGACCTTCTCCTCTTGCAGACCACTTTTTGAAGTCGAGACGATACGCTATGTGTAGAAGACATTCCATCACATTAATGCGGGCATGAAGTGATGATAATCCGAACTCATACACACCATAAGAAATGGTTTTTGACGCAATGACATCTAACTTATTCATTTCTGTAGGCTTAGCCAAACACAGGTAGCAGGCCGCATTTGACTTAGCTTCAGACAGATATGTACAAATTTTGCCGTCAATCATCGTCATCATTAATTTGTGACTAATTTCATGTCCTTGGCATTTTGAGGGAACGAGAGCTTCAATTTCGTTATCCATTGCAGTTTTTTCATTTATGACAACGTCTTTGGTTTCTTTCACAATACTAAACTGGACTGGACGGCAATACCTAGGTGAGCAGGGTATTGGATTCACCCATACGGTATCACCGTCAGCTGTCAACTTTAATGGAACCAAAGAGGTCATAAATATGCTGGAATCATCTTGACCACTCTCTATGTTTTGCTTATATCTACTTTGGTTAGATGCACCGTCAAATCCCCACTTTGATATTAATATCAATTGTTTATCTTGTATCGCATCAGGACTACGAATAGTTTCAAACTTCTGATCACTGTTAAATCTATTAACGCTTGTAGTGCAATCTTAGCAGATGAATCCGTTACAGTCACAAATGTCTTCGGAGGGTAGCACTGTAGCTTAGCTTTTTGCACTTTATAGTAAGACGGATACATCTCCTTTGAACCTTCTCGAATAGTCGTTTCCCTTAATGTGATAAATTGCCATTTCGATAGTTTTAATGAAAGTAGCAAAGCCAGTGCTTTTTCTGGTGAAAATATTGTTGAAGGAGCTGGTTTGTTCAACATTTCCTTGATTTTTGCTGCTGCTTCTGGATTTTGGAGCATATGTTCAATAACAGATGCACTATCCTCACGACAATCTCCTTTCAAAAGTGCTGCAGCTGAATAAGCTACTTCATTAGGGTCATCGCCTATATGTTCATCAGATTGTCTCTTCTTCTGCTTGTTACTTAGATCTTCAAACGGCTTTCGAGATCTTTTTGTCATCGTTGAAGTTGATTTCATTGTTGAAGTTGATGGTACAGGTTCAGGTACAGGCAAATTGGTTTGCACGCAGTTTGGCCAGCCAATATTTGCCTCAAGCCAATTACTGTAATCACGTCTAAAAACTTCACTTTTCCTGTGGGATCGTAACCATCTCTTTTGAACTGCCCGTGTAAATCTTCGACAAAATTGTTTCACGGTAACACTGTCTTCATCTGAAAGGCTAGAGCCCAGTCGAATAACAAGTGTGTTGAACAATATTTCATGATCGAAAGACGAAGCATCCTGATTGCTCAGAATAACAAACAAATCCAAATTTGTAGTAATGCTTTCCATTATTCACGATCACTGATAAAAAGACACGGTAGGATAGATGTTAGTATTAGAAATGCTCTAAATGAACTGAAGTTGTGAATCCAATGTTTGACTATTTATTGTTATTGACTAATGATGGTATCACATTTATCTAATTACTTTCATTAGGTTAATCCTGCACTAATTGCTAAATTAGCGAGTACCCCCAATTATTTTGGTACGTATCCTTTTAACTAGGTATATAGGTATTAAGTTTTATTAATCATTCGCTAATGTGGACTTGAGGCATTAGACAAGATTACGTATTACGTAATTCATAATTACCATGTCATTTCAAATGAGTAGGTAATACGACTTTGTGATTTCTTAGAATGTTTTGGTCTAAGCATAAAAAATATTGTAAATTACACTTGGTATAGCCATATATAAGCATTAAAATGTATCACATACTTTTTTTTTTTAATCTTGAAGATTAAAAAAAAAAAATCGCAAGTGATGCCGCAATATTAAGTATGTCAAAAATTCACAAATAAATAGTACTATAACAGTGTGCAAGGATATAACGGCCAACCTTGCGATTCCAGAGATATCCTCATTTTTCATGTCAGCTCCATACATTTTTTTCTTATAAAAATTATAACTCTTCCATTTGTGCACACAATTACTTCATATGACATTTTATAGAACAGTAATGATCAGCAGAAGTCATTTCCAGCAAAAAAAAATAACATTTAAGAAATCGAGATCCTATGTCTTCTACAGCCGATTTTCGATCCACCGTGCGCCACTGTCATCATATGGTGACAAAAAAGTACGTCATGATTGATCATAGTGCTGTGATGGTATTGACTTGATTTAGTCGATTGTTGTTTGTAATTGTGGTTTTAATTATAAAGAACGCCGAAACTGTGACATATATCATTATCATTTCTGTCTTATAGGACAAAGCGGGATGAAATAAAACTCCTGTATTATATATTTCGGGTAAATAGTAACTTTTATTGAAAATATACTTTATGTTAAAAAATAAATCGATAGTTTTGCATGTGCTTTATCGATATAATTCCGAACTCACTACTATTTTGTAGGTATTAAAGGATGAATTTGTAGCTTGGCGCTGAGGGCACGTCTTTGCTTTATTGACGTGGCGGTCAAAAGGTTAAAGAATGCATATCGCTACCAAAAGCAGGTAAGTGATACCCACATTCCATTACTTCTATTATTTTGTTATACATTAAAGCATTTTGCTGACCCGCACAATAGTTATTTAGTTTATTACTTAAATTTTAATTTAGAGGTAGTAATGGTTAAAATGTAAAGTATGTGTTTGAGTACAACTATCGTCTTTTTGATACAGGAGTAAGTCCCGGTAGACCTCAAAAGTCGTTCCCAGACTTGAGTGAAAGGAGCAAAAGACGAAAAACAAAGATCGTTTGACACAGATGAGTTGACGTATGCAACACAGGTGAAGTTACGGGAGACAGGCAAAGTAGATGCATCAAAAATTGTAAAAAGATTGACAAAAGGTCCCAGAAGAGCAAGAAAATATGCAGCAGCGATGAAAAAAAGCACTGTTGAAGAAGAACAGGACAAATCAAACAAATTAACACATTTACGTGCCTTGTTCATGTATACTGAAGCGGGACTAACACAGGCCCAATATGAAATAGTGCGAGAAACTAATCCAAGTTTTTATCCGTGCTATTCGATATTGCAAAAGATAAAGAAAGAGTGCTATCCTGAAATTCACCGTGTAACTGAAAGATGCGCTGAAGCAAGGGTTCAAAATCTTATGGATCATACGGCACAGTGACTGATCTTACATCTTGGTGAGGTAGTCGAACAATTGAGGTATATAGGTGCAAAGACAGCAACATCCTATTTTTAACCGACACAAGTTACTGCATAGGTTTTGTGAATGATGTTATAATAACTTCCTTTCACTGGTATTTACATAGCAGGTATAGTGGTATTTGAATTTATGTGAGGTAGGTACCACAACCAAAACGCACCAAAAAGAAAACACTGCAAAGTGAAAAATAATATTTCGGAAGTCGATGGCTAAAAATGAAAAAACAAAACCAAAGACACCGATTTCCGAAATTAAAGTTATTTGTCAATTTGTAGTGTTTTTATGGAAATAGGTTGTTTTTCTTTGTAAAAAGGTTTTCAATGATGGTAATTTTGAATGCAGTCTGTCAATGTCAAACCAGCTTCATTGTTTGAGTTAAAAAGTTTGCAGTAAAAACAGCATTAGCTATAACTGAACTGCTTTGAAACCAAAAATATTATTTACCGCCATTTCGTTATAACTGGATGTTGCTACATTTGCTTCTATATGACTCAATTGAATGAATTAGAAAAACAATCGGTAGTATTAATAAGTAAATGGGGCTGCGATGGATCTCAACAGATGCAGTACAAAATTAAATTTGAACACGAAGATAATTCTGACGCAAACATATTTCAAACTTCCATGGCACCACTTCAGTTGATTTACGGACCGCAAAGAAAAATACTGTGGCAAAATCCTACCCCATCTTCACCACGTTATTGTCGGCCAATAAGAATACGATTCGTAAAAGAAACCACAGATGTAACAAACGAAGAAATTGATTATATTAAAACACAAATAAAAGCGAAGTCAACCATTTTTTCATCAAGCATAAAATGCTTTTCATTATGGTTGATGGAAAGGTATGCAATGCTGCTACGCATACTAAATCAACCATGAGATGCTACTTATACGGTGCTACGTCATCACAATTTAATAATTAAGAGAAAAAGAGAACATGGAATTCGGCTTATCTTTGTTACATGCTCGCATAAGATTTTAGGAAAGCATTTTACATGTGGCCTATAGATTGCCCGTAAGAAAATGGAACATACGCCTTACTACCGAGGAAAAGCAAGTAGTGGAAAATAAAAAATAAGAAATCCAAGATAAGTTCCGATGGCTGGAGAGGCGCCACGGCGTCCTCACCTTCCGCCTGACGCAGGTCCTCACCGGACACGGCAGCTTCGGGAGGTTCCTGTGTCGGATAAGGCGGGAGGAAACGTCCGGGTGTCACCACTGTGTGGATCGCCCGGAGGACACGGTGGAGCATACGGTGGAGGTCTGCCCGGCTTGGGCAGAGCACCGCCATGTCCTCGTGGAGGCGATCGGCGGCAGATACCTCTCGCGTCCGGCCCTGGTTCAGGCCATGGTACGGAGCGAGAGGGCATGGGCAGCCGCCACCTCCTTCCGCGAAGCAGTAATGCTCGCGAAGGAGGAGGCGGGACGGTTGAGGGAAAGGCAAGTTTCGCGCCCTCTCGCCCCTAGCCGCCGCAGGAGACGCCCAGGGCGTCGGGAATCCCGGGCGGATTTCCGGCCACCGTAGGCGCGGGCTTGCGGACGGTGAGCAAAGGGTAGCTCACCGTCCGGTAAGGACCAGGCCCGGGTCGACGGCGCATTGTATTCCACGCGCGCCTCAAAGAGAGGTCGTCAGCACATATAGTAGGGGTCCTCTAGGGCCGATGCCTGCCGGGGTCGCGGGAAGGTACTTATGGGTTACCGAGGCCCCCGCAACACAGGCAACAGGAAGGAATACGGGTGGGTTTTAGTCAGTAAGAGTCTGACACACCCTACCGCTCCACCCAGAGCGGGAGAAGTTATTTGATGATTTCCCACTCTCAAAGAAAAAAAAAAAAAAGATAAGTTCCGAGAACAACTTGGTCTATTGGTGGAACTCAAACTCAAAGCATTTATTTCAAATAAACCAATTACACTTTTGAATTGTCATGGGTTCGGTCAGTCTGTCAGAAAGATGAAGCTAGTTGCCCATTCCAAAGCGTAGTAGGTACCTATGGAGAAGAACGGGCAAGAAACTCCACGGACACTCTTATAAATCAACGTATTATGGTTACAAAATATTGTTTACATCATTCATTTGGAAATTATACATGTGAGAACGATGCAAAAGCGTCCGTAATAAAAAAATTACAAAAAAAAGCAATTCAAAAATTAAAATTAAAATAAGCCGTGGCGTGGATATACCAAAAGCCAACTTTGGTAATACCAATGACGGAAACACCAGTAGACGGTTTTTTGAAAACTTCGAAATATCGGCGGCAATTACTGGGATAGATCTAAATTTAATTTATCGATTAAAAGTAATTTTGGACACATTGTGCTGTGGTTTTAAAATAAACGTGGAGCAGTAGAGCATTTGAAAAATATTGCAAAGAAACGGCTAAGTTATACGTTTCCTTGTATAACATTTATCCAATGTCTCCGACATTACATACAATATTGTGTCATGGAGCCGAAGTGGTAGCGGAAGCCATTCTTCCCATTGGACAATTGTCCGAAGAACCGGCAGAAGCACGTAACAAACACATTAGAATGTTCCGGCTCAACTACGCCCGAAAGTTTTCCCGATGAGCTTGCAACGCAGATGTCCTAAACAGGCTCCTCTTAACCTCTGACCCTGTCCTAACGGGCATGAGGAAGAGGAAGATTAAAAAAACTCCCAATATCGGACGACGTTCTAAATTTATTATTAGAAAGTGACATTTTTTTAATGTAAATTTTGAAGACGACGACGAAAATGACGTATAAATGCTTGTACATATAACGTGTGCCTTTTTTAACTTTTACAAGCTAAAAAAAACCATGTTAGACAGTCATTAAGGGTATCAAATATTTTTGGCCAACTTTTAGGACTAAATACTAGTCTGTGCGACGTGCGAAGATTGTTCGTAAGAATTCTAAAAGATGGCGGTGTTCGTCTGTCTGGTAAATTATAAATTCAATAACAATGCGAATATTATGTTTATGTTAGTTTTGTTGCTTTCGCATATTTTCCTTGTATTCTGAAAAGTATAATATACAGTAAATAGTATTTATTTCAGCAAATATATCAGTCATAGTGCATCAGTACCTACGTAGCGGTACGTTAAGGCATTATTACTGGTTGTTCTTTCAGAGAAACTTAAATTTTATTATTTCAAAATGCTGATACTGTAAAGAAAATAATAAACCATAAAAATAAAATACCTATTATTATTTCGATATTATTAATAAATGTCGGTTGCACACCTCTAGTGCAGAGGCGAGCAAATTAAAATCAGCCATGCCTGCTACGCCACTGTCATCATATGGTCACAAAAAAGTACGTCATGATCGATCATAGTGCTGTGATGGTATTGACTTGATTTAGACGATGTGATGTGCCACATATCATTATCATTTCTGTCTTATAGGACAAAGCGGGATGAAATAAAACTCCGGTATTATATATTTCGGGTAAATAGTAACTTTTATTAAAAATATACTATATGTTTTTTTTTGTATATATATATTTATTTACATAACCAAATTACAAGATGATTATTAACATTACCTAACTAAATTAAATTAAAACTAAGTTAAGCTTAAAAAAGGCCCTCGGGGCATTGTACCGAGGATGCTGGCGGCATTTCCTCGCTGAATTGCAATGCTGATGCGTTGCGCGAGAAAGCCGCCAGCTTTTCGGTCACCAGTTACATCAACTAGACGTTTCGCGATTTCCGCAAATAACTTATGCGCACTGGGACCCCACGGACCGAGGGTCTCGACGCCAAAGGGCACAAAGTTGTACTCTCTGCCAAGGCCTCCATATTTAATAAATATAATATTTACTATATGTTAAAAAATAAATAGATAGTTTTACATGTGCTTTATCGATATAATTCCGAACTCACTACTATTTTGTAGGTATTAAAGGATGAATTTGTAGCTTGGCTCTGAGGGCACGTCTTTGCTTTTTGACGTGGCGGTCAAAAGATTAAACTGCTTTTCCGTTACAAACTTCTTGAAATATCTGCTCGTAAAGGCCTTACCATGATCGGAAACTACGAGATCTGGGAAACCTAATAAACTAAATATGTGTTTTAAAACTCTGATTGTCTCCACAGAATTGACAGTACGCGTAGGCTCAGAAACAACCAATTTAGAGAAAGCATCTGTCAATACTAACATGTACTGGTATCCTTTTTTAGTTTTGCTAAAAGGGCCCAAATGATCGATATGTACCATTTTCATTGGTTCAGTAGGTTTTGGAATTGGATGTAATTTGCCTTCTTTCCTATCGTATTCTCCTTTATCGTACGCACAATGTAAACATGACATCACATATTTCCGTATAAATCGGGACATTTTTGGAAACCAGAAATCATTTTTTATAAGTTCTGCGCACCGTTTTAATCCAATATCGTCATGATGCATTTGTGGTATTTTCCATCCCGCGAAATTTGGCACAACTAATCGGGTACCGTATAGAGTTTTACGATAAAGCCTACCACCAACGATTACATAATTATTCACTATATCACTATCTGTGCATCCACTTTGCATTAAATCAATAATACGTTTCGACTTTTCATCTTGACATTGCACTGAACTAAACCAATTAGTATCTCGACTAATCTTAACATTGTGCAATCCAAATGCTGCTACTGAGTTGCATACGGATGCCAGTAAACACGGTGTCGGTGGTATACTTTTACAGAAACAAGACGATCAAGTTATGAAACCAGTTGCTTATTTTAGTAGGCGTACTTCACCAGAAGAGCAACACTTTTCATCACACGAATTAGAAACCCTGGCGGTTGTAAACAGTTTGACTAAATTTCGATGTTATTTAATAGGTTTAGAATTCACTATTGTTACTGATTGTAACTCTTTACGTGCCACTTTTACTAAAAGGGATATGATTCCGCGTGTTGCTCGCTGATGGAAGGAATTTAATTTCGACATAATCTATAAACCAGGGACCTCTATGATGCACGTAGATGCATTAAGTAGGAACCCTTTGCAAGAAAATACTTTCAGTACCGACCCCGTTGATTTGCAAGTTTTCCATATTACTGTAGATTGGTTAGCCACAGTCCAAATGAATGATGATGAAACGCAAAGGATTAGACGGGTTTTAGATGATAAAGATTCAAACTCTATTAATTATACAAAACAAAATTTTATTTTAAAACGTGGATTAGTTTACAAAATAACGGACTATGGACTTAGATGGCATGTGCCAAAAGGTGTCAGATGGCAAGTGTTACGTGCTTGTCATGATGACATAGGTCATTTTTCTTATGATAAGACCTTAGACAAAATTAGAACAACTTACTGGTTCCCAAAAATAAACAAAATTGTTAAAAAGTATTGTCAAGCGTGTATTCAATGCGCTCACGGAAAGGTACCGGCTGGAAAGAGGTCCAGGTTTTTACATCCAATACCGAAGGTATCTGAACCTTTCCATACCGTACATGCGGACCACCTAGGTCCTTTTAATGAGAGCAAGAGAAAGAATAAGTACATATTGGCTATTATCGATGCGTTCACAAAATTTATTATTCTTAAGCCCGTTAAAAATACGAAAACTCACACAACGATTTCAGTTTTTAAAGAATATTTCAGTTTGTTCGGTGTACCTTCTCGAATAATAACAGACAGAGGTACTATTTTCACGAGTTCAAAGTTTAGATAGGTTTTGTCAGAAAAAAGTGTGAAACATATTTTGAATGCGGTTGCTACTCCTCGCGCAAACGGTCAAGTAGAGTGTTATAATAGGACGGTATTAGATTCATTAACGGCTATGACCTTTGGAAAAGACGAAAGACTATGGGATGAGTATTTGCTACAAGTACAATGGGGTTTAAATAATACTACCAATAAAGCAGTAGGTAAAACCTCAGCTCAATTATTATTTGGGTTGCGACTAAAAGGGTTGACTAAGAGTGGACTGGCTTTACCAGTTCAAAAAAATGATGATAGTAATATCAGTAACATAAACGATATTATAAACGAAGCACTAGATAAAATAGTATGCACTCAGGAAAAACAAAAGCAAATCTGATAAGGCCAGAATTCCCCCGCGTCAGTTTGATGTAGGACAGCTAGTTAAGGTAGAAAGAGAAGTAGGTCAGAAAGGGAAGAGTAAGAAATTAGTTCCAAAATGTCTAGGCCCTTATCGCATCATTAAAGTATTACAGAATGACAGGTACGAAATAGAGGATACACCTATCACTAAGAAAAAGGGTAAACAAAAATATGTAGGAACTTTTTCAGTAGATAAAATTTACCCCTGGCTTGTGTATCAGTCGGTGGACGAGAGTAATGATGACGATGATGGCAATAATTCGGATATGGATACAGACCACTAAATTGTGGGAGTATTGCAATGAAGTTATGATAAACACTATAAGTGAATTTCTAGAAGGCTAGTTTCATTATTAGTTGTTGCAAATAGTATAGCTTCATTAATCAGATAGTATGGTAATAGAGGTTACGCCTTTAACAGGCTAGAATCTGCGTTTATAGCTAGTATGGTAGAATGGTAGTATGATAGTATGGTAGTACGGTAGTATGGTGAAGCACCACTAGTTGGCGAGATTCGACTGACATGGTAGTATGGTAGTAGGGTAGGGTGATAGTATTGTGATATAGTAATATGGTTCCCATTGAAATGGGACGAGTTCAAATAATCAATGGAAAATGTATTGTTTTCTTATATTTTTTGTTTATTTACTTAAGGAACTGAAAGAAATTTATGATATTATTTAAAACAATTTTTTGTATTTTGTGTGTATGTTTTTTTTTTCCTGTAAAAATTTGGTTGGTGTATTTCTTTTTTTTTAATATTTCGAAAGGGCGCGACTCATAGGTCAGGATGGACGAATGTAAGCAATTACAAAATAAATCAAGATATTTCAATGTGAATTTAAGATTTTATTAGTACGCAACTTGACTAATAACTGTAATTTGAATTGATTAAAGATGATACTGTGTTTAAATATTATGTTATTATTAAATACGTAAATATTAACTTGAATCCATATAAAAAACATTAATAATTAATGAAATAAATAGTTACCATTTTATAAAAGTTTAATGTCCACATTTCACTTAAAATTCGCGCGCTTTGCCCCACTTTTGTAACGTGGACACAGAACTGTCAAGTAAATCGAATATTGTTTGCTGGGCATTATACTTTGGACGGTCGAGCTGTACAGTACAGACCTAGTGTAACAGTGTTAATTATTGTATAGTGTTTTAATTAAAGGAATTTACCACAACATAAGTGACATTTCTTTCAAAAGGTATTACTGTAACAGGGTATCAAGGTAAATAAGGTAACACGGTAACAAGGTACAAGGTAAAATAAGGTAACATGATAAAACGGTAACATGGTAACACGGTAACAAGGTACAAGGTAAAATAAGGTAACAAGATAATACTGTAACAAGGTATCCAGGCAAAATAAGGTAACAAGGTAATATTGAGTTTTAGAACCAAAATAGTGGAATAGACGTCGAGCCAGTAGTTTACTCCACAAACTTTGTAGATGCATTTGTGTTATTAGGCATTCTATACCACTTCCCGTTTCATTCATAGACAAAAGAATAAAAAAAGTGGAGTAGCGCCTAAACAATACACTGAAAAATATATTATGTTATCGGGCATTCTAGACTCCTTTTCGTTCCATTCGCAACGAAACAAGATTCAAAAGTGGAGTAGTGCCTAAACCACACACTGAAAATTATATTTTGTTATTGAGCATTCTAGATCAATTTTCCGTTTCATTCGCAACCAAACGAGATTCAAAAGTGGAGTAGCACCTAAACCATACACTGAAATATATATTTTGTTATTGAGCATTCTAGATCACTTTTCCGTTTCATTCGCAACCAAACGAGACTCAAAAGTGGAGTAGCGCCTAAACCACACACTGAACTGCACTATGTAGGATTTCATATGTTATTGGGCATTCTAGACCACTTCCCGTTTCATTCGTAACCAAACGAGTAAAAAAAGTGGAGTAGCGCCTAATCCACACACTGAAAAATGTATTATTGGGCATGCTACTCCACCGAGAGTGACGAGGTGAACGGAGTGAGCCGAGGTGGGAATAGAATGCCCAATAATACCCTACTGTGGTGGTCCCCGCTATATGCACGAGCGTACTCAAGACGCTTTCTGCTATGTCCGGAAATATGGTCCACCTGATCTTTAATAACGTTCACGACAAATTCAAAATGGGATGAAATTACTGGAGAACTATGTATGTGCAGGACAAGTGTCGTTCGATCGACATGATTTGATAGCAAGTATCAACATTTAAAATTGAAGTTAATGATGGACCTATTAACTAAAGAAAGCATATTTGGAACGGCTCTGGATTACATGTACAGCGTAGAGTGGCAGAAACGTGGTTTGCCACATGCACACATTCTACTTTGGTTGCTTGAAAAAGTGCGTCCCAACGACATCGACAAGATAATAAGTGCAGAGTTTCCAAAACCAAGATCCTCTACTGTATGCTATTGTTAAAACACACATGGTGCATGGCCCCTGCGGCACTATACACAGGGACTCTCCATGCATGCAAGGTAATCGTTGTGCGAAGAAATATCCCCGTGCAATAATAGAACAAACAGTGACAGGTGAAAATGGATATCCATTATATCGACGACGTTCACTACAACAGGGTGGATTCACTGCGGAAGTCAGGGTACGTGGGCAACAGATTTCTGTGAATATTAGTTGGGTCGTCCCCTATTCACCAATTTTGTCAAAAATATTTAGTGCACACATAAATGTGGAAATTTGCATTAGTAATAATAATAATAACATTTATTTTTTCCAAAAACAAATTACATACTGATTCATGAAAATACTTAGGCTGTGTTTTAAAATTACAAATGAATTAAACATCTGTAGCCGAACTAGGCAGAAGCCTGTATTTCAGCTATCAGCGCAAATCCCCTCAAATATTTCAATGCATTTTTAGCCATCAAACATAATTATGTTATTATTAAATAAATTAAAATAGACCTCACAAAATTTGTACAGTGTTGCGGTAGGAAAGTACGTACGATTAAAAGTACATACTTTCAGGATTGCACGTTGGGCGATCTCAAGAGGCTTAAGTGTAGTTTTACAGGTACCTCCCCAGGATGAGATACAGTAAGTTAGAAGTGACTGACAAAGGGCATAATAGATCTGCTTTAACAGTGGAGGATCAGCTATGTGCCGCAATTTTTTAAAAACATATATAAGTTTTCGTGTTCTTCCGCACAGGAGTCTTATATGTTCTTTGAAATCGAGTCTGCTATCGATGTCGTGAGTCTGATCGTGTAGAATCCATAAAATATATCTGTAAGTATGTTAACAAAGGGAGTGACCAAGCTACATTTGCTTTACAGGGAATGGACCGAGATGAAGTAACCAGGTACCAATCCGGTCGATACAGTATAGTACTTCTAAAGGTATTTAGCGAATATTGGGATTTCCTATCCATGGACGCCATCCCACGGTTATGCATCTAGACGTCTACTTAGAAAATGGCCAGCGCATATATTTTGATCCCAGTAATGTTAGAGACCGTATAGAAAATCCACGTCATACGACACTATTGGCATTTTTCAAGTTATGTCAAGAAGACGACTTTGCAAAAACTTTGACCTTATGACCAGGTGCCATCTTATTATATCTACGATAAACAGAGAGGTACTTTCAATCGACGTCGACGTGGTCAACCAGTTGATGGATTTCTAGGGATTTTCAGAGACGCTGCTCTGGGCAGAGTGTAAACAGTGCATCCTATCAATGGAGAATGTTATTACTTGCGCCTGTTGCTCCATATTGTTCATGTTACCAACTTCTTTTTCTATTTTAAAGACTATTGATGGTGTAGAGCATCTTTCGTTTCAAGCAACTTGCAGGGCACTTAACCTTCTTGACGATGATCAACACTGGGACAGCACCCTCGAGGAAGCCTGTGTCAGCGACAGCCCCAGTAGTTTACGAAATTTGTTTGCCATGTTAGTATTTTGTGCTCTCTCGGACCCTTTGAGATTGTGGGAAAAGTACAAGACATTTTTCTCTGAAGACTTTTTACGCATTCTGAGGTGCAATGCGGAAGACACTATTAGTCCAACAGATGACAGAGTGTTGAACAGTTCCCTTTGTTCTATACAAGATACTGTTCATTCAATTGGAGGCAACTCTCTTAGCACTAACGGCCTACCTGTTCCCCAAGCAGAACCCAATCAGCCACGCACTAATCGGGAGTATGTCGCTGAAACAAGCTACCGTTCTACAGAGTTAGCCGCCGTAGTTAATGACAGCAGGTCAAATTTCACGACACAACATGGAAATTTTTAAACTAATAGTCCAAAGTATCTTAAACAACGAAGGGAAACTGTTTTTTTAGATGCTCCAGGAGGCACTGGAAAACTTACCTGACGAGAGCAATCCTTGCTGAAATTAGATTGCAAAATAAGATCGCTCTAGCCGTAGCATCATCAGGTATTGCTGCCACATTACTTTCAGGCGGAAATACGGCACATACAATGTTTAAAATCCCAATCGATTTAGACAGATCTGAAACACCAGCCTGCTCTGTAACACGAAACTGTGACAAAGCGAGAGTGTTTCAGGATTGCTGTCTAATCGTCTGGGATGAGTGTACTATGTCAAACAAAAAGGCAATAGAGGCTGTGGATAGAACACTACGAGACATTCGTCGAGATGACAGGCCAATGGGTAACGTAACTCTTTTGTTTTCGGGAGATTTTCGACAAACCCTTCCAGTCATAAGCCGGGGAACTAGGGCACGTGAGATTATTGCCTCATTAAAACCTTCACATCTATGGCCTCAAATACGAAAGCTCAAATTATCCATAAATATGAGAGCCCAGGTTGGTGGTAATTCACATGCCCAAGAGTTTTCGGAAGTATTATTGAAAGTTGGGGAAGGTCTCCTTCCTAAAGAGAATGGTCTGGTGAATGTTCCTGAAATACTTGGAAAAAAATTTGCGGGAACATTAAGAGTATACCAAACCAAGAAAATTCATGGTTATGCGAACGCGCCATATTGACCCCAAAAAATGATCAAGCTGCAAAAATTAATCAAAAAAATTTGGCGGATATTGTAGGGGATGAAGTGGTTTACACTTCTTTCGACAGTGTTGTCGATCAGGACGACGCCACTAATGACCCAGTTGAGTTTCTCAATTCACTTACAGCGAGTGGTCTCCCTGCTCATAAAAAAAGACTTAAAGTCGGTGTTCCCATAATGCAGATGCGAAATTTAACTTCGCCAAAACTGTGCAACGGAACCCGTCTTATTGTCAACGTTTTACAACGTAATATAATTCTTGCTACAATCCTCACTGGGTGTGGTGCCGGTGAGAATGTGTTCATACCGCGCATACCACTCATCCCCAAAAATTTCCCCTTTCAATTTAAGCGCACACAGTTCCCTGTGACTACATGCTTTGCCATGACAATGATAAATGATAAATGATTTTATTTCTGTAAGTAGGTTTTTACAAACACTTTTACACGTCAAAACATATTTTTTAAACTAGATGAGGCCGGCGTTTCCTATCTGACTACTCTGAGAAGAAAGGCCGAAACAAACTCAGAGGTCACAGTCTCTTTTAAAGTCCAGACATAATCTTGGTCAGATCATGTGAAGACCATGTCGATTGGTGTCTGAAATGGTCTTTTGATAAAAGAACCACACAGATTGAGTGGACCTGTCCAGTCAGTGCACGCATTTGTCAGTCGTTGTGCAGCTCAACTCATAACTAAAGGAGCTCAACGATTCAACGAACAATACCAAAGAAAGGACATTTGGCTAGGCCGCAAAAAATACTCAAAACTGCCAGACCATGTTAAAAACTAACTGAGAATAAAACAAAATTAAACAATGATCCACATAGTCTTCACATTTACAATAATTAAAACAATATAATACTACACAGAGTAAATATTCATGTCATTGCATAAATAAAATTCATCAATGTCAATGTGTATACTCGGACATAATCTTGGTCAGATCATTTGAGGACCATGTAGGTTGGTGTCCGAAATGGTCTTTTGAGGAAAGACCACACAGATTTGAGTGGACCTGTCCAGTCAGTGCACGCATTTGTCAGTTATCATGCAGCTCATCTCAAAACTTAAGGAGCTCAATGATTTGACGAACAATACCAAAGAAAAGACATTTGGGTAGGCCGCATAAAGTACTCAAACTGCCAAACCATCATTAAAACTAAGAGACAAAAAAAAAAAAAAAACAAACAATGACCCACATAGTCCTCACATTCCTAATAATTAAAATAATATAATATAATACTATACAAAGTAAATATTCATGTCATTGTTTATATAGAATGTTATATAGAATAAGAAAATATAAATAGCTAGCAAAATAAAAAGAGTAAAAAAACAACATTCACTGTAAGTTTATTGGAGCAGCTCAATCCCAAGCCTTTTTGTCCTCAATATAATCTCTAACAGTATAAAAGGCTTTTAGGCACAGTTTCTGTTTTATAAAACATTTGAATTTATTAAGGCTTAGTTCTTGAATGTGGCTAGGAAGTTTATTATAAAAACGTATACATTGGCATCTAAACGAGCTGCCTATTTTTTTGAGCCTGGTTGTAGGAACAACAAATTTGTGTTTGTTCCTAGTATTTACATTATGGATATCACTGTATTTTTTAAACAAATTAATATTTTTATGTGCGTACAAAAGATTTTCATAAATATACTGAGAAGCTACAGTCATTATATTAATTTCTTTAAATTTTTCTCTGAGGGAGTATCTGGGACTTAATTTATAAATTGAACGGATTGCCCTTTTTTGTAAAACAAAAATTGTCTGAATATCGGCGGCATTTCCCCATAACAGAATACCGTACGACATTACGCTATGAAAATAACTAATGTATACTAAACGGGCTGTTTCTAAATCCGTTAAATCACGAATTTTTCTAACGGCGTATGCTGCAGAGCTAAGCCTTTTTGACAATTTATCTATATGGGGGCCCCATTGAAGCTTGGCATCCAAAGTTATGCCTAAGAACACAGTGGTATCTTCGGGGTTCAACTCTTCACCCTTTATGAGAACACTAGTTTTTACTTGTCTAACATTAGGTATTGTAAACTTAATACATTTGGTTTTTTTCTCGTTAAGAAGTAGGTTATTAACATTAAACCAGTTAACTACTTTTTTGACAATAAACAAGTCACAAGGTCAGACGCTTGTGCGGTCCATGGCCCTCTACGGGACTCCTGTATGGGCGCGTTCTTTGGCGCTGCGGCCAGCCCACCAGTTGAGCGCGGCCCAAAGGGTCATGGCCAGCCGTATGGTCCAGGGATACCGCACTGTCTCCTGTGAGGCAGCGAGCCTCCTTGCTGAATTGCCGCCATGGAATCTGGAGGTAAGTCCTCGCGCACGAATGGGAGTGGCGCGAGGAGGTGAAACGCCAGGGCGTAACTCCGCTGCCGCGAGGAACCGCGGCACAGCGGACGGAGCTCCGGCGGGATCTCATGGCGACATGGAGAGTACGGTTGTCGCAACCCAGTGCTGGGCACGCCACGATTGCGGCGACAAGACCCCTCTTTGAGGAGTGGCTAGAGAGGCGCCATGGCATCCTCACCTTCCGCCTGAAGCAGGTTCTCACCGGATACGGCAGCTTCGGGAGGTACCTGTGTCGGATAAGGCAGGAGGAAACGCCCGGGTGACACCACTGTGTGGATCACCCGGGGGACACGGTGGAGCTTACGGTGGAGGTCTGCCCGGCTTGGGCAGAGTACCGCCGTGTCCTCGTGGAGGTGATCGGCGGCAGAGATCTCTCGCGTCCGGCCCTGGTTCAGGCCATGGTACGGAGCGAGAGGGCATGGGCAGCCGTCACCTCCTTCTGCGAAGCAGTAATGCTTGTGAAGGAGGAGGCGGGACGGTTGAGGGAAAGGCAAATTTCGCGCCCTTTCGCCCCTAGCCGCCGCAGGAGACGCCCTGGGCGTCGGGAAACCCGGGCGGATTTCCGGCCACCGTAGGCGCGGGCTTGCGGACGGTGAGCAATGGGTAGCTCACCGTCCGGTAAGGACCAGGCCCGGGTCGACGGCGTGTTGTATTCCACGTGCACCTCAAAGAGATGTCGTCAGCACAAATGTAGGGGTCCACTAGGGCCGATGCTACTAGGCCACTACAACGTTTTTTTTTTCCTGTGGCAACACTACAGCTAACAGCTGATTAGAATTTGTTCTTGTAATTTTAATCTTAAATATTGTTTGTTTTTCTGTTTTTAAGGCCTATTTCCAATTACTCATCAAGTAAATAGAATAATATTGTGTATTTTGTATTAGATTCACTTAGCAAGTGCAAAATAAGTGTAAATATTTCAATGTGAGGGTGACAGTTTACCGGCACAAGTGAATTTTGCATTGTCATCTTGATAAATCAGGTACAATACTTTATATTTTACTTGATATTAGTTTGTTTACGTACTATAATTTCACCAGCGATTACATTCTTCACTTTTAATACGGCTACTTATTGATGCTAATGACCTTTGAACGTAAACATAACCTTAGTTTGGTTTGGTGACAGAACTCCTTTGTGCATCTAAATTTCATTTTTACTTTTTAACTAATCATCTCTTATATTGCTGCCACAACTACCTACCTACCTTCTGTCTTCTAATTTCTCGTCGCTTCCTTATTAAAGGTAAATCATGATTATGACTCGCAGCGCCCGTGCCCGCCTCGAAGAGTCCAAACTCAATCAGGCTTTGAGCGAATTAAAGGCATGAAAGGAGTCCTGTGACCAACTGAATAAGGAATTAGATAACATAAAAAGGGTGCTCTTTGATGCCCATGAAAAGAATAGGAAGTTGAAAACTGAAATGGCTCAGATATATACCGAAGTCTATCCCGTTCTTCTATGGCATCAGTATGCCATAGAAGAACGGGATAGACTTCGGCTTGTTATAGACGGGTTCAGCCAGTGTAGCATAGAGTATGAACAAACTCTTAGTCATAAACATTTTCTACATCAGCAGCTACATGAGGCTCAAAGTCAAATAACAGCACTTCAGACTACAAATCATAACATCACTGCCTCGCTGAATCAAGGTCTGTTCAATGAGTTGATGTCTATTGCCCCGTCCATGGTTTCTGTCATCAACCCCTCTTGCACAATAGATTTGACTGGTGATAATTCAAAGTCAGGTAGTCACCAGTAAGAACGAACTTAAAAAATACATAAAAATTAATAAATACATGGTTAAAACACAAAAGATGGTTAAAAGACAAAAGTTCTTTATTAAAAATGTTAAACTTAATAGAGAAAGGCTAAATTTACTGAAACAATTAGATATGTATTCTTTTAATTTGGAACAAAGTACCAGGAAGTACAACATTGATACAGAGTACTTGCAATCTGAACTTGACCATTTACAAGAGAAACTTAGTTCAATGACTAACAAATATAATACCTCTGAAGATCTAATGAGGGAATATGTGTTGGCAATGAATGAGCTGGTGTACTCACAAAAAAAACAACTATGAGCAACCTGAAGATTAAAAATAGTAGTAATGTAATCAAAACGACTTGGAATATTATTAATAGTGAAACGGGAAGGTCTAGTAACCGAAATACTGACTATAGCCTGTCAATTAATGACAAAATAATAAAATCAGACTCGCAAGTCGCCGCGGCCTTTGAAAATTTCTTTTCAGATATTCCCGTTTCAACTACTAAATCCCTAAACTCATCACCTTCTGTTGCTGAGTCTTTGCTCAAGGAAAATGTTAATGTTTGCGATTCGCAATTTCATTTTGAACATATTACCTGTAGAGACATAATTAAAACCTTTCACACTTTAAATGTAAAAAAGACTGCAGATCTGTGGGGTAATTCTATAGAAGTTGCTAAGTCAATTATTGACATTGTAGCTCCTACTTTATCTCTTATCTTTAATAATTGCATTGACTGTGGGGAGTTTCCTGACCTTATGAAAAATAGTAAAATAATACCTTTGTTTAAATCAGGTAGTACATCAGACCCCACCAATTATAGACCTATTTCAGTACTACCTACCTTTAGTAAAATTTTTGAAAAAATAATTTTAGTCCAATTACAAAGATTTTTTAATAAACATAAATTATTGCACAATAAACAGTTCGGTTTTACAAGGGGTCGTTCGACTACTGATGCCGGTGTGGAACTTTTAGGACATATTTATAATGCATGGGAAGATAAACGCGATGCATTGGGCATCTTTTGTGATTTGTCCAAGGCATTCGATTGCGTTCTTCACGAAACGTTAATCAGGAAACTCCGCCACTACGGGATCCGGAACACCGCTCTGGATCTTCTTACTTCATACTTGAGTAATAGGATTCAGAGCGTTGACGTTAATGGGAAAAGATCTCCCGGATCTATAGTAACAATGGGAGTCCCACAGGGCTCAATTCTTGGTCCTTTCTTGTTTCTTATTTACATTAATGATTTGCCATACCTCATAAAGGATAATCATGATATAGTGTTGTTTGCGGATGACACTTCACTTTTGTTTAAACTTAAACGTCAGCAGCTGGTTACTGACGATGTTAATAGTGCGATCTCAAAAGTAGTTCACTGGTTCAATGTTAATAATTTACTTCTTAATGAAAAAAAAACCAAATGCATTAAGTTTACGCTACCTCACGTTAAACAGGTGAAAACTAACGTATTGATAAAGGGCGAAGAATTGAACCCTGATGATAGCACAGTATTCTTGGGCTTAACTTTGGATGCTAAGCTTCAGTGGGGTCCACATATAGATAAATTGTCGAAAAAGCTAAGCTCCGCAGCATACGCTGTTAGAAAAATTCGTAATTTAACTGATATAGAGACAGCCCGTTTAGTGTACTTTAGCTATTTTCATAGTGTAATGTCGTACGGTATTCTGTTGTGGGGAAATGCCGCTGACATTCAGACTATCTTCGTTTTGCAGAAAAGAGCTGTTCGGTCAATTTATAGATTAAGTCCGAGACACTCTCTCAGAGAGAAATTTAAGGAGATTAATGTAATGACTGTGCCCTCCCAGTATATTTTTGAAAATCTTTTATATGCCCATAAAAATATAAAATTGTTTAAAAAATACAGTGATATCCATAATATAAATACTAGGAACAAACACAAATTTGTTGTACCTACAACAAGGCTCAAGAAAATAGGTGGCTCATTCAGATGTCAATGTATACGTTTTTATAATAAACTTCCAAGCCACGTTCAAGATCTAAGCCTTAATAAATTCAAATCATTTATTAAAAGTAAGTTGTGCCAGAAAGCATTTTATACTATTAAAGATTATATTGAGGACAAAAAGGCTTGGGATTAAGCTGCTCCAATTATTGCATACTGAAACTTTTATTTTATTTATATACCATTTTGACATATTTACTTTGTGGAGTTCAATAAACTGTTTGGAACTTAATATTTACTTGTAAAGTATTATATTGTTTTTAATTATTGTGAATGTGAAGCCTATGTGGGTCATTATTGTTTTTTTTTTTTTTCTCATTTAGTATTAATCATGGTCTGGCAGTTTGAGTAATTTATGCGGCCTACCCAAATGTTCTTTCTTTTGGTATTGTTCGTCGAATCGTTGAGCTCCTTAAGTTCTGAGTTGAGCAGCACGATTACTGACAAATGCGTGCACTGACTGGACAGGTCCACTCAATCTGTGTGGTTCTTTCCTCAAAAGGACCATTTCAGACACCAATCTACATGGCCTTCACATGATCTGACCAAGATTATGTCTGGACTTTAAAAGAGACTGTGACCTCTGAGTTTGTTTCGGCCTTTCTTCTCAGAGTAGTCAGATAGGAAACGCCGACCTCATCTAGCTTTATTTAAAAAAATATGATTGACGTGTAAAAGTGTTTGTACAAACCTACTTACAGAAAAAATAAATCATTTATCATTTATCATTTATTGTCAAACACCATCCAATGTACTTATACCGGACCATTCATTGACAAGAAGAGACCTTATCGCAGCCCTGTGTTGATTTAACATTTCCTGCTAATAATAGTCCCAATAAACTTATTATTTGTATAAATGACCTACTTTATCACATAAGGTATAATCACAAGATTGTATTGTTCGCAGATGTCACTTCCCTCATTTTTTAAATCAAACGACTGCTGGTCAACTTTGAACATGTTAACGATGCACTTTCTAAAGTTGTCCATTGGTTTAATGTAAATAATCTTCTCCTGAACGAAAAAAATACTAAACTCATTAAATTTTCAACGCCAAATGTCAGGCAGCTAACTACCAATGTTCAAGTTAATGGAATAGAGTTGGACCCTGTTGAGTCGATAGTTTTTCTTGGAATAACTATTGACGCTAAATTACAATGGCGCCCAAACATAGAAAACTTGTCAGGAAGGCTAAGTTCAGCCGCCTATGCTGTTAAAAAAATTCGACAAATAACCGATGTAGATACGGCCAGAATTGTTTATTTTAGTTATTTTCATAGTCTTATGTCATATGGGATTCTTTTCTGGCGAACCTGTGCGGACATTAATACCGTCTTTGTTTTACAAAAAAGGGCTGTTCGAGCCATTTACAACCTAGGTCCAAGAGATTTCCTTCGAGAAAAATTCAAAGAAATAGATATTCTGACTGTAGCCTCTCAATATATATTTGATAATCTTATGTATGTACACAAAAATATATCAAATTTTAAGAAAATGTCCGATATCCACAGTTTTAATACCAGGAATAAACATAATCTTGCTGTACTACACACTCGCCTCCACAGAGTAGGCAACTCGTTCATGGGTTAATGTATACGCTTTTACAACAAACTTCCTATTGCTATTCGAAATTAACCCATTAAACGATTTAAAAGCTGTATTAAAACCAAACTTTGTAAAAAAAGGGTACTATAAAATTTCAGATTATTTAGAAGACAAAAAAGCTTGGGAATGAGCTGCTCGCTCTGATAAGCCTGTGCTAAAACCATAAAACATGACATTTAAATTATGCAAACTCATCATTATATACAACTATATACATATACCAATCAATCAATCAATCAATCAATCAATTTATTTAATAAAAACGTTTACAAAAGGTGTAAATTTAGCCAATAGTAGTATAAATATCCTATACAATTATAGTGCGTACTAATAAACTAAAGCTAAAATATTTTTAATTACAGGTGCAAGTAATGATGATTCGGAATTAGAATGCTTAGCGTCCCGCCCGAACTAGGTTTATTCAAACCTGTGTTTCAGACCATCACTTTACATTTTAATTACATTGGGACAAAGTAAAAGTAATATAAAAATAATCTATTAAAAATAAAACTAAATCTATCCTATGTAAAATAATTATAATACAAAAGTACTACTAGTTACATACGAGGGAATAAATTAAATCATGACAAAATTTCTAGAAGTTTTTCTGTGTCTGTGTAATTGAGTATCGCTAAATATTCTGATAAGATTGTTCTACATTTTTTATAGCTAACACTATAGAGGCTTAGTACCTTGTTCAGCCTATTATACAGAAAGGGTCCTAAGAATACATAAAATCGATTAGCAAACGCATGTTTAATTTGAGGCTTGATGCAAACCAAATCCTTCCTTCTCTTGTCGGTGGGTACTGGGTCAAAAGGAAGTGCAGTGTGCTGGTGTAGAACTATGCTGAGAATGAATAATTGCCGTACTGTTAGCACATTACATGCTATGTAAAGCTGGTGCGTAGGAAATCTAAAAGGGCGAAAGGTAGCAACCTTTAGAACTGCTCTTTGAGCGCGCTCTAGGGGGAGTAAAATTGTTTTTGCAGCACCACCCCAAGAAGTTATGCAATATGTAAGAATGGATTGACACAAAGCTAAATAAACCTGTTTAATTAATTTATAATCAGCTATATTCCGTAAATTCTTAAAAACATATATTAATTTGCGCACTCTAGTACATAGTAAATCGATATGTTTGCGGAAATTTAGGTTGGAGTCAATAGTGACACCTAGATATTTCAGATGGTCAGCGTTAGCTAAAGTGGGACACGAACATGCAGTGTCAGCGCTCGTGCAACAATTATGTGCGTAAATTTTTAGATTAGTAAGCGGTATGTTAGTATTTCTCATTGTAAATAAAATGTGTTTTGTTTTATCTGCATTTAATGTTAGGATATTATCATGGAGCCAAGCAGACACAATGTTAAAGCCTTTCTGAGCATGTTCATATACCTCAACTCTAGATTTAGCTGAGAACAATAGAGCGGTATCATCCGCATAAGACATTATGATACCATTTTGGAGTGGCAGACTGCACAGTTCATTTATATAGATTAAAAATAACGTGGGGCCCAAAATGCTACCTTGTGGAATACCAAAACAATTATTTTTAAGTTCAGAACTTGTATACTGACCTATTTTGACACATTGATGCCGATCGCTGAGATAATCAGAAAATAGTAGAAGTTGTGCTCCTCTTATCCCAAGTGTTTCAAGCTTGTGCAAAAGTAAAGTACAAGAAATAGTGTCGAAGGCCTTGGCAAGGTCTAGAAAAATCCCAATTGTGTGCATACCATTATCCAGATTCGTAGAAACATAATTAGTTAATTTGTGTACTGCTTGGCTAGTTGATCTTAAGGGCCTAAAACCAAATTGACTATCTGAAAGTAGCCCATTATCTTCCAAATATTTTATCAGTCTACTGTTAATGATTTTTTCTAAAATTTTTGAGAGGCCTGTTAACACTGAAATAGGTCTGTAGTTATTCACACAGTTTTTGTCTCCAGACTTGAATACAGGTGTGACCACAGCTTTTTTAAGCAATTTAGGGAATATACCTTTAGATAAACATAGCTGAAAAATGTGGGTTAGCGGCGGGGCTAGTAGGTATTTAAATCTTATAAGTATATTATTAGGTATGTCATCCCACCCAGTAGCACAAACATCTTTTAACCCGTTTATTACTCTTACTACTTCGTTAACGTCGGTATCTAATAAAACAAAAGAATTTATTTTAGAGGATGTCGTAGTCAGGTTTTGATCGGACGAATGACTAGAATTTAAAGACTTTTCAGCCAAGTTTTTACTAACGTTAGCAAAAAAATTGTTTACTTTATTCATCGCATCGTCTGGGTTTGTCTCTGTTGATAGTAAATCTAGCGGAGGTTCGGGATTTTTAGATCTAAAAGTATTAGTTTTTATAAATTTCCAGACCAGTTTACAATTTTTTCCCGCCTTCTGTAATTCATGTTTATCATACTGATTTTTAAGTTTTTTCAAAAGATTATTACAGAAGTTTCGATACCTTTTATATGAAACAGAAAGTATTTCGTTATCAGGTGCAAGTTTCAATTTAAGGTGAAGTTTGTCTCTATGTCTTATACAACGAACGAGCCCGGGTGTGATCCAGGGTTTAATACAACTATACTTTCTAGGCGTTGTCTTAGTGAAGGAGTTTTCCCTTATTGCATATTGAAGCGAATTTATAAAATACTTCAAAGAAATATTTGCATCGTTTGAATTATAAACAGGGTCAAAATTAATACCGCGGATGCCAGTTTCAAGATTTGTCATATTGACTTTAGTGTAGCTACGCATGCAGTTTTTTCTAGGTGAACTTATTTGTAATGTTAGTAAAACAGCTTGATGATCGGTAAGCGAAGAATTAGTTACCACTGTTTTGGATGGATTTTTTGATTTTAGAATGATATGGTCTAAGCATGAGCCGCTCTGATGCGTGGGGTGATAGTGAGCTGGTAAAAGTCCATGAAATGAGCAAATATTCAGATAATTATGTACATGGGTATCGGTTTTCCCGGAAGCAATGTTAATGTTAATATCACCCAGAAGTATTATGTTTTTAAAAGATGCTAAGTTTTTTAAGTTTGTGTCAAGTGAGTCTAAAAATCTGTCCATATTTTGAGAAGGAGGCCTATAAATAGCCATGACTACTGTATCGGGAATAATTTTAATAATCAAGCAATTACTATCTTGGAATACCGGTTCTTCTTTGATTGTTCTTAAATTATTTTTGATATAAACTACTAATCCATCGTTTTGGTTTATGTTTCTGTCTGTTTTGTATGAATAATAACCGTCAAGAGATGGTAAGTTTACTGTCAGTTTAGACAACCAACATTCTGTTAAGACGATAATATCACAGCTTATGTCAAGATTCTGTAATAACACTTCAAAACCGTGCATGTTTCGATTTATGCTCCGAATATTCTGTGTGAGTAGGGTTAACGTTTTGTCACCAGAAGGAAGAAGGTGTTTACAGTCCACAACATTACAGATTTTAGATTCAGACACAGAAAAACTATCTAGATCACAAAATAGCTGATTTGTCATGCTAGTTACAAAACTAAGTGGATATATAAATAGAGGATAAGCTACCTGTTTAAGTGCTTACTAATAAAAATATTCGGTGGCGCTCTTAGGCACCTTCATAGTCAATTGAGTTAATGTAGTTGATCTCTGCGTATTTGCGGGCCGGGCAACTTACATCGCCAGTTGGATGGTCGCATTTTCTCTTAAAACGTTTGCACGTCGCACATTGAGAGGGGGAAGATTTCCTGCTGCATTCCTTGAAGGAGTGTCCAGTCTCTCCACAGTGGTTGCAAGTAGCACTAGTTTCTCGGCAAAACTTGGCTGCGTGTCCGAACTGCTGGCAATTGAAGCACCTGGTGACTATCGTGAAATCTCTCACAGGGCATGATGTCCAATTAATAAAAATACGGCTTTGGTTTATAATAATTTTCCTCATGCTAGCGGGTAGTTCCAGGATGTAGTTACAGGTAGGAAGGTCTTTCTTACCCGATTTATGGCTTAATTTGATGCTCGCAAGGAAGGACTCCCGAGTTATATTCGGCAACTTGTCTGAAAGGTTTTGCTCGTAAATACAATCGAACACCTCCTTCTCGGTAAGGGCAACGGGGACACCAATGACAGCGACCCTTGGGCGGCGTTTAGAAGTTTCTTCTATTGTAAGGCCCGATGAAACTAATTTGTCCGAATTTTTAAGTTTCTCAATGTCGCCGTTATTTTCGGTGCTGATCATAACGCCCCCATTTTTCACTTTTCTCACGCCACGGACATGAAGCTTAAGTTGTTCGGGGGAGATTAACTTTTGGACAAGTGTCTTGGTGTCGTCACTTGTTTGGGTCTTATCGCTGGGATAGATGGCGACTGATCTCAAATTTGCAGGACGGACAAAGTTATCGGTACCTTTCTTCACCATGCTAGCAAAAGTAGTACTTTCCGTGGGATTCAACTTAGTCTCTACGACCTCTTTGAACTGCTGGAGAGAGTCGACAACGTTCTGGTGAACCTGTAGGTGCTGGATTGTGGTATGGGCCTGGATCGTTTTCGTCTTTAACGATTGGTATAGAACGGCCATCTGTGAAGTCCCACTGGAAACCTTCCGGCAAAGAGTGGAGACACGAAGCTTCTGGTCCGAGTTCATTTTGCCATCACCGACAATTGTGCAAACTTCGTTCAGAATGGCATCTATAGATCCTATCCATTTCTGAATCTCCGGCGTACTGATGACTTCTAAAGGCAATTCATTCTCCGCGGGTGCTGGTGGATTTGGGTCGCTCGGGGGTAATGGTTCGGTAGGCGTCGGAGGAGGACTTCGGTGTAATAATTGGCTACGACCAAACGGGCTCGATCCTGGGTTAGACATTGTACCAGAAACACTTTATTGTTTATAAAAAATATCTAGTTCATCTTGCACATGAAAGTTTGTAAAAACCAACAAGACACACGCGACACACTTTACTCTATACTGACGCAATAGTTATATTTATTTGTCGTAATTGTTTATTGCATTATAATCAATACAAAAAACACGTCCGCTTAGTCTCGCGACCATACATATTGACATTGATGAATATTATAAGCAAAATTAAGTGAATATTTATGTACTTTGAAAAGTATTATATTACTTTAATTATTGTGAATGTGAGCACTATGTGGGTCATTTTTATGTATTTCTTGTTGTTTTTTTTTTCTCTTTATTTTAATGATGGTCTGGCATTTTGAGTACTTTATGCGGCCATCCCAATTGTCCTCTTCTTGGTATTGTTCATCGAGTCGTTGAGCTCCTTAAGTTTTGAGTTGAGCTACACGATTACTGACAAATGCTTGCACTGACTGGACGGGTTCACTCAAAATTGTGTGGTTCTTTCCTCAAAAGACCATTTCAGACATGGATCTACATGGTTCTCACATGATCTGACCAAGATTATGTCTAGACTTTAAAAGAGACTTTGACCCTTGACTTTGTTTAGCCATTTCTTCTCAGGGGTAGTCAGATAGGAAATGTCGACTCCATCTAGCTTATTTTTTATTATGACGTGTAAAAGTGATTCTCATATCCTATTTTTGCAGAATAAACAATTTCATTTCATTTCATTTCGATGCCTGCTGGGGTCGCGGGAAGGTACTAAAGGGTCACCGAGGCCCCTAGAAACACAGGCAACAGGAAGGAATACGGGTGGGTTTTTTAGTCAGTAAGAGTCTGACACACCCTCCCGCTCCGCCCAGAGCGGGACAAGTTATTTGATGATTTTCCACCAAAAACAAAAAAGGGCAGACGCTTAAAGCCACTGGTTGTCAGGTCAACACCGGTTGTCAGGTCAACAAATAAATTGGTTTATTTTGCATCCTCCGGCTCCAGCAAACATATTTGGCGCAGCCGGTAGTATACTCGGGGGGCGGTTCGCGAGAGTAAATTCATAGGATCGACCTTAGGATCGCGACTCGCGAGTCACCCGGGTGACTATCAAGCACCGTACGAGTATCCGGATCTTCAGAAGCTGTCGTCGGGAGGAGTATCCAGACATCGATACTGCAGAGATACCAATTATGTTCATGTGAGTACTTTAGAATAGTTCTTGAGTTGCTTATCCTTATCCTTAAGTGTTAATCATAAAAAAAAATCCAAGATTTTCCATCCCAGGCAATCGAGGACCCCTAGGTTAGTTAGATCATCTAGATCATTATTATTAGATTCATTTAGGCAGTTAGAAAATAGAGAGATAACCATAGAAATGTCGGCTATAGACGAAATTTACAAGGCCTTACGCATAGTCCCCGAATTCGACGGAAACTCTAATGTCCTCACTAGATTCATAAAACTGTGTGACCAGTTAGTGCAAGCCTATGTATCAGCTGAACCAGGGCACGAGTTAGTAAATTTGACCTTTTAAACGGGATTCTTAACAAGGTCACTGGACCCGCAGCTCGGTTAATTAACACTAACGGCGTACCAGAAACTTGGGATGGCATACGTAGTTAACAACTTCTCTGACCAACGCGATGAGATCTCACTTTATAACGACTTGGCTCTATTAACCCAAGGCTCCTCCACACCACAGGATTTCTACGAAAAGTGCCAAATTCTATTTGCCACTATAATGACCTATGTGTCACTACATGAAACCGTTCAAAGTACAATCTATTCGAAACGTTCCCTGTATAAAAAGTTAACTTTGCAATCTTACTTACGGGGCCTTCGTGACCCCTTAGGTTCACGCATTAAGTGCTTTTCGATCGTGTCCGGTCACATGACCGGACACGATCGAAAAAGCACTTGAGTTTGTTCATGAGGAAATGAACACTCTCTACCTACAACAGCGAAACGAGCATACACCGGCTAAAAGGCCGCAGCCTCAGGTACCGACTGATCAGACCAAACTATTCAATCCTGTTATGCCGCACATGCCCATGCCAATGCATAGGCCATTTAATTTTAATATGCCCGGTCCTTCTCGACCAAATATAGCTATGCTACATCCACTGCAACGTCTGCCGCAAATGTGGAGACCAGGCTTTAACCAACCTCAGCAATTCCAGCAGCAAGGTCCATCGCGTACGCAACAGATATTCGAGGCACGTCCTTCTAACTATAGCCCACAAAATAACTCATATGGTAATAACCAATCTAAAGGGCCGAACACAAATGATACACCAAAACCAATGAGCCGTGTATCTCATTTCGTACCGAGACCAATGCCATTCCGGGGTAACGATTGGTTTAGGCAAGGGAACCCACCGCCTTCTAATTATTTTAAGACAAGAGAAATGAATTTCAACGAATGCTTTGAATATCCATATATGTTTGAACCTTATTGTGACAATAACTTCGACGGTTATCTGTATAACTCCTTGGAACAGCCCGACTATTCTTACTATGACGCCTTAAGTGCATATATGAACCAGCAATTAGGCACATCCCCAGTGGTAAGTCAGGCGACATCTGAAGGTAAATCTACCGAGGAATCAGCGTCCTCTAACCAGGAAAATTTTCGGGGGAGTCGAACTACAAACGAATCAAAATAGAGGTCAATCTACAGACACAACGTTACCTACCATATATAGTAATTTCAGACCCACCATTAAAATTATTAATCGACACAGGAGCAAACCAATCATTTATTAGCCCTGAAGCTGTTCAGAGGTTTTATCCACATTTACCATGGAACTATGACCCCTTTGAGGTAACGAATGTGCATGCAACTAGTCGTAATGATTACTCCATTAACTTACCTTGTTTTCAGGAGATAAACGACAACAATGACTTAACACTCTACATTTACAGATTTCACGATTACTTTGACGGCCTTATCGGTTTAGATTTGTTAAATAAATGGGAATCAAATATTGATCTTAAAAATAATAAACTAATTACAAAAGCTGCAGTTAACCCAATAGTTATGTACAATTCATGCAATAGCAATTTATATGAAGATATTATCCCAGCGAATTCCTCAAAGTTAGTCAGAGTCCCAGTTAATATACAAGACGGGGATGCTTTAATTCCTGATCAAATAATTTCAAATTGCTGCATAAACGAGTGTATCACGAGTGTCAGAAATAATCGCGGTTATCTAGAAATTTTCAATCCAACTAGTAATGACTTAATTTTTTCCATGGACCAACCTATTAAAGCGGAAACATATAATTTGCGATGTACTCACCAATCACATCAATCCCGAGTAGAGGAAGTGTTATCTCGATTACGCACTGACCATCTAAATGAAGAAAAGAGCGCTAATCTGAAGTCCTTGGCTTCGCAATATGCCGATATATTTTATATAGAGGGAGAACCACTTATCTTCACCAATAAAATATAACACAGCATACATACTTCAGATGAGGTACCAGTCTATACTAAAACTTATAGATACCCATTTGTACACCGCGAAGAGGTACGCAATCAAATTTCAAAAATGTTAGAACAGGGAATCATCTACCCTTCAGAATCGGCTTGGAGCTCACCTATTTGGGTAGTCCCAAAAAAAACTGATGCATCCGGTAAAGTCAAATGGCGAATTGTAGTGGATTTCAGAAAACTTAACGTAAAAACCATCGATGATAAGTACCCTATTCCCAATATAACTGATGTGTTAGATAAATTGGGCAATTGCCAATATTTGACAACTCTCGACCTCGCCAGTGGTTTTCACCAAGTCGAAATGGACCCAAATGATATCCCAAAAACGGTATTCAACGTAGAACATGGCCACTTTGAGTTCCTACGCATGCCAATGGGACTTAAAAATTCACCATCTACTTTTCAAAGGACCACGGATAATGTGCTTAGGGACCTTCTGAATTGCATTATTATTAATAGTCGTTGTCTTATTATCATGGTTTGTTTATTCCTAAATAAGTCATCCATAATAATGAGACAACATGATGGGATGTGCGGCGTCCCCAGCCTAAATCCTTCATACCATCATCATTCATCTACAGCCCGACTTCACCTCCTGCTGAGCATATACCTCTCTTTTTTTGGTATTTGTATTGTTGAGCACAGCACACGAAACACTCTAGGGGGTACGAATTAAACCAGCAAAAACGTACATATTTCAACCTCTTTTGCGGAACCCTACTGGCACACATGTGTCTAACGTTCGAATTTTTTGACAAAAATTCTGATTTTTTGACAACATGGTTGTGTGTCATTCGATATATTTTCATATTGGAGATCAGAGAACCCTACTGGACACAAGTGTGCCAGTAGGGTTCTGCAAAAGAGGTTGAAATATGTAGTGTAAAGATTGCAGGTCAAATACCAAAAAACATGATTGTAGAATTTATAATTCTACAGTGTGTGAGTTAAATGACTGTTGAGTGATGGATGTCTGTGTTAATTACGTGATGCGCCTATATTAACTTAGCACACACCACGCAATAGATGAATGTTATCTGTAGAGTACTTTTGAATCTATTAAGCCGCGTGTAACCCGGATGCAGCTTACTCGAGGCATCCAGTCCGGTGCGATGGGGTCAGTCGTCCGTTACCAGGTCGCGGGGCAGGGGTCTCGCGTCAGGGGGGCGTATGCCATGGCGCTATCTGCTTGACATGAGGCCAAGCAGATGCGTCGGCACGCGCGAACATTCCTTTCGCGAGACGCCGCAATACTCATCCAGGCCCTCATTCCCGAGGTCCCTCCGGATAACATCGTTCCTCACAAAGTGAGGGGCGTCCACTATGGTACGCAGAGCCAGACTCTGTTGCGCGCGGAGCAGTTTACGGTTGCTTGTGAGGGCGAACTATGCCGGGGCGGCGTACGTCAAAATGGGGTGCACGTACAGCTTGTAAACTTCCAACTTCACGCGCGCCGAGATGCGGGACGAGAGCACCGGCCTGAGCAGGTTGTGGGCTACCCTACCTTGCGCGGCGACCTTGCGGACGTGTGTCCCTATCGAGAGCCGACAGTCGACGGAATAGTGACACCCAGGTATTTGACCCGAGGCGACCTTTCGACTATGGCTCCTTGCAGCTTCAAGGGTGGCAGGAGGGGCGCAGATCCAGTAACCAGCGCCTGCGTCTTAGCCACTCGGGAAGCAGGTCGAGGGCGCGCTGCATCTTGACGGCCGCGTACTTTGCATTTAAGGAAGTGGTAATGTACGTGGCGTCGTCAGCATACAGCGCGAGCGTCGAGTCTGTCGTGGTGGGGGTGTCGTCGGTGTAACGCGAGTAGCACGCCGGCGATACGCAGCTGCCCTGCGGCACGCCGGTCAGAGAGAAAAGTAGAGACCACAACGCGACGGGGCGCGTCGGACGTGGCCAGTTTGTATATTAGGCCCTCATGCCATACGCGGTTGAAGGCCTTCTCCATGTCGAGGAATACTGCCACCGAGTATTCCTTCTTGTTTAATGTGGCTGCGAGGTGGTGCAGTACCCTCGACAGCTGGAGCGTCGTGCTATGTTCCGCCCGGAACCCAAACTGCTCCGGACGCGGTGCTATGTGGGGCTGGAGATGTCACAGCAGGAGTACTTCAAACACTTTGGAAACTGTCAGATAGTGATAGCTCTCCGGCTTCAGAATGTTCTTTCCTGCCTTGGGCAGCATTATAACGCGCCCTTACTTCTACGAAGCGGGAAAGGTCCCCATGCGCAGTACCGCCGTGTACAGGCACGCCAGGGCCGCAACCGTACGGTGCGGCAAGTGGCGCAGCGCTGTGTTGGTGATACCGTCAGCACCGGGGGCCTTCCTAGGCTTCGTTCTTAGGATGGCGCGTCTGACTGCGCTAGGCGGGAAGAAGATTGGGTCCTCATCGGGAGCTATCGGCGTTGCGAAATAGTCCCCCAGGTCGAGCAACAGCTCCACTGCTGTGACATGTTCGATGTCGTCAGTCGGGTTGGGGCGGAACTGACGCTCCAGGTGCTCGGCGAAGACCTCCGCCCGGTCCTCCGCTACAAACTTGAGCGCCCCGTCGCTGTTAAGTAGAGGGCGCACTGGGGCTGGGGTGTTCGTTGGTTGGCGGCACAGCTTGTGAATTGACGGCCAACTGTCTGTAGTGGCGTCGATTCGATCCTCCCAGCTCGCGGTGGTGTGCGCCTGAAGTTCGGCCTTCACCTTCTCCGCGAGACGGTTGAGCTGTGTCTTGATAGTAGGACATCTCAGCTGTTGCCACTGCTTACGTAGGCGCCTCTTCGCAGTGATCATAGCAGTGGTGCGGGCCTGCAGGGGCGGCAGTAGCCCTCTCCCCTGCGGCTGCATGGTGCTAGTCGCCACTTCTAGGGCACTTTGGATGCAAGCAGTGACGTCCTTCGCCGTCTGATCTACGTCCGCGGAGGTGACAATAGGCCGAGTCGGCGCGGTGGTCTCTACTGTCTCTCTAAAGGCGTCCCAATCCGTGGATCGACGTGGCGCTTGGGGCTTCAGTCGGGTCGGCATACCAGATAGGACGACGAGTACAGGTTGGTGGTCCGACTGTAACTCGTCGTCTATGACTTGTTGTGTAGTCTGGCAGTGTAGCCCTCGGTGGACTACGATGTCCAGCACATCCGGCAAGTACCGGGTGACCTCGGGATAATGAGTAAGCGTCTCTGGGCCGGACACCGTATAGCTGAAGGCTTCCGCATCCGACTGACTAATAATTTCTACAGTGGGGTATATTTATATAATTGCCCCTATAGCTACAGTAGCGGGCATACTTTACTCTACCATGATTCTAATTCTCCCAATCTGCCAATCGGCGTGGACTTAAAAGTGGTCCCGCCCCTATTTCTACGGCATGTTTAGCGTACAGGTTGCAACCGATTAAGATTCCACTGACAAGAGTGAACCTGTTTACATATTTCGGCTGCGACTTGTCGAGATGCAACAGACAAGTATGAGCGTGGCTTGGTCTTGATTGCATAGGACGCAGCCTATAGCTATTTCTATCTTATTCTAGTTATGATAATTGGTAAACGGAGCTAGGATCATGGTGCTTTCTCTACATGTATTATTGCAAGTATTTGTAAATAATGTTGGTAAATAACAATATGTGCTGTCATTAAGCCAAGTTTTGTTTTGATAAAGCCTCATATTCTCAAGTCGTAGTCCTACGACTCGTGTCTCTAGAGATCTCAAGCGAAGTTGGGTAACGTCTGGCGATGTCGACCAACGCCGCGTCACCTGATTTCTTGCTTCGCGACCATTTTCACATTTTCAATGTTGTCAGACATATCGTATGACGTCATCCTACATGTATAGGGACACGTGCTGCGGGAAGTTTTACCACCCCGAGCCTGTCCGGCCGTGCACGTTGCACGTGTAAAGAGATAGCACGTCGGTTTGCAGTTGCAGGAAAATACAATAACCGTTGTGTACGTATAAGATCATAATAATTAAAAAATACATTTTGTCAATCATTAAGGAACACGTCTTAATGATGTCTGCTTTGCAAAGAGTGCATGGTGAACGATGGTGTACGTTACTCCAGCAGGAAAGTGGCTCCTAGTAACGTACGATATGAGTGGTACGTATAATTAGTGCGTAATCTGCTGTAAATGTGCGCCACATAAAAATATTGTGCTCTTTGTCGTTTTGGAAAGAAAACTGAAAAAAAAACGATTCCGGCTGGAGTAACGTAGTTCCAGCAGGAAAATTCTAAACGAATGATCGGAGGGAGAAATATTAAGCATGGGCAGCGAGCTTATATGTGCCGTGTGCAAAAATGTGTGCCGAAAATATAATTTGTGCGTCTTCAGGTTTTCGAGATACTGCGTATCCTGCTGGAGTAACGTTTTGCAGAATCGTGTATTTCTAAAACCATTGTATGTGAGCCTGTAGAATATACATACACGAGTTGCTCTTAATTTGTGCGTATTTGTGACAGAACTAGATTTAAGAATTTTATTATAATTTTCAAGAAATAGCGCTTTTTTTTAAAACCCTAAAAAATATCGCAGCGCCTAAATAAGAAAACGTATAAGCTCGCTAAAAATTGTATTCGGTCCTTCTTGACGCTTATAGTATCCATAAAAAGTTTCAAAAGTGTACATGCCTGCGTTATTGAATAATATTGCTAAAAGTCAAAATGACGGTGTCATAACTATGACGGCAAAATACAAAAACCGGCTTAACCCAAGATGAACGATGCGTTTAGTCAAAAATATATTGTGAAAATATTTAGCTTGGAATGTTTCGCATTAATTAGATATAAACAAAAAACAAAATATGTATACAACGACTGGTTATCCGACCAAATTCGAATAACTACAAAAAAGCGACGGATTCGTACATATCGATGACCTTTTTCATTGGACGTGTTAAACCTAAGCTGTTGTCCGTACGCTGGAACAACGTTACTCCAGCAGGAATCGTTTTTTCCGTTTTTTTCCAAAACAACAAAGCGCACAATTTTTGTATGTGGCGCACATTTACAACAGATTACGCACTAATTATACGTACCACTCATATCACTCTAGGAGCCACATTCCTGCTGGAGTAACGTACACTGCACGACGTACACGACGACCTATGTGTAGAGGGTTTTATGTACAAAGTCGATTACTAGTGCCACTTTTCCCTTCAATAGTCATTATTTGAACTATTCATTTCCGCAATCTTATAATGTCGTACTGTTTACACATATTTATAATCTTTGGTTTACTGTCCTGGGATTAGTATAAACGGAGCCACCCCTGCTCTTTAAACAACGTTTTTCTGGCAAAACCTTATGTTAAAAACTTATGCTGAGATTACCTTTTATCTTAATTTGTCCGAAATCTATCTTTTGAGAGTATTTGTGCGAATGTATGCGAAAACCAAGTGCGACACCCAGATATGTAATCTGCAGCCCTGCCATTCTTCTTTTCTTTGCAATCCGTATATTTCAAGTTGCAGTTGACAGATCGAGGATTGATGCTATTCAATGTTGAATCGCATTGTAAATATGGACAGGTTTTAATTTGGTAGGTCGTCCTACACCTCCCTACTAAGTATTAAAAAGTAAAGTGGCGTTCGTTATAAGGAAAATAACAATTTAAAAAAAATCATGCTTGCTTGAATTTATTGTGATTAAATAGGTTTCCATTACCATGAATAATAATTTATGATTATACAATATTAAACAAAAATCAGAGTGCATTTTCATGCAGCGGTCATTTCTTATTATCTTTGGTTGTCTTCCTCTTCTTCTTCTTCTAATAACTGAAACAATATGGAGTTGGTTACGATTCCGATTTAAAATGATAAGCGGTTTTTGACTTTAGGCTACTTTAGTAGTAATTCATCATTTAATTTCTCACATTCATACTACGATAGATGTTTTGTAAAAATCAAAGATGATTGTCGCAGATTTCTTCACCGACATACCGTATTAAATACTACTACATATTTAGGGTACTAAATTGTTTTATGTTTTGAGACATTTCGGGGACAACATAAAAATTATTAAAGGCTTATAAACGAGAGAAAAGTGAATGTATAAGTAAATAACGGGTGCAATTACAGTTAAAATATTTTTCTGTCTTGGAAAGTTAAGAATTTATTAGAATGTGCTGTCTTGCTCAGACCAACGGTAAAATAGTAGCAGAAAAGGGCATGAAAAAAAAATTGTTTGTACCTCTAGCCATAATTGGGTACTGGTACATCGTCGACGCACAGTGGCTGTTTTTTTATACGCGGTCTTGGTGATGGGAATCGACTGCTTGCACGGTATCGAGCTGTATAAAAAAAACATAACAAGTTTATAAAACTGGTTAGTGAATGTGATTTAATTTGTATTTATTTTTCGTCGTTTCTAAATTGTCAAAGAGTTGACTACAGAACATATATTTTGTGAAAAAATATAATTTTATTATTTACAAAGAATCGTGTTTGATAAGCAAATAATAAGAGTGTTTAGCTTACCGCGCGAGATAGGACTGAGGTCACACGGGAAGTCTCGGAAGAAGTCTTCAATAGAGGATCCTGGAAGTGGAAAGCCTGGAGGTATACGTCTGGGTATCCTTGGTTTGCGTGTTTTACTCGATTGACCAGGTTTGGAAGGTTCCGTACACTCTTCTTCTGGTTCATTTGACTCTTCTGTTGGTCTCACTGTTCCTTTTCCTGAATTAGTACGCTCTTCTGAATCGCATGGCTCTTCTCCTGGTTCATATGGCTCATAGTATGTTTCATAAGGCCCTTCTCCTAGCATATAAGAAATGAAAAGTAATTGTTAGAAATAGCCTGATGCTGGTGTTGTGTGGCAACGAGTCTGTTTTACGGTTCGTTAGAGTTATTTCGAAAACAACAGAGGCAGCAATTTTTTAAAATAACAAAAAAAAAAAACCTCCAGACCGTATTTCGGCCATTGCGGCCAATCTCAACGGAGACTAGCCTTCGGCGCGGGATATATAGTACATAAGTGTGTGGGAAGACACAAGTGCGCTCTTTCTTCCCTTACTCTCATAGTCCGATGAAACGGCACGCAATCCGATCGGAGAGAGATCAGGACTAACGGCTTAGCGTGCTTTTCGAGGCACTAAGGTATCGCACCGCCAACTTCCAAACTCCGGGCTGTTAAGAAATTTCTAATGTAAAAAACCCAATAGAACACTTTGCCCGACCTGGGAATCGAACCCAGGATTCCACGCTCAGCAGTTGCGCTTGCGAGAACGTGACCAACGGGGCAGTTGTAATAAATAATAAAATATAATAACTCAATGCCCCATAATGGTGCAACATGGCTTGTCACTAGTGACCTTCAGAATGGCGTTGACCCTCCCACGCACTCTGCGCATCATTACGGTAATCCTTTTTCGCAGGATGCTTCGGCAAACATTCCTGATGCACCGCTGTAACGTTCAGCAGCCCCAACAACATTCTGAAGGCATTATTATACTGAAGTCTGAGGGCATTTCATGCCCTTTGTGGATATCGAACCCACAAAGTGCACGTATAATAAAACATAGTACGCGGTGGGTGATATGGCACATAGAATTTTAGAAAAAGTGTGATTCTGCAGAGCATCGCTTCGGTTGACTGTAACTTGTGAAACCTGAGTGACAATATCTTTCTAAAACTTTATGTGTCAATATTAACTCCCGGTTACTTGTACTACGATAGCTATGCCTTGATCACACGTACCGAGTAGATGAGCGAAATAAATATAATTTTGTTTATATCTCTACCATGCCGTGGGATTGGTTTATCTCGTGCATTGCTGTGCGATGCCGGTACACCAGGCACTGCAGGCTCCGTAATCGACCTCCGGATACTGAAACCATTCACGCGGAGCTGTACGAGGGACACAGAGTCGCGAAGACCGCCGTCACTGGGGACTCGCCCATACAAAGTGGTGCGAGATAAACTCCGCTCATGGGCTCCCCCGCTGACGCAGAGTCTCCGGCCTCCACCTTGTGGAGGACGTGGTGAGCGCTCTGTTCCCTTCGAAAGGGGAACACACCTCCCCACCCGTGGCCTCCTGCGGTGCCCGATGCGGACCACATCACCGACGACGATGACGACGATGCTACCTCGGTCACCCCGAGGTAGAAATGAGAGTGGCGGTACGCAGGCTGAATGCCAAAAATACCACCCCAGGACCCGACGGCTTACCTGGGAAAGCCTTGGAGGCTCTCGGGCCTCGACTAAGGGGCTCCTAAGCGCATGCTTGAAGAGGGGCCTGTTCCCGCTTCGTTGGAAGACCGGGAAATTTGGTCCTCATAAAGAAGCCGGGGCACCCTGCGGACTCTCCGTCCGCTTATCGGCCCATCGTGCTGCTTGACGAGGTGGACAAGCTTTCGGAAAGAGTCATTGCAGATCGCCTCGTCAGCCAGCTGGTTCGGGTGGGGCCGGATTTGGCGGAGAGCCAGTTTAGTTACCGCAGGGGGCGCTCTACGGTGGATGCCATCATGCGCGTGCGGGCCCTCACGACGGGGAATGCTGTTGCCCAGAGTTGACAGTGTCTCTAGACATCGCCAATACCTTTAATACCCTGCCATGGAGTTGCATCAGGGAGGCACTCCGGTACCACCAGATGCCAACCTACCTCTGTCGTGTGGTCGAGGCCTATCTGACGGACAGGGCCGTCATCTATCCCGGTCACCAGGGAGTATGGAACTGGCAAGAGATGTCGTGCGGTGTCCCACAGGGGCCGCATCTGTGGGACATCGGATACGACTGGGTGCTGCGCGCCGACCACCTTAGCGGTGTCAAGGTAGTGTGCTACACTGATGACGTGGCACAAGGGAGGTCGCACCAGGTGGCAGCCTAAGTAGCGGCACGTGGGGTATCGTCGACAGAATTCGGCAATTGGGCCTCGAGGTGGCCCTGCACAAGTCCGAGGCCATGTGTTTTCATGGTTCTCGGAACGCGACACCGTCGGAGTCCCAAATAACTTTAAGGGGGGGGGGGGGGTTCACATCGGCGTCCAGTCAACGATGAAGTACCTGGGACTCGTCCTCGACAGCCGATGGAACTTCGTGGAGCATTTCCGACGTCCAGCTCCCAAACTGGAGCGGCTCCTGCCCAATCTAGGTGGTCCAATCGCCTCCTGCCGGAGGCTCTACGCGGGAGTCGTGCGGTCCATGGCCCTTTACGGGGCACCTGGGCGTTAACCTTGGCGCGGTGGCCAGCCCGCCGGTTGAGCGCGGCCCAGAGGGTCATGGCCATCCGGCAAGTCCGGGGATACCGTATGGTCTCCGGTGAGGCGGCGAGCCTCCTCGCCAGATTGCCACCAAGGGATCTGGAGGCAAAAGTTCTCGCGCACGTATAGGAGTGACGCGAGGAGGTGAAACGCCGAAGCGTAACTCCGCTGCTGCGAGAAATCATGGCATAGCTGACAGAGCTCCGGAAGGATCTCATGGCGACATGGAGAGTGCGATTGTCGCAACCCAGTGCTGGACACGCCACAATTGCGGCGAAAAGTCCCCTGTTTGAGGAGTGGCTAGAGAGGCGCCAGGGCGTCCTCACCTTCCACCTGACGCAGGTCCTCACTGGACATGGCAGCTTCGGGAGGTTCCTGTGTTGGATAAGGCGGGAGGAAACGCCCGGGCGTCACCACTGTGTGGATCACCCGGAAATGGTGGAGCATACGGTGGAATTCTGCCCAGCTTGGGCAGAGCATTGCCGTGTCCTCGTGGAGGCGATCGGCAGCGGAGATCTCTCGCGTCTAGCCCTGGTTCAGGCCATGGTACGGAGCGAGACGGCATGGGTAGCAGTCACCTCCTTCTGCGAATCAGTAATGCTGCAAAGGAGGAGGCGGGACGGTTGAGGGAAAGGCGAATTTCGCGCCCTCTCGCCCCTAGCCGCCGCAGGAGACGCCCTGGGCGTCGGGAATCCCGGGCGGATTTCCGGCCACCCTAGGCGCGGGCTTGCGGAAGGAGAGCAATGGGTAGCTCGCCGTCTGGCAAGGACTAATCCCGGGTCGATGGGGCGTTGTGTTCCACGCACACTTCAAAGAGATGTCGTCAGCACAAGTGTAGGGGTTCATTAGGGCCGATGCCTGCCGGGGTCGCGGGAAAGTCCAAAAGGAATACCGAGGCCCCTTGGCAACACGAACACGGGTGGGTTTTAGTCAGTAAGAGTCTGACACACCCTCCCGCTGCGCCCAGAGCGGGAGAAGTTATTTGATGAACCCACCCAAAAAAAAGGTGCCAGAGTTTCTCTGAGAGACTTTTTTTAAATTATAGGTATTACGTGTTCTGTTTGACGTCCGAAGTCTTAGACTTATGAGAGAGCGTACGCTTCGTTCCATGAACAGCTGCTAGATGTCCTTACTTTCCCCCCTCGTAATCGCACCACTAGCGCCCCCAACGTCATATCTGTAAACTACTTTCAAAAAACCGCATACAAGCCGCCATGATGAAGTGTTATGTCATTGTTGCGTCGTTTTCCGAACTGTGCGCAGCTTTGTTAGATTGTCAGTTTTATCGTATAAAGCGATATTTTAAAATTTTTACAACTTTTGAGATTCAAGTAGAAAATTCTTTAGATTAGTATTTTATTAACTTAAATAAATTTTCCGTCTCGTGAACTGTGTTTATTTTAAACAAAATGGACGTTGAAACTATCGCGCCAAACGATACTTCGCAGAAAAGGACACGGAGTTCGAGTTCTTCATCGTCATCGAAAGGAGGTGATACGGTGTCATCGGAGAGCGATGTAGGTGATCCAGCGCCGCGAAAACACCCCCGTTACCTGATGGTGGCGTTTGCACGGCGCTGAAATCTTGCGAGAGGGAGCGCTCGCGTACCTCCGAACTGGATCGCAGGTTTGATCTACTATCCCAGCAGTTGGTGAGTCATGTTAACAATGTTTTAACAAATTATATGATCGCAGATAGTGCTCCATTAGCATAAAGCCTACCCGCCACGCAAAATTATATTGCCACCGCGTTACCTTCCACATCGACTGTTCCCCTCAATTTACAAGATAATTTCTTACGTCCTTCGCAGCATTCCCCTTAGAAAATATTGAAAATCTAGACGTTTCCGTTAAGGAACCTTGTGTACCTAAAGCAATTCCAGAACGTGTAACGAAAATAGCAGAAATGCAGAGGTTCAACTCCTCGGATTGGAATGCTGTACGTTATACAGAAGTACAGAAAAAATATGTAGTTTTCCTAGTTTTGACGAATTTAAAGTGAACGAAGAATTACGGTATTATGAAGATCCGTTTTCACCATTAAGATGGTTTCAAATGGAACGCAGTTTTGCGGCGTTATCTAATGCTTTCCTAACTCAAAACGAGCATGTGAACGCGGTATTACAGAAACTAATTGATTGGTCTGCTAATTTGAACATCCAATTATCTTCAACTATTCGTAACCTCTATGACAAACTAAAAGAGTTGTTTAGTGCTGAGTCGTCTTTAAAAAACGGTATCTCAAGGTATTCTCCAAATTATTTGCGGTAAAGGAGCTGAGGTCATAGAGACGCGGCGCCGATCGTTATTGAAAAATGTTAAAAGTAAATACATACGCGACAACATAGAAAAAATTCCACCCTCAATCGAATATAAGTGCGGTAAAGAATAATAGTGCGGGAACTAGTCGATATCTTTAGAGCCTTCGACATCTTTCCAAGATAATACTTTTTGTTCACGACCACACAAACCGAAGCGAAACGACAAAAAAGACATCAAACGAAATCACGGTTTCTCTTAAAATAAGAAGGGGGCGGGGGGGGGGGGGGGCGAAAAGATAAGTTCCGGAGGCGAGCAGGACATAAGCATTTATGATATGCAGCCGCCCCAAAATCTCATTCAATCATTTATGACTATTTAAAACTGAGATTTTGGGGCGGCTGTCTACAGCGTTATATAGAAATATGGAATCGTTTCGACCCTCCAAAAACTATTTTAAAAATGATATCGGGAGCTCGTATCCCCCTTCAATCAGTCGCCGCCGTTGACCGCCAGATTCCGAAAACCTAAGCTCTTATGCACCAATGGTGTACGCGACATTTCACAAGGACAACCTGTCAACATTTCAAACCCCTGTTTCGGAAAAAATGATACTTGAAATTCGCAAGATGATTCAAGAACGAGTGTTAGAGTCTGCGCCTTCGACCCTATCGTTCATTTGCCCCTTTTCATGATCACAAAGAGCAGTGGCAAAACTTGAGTGATATTCAACTTGAAAGCACTAAAATTATACATGGAGCCAAAGCGTTTTCATCTTTTCCACCATCAATGAATGCCTTCGTTTGTGCAACAAGGCGACTGGAGGTCAAGTTGGACCTCAGCCGGGCCTATTATCACTTCTCAATAATGCACAGAACACAGGCGTTTTTTGCGCATCAGCTACGGTGGTCAACTTCTGCAGATGACATGTCTACTATTCGGCATGGCTGCTGCTCCCAGCATGTTTGCTACTATAACAAACTGGACTGCAGAATACCTTCGCACAAAAGGTCTGCGCCTCGTCATGTATCTAGACGACTATTTATTAGTCCACCAGAACAAGGAAGTACTCGGCAAGCATCCAAACGTAGCTGTACGCTTCTTTTCCAGTCTGGGCTAGTGTGTAAATCACTAGAAATCGATCACCAGGCCAACGAGGTCGATCGAATATCTCGGCATCGATTGGGGCACCCAAACAAACCGCAAGTCCCTATCACCAGATAAGGTAAGACAAATTCGATAGACCCTTTCGACCAGATTCGCAGCGGGCAGTTGAACCTTCAAGCAGGCGCAATGCCTCTTAGGGTTTCTCAACTTTGCGTTCTTCATCACCCATCGGGGAAGGATGCATTGCCGTGCGCTGCAATGTCACATCAAAGTACTGCGTCAAAATTCTCTCGGAGCAGTACAGCTGACACAAGACGTTCACCAAGAACTCGAGTGGTGGATGGAAAATGACTCCAGGATCATTCTATAGACCGACAACAAGTCAGTGGTTTCGTACATTCAGAAGGAAGGCGGCACGAAATCACGCCAATTAATGCAATTGACGCGGGAATTATTCACTCTGATAGACGACCTCAATGTTGTACTGATCCCTCACCTGCTACCAGGGGTGTACAACACCGAAGCCGACCATTTGTCATAAAATCGCGCCGGCAGTGAGTGGCACCTGCAGGTGGTAGCAACTTCAAAGATATTTCAGACGGGGAAAACCGGACATAGACTTGTTCGCGTCACAAACCGCACACGTCGTAACAAATTACGTTTCTCTAGATAACTCAGACTCCAACGCCTGTTATCACGACGCGTTCAGCAAATACTGGTGATACGACCTCGCATGGGTGTTCCCACCTGAGGCGTTGCTTTCACGACTTCTTCGTCACCTCAACTCGGCATCAGGTCGGTACATAACAGTGGAAGAAACCCTTTTTTCGACCAGACCTGAAGAATCGATCCTTAGCATGGCTGCTGAAGATCAGAGACCTGAAGAAGACCTTGGTGGACACGGTAACCGGCCTATCACCAGCTCATGTCAGATCTGCAGTTGGAAGCCTGGCTCATTTTGGCTGGGGCACCACGACAAGCGATTGGTCTACACAAGAGAAAAATCTTCTTCTATCTTGCTGGAGACCTTCAACTCTTAAAACTTACACACCTATTTGGGGTAAGTAGTCTTTGTGGTGTAGTCAAAATAATGTTTTCCGTACACCGAACCCTACAGATGTTGCGAAATATCTAGCATATCTATATCTTAATCAAAAGTTAGCTTACAGAACTATTCTTGTGCACAAGTCTGTTATTGTACCTATTTGTGAAACTGCTTCAAATATTAGAATTTCTTCTAGTCACATTGTTAAGCACATTTTAAAAGCAATTTCAATCGCAAAGCCGTTGCCACCTAGGGTGCCCATATGGGACGCCAGGGAATGAATTACTTATTTAAAAGATAAAAGTCCTTGCATTAGTAGTTTGTATGAGGTGTCTAAGCGAAAGACTATTTTATTATTATGTTCGGGAAGTCGTGTACAAGACCTTTTGCGTATTGACTGTGATCATTTTGTAGATAATGGGGATTCCATAACTTTACACCCAGTGTTTGGGTCAAAGACAGAGTGCGACTTTCCAGCAATCCAGTTGGGTTTTGTTGGCACACGAAGATCAAAATACAATCCATTGTATTGGCTCGGCACTTTAAAAAAACTATCAAAGGAAAGACGGGGTTCATTAAAAAATTGTTCATACTAGAGATCCCGTTAGAGCAGCCACACCAACTATAATCGGTGGTTGGGTAAAACATGTTCTATCTGATGCTGGAAAACAAGCCTCTCCAGGGAGTTTTAGATCGACTGTCTCATCATTAAATTGGCTAGAAAATTATCCTATAAATGATATATTATCTAAAGCAAACTGGAGGCATGAATCAACTTTCAGAAACTTTACCGTAAAGAAATTAGATCTAATAACGAAATGTCCTCGGCGCATTCGTTGTCAAGATTATTTCAAGTCCCCAATTGATTCTAAGTTAACCGATTCTGGTTAAAATTACTCATGAAGATATTGCACGATTGCTTACTTACAGTTTACGTTTTCTCTTAATATAATATAATATTGCCAGTGCTTAAATGGCTAGATTTTTGTTCATATTTAAACCTGTGTATAAGGTACCTAAGGTATAAAATGGTGATTAAAAATAATATTGGTCTGTAATTCACATTGTTGCTTCTCATTCATACAATCCACCAGGAGATAACAAACATATCTCTCATAATAGACTTCGCACGTCAAACGGAACACACTAAAAAAATGTTACCTTCAAATAAAATTTGTCCAGGTCTTCCTGGTACCTTTGCATCATTATGAGCCCAACAATGACACAACACTTCATCATGGCGGCTTGTATCATGTATGCGGTTTTTTTTAGTAGTTTTCAGATATGACGTTGGGGGCGCTAGTGGTGCTATTACGAGGGGGAAAGTAACGACATCTAGCAGCTGCTCATGGAACGAAGCGTGTACTCTCTCATAATGGACTTCGGATGACTTAGAAAACATAATACAGATTTTAATTAATTTAAAAAATATTTAAACATATTATCACGGTAGCATCACAGTTATCTTCGCCAACATCTTATACAGTGTGGCGTAAATAATGGATAACCCTGAAACTGTCGATTGGTCAGATTATTATCTATCATTTACCCCACTTATCCTCATCGCCATATGCCCATGGATGACCAAATTATTCATATTTTAAATAAAAATCGTACTGACTCTGACAAAATCAGCTGCCATTTCTACAATTGATGACTTGTTCTCGTTTTGTTTTTTTTTTTGTGTTAATTCTGAATATTTGTTTTATTAGACCAGTATTCAAGATTTTTTATTACAATCTAAGACAACATTGCAAAAAATACTTATGCTTAAATTTTAGCATTTTTTCTACAGAATAATGCGATTTTGGGCCCCTAAAAATACACTGCGGTAGCCCATTACTTTCTAAAATTGCCCATTTAATGCAGATTCTAAAATGATATAATAATAACCAGTATCTTGATAAAGTACAAAGTTTTTGCTGTTCGAATTGATATGGGTCTTAATTTTGAAAATAACAACTAAGTCCTATTAGTTAGAATGTAATAAAAATCTCGATACTGATCTGATGATAAAAAATATTTAGGAGTGATATAAAAAAAAATACCAAATCGACAAAAAATCATTAATTGTAGAAATTGTAGCTGATCTTGTAAGAGTAAGTACGATTTTTATTTAAAATATCAAAAATATCAATATTTTGGTCATCGACAGTTTCAGGGTTATCCATTATTTATGCCGTACCCTGTATAAAAGGCAAAATATACACATATACATAGAAAACAGTGATATTCACAATATTAACACAAGTAAGGTCAAATTACGTGCTCCATTTCACCGGCTTCACAAGGTTCGTAACTCATTTTTTGGGTTTGGTATTACTTTTAATAAAACAAGCTACCCTCTTCTTTGCTAGATTTGCCTTTTATACGTTTTAAACTAAAGTAAAATCCAACCTTTGTTCAAGGGCATACTATTCTATCAACGACTATTTAAACGATAAGAATTGTTGGTCGCTGTGGTCATTCCGTGCTCGCCCCCCACCGTGAACGGATATGCTGCCGCTCCCGCTCGCTGAACTCGCTCACCGCTCCCGCTGAACCGGATTGTTGTTACGCTTCCATAACCTCCAGTAGTCGCCGACTACTACCGATCCACGGTCAATGAATTCGTCGTAATTAAGGCGTCTTAATCGTAACTAAGGCGTCTTAATCGTAATTAAGGCGTCTCCTTATAGTGGCGTTCTTCAAAGAGGAACTATTTAAGGACCCTGAATTTCTAGCCAAATATGGCTCAAAGTTTGCCGCTCTTCAGCAGCCCTCGAAAACCGACTCCATCGCTGACTTTAGTGATGCCCTGGCCCCCGCTACCGTTCCAAGTCCCTTTGTCTCAGGACTAACGCTGCCCGACCCTCTTTTCATATAGTGACATTGAGTCAGAGCATTCGTCTTCCTCGGCTCACTCCAACCCCTCTTCCGAGGATGACGGCTTAGTTCCCGTCACCGGAAAAGGGAAAAAGACACTAAAAGACACTGCATCTTCGCAGGCGACAAAGATCGCTGCCACGGAGGTAATCTCCACCCCTCTTCCCCTGCCCCCGTAGTGCCCTCAGTTTCCAACCCCACCCCGACTTCATCCTCTTCCAAGGATAAACAGTCGACTCCGGCCCCCAAAAAGGACCACCCCCTCCTGTGTTCTTACAGGACAAATCCAAATGGATGGACATCTCCAAATGGAGCATCGACCTAAAGATCGGCTTCACAAAAGCCGTCACTAGCCAACAGGGTATCAAAATCCAAGTCCCTACATCTTACTATTATAGGGAACTAACCAGAGTCCTCAGAGTGAGAGGTCTGTCATTTCATATCTACTCACTCCCAGAGGACCGTCAGACCCGAGTGGTGATTCATTGAATCCCCAAGGCTGACCTCGAAACCCAAGGCTATCCGGTCGGCGAAGTCCACCGAATGCACCATACCAGAGGCGGTCAAGCATACGACATGGTATTTATCGTATGTCCCCCGACTGAGGGTCATCACCCCATATTCAAGTCTCACGGGCCTCAACATCGAGAAGCCCAGGAAGAGCGGCGTTGTTGGCCAATGTCACCGTTGCCAATTATACGGGCACGCGCAGAAGAACTGCCATGCCAAACCTAGGTGCGTCAAGTGCCGCTGCGATACGGCCCGTCGCTTCAACCACTCCAGGGGTCGGTCCGAACCCAGTAGATTTATTCAGCGTGATCTCTGGGACTTTTTCAATATTTTTCACGCCCCACGCGCGTAAAATCGCCAACGAACTCGTTGCCGCCCGTAATTCCTGCGATCTCTCTCAGATCCAGAAGATTTTCTATGAGTATTCCGAGATTACGCTGGCCTTTGAATCATTCACGAAACCCACCCAGTAATGGATATAATATATGAATCCAAGCGCGAACCAAATCCATGTCAAGTGTTTTTACTTCTTCTGTATTTTTGTAACCTAGAATGACAGTAAAATAAACATGATGCCTTTTTAAATTTAATTTTGTTTATATCCCTACCATGCCGTGGTATTTGTTTTATCCTAAATATACTGAAATGTCTGCATACTTTGAACGCCTGCTTGAATATTTCATTCATCTTCGCACACCGTGATTCGTTTACGCGGACCATGTTAGAAATGGTAACTTCTGTAAAAATATGATGCAAAAATTCTTTACCTGGTTCATCGTCGATGTTATATGGTTCTTCGTCTTCTGGACTTACGTCCGCTGTATCTAGTGCAGCTGGTTCTGTGTCAGCCGCATCTCGATCTCCTGAATCCAAGTAAGGTGTTTTTCCGTCTCCTGAATCCATCTCAAGTGTTTTTACTTCTGTATTTTTGTAACCTAGAATGACAGAAAAATAAACATGACGCCTTTTTTAAATTTAATTTTGTTTATATCCCTACCATGCCGTGGGACTGGTTTTTTCATTCAGATACTGAAATGTCTGCATAATTTGAATGCGTGCTTGAATATTTCAGTCATCTTCGCGAACCGTGATTATTTTACGCAATCCATGTTAGAAATGGTACCTTCTGTAAAAATATGATGCAAAAATTATTTACCTGGTTCATCGTCGATGTAAGATGGTTCTTCGTCTTCTTGACTTACGTCCGCTGTGTCTAATGCTGCTGGTTCTGTGTCAGCTGCTTCTTGATCTCCTGAATCCATGTCAAGTGTTTTTACTTCTGTATTTTTGTAACCTAGAATGACAGAAAAATAAACATGATGCCTTTTTTAAATTTAATTTTGTTTATATCCCTACCATGCCGTGGTATTGGTTTTTTCCTTCAGATACTGAAATGTCCGCATACTTTGAATGCGTGCTTGAATATTTCATTCATCTTCGCGAACCGTGATTCTTTTACGCAATCCATGTTAGAAATGGTACCTTCTGTAAAAATATGATGCAAAAATTCTTTACCTGGTTCATCGTCGATGTAAGATGGTTCTTCGTCTTCTCGACTTACGTCCGCTGTATCTACTGCTGCTGGTTCTGTGTCAGCTGCTTCTCGATCTCCTGAATCCAAGTAAGGTGTTTTTCCGTCTCCTGAATCCATGTTAAGTATTTTTACTTCTTCTGTATTTTTGTAACCTAGAATGACAGAAAAATAAACATGATGCCTTTTTAAATTTAATTTTGTTTATATCCCTACCATGCCATGGTATTGGTTTTTTCCTAAATATACTGAAATGTCTGCATACTTTGAACGCGTGCTTGAATATTTCATTCATCTTCGCGAACTGTGATTCTTTTACGCAATCCATGTTAGAAATGGTAACATCTGTAAAAATATGATGCAAAAATTCTTTACCTGGTTCATCGTCGATGTAAGATAGTTCTTCGTCTTCACGACTTATTTCCGCTGTGTCTACTGCTGCTGGTTCTGTGTCAGCTGCTTCTCCGTCACCTGAATCCAAGTAAGGTGTTTTTCCGTCTCCTGAATCGTCAAGTGTTTTTACTTCTTCTGTATTTTTGTAACCTAGAATGACAGTAAAATAAACATGATGCCTTTTTAAATTTAATTTTGTTTATATCCCTACCATGCCGTGGTATTGGTTTTATCCTAAATATACTGAAATGTCTGCATACTTTGAACGCGTGCTTGAATATTTCATTCATCTTCGCACACCGTGATTCGTTTACGCGGACCATGTTAGAAATGGTAACTTCTGTAAAAATATGATGCAAAAATTCTTTACCTGGTTCATCGTCGGTGTAAGATGGTTCTTCGTCTTCTCGACTTACGTCCGCTGTATCTACTGCTGCTGGTTCGGTGTGAGCTGCTTCTCGATCTCCTGAATCCATGTCAAGTGTTTTTTCTTCTTCCGAATTTTCGTTACCTAGAATGACAGAAAAATAAACATGACGCCTTTTTAAAACTAATTTTGTTTATATCCCTACCATGCCATGGGACGGGCTTTTTCCTTAAGATACTGAAATGTCTGCATATTTTGAATGCGTGCTTAAATATTTCATTCATCTTCGCGAACCGTGATTCTTTTATGCAATCCATGTTAGAAATTGTTACTTCTGTAAAAATATGTTGCAAACAATTGTTCACCTGGTTCATCGTCGATGTAAGATGGTTCTTCGTCTTCTGGACTTACGTCCGCTGTATGTAGTGCAGCTGGTTCTGTGTCAGCCGCATCTTGATCTCCTGAATCCAAGTAAGGTGTTTTTCCGTCTCCTGAATCCATGTCAAGTGTTTTTACTTCTGTATTTTTGTAACCTAGAATGACAGAAAAATAAACATGATGCCTTTTTAAATTTAATTTTGTTTATATCCCTACCATGCCATGGTATTGGTTTTTTCCTAGAAATACTGAAATGTCTGCATACTTTGAACGCGTGCTTGAATATTTCATTCATCTTCGCGAACTGTGATTCTTTTACGCAATCCATGTTAGAAATGGTAACATCTGTAAAAATATGATGCAAAAATTCTTTACCTGGTTCATCGTCGATGTAAGATAGTTCTTCGTCTTCACGACTTATTTCCGCTGTGTCTACTGCTGCTGGTTCTGTGTCAGCTGCTTCTCCGTCACCTGAATCCAAGTAAGGTGTTTTTCCGTCTCCTGAATCGTCAAGTGTTTTTACTTCTTCTGTATTTTTGTAACCTAGAATGACAGTAAAATAAACATGATGCCTTTTTAAATTTAATTTTGTTTATATCCCTACCATGCCGTGGTATTGGTTTTATCCTAAATATACTGAAATGTCTGCATACTTTGAACGCGTGCTTGAATATTTCATTCATCTTCGCACACCGTGATTCGTTTACGCGGACCATGTTAGAAATGGTAACTTCTGTAAAAATATGATGCAAAAATTCTTTACCTGGTTCATCGTCGGTGTAAGATGGTTCTTCGTCTTCTCGACTTACGTCCGCTGTATCTACTGCTGCTGGTTCGGTGTGAGCTGCTTCTCGATCTCCTGAATCCATGTCAAGTGTTTTTTCTTCTTCCGAATTTTCGTTACCTAGAATGACAGAAAAATAAACATGACGCCTTTTTAAAACTAATTTTGTTTATATCCCTACCATGCCATGGGACGGGCTTTTTCCTTAAGATACTGAAATGTCTGCATATTTTGAATGCGTGCTTAAATATTTCATTCATCTTCGCGAACCGTGATTCTTTTATGCAATCCATGTTAGAAATTGTTACTTCTGTAAAAATATGTTGCAAACAATTGTTCACCTGGTTCATCGTCGATGTAAGATGGTTCTTCGTCTTCAGGACTTACGTCCGCTGTATCTAGTGCAGCTGGTTCTGTGTCAGCTGCATCTTGATCTCCTGAATCCAAGTAAGGTGTTTTTCCGTCTCCTGAATCCATGTCAAGTGTTTTTACTTCTGTATTTTTGTAACCTAGAATGACAGAAAAATAAACATGATGCCTTTTTAAATTTAATTTTGTTTATATCCCTACCATGCCATGGTATTGGTTTTTTCCTAGAAATACTGAAATGTCTGCATACTTTGAACGCGTGCTTGAATATTTCATTCATCTTCGCGAACTGTGATTCTTTTACGCAATCCATGTTAGAAATGGTAACATCTGTAAAAATATGATGCAAAAATTCTTTACCTGGTTCATCGTCGATGTAAGATAGTTCTTCGTCTTCACGACTTATTTCCGCTGTGTCTACTGCTGCTGGTTCTGTGTCAGCTGCTTCTCCGTCACCTGAATCCAAGTAAGGTGTTTTTCCGTCTCCTGAATCGTCAAGTGTTTTTACTTCTTCTGTATTTTTGTAACCTAGAATGACAGTAAAATAAACATGATGCCTTTTTAAATTTAATTTTGTTTATATCCCTACCATGCCGTGGTATTGGTTTTATCCTAAATATACTGAAATGTCTGCATACTTTGAACGCGTGCTTGAATATTTCATTCATCTTCGCACACCGTGATTCGTTTACGCGGACCATGTTAGAAATGGTAACTTCTGAAAAATATGATGCAAAAATTCTTTACCTGGTTCATCGTCGGTGTAAAATGGTTCTTCGTTTTCTCGACTTACGTCCGCTGTATCTACTGCTGCTGGTTCGGTGTGAGCTGCTTCTCGATCTCCTGAAACCATGTCAAGTGTTTCTTCTTCTTCCGAATTTTCATTACCTAGAATGACAGAAAAATAAACATGACGCCTTTTTAAAACTAATTTTGTTTATATCCCTACCATGCCATGGGACGGGATTTTTCCTTAAGATACTGAAATGTCTGCATATTTTGAATGCGTGCTTAAATATTTCATTCATCTTCGCGAACCGTGATTCTTTTATGCAATCCATGTTAGAAATTGTTACTTCTGTAAAAATATGTTGCAAACAATTGTTCACCTGGTTCATCGTCGATGTAAGATGGTTCTTCGTCTTCAGGACTTACGTCCGCTGTATGTAGTGCAGCTGGTTCTGTGTCAGCCGCATCTTGATCTCCTGAATCCAAGTAAGGTGTTTTTCCGTCTCCTGAATCCATGTCAAGTGTTTTTACTTCTGTATTTTTGTAACCTAGAATGACAGAAAAATAAACATGATGCCTTTTTAAATTTAATTTTGTTTATATCCCTACCATGCCATGGTATTGGTTTTTTCCTAGAAATACTGAAATGTCTGCATACTTTGAACGCGTGCTTGAATATTTCATTCATCTTCGCGAACTGTGATTCTTTTACGCAATCCATGTTAGAAATGGTAACATCTGTAAAAATATGATGCAAACATTCTTTACCTGGTTCATCGTCGATGTAAGATAGTTCTTCGTCTTCACGACTTATTTCCGCTGTGTCTACTGCTGCTGGTTCTGTGTCAGCTGCTTCTCCGTCACCTGAATTCAAGTAAGGTGTTTCTACTTCTTCTATAATTTCGTTACCTAGAATGACAGAAAAATAAACATGACGCCTTTTTTAAATTTAATTTTGTTTATATCCCTACCATGCCGTGGGACTGGTTTTTTCCTTCAGATACTGAAATGTCTGCATAATTTGAATGCGTGCTTGAATATTTCAGTCATATTCGCGAACCGTGATTCTTTTACGCAATCCATGTTAGAAATGGTACCTTCTGTAAAAATATGATGCAAAAATTATTTACCTGGTTCATCGTCGATGTAAGATGGTTCTTCGTCTTCTCGACTTACGTCCGCTGTGTCTAATGCTGCTGGTTCTGTGTCAGCTGCTTCTCGATCTCCTGAATCCATGTCAGGTGTTTCTACTTCTTCTGTATTTTCGTTACCTAGAATGACAGAAATATAAACATGACGCCTTTTTAAAACGAATTTTGTTTATATCCCTACCATGCCGTGGGACTGGTTTTTTCCTTCAGATACTGAAATGTCTGCATAATTTGAATGCGTGCTTGAATATTTCAGTCATCTTCGCGAACCGTGATTCTTTTACGCAATCCATGTTAGAAATGGTACCTTCTGTAAAAATATGATGCAAAAATTATTTACCTGGTTCATCGTCGATGTAAGATGGTTCTTCGCCTTCTCGACTTACGTCCGCTGTGTCTAATGCTGCTGGTTCTGTGTCAGCTGCTTCTCGATCTCCTGAATCCAAGTAAGGTGTTTCTACTTCTTCTATATTTTCGTTACCTAGAATGACAGAAAAATAAACATGACGCCTTTTTTAAATTTAATTTTGTTTATGCCACCATGCCATGGTATTGGTTTTTTCCTAAATATACTGAAATGTCTGCATACTTTGAACGCGTGTTTGAATATTCCATTCATCTTCGCGAACTGTGATTCTTTTACGCAATCCATGTTAGAAATGGTAACATCTGTAACAATATAATGCAAAAATTCTTTACCTGGTTCATCGTCGATGTAAGATAGTTCTTCGTCTTCACGACTTATTTCCGCTGTGTCTACTGCTGCTGGTTCTGTGTCAGCTGCTTCTCCGTCACCTGAATCCAAGTAAGGTGTTTTTCCGTCTCCTGAATCCATGTCAAGTGTTTCTTCTTCTTCTGTATTTTCGTTACCTAGAATGACAGAAAAATATACATGACGCCTTTTTTAATTTAATTTTGTCCCCTCCATGCCGTGGGACTGGTTTTTTCCTTAAGATACTGAAATGTCTGCATACTTTGAATGCGTGCCTGAATATTTCATTCAACTTCGCGAACCGTGATTGATTTACGTGATCCATGTTAGAAATGGTGCAAATTTCATTACCTGGTTCATCGTCGATGTAAGATGGTTTTCCGTCTTCTCGACTTACGTCCGCTGTATCTACTGCTGCTGGTTCTGTGTCAGCTGCTTCTCGATCTCCTGAATCCATGTCAAGTGTTTCTACTTCTTCTGTATTTTCGTTACCTAGAATGACAGAAAAATAAACATGACGCCTTTTTTAAATTTAATTTTGTTTATATCCCAACCATGCCGTGGGACTGGTTTTTCCTTCAGATACTGAAATGTCTGCATACTTTGAATGCGTGCCTGAATATTTCATTCAACTTCGCGAACCGTGATTGATTTACGTGATCTATGTTAGAAATGGTGCAAATTTCATTACCTGGTTCATCGTCGATGTAAGATGGTTTTCCGTCTTCTCGACTTACGTCCGCTGTATCTACTGCTGCTGGTTCTGTGTCAGCTGCTTCTCGATCTTCTGGATCCATTTCAGGTGTTTCTACTTTTTCTGTATTTTCGTTACCTAGAATGACAGAAAAATAAACATGACGCCTTTTTTAAATTTAATTTTGTTTATATCCCTACCATGCCGTGGGACTGGTTTTTTCCTTCAGATACTGAAATGTCTGCATAATTTGAATGCGTGCTTGAATATTTCATTCATCTTCGCGAACTGTGATTCTTTTACGCAATCCATGTTAGAAATGGTAACATCTGTAAAAATATGATGCAAAAATTCTTTACCTGGTTCATCGTCGATGTAAGATAGTTCTTCGTCTTCTCGACTTATTTCCGCTGTGTCTACTGCTGCTGGCTCTGTGTCAGCTGCTTCTCGATCTCCTGAATCCAAGTAAGGTGTTTTTCCGTCTCCTGAATCCATGTTAAGTGTTTTTACTTCTTCTGTATTTTTGTAACCTAGAATGACAGAAAAATGAACATGATTCCTTTTTTAAATTTAATTTTGTTTATATCCCTACCATGCCGTGGTATTGGTTTTATCCTAAATATACTGAAATGTGTGCATACTTTGAACGCGTGGTTGAATATTTCATTCATCTTCGCAAACCGTGATTCGTTTACGTTATGTTATTTTTTTTACCTGGTTTATCGTCGATGTAAGATGGTTTTTCGTCTTCTTGACTTATGCCCGTTGTATCTACTGCTGCAGGTTCTGTGTCAGCTGCTTCTCTATCTCCTGAATCCATGTAAAGTGTTTCTTCTTCTTTTGTATTTTCGTTACCTAGAATGGGCAGAAAAATAAACATGATCCCTTTTTAAATTTAATTTTGTTTATATCCCTACCATTCCGTGGGATTGGTTTTTTCCTTAAGATACTGAAATGTCTGCATACTTTGAATGCTTGCTTGATTATTTAATTCATCTTCTTTATCCCGGAGGAATAAATTAATAAAACAGAAATAAATGCCAACCTTCTGCTGATCCGGAAGAGATCGAACCACCTGCAGCATCACCAAATGACAACGTTAAAAAATGAAAAGTGATTTTAAGTTTGGCATGGTAAAATCAGCGATAAAGTAACATTGTGTTCAATTTCTAATTTTTTATCACAGTTCCATATTGGATCAAAGGAAAAAAATAACAGTCTCTAAAAAGATATGTGAAAGTATAAATCTGGGTCAGCCCTAATCCGTTTGCAAACCATGATTCTTTTGTGTAAACTATGTTAGAAATTGTTACTTCTGTAAAAATATGTTGCAAACAATTCTTCACCTGGTTCATCGTTGACGTAAGATGGTTCTTCGTCTGATGGACTTATTTCCGCTGTGTCTACTGCTGCTGGTTCTGTGTCAGCTGCTTCTCCATCTTCTGAATCCAAGTAAGGTGTTTTTCCTTCTCCTGAATCCATGTCAAGTGTTTTTTCTTCTTCTGTATTTTCGTTTTCTAGAATGACAGAAAAATAAACATGACGCCTTTTTTTAATTTAATTTTGTTTATATCCCTACCATGCCGTGGTATTGGTTTTATCCTAAATACACTAAAATGTCTGTATACTTTGAACGCGTGCTTGAATATTTCATTCATCTTCGCAAACCGTGATTCTTTTACGCGAACCATGTCAGAAATGGTAACTTCTGTAAAAATATGATGCAAAAATTCTTTACCTGGTTCATCGTCGGTGTAAGATGGTTCTTCGTCTTCTCGACATACGTCCGCTGTATCTACTGCTGCTGGTTCGGTGTGAGCTGCTTCTCGATCTCCTGAATCCATGTCAAGTGTTTCTTCTTCTTCCGAATTTTCGTTACCTAGAGTGACAGAAAAATAAACATGACGCCTTTTTAAAATTAATTTTGTTTATATCCCTACCATGCCATGGGACGGGCTTTTTCCTTAAGATACTGAAATGTCTGCATATTTTGAAAGCGTGCTTAAATATTTCATTCATCTTCGCGAACCGTGATTCTTTTACGCAATCCATGTTAGAAATTGTTACTTCTGTAAAAATATGTTGCAAACAATTGTTCACCTGGTTCATCGTCGATGTAAGATGGTTCTTCGTCTTCTGGACTTACGTCCGCTGTATCTAGTGCAGCTGGTTCTGTGTCAGCCGCATCTTGATCTCCTGAATCCAAGTAAGGTGTTTTTCCGTCTCCTGAATCCATGTCAAGTGTTTTTACTTCTGTATTTTTGTAACCTAGAATGACAGAAAAATAAACATGATGCCTTTTTAAATTTAATTTTGTTTATATCCCTACCATGCCATGGTATTGGTTTTTTCCTAGAAATACTGAAATGTCTGCATACTTTGAACGCGTGCTTGAATATTTCATTCATCTTCGCGAACTGTGATTCTTTTACGCAATCCATGTTAGAAATGGTAACATCTGTAAAAATATGATGCAAAAATTCTTTACCTGGTTCATCGTCGATGTAAGATAGTTCTTCGTCTTCACGACTTATTTCCGCTGTGTCTACTGCTGCTGGTTCTGTGTCAGCTGCTTCTCCGTCACCTGAATCCAAGTAAGGTGTTTCTACTTCTTCTATAATTTCGTTACCTAGAATGACAGAAAAATAAACATGACGCCTTTTTTAAATTTAATTTTGTTTATATCCCTACCATGCCGTGGTATTGGTTTTATCCTAAATACACTAAAATGTCTGTATACTTTGAACGCGTGCTTGAATATTTCATTCATCTTCGCAAACCGTGATTCTTTTACGCGAACCATGTCAGAAATGGTAACTTCTGTAAAAATATGATGCAAAAATTCTTTACCTGGTTCATCGTCGGTGTAAGATGGTTCTTCGTCTTCTCGACATACGTCCGCTGTATCTACTGCTGCTGGTTCGGTGTGAGCTGCTTCTCGATCTCCTGAATCCATGTCAAGTGTTTCTTCTTCTTCCGAATTTTCGTTACCTAGAGTGACAGAAAAATAAACATGACGCCTTTTTAAAATTAATTTTGTTTATATCCCTACCATGCCATGGGACGGGCTTTTTCCTTAAGATACTGAAATGTCTGCATATTTTGAAAGCGTGCTTAAATATTTCATTCATCTTCGCGAACCGTGATTCTTTTACGCAATCCATGTTAGAAATTGTTACTTCTGTAAAAATATGTTGCAAACAATTGTTCACCTGGTTCATCGTCGATGTAAGATGGTTCTTCGTCTTCTGGACTTACGTCCGCTGTATCTAGTGCAGCTGGTTCTGTGTCAGCCGCATCTTGATCTCCTGAATCCAAGTAAGGTGTTTTTCCGTCTCCTGAATCCATGTCAAGTGTTTTTACTTCTGTATTTTTGTAACCTAGAATGACAGAAAAATAAACATGATGCCTTTTTAAATTTAATTTTGTTTATATCCCTACCATGCCATGGTATTGGTTTTTTCCTAGAAATACTGAAATGTCTGCATACTTTGAACGCGTGCTTGAATATTTCATTCATCTTCGCGAACTGTGATTCTTTTACGCAATCCATGTTATAAATGGTAACATCTGTAAAAATATGATGCAAAAATTCTTTACCTGGTTCATCGTCGATGTAAGATAGTTCTTCGTCTTCACGACTTATTTCCGCTGTGTCTACTGCTGCTGGTTCTGTGTCAGCTGCTTCTCCGTCACCTGAATCCAAGTAAGGTGTTTCTACTTCTTCTATAATTTCGTTACCTAGAATGACAGAAAAATAAACATGACGCCTTTTTTAAATTTAATTTTGTTTATATCCCTACCATGCCGTGGGACTGGTTTTTTCCTTCAGATACTGAAATGTCTGCATAATTTGAATGCGTGCTTGAATATTTCAGTCATATTCGCGAACCGTGATTCTTTTACGCAATCCATGTTAGAAATGGTACCTTCTGTAAAAATATGATGCAAAAATTATTTACCTGGTTCATCGTCGATGTAAGATGGTTCTTCGTCTTCTTGACTTACGTCCGCTGTGTCTAATGCTGCTGGTTCTGTGTCAGCTGCTTCTCGATCTCCTGAATCCATGTCAAGTGTTTTTACTTCTGTATTTTTGTAACCTAGAATGACAAAAAAATAAACATGATGCCTTTTTAAATTTAATTTTGTTTATATCCCTACCATGCCATGGTATTGGTTTTTTCCTAAATATACTGAAATGTCTGCATACTTTGAACGCGTGCTTGAATATTTCATTCATCTTCGCGAACTGTGATTCTTTTACGCAATCCATGTTAGAAATGGTAACATCTGTAAAAATATGATGCAAAAAATCTTTACCTGGTTCATCGTCGATGTAAGATAGTTTTTCGTCTTCACGACTTATTTCCGCTGTGTCTACTGCTGCTGGTTCTGTGTCAGCTGCTTCTCCGTCACCTGAATCCAAGTAAGGTGTTTTTCCGTCTCCTGAATCCATGTCAAGTGTTTCTTCTTCTTCTGTATTTTCGTTACCTAGAATGACAGAAAAATAAACATGACGCCTTTTTAATTTAATTTTGTTTATATCCCCACCATGCCGTGGGACTGGTTTTTTCCTTAAGATACTGAAATGTCTGCATACTTTGAATGCGTGCCTGAATATTTCATTCAACTTCGCGAACCGTGATTGATTTACGTGATCTATGTTAGAAATGGTGCAAATTTCATTACCTGGTTCATCGTCGATGTAAGATGGTTTTCCGTCTTCTCGACTTACGTCCGCTGTATCTACTGCTGCTGGTTCTGTGTCAGCTGCTTCTTGATCTCCTGGATCCATTTCAGGTGTTTCTACTTTTTCTGTATTTTCGTTACCTAGAATGACAGAAAAATAAACATGACGCCTTTTTTAAATTTAATTTTGTTTATATCCCTACCATGCCGTGGGACTGGTTTTTTCCTTCAGATACTGAAATGTCTGCATAATTTGAATGCGTGCTTGAATATTTCATTCATCTTCGCGAACCGTGATTCTTTTACGCAATCCATGTTAGAAATGGTACCTTCTGTAAAAATATGATGCAAAAATTATTTACCTGGTTCATCGTCGATGTAAGATGGTTCTTCGTCTTCTCGACTTACGTCCGCTGTGTCTAATGCTGCTGGTTCTGTGTCAGCTGCTTCTCGATCTCCTGAATCCATGTCAGGTGTTTCTACTTCTTCTGTATTTTCGTTACCTAGAATGACAGAAATATAAACATGACGCCTTTTTAAAACGAATTTTGTTTATATCCCTACCATGCCGTGGGACTGGTTTTTTCCTTCAGATACTGAAATGTCTGCATAATTTGAATGCGTGCTTGAATATTTCAGTCATCTTCGCGAACCGTGATTCTTTTACGCAATCCATGTTAGAAATGGTACCTTCTGTAAAAATATGATGCAAAAATTATTTACCTGGTTCATCGTCGATGTAAGATGGTTCTTCGCCTTCTCGACTTACGTCCGCTGTGTCTAATGCTGCTGGTTCTGTGTCAGCTGCTTCTCGATCTCCTGAATCCAAGTAAGGTGTTTCTACTTCTTCTATATTTTCGTTACCTAGAATGACAGAAAAATAAACATGACGCCTTTTTTAAATTTAATTTTGTTTATGCCACCATGCCATGGTATTGGTTTTTTCCTAAATATACTGAAATGTCTGCATACTTTGAACGCGTGTTTGAATATTCCATTCATCTTCGCGAACTGTGATTCTTTTACGCAATCCATGTTAGAAATGGTAACATCTGTAACAATATAATGCAAAAATTCTTTACCTGGTTCATCGTCGATGTAAGATAGTTCTTCGTCTTCACGACTTATTTCCGCTGTGTCTACTGCTGCTGGTTCTGTGTCAGCTGCTTCTCCGTCACCTGAATCCAAGTAAGGTGTTTTTCCGTCTCCTGAATCCATGTCAAGTGTTTCTTCTTCTTCTGTATTTTCGTTACCTAGAATGACAGAAAAATATACATGACGCCTTTTTTAATTTAATTTTGTCCCCTCCATGCCGTGGGACTGGTTTTTTCCTTAAGATACTGAAATGTCTGCATACTTTGAATGCGTGCCTGAATATTTCATTCAACTTCGCGAACCGTGATTGATTTACGTGATCCATGTTAGAAATGGTTTAAATTTCATTACCTGGTTCATCGTCGATGTAAGATGGTTTTCCGTCTTCTCGACTTACGTCCGCTGTATCTACTGCTGCTGGTTCTGTGTCAGCTGCTTCTCGATCTCCTGAATCCATGTCAAGTGTTTCTACTTCTTCTGTATTTTCGTTACCTAGAATGACAGAAAAATAAACATGACGCCTTTTTTAAATTTAATTTTGTTTATATCCCTACCATGCCGTGGGACTGGTTTTTCCTTCAGATACTGAAATGTCTGCATACTTTGAATGCGTGCCTGAATATTTCATTCAACTTCGCGAACCGTGATTGATTTACGTGATCTATGTTAGAAATGGTGCAAATTTCATTACCTGGTTCATCGTCGATGTAAGATGGTTTTCCGTCTTCTCGACTTACGTCCGCTGTATCTACTGCTGCTGGTTCTGTGTCAGCTGCTTCTCGATCTTCTGGATCCATTTCAGGTGTTTCTACTTTTTCTGTATTTTCGTTACCTAGAATGACAGAAAAATAAACATGACGCCTTTTTTAAATTTAATTTTGTTTATATCCCTACCATGCCGTGGGACTGGTTTTTTCCTTCAGATACTGAAATGTCTGCATAATTTGAATGCGTGCTTGAATATTTCATTCATCTTCGCGAACTGTGATTCTTTTACGCAATCCATGTTAGAAATGGTAACATCTGTAAAAATATGATGCAAAAATTCTTTACCTGGTTCATCGTCGATGTAAGATAGTTCTTCGTCTTCTCGACTTATTTCCGCTGTGTCTACTGCTGCTGGCTCTGTGTCAGCTGCTTCTCGATCTCCTGAATCCAAGTAAGGTGTTTTTCCGTCTCCTGAATCCATGTTAAGTGTTTTTACTTCTTCTGTATTTTTGTAACCTAGAATGACAGAAAAATGAACATGATTCCTTTTTTAAATTTAATTTTGTTTATATCCCTACCATGCCGTGGTATTGGTTTTATCCTAAATATACTGAAATGTGTGCATACTTTGAACGCGTGGTTGAATATTTCATTCATCTTCGCAAACCGTGATTCGTTTACGTTATGTTATTTTTTTTACCTGGTTTATCGTCGATGTAAGATGGTTTTTCGTCTTCTTGACTTATGCCCGTTGTATCTACTGCTGCAGGTTCTGTGTCAGCTGCTTCTCTATCTCCTGAATCCATGTAAAGTGTTTCTTCTTCTTTTGTATTTTCGTTACCTAGAATGGGCAGAAAAATAAACATGATCCCTTTTTAAATTTAATTTTGTTTATATCCCTACCATTCCGTGGGATTGGTTTTTTCCTTAAGATACTGAAATGTCTGCATACTTTGAATGCTTGCTTGATTATTTAATTCATCTTCTTTATCCCGGAGGAATAAATTAATAAAACAGAAATAAATGCCAACCTTCTGCTGATCCGGAAGAGATCGAACCACCTGCAGCATCACCAAATGACAACGTTAAAAAATGAAAAGTGATTTTAAGTTTGGCATGGTAAAATCAGCGATAAAGTAACATTGTGTTCAATTTCTAATTTTTTATCACAGTTCCATATTGGATCAAAGGAAAAAAATAACAGTCTCTAAAAAGATATGTGAAAGTATAAATCTGGGTCAGCCCTAATCCGTTTGCAAACCATGATTCTTTTGTGTAAACTATGTTAGAAATTGTTACTTCTGTAAAAATATGTTGCAAACAATTCTTCACCTGGTTCATCGTTGACGTAAGATGGTTCTTCGTCTGATGGACTTATTTCCGCTGTGTCTACTGCTGCTGGTTCTGTGTCAGCTGCTTCTCCATCTTCTGAATCCAAGTAAGGTGTTTTTCCTTCTCCTGAATCCATGTCAAGTGTTTTTTCTTCTTCTGTATTTTCGTTTTCTAGAATGACAGAAAAATAAACATGACGCCTTTTTTTAATTTAATTTTGTTTATATCCCTACCATGCCGTGGTATTGGTTTTATCCTAAATACACTAAAATGTCTGTATACTTTGAACGCGTGCTTGAATATTTCATTCATCTTCGCAAACCGTGATTCTTTTACGCGAACCATGTCAGAAATGGTAACTTATGTAAAAATATGATGCAAAAATTCTTTACCTGGTTCATCGTCGGTGTAAGATGGTTCTTCGTCTTCTCGACATACGTCCGCTGTATCTACTGCTGCTGGTTCGGTGTGAGCTGCTTCTCGATCTCCTGAATCCATGTCAAGTGTTTCTTCTTCTTCCGAATTTTCGTTACCTAGAGTGACAGAAAAATAAACATGACGCCTTTTTAAAATTAATTTTGTTTATATCCCTACCATGCCATGGGACGGGCTTTTTCCTTAAGATACTGAAATGTCTGCATATTTTGAAAGCGTGCTTAAATATTTCATTCATCTTCGCGAACCGTGATTCTTTTACGCAATCCATGTTAGAAATTGTTACTTCTGTAAAAATATGTTGCAAACTATTCTTCACCTGGTTCATCGTCGATGTAAGATGGTTCTTCGTCTTCTCGACTTACGTCCGCTGTATCTAGTGCAGCTGGTTCTGTGTCAGCTGCATCTCGATCTCCTGAATCTAAGTAAGGTGTTTTTCCGTCTCCTGAATCCATGTCAAGTGTTTTTACTTCTATATTTTTGTAACCTAGAATGGCAGAAAAATAAACATGTTGGGGAATTTTTGGGTGACTCTTCAAAGAAACTCCAAATATGCTGATTTTTAGTCAAACTTGTATTGCCTTGATGACGAATAAAAATGGAAGAGAATGACAAGCAAGTACAGATAATCCTTACATTTAATTACAAACAAATTAGTACGCAACGTTGATTTGCTCCTTCTAAACGAGCAGGCGTAGGCTCGAACATGCCCCCGGACGTTGAAAGCAGCAGAGGCGCTTTCAACCAGACGCAGAATCAACGGGCAGTGGGCAAATCCTGTTAAAGGCTCTTCTGACGACTCCAGCGGATGTTTTGACGTCTGCCACACGAACAATTCCATCTGATCCTGGATGAACGGCGGCGACTCTTCCCAATCTCCATTTAAGAGGAGGAAGATGGTCCTCCTTTATGATGACCAAAGAATCCAACTTTAGCGTGTCTTTGCTGGTATGCCACTTGGTCCTTTGCTGCAGCTCGGACACGAACTCTTTACTCCAACGAACCCAAAAATGCTGGCGTAGCTGCTCGATCCGTTGGAAACGAGACAATGAAGCAGTGGAGTGGTTCTTTAGGTCTTGCTGCGGAAGTGACGTCAGCGACCGGCCAACAAGAAAATGACCCGGAGTCAGCGGGATGTAGTCCGCTGGATCGGATGACAGCGGCGTCAGTGGACGTGAATTCAGTATCGCCTCAATCTGGACTAATGTGGTGTTAAGCTCTTCAAAAGTTAAATTACAATTTCCCAACACTCGCCTGTTATGATATTTTGTTGACTTAACACCCGCTTCCCAGAGTCCGCCAAAATGAGGAGTATACGCAGGTATAAAATGGAATTTAATTCCGTCATTAGCCAATTGTTCGCCCAAGGAATTGCAATTAGATTCAAGGAACTTCGAAAGTTCGTTGCAGGCACCGACGAAAGAGGTACCGTTGTCGGAGTAGATGTCATTGGATTTTCCCCGTCGCGAGATAAATCTAGATAAAGCTAGTAAATACTTATTGCTGGTTAAGTCACTCACCAGCTCTAAGTGAATAGCCTTGGTGGTAAAGCACACAAAGATGGCTATGTACACTTTTACCAGCCTACATCCTCGACCTTGCCTACTAGCCGCCATGATGGGACCAGCATAGTCCACACCAGTGCTTTCAAAAGGATAACCCCCTGGAAGAAGACGCTGCTGTGGCAAATGACCCATCACAGGAGTAACTGTTCTACCCGACATGCGACAACAACGCACGCAATTACGATAACAACTCTTTGCTAGGCTTCGTCCGCCTATGGGCCAGTATGAATCCCTAATCGAAGCCAGCAATAACTGAGGACCTGCATACATCAGCTTTACATGTTCAAATTCAAATAGTAACTTGGTAAATTTGTGAGTGGACTGTAAAAGAATAGGGTGCTTTTTATCAAAAGAAAAAGTTGAATTTGCTAAGCGTCCTCCAACACGCATGATTTTATTATTATCTAAGAATACGTTAAATTTTATAAGGGCGCTTTTACAAGGCAACTTCTGATTATTAATGAGTAATTCATACTCGGGAAAAGACTCAATTTGGCTTCTAGTTATAATAACATTTAATGCATCTTGCAACTCGGCTTGTGATAGAAATTTACCAATAGAAGGAATTTTCCTACACAATTTTATAAACCTTAAAACTGTTGCTACACTACGGATCAGTCTTAAATAACTAGAAAAACGATTAAAATTGATGAATGTATGACATTGAATATTATTATTAATACGAGTACTGGCGCTCAATAAAACATGAGGTCGAGTTTCAGGCAGCTTGTCTGACTCTAAAGACTTATGTTGAGACGGCCAATGAGACTGGACTTGCTTCAAAAAACTGGGACCACTCCACCACAAGTCCATTGATTGCAGAACACTAATATCCACGCCACGAGATATTAGGTCTGCAGGGTTTTTGGCGGTTGGGATGTGTCGCCAAGTACAGTGCCCGGCCTTATCTAAAACTTCAGCAACACGATTGCGTACAAATGGCTGTAGCTTAGAAGGTTACATCTGCAACCATCCCAACACGACGGTGGAGTCAGTCCAGCAATAAACTTGACTAAACTTTACTCGCAGTGAACTCACAACCTTCTCTCACAAACGAACTCCGACTACGGCACCACACAGTTCCAGTCTTGGAATGGTGGTCGGCTTTATCGGCGCCACTCGACTTTTTGCGGCTAACAGGCGAACCATATAATTACCCTGATCATTGGCGCTACGTACATAGACGCACGCACCATACGCTCGCTCAGATGTGTCTGTGAATACATGTAGTTCCAGTATAGTAAATGCATCACATATAACGAGTCGTGGAACACGATAATTATTAATAAGCGGCAAAGCTTTGACAATAGCATTCCAACTGGTATTAAGTGCCGGGGTTAACGGCTCATCCCACGAGAGCTTGTCTAACCACATCCGTTGTAAAAACATTTTCATTGTGACTACGCAAGGAGATAAAAGTCCAAGGGGGGTCAAAAATACGTGCTATGGCAGAAAGTACATCACGCTTTGTAACAGAATCCTTAGAAGGTAACGTTAAACTTGAAAACCCAAGTTCGTCGGAACTAGAAAACCAGTCAAGCCCTAATAACTTATTGGGTTCATTAGATCCCATATCTAAATCTAATGACGACTGAGAAGCTCCGGAGATTAAGTTAGGGACATTGGACCTCCACTTTCTAAGCGGCATACAAGCAGATGCTAGTGCGTTGGTGACCTCTGTGCGGATAAACATAACTTCATTTAAATCATCACCTCCAGTCAAGAGGTCATCGACGTAAAAATCATGCTTGATGATTTCAGCAATCCTATCTCTGCTACCTGAGGATGACTCACCCACAGATGGTGAAGTGATAGTGTCATTGGTTTGATAGTTAATGCCTATTTGCTTAAGGCAACGTGTAGCAAGAAATGGTGCACTAGCCGTCCCATATGTGACGGTATTCAATTTATAAACCTTAACGGGATCGCATGCATTATCACGCCACAGAATCTGTTGCAAGTACCTATCCGATGGGTGGACGTATATACATCTATACATCTTCGTAACATCAGCTGACAAGACGAACTTGTGTTGTCGAAACCGAAGAAGTATAGATCGTCCTGCACTGTAGGACCCACCATCTGCACGTCATTAAAGGATACTCCTGAAGAAGTAGTACAACTTGCATTAAAAACTACACGGAGCTTGGTAGTCGTGCTACATTCACGCAGTACCCCGTGATGTGGTATGAAATATCCACTAGAACTGTCATTATCCGTTTTTTCGGTCATATGTCCTAAAGTCTCATATTCAGACATGAAGTCACGATATAACTTACCGAACTCTGGCTTAGACTTCAGTCTGCGTTCAAGGGAATATAGACACTTAGAAGCCCTTTGGAAAGATTCTCCTAAAATAGAAGGGTTTTGCTTAACAGGAATACGAATACAAAAATGACCGCTCTCTAAACGTGTCGTATTCTTGACAAAATGCTCCTCACACAACTTCTCTTCAGGTAAATAATGTGAGGATTGTGAGTTAAACTCTTCCAGATTCCAGAATTTTACTAAATCGGTGCGAATTTTATTTAAATCACCGTTACTAGGGGAATCAGTTTGAGTTAAATTGCATGAAATATTAGTCGACCTTATTTTACCATTATTATAGGTAACAGGGCCAGAAACAATCCAACCTAACAACGTTTCACACAACACTGGCTTACCAACTCCTAGTCTAATTCTCTGTGAACCAACCAAGTCCCAGAAGAGATCCGCTCCTATTAAGACATCTACTTCTGAAGGCTTGTAAAAGGTGGGGTCAGCTAAACAGATATAATCTGGAATGTTCAGGTCTGAAATGTCGACTTCACGACAAGGCACAACAGTCGTTAATGATGGCAAAACGAAACAATAAAACTTAGCAACATAACTATTGTCTAATGACGTCATTTTCACATGACATGTTTTGCCTACGCGCGAACTTACGTTATTGATGCCATAGACCGAACCATTTATCAGATTAGTAGTTAAGTTAAGCCGTGTACATAACCTTTCTGACATAAAACACGATGTGCTGCCACTATCAAGCATGGCTCGCACTATGTGCTCACGATCATTGTGATCACATAACTTGATAAGAGCGGTGGACAATAACACAGCGCGTTGTTTACGCACACTACTTAACGAACTGAGATCCGCAGACAAAGTTAAATTATTTGCACTCGCATGCGCATCAGTGCTAGCCACGGCTTCAGCGGGTGTTGACGTTGATACGGAATGGGACGAGCTACCGTGTGATTTGTTGTCATTATTGCAAGAATTCGCCGTACCTTTAGTCTCCGACGAATGAATCAAAGTGTTATGTCGGCGCTTACATATCTTGCATCCCGGCCTTTTGCATCGGTTAGCAAAGTGACCTGCACGAAAACAGTTATAGCACACTTTATAGTTAGGTATTAATTTGAGTCGGGCGTCTATGCTAAGTGCAAGGAATTGTGAACAACTACTTAAACCGTGATCAGCTTTACAGTGCGGGCACATCTTATTTAATTCAGTGCTGGAATTATTAGAATCTAGTGATACAATCATAGATTTCATCTTATTGTGTGAACTAGGTTTAGCGGGAGTGGGATTATTGTTATTTCGTGCTGCTTCTAACGTTTCTAACAAGTCAGCGCGAAAGCGAATGAATTGCATGAGTGCAGTAAATGTTATTATGCTATCTTTGTCTATACGACCTTTGTGCTCCTCCCACTCACGATAAGTTAACTGGTCCAGCTTCCGAGTTACTATAAATATTAATAAAGTGTCCCAATACTTAATGGGCTCATCTAATGATTCCAACGCACGGAGATTTTTATTAAGTTGGTCAATCAATCCCTTTAAAGCAACAGAGGACTCCTTCGTAATAGCATTCAAGTTAAATAAGGATGACACATGATTTTGAACTAACAACCTTTTGTTATCGAAACGATCACAAATTAGCTTCCAAGCTGTATCGTAATTGCTTGCAGAAAACTCAATCGCATGGATTACAACAGCAGCAGATCCTTCCAGGGACGCTCGCAAATAATGAAATTTGTTAACTTGGTCGATTTCATCGTTACAGTGAATGAGGCTAGTAAAAGTGTCACGGAACTCCAACCAATTGCTAAAACTCCCATTAAATTTAGGTAACTGTATTGTGGGCAACTTAACAGGCTTACGTTGACTGACACGGGTACATTTTTCGCTACTCATCGACTCATTATCATTGTTATACTTACATAACAGCTCCTGTGACCTAGATAGTGCTTTGTAATACTGTGACTCAAATTCAGTAAGCTCACAGAATTGAGCTTTAACATCTTCCACCAGACATTCTAATCGCAACTGTACCTCGTCGTAATGCTGATACAAAGACTCGATTCTTCCAATCCGTAATTGCAATTCCTTGACCTCACAACTGGTTAACTCCTTGTCACTGGATGCATCAAGGTAATTAATGAATGCAGTTAAGCGACCCTTAAAGCTTCCTCGTTTTTTAACTAGTTCTATTTCTTCGGACATACTGGGAATCGAATACAGTCAACCTGGAATTTGTATAATAATAACTTAGGTATATTTGTATACAACACTTAAATAATTTAAGGTACCTACGGTTAGCTACTATGGTATAACAATTTTAACAAAGATGTTAATACTGCAAATAGTGACTTCAACCTATTGTAAATATTATGTGAATACAAAAATAGATTTTTAATTTAGACTTTTATTTTAGCTAGATAAATTCCTCAAAACTTGAACACTTAATTACCTAACGTCGAACTTTAAAGCAATACACTAACAAATAATCAATTAAATTGATTAATACGGTTTAATTAACTGAATAAAGACTAATAAACACTTGTAATATCGATCTAACACCAACCTACGCACTAATAACTATTGAATATGAATAGATAACTAAAATACTGCTATACAATTATAAATGTAGCAAAATATCTACTGGACTTTTCACTTTAATAATAGAAAGAACGTATAATTGTATTTGCAAATAAGTATCATCAAATAAATGACAAGTGCTAGAAACTATTCAAAAATAGGTAAATATGTTACTTTGAACAATATAGGTATTCAGGTAAATACAACAATACTAACCTTTTAAAATCCTTAATTATGGTTAAATAGGTACTACCTGAACGAGTGTTGGGTGATGATATTTTAACTCTTATATTCTTAACACCGTACATTAGCTTGACGTCCTTTGTCCACAACAGTCACGTTGCCGGTTTATAACCTCCTCGACAAAACTCCACGATACTAATATCCAAATCCACTGATTTTTATCAAATCTTCATAGGATTACCAATCCGGCTCGGTAATGGACCAAAATGTTGGAGAATTTTTGGGTGACTCTTCAAAGAAACTCCAAATATGCTGATTTTTAGTCAAACTTGTATTGCCTTGATGACGAATAAAAATGGAAGAGAATGACAAGCAAGTACAGATAATCCTTACATCTAATTACAAACAAATTAGTACGCAACGTTGATTTGCTCCTTCTAAACGAGCAGGCGTAGGCTCGAACAAACATGATGCCTTTTTAAATTTAATTTTGTTTATATCCCTACCATGCCGTGGTATTGGTTTTATCCATATACTGAAATGTGTGCATACTTTGAACGCGTGGTTGAATATTTCATTCATCTTCGCAAACCGTGATTCGTTTACGCGAACCATGTTAAAAATGGTAACTCCTGTAAAAATATGATGTTATTTTTTTTACCTGGTTCATCGTCGATGTAAGATGGTTCTTCGTCTTCTTGACTTATGCCCGTTGTATCTACTGCTGCAGGTTCTGTGTCAGCTGCTTCTCTATCTCGTGAATCCATGTAAAGTGTTTCTTCTTCTTCTGTATTTTCGTTACCTAGAATGACAGAAAAATAAACGTGATCCCTTTTTAAATTTAATTTAATTTATATCCCTACTATGCCGTGGGATTGGTTTTTTCCTTAAGATACTGAAATGTCTGCATACTTTGAATGCGTGCTTGATTTAATTTAATTCATCTTCTTTATCCCGGAGGTATAAATTAATAAAACAGAAATAAATGCAAACCTTCTGCTGATCCAAAAGCGATCGAACCACCTGCAGCATCACCAAATGACAACGTCGAAAAATAAAAAAGTGATTTTAAGTTTGGCATGGTAAAATCAGCGATAAAGTAAAATTGCGTTCAATTTCTAATTTTTTATCACAGTTCCATATTGGATCAAAGGAAAAAAATAATAGTCTCAAAAAGGATATGTGAAAGTGTAAATCTGGGTCAGCCCTAATCCGTTTGCAAATCATGATTCTTTTGTGCAAACTATGTTAGAAATTGTTACTTCTGTAAAAATATGTTGCAAACAATTCTTCACCTGGTTCATCGTCGACGTAAGATGGTTCTTCGTCTTCTCGACTTACGTCCGCTAGTGCTAGTACTAGTGCTAGTACTAGTGCTGCTGGTTCTGTGTCAGCTGCATCTCGATCTCCTGAATCCAAGTAAGGTGTTTTTCCGTCTCCTGAATCCATGTCAAGTGTTTTTACTTCTGTATTTTTGTAACCTAGAATGACAGAAAAATAAACATGATGCCTTTTTTATATCCCTACCATGCCGTGGTATTGGTTTTATCCTAAATATACTGAAATGTCAGCATACTTTGAACGCGTGCTTGAATATTTCATTCATCTTTGCAAACCGTGATTCTTTTACGCGAACCATGTTAAAAATGGTAACTTCTGTAAAAATATGATACAATTTTTTTTACCTGGTTCATCGTCGATGTAAGATGGTTTTTCGTCTTCGTGACTTATGCCCGTTTTATCTACTGCTGCAGGTTCTGTGTCAGCTGCTTCTCTATCTCCTGAATCCATGTCAAGTGTTTCTTCTTCTTCTGTATTTTCGTTACCTAGAATGACAGTAAAATAAAAATGACGCCTTTTTTAAATTAATTTTGTTTACATCCCTACCATGCCGTGGAACTGGTTTTTTCCTTAAGATACTGAAATGTCTGCATACTTTGAATGCGTGCTTGAATATTTCATTCATCTTCACGAACCGTGATTCTTTAACGCAATCCATGTTAGAAATATTAACTTCTGTAAAAATATGATGCAAAAATTCTTTACCTGGTTTATCGTCGATGTAAGATGGTTCTTCGTCTTCTCGACTTACGTCCGCTGTATCTTCTGCTGCAGGTTCTGTGTCAGCTGCTTCTCTATCTCCTGAAACCATGTCAAGTGTTTCTTCTTCTTCCGTATTTTCGTTACCTAGAATGACACAAAAATAAACATGACGCCTTTTTTAATTTAATTTAGTTTATATTCCTTCGATGCCGCGGGATTGGTTTTTTCCTTAAGTTCGGTACAGGTTACAAGTTTACCAAATTAATCGGCCTATGTTATTCTGCAATAACAATTTTAGTTGAAACAAGTTATTAGATGTATCGTTCCTTACAAATGAAAAAATGGTCATCCATCTAAGAAATGACCTTTGGTAGACGCTACTTAAGCTCGCCAATCCGTTCCGTTGTTCTACGAACGGGCGTCCTGCACACTAATGTTACGAGAAAAAATCGTTAGAACGCGTCGTATTATGATGAATTTTCGACTTTCTTTGTGTGTTATCGACTGCAAATAGATCAATATTCATATATAAGTACTTATTACATCGTGTAGATAAAATTTTGTCACGAAATAGGTGCATCTTATAATGTTTTTGAACAAAGTAAAATCCGAGAACACTGATTGCTCAAGTCGTAAAATATAGTCTGTTTTTTGTCATATTTTGTTATCTTTTTGCGTGTAATCGACGATGAGCGTATATCTTATTTTGTGCAAAATTTTGTGTGAATTGGTACAGTAGTTTTATCAGAAATAGTCATAACACAGGATCAAACATAATGGTCACCCATTGTCTGTTATCACAATGGGTTTAGAAATATAATACGCGCTATACGACTATTATTTATATTTTAAAAGACGGTCTGTTTATTCACGAAGCCAAATGAGTTTACGTTAAGTGGCTGCATTCTGCCGTTTTATCAGGGGATCGTTTTTTGTGCGTGTACGTCTCACTTCCGGTCGGCCGTGGAATACGCTTGGGCGTAGTGGTGTATTACGTCATGTGGTCTTGAGCGGAGGAGCGTGGAGATCGAATAACTGGATTATAAATGAGTTAAATGTTTGCACCATACAATTGACATCACTCATGTCTCCAATAATCGACCATGGTATACTTTTTTAAATCTATGTTAAAATAGTCTTCTGTCTGTGAGCGGACGAAATACGACAGATCTTAGTTTATCCATAAGGATAAACTAAGATCTGTAAGAAGCATAAGCTTCTTGAAAATCATCTCGCATATGATAAACGAGTGATGGCTAAGTTCACTAATATGATTCACAACGACATCACGGATTGAAGCATCAATGCAGATTATGTCAATAAGCGAACTACTATCATCTAAAGTGAGTGGGTGTTTGGGCTAATTGATTTAAGTTTAAGTAGCTAAAAAAATCTAAAAGTTGTTTAGTTTTTGGGCTGTTGACATCTAACATATTAACATTAAAATCACCCAATAGCACTAAATTATCGTAGGGGGCCAGCCCACCAATACTGGCAGTCAAGCCCTCGAGAAAAAGCTCCAAGTCCAACCATGGTGGACAATATGCAGTGCCAATGAGTAACTTTTTCTTGTTTGTATTAAGGTTTAACCATAGCTGTTCAACATTACGATGTTCGGAATGAGCTCTTACCCGCGCAGTAACCACACTTTTAATATAGAAAGCAACGCCTCCGCCGCGCCCACCTCGTACAGACATAGGTCGCGGTATATGCTGTACCCAGTACCCAGGTACACTAGGCGCTCGGTCCTCCTCACCCTTACGTAACCAAGTTTCGTTGATAGCCATGATATCCACAGCATGATTGCCCATGGCCATCAAAAATTCATCCTGATTAGTCCCTAGAGAGCCCGCATTCAGTAGACCAAATTTAATACATTTACTAGGAGTCATTTGCATTTGTCGTCTATGAATTGTATGTATGTCTTGTGTATCTGTATATACATATTGAATATTAGTAAGTAAATGTATATGTGGAGGTAGAGACTATGTCCAACAGTGGGCTGCAATGAGCTTAGATGATGGAGAGATAATGTACTGTAATTGTAAATAGCGTAGATTAGAATAATTGTATATAATATTTGGATATTATTAGGGTATGTTGTAATAAGATTTTTAATTGCATAAAGACAAAATAATATAAAAAGGTATTAACCCAAACTCACTATGCACACCTGCCAAACTGTGGTCAAGCACCTGAAAGAAACAGTTGCGACGCATATCCTCCCAAGTAGAAATAATTAAGATAAAACTAGTACAAAATAACGTTAAGAAAACTAATAAAACTAGACAGTAATCAGGCTGCTTTTTTGACAGGTGCAAATATCCGAGATATGTCCTCATCGGTGCGGACTCTTTGTGTGGGGTCACCTGGTTTCCTCCTGGCAAGAATGCGGCCGCGCCCAAAGAAGTCCGTTGCTCCAAGGCGTTCACACTGGCCTCTAGGCCATCGATGCGCGTGTTGCAGCTGTTCATAGAGGTTTTGAGCTCCATCATCTCCATTTCCTTACGAAAGGCCTGGATCTCCGCACGCACCGTACTCAGTTCCTCCATGATTAATCTCATGTCGGAGTCGGCGATAATTGACACTTCCCGGGCCGTGACATCAACTAAAGAGGCATTGTACGGTGGGACGGTGGGGGGGGTGGCGTCATTAGATGGGCACGCACTCTGCATAGGTGCTGGTTTTGGACAGACGACAGAGGTATTAGGCGTACTAGTTTCCATGCAGGCTTGTTCAACGGGGGTTACTGATTGGGGACTTCCGCGGGGCTTCTGACTGGGGTCTCAGCCCTGTTATCCCTAGTGAGAGGTCCTTTTTACACTCGGGGCAACGCCAGCTTGCAGTTATTATTGTTTTCGTAGGAATGCCTACACACACTCGGTGGTATTGTACCTGGCATTTACCACACCTAGCGCCCTCTACTATCGAGATGAAGCGACCGCAACCTCCACACTTGACACCTGGCATAATCGTAACCGAGATAAGCTTGTTACGTGAGTGGTTCTAGAATCGCACGCTAGATGGCACCAGAGATGACTCAATACGAATCGTTGGATCAATAGACACGAGAAAGATAGATCGCTCTGCTAGGACGTTAGTATCGCAATTACTTGTTGTAATAAGTGGGTAAGCAGTTAATTACGCCAAGTCACTGTGTTATTGTTTTGTTTATTTACGTCCGTAATGCGCACTGTTTTTTATACACTCCAATATATGTCACGTTATGTTGCACTAAGTTTATAATTATATTGAATGTTTACACTGAATCTTGTGTTTTCTATTATTTATGATAAAAAATGACAGACAGGGCTACACCGACACAGACGTCAAACGTTCATTTTTTCGTTTTTTTGTGCTTCCTTGTGAAGACCGCAGGAATCCGCTGGATGCGCGGATTCCTGCGGCCTTCACAAGGTCAAGTAGTAGTTGTAAGGAATACCTTATTAAAATCAAACTTCAGGTTATATTTTTAACATAACATATAATAAACCAATATTAATAAAAAATGTATTAACTTTTAACATTACTTAACTGAAATCTGAATATAATACGTAACGATATGTCGTTAATTTAAAAAAAGAGTCGATTAAAATGGAAATGAATTCAATCGAAGAACTTAAAAACATTTCTCTAAATCTCGCATTTCAATTAACTTATTTTAACTTAACATGTACCATCGCAAAATATTTCTTTAACACCGGCAGCTAATTTTAATGCATATGGTGTTACAAAAATAAAAAAATTGCCGTCTGTGTCTTGATCGAATAAAAGAAAATCTTTTGATAGCTTGTACCGGACAAGCTATCAAAAGATTTACGACGCCTTTTACGGACGAGAAAGTTGTTATTTCAACGCCCTTACTTTTTGCGTCGATCTTTTTAAAATACATTTTTAAATGAATTGACGGTTGGTACGTCAACGACAAACTCAGACTGCTGCCTTCAGATGGCTCACACTGGTCTTCGTAAATCACCAGTACGCTGCCGTACTCTTGACGAACACGCGACTTGCACACGTCGTTGGCTTTTTGTATAATAATTGCACCATAATCAGGAATACACGCGTGCACAGTTTCACTTATAATTGCGGGATGCAGTACCTATTTTTATTATATAAGGAAATACTATCATCATATTTTCTTTATTAACTCTTGGACTAGACGTGAGATGACAGGGTGTGGACGACTGGGAATAATGCGTTCTGTTCGTCCAGTGTAGACGACGGGACGAGCGGGAATGACAAAAAGTTATCAAATAGATCTTAATATATATTTAAATTAGCAGACGTGTGTTCAGTTTTCTACCAACTGTACTTTCGCAGATGTAATTTAATAAAACTGACGAATCGACGAAAACTGGCAAACCATAGAAAATATCGAGTTAATTAAACTGACAGCTGAGGGAAACTGACCAGTGATACGCGGACTCCTAGGCTAACAGTAACGTGTGGGTGCGCCATAAAAAATCAGACACAATTGAAGAGAATGGTATTGATGAAACTGGCAAATTAAAAAAACTGACTTCGTGTGAAGATACAACTATTTGAACGGTAGGACCCAATTTTCGCATTTCTTTTTGCTACAAAGTTAATTTATTTCGTCAATCACAGTTATTTCTGTCAGCCAGGATTAACGAAAATTTGATTTTACTCTCTTGGTCTTAAACTAAGTGGACTAGCTAAATAACGACATTGAAGAAACAGGATCGGCAGGCAGTAGTGGAACAGGATGAAGCGTATGAGGTAGAGCACGAGAACCTTTTGTGTTATTTTACTACAAATCACTATTTTCAATCTGAACTACTTTACACCTTGATATTTTAAACTTTAGTTATCATACCTTGATTACACTTTGATGCCACTACTTGCACCACTACTTACACCATCCACCGAATCAAGAAAGAGCTGTTAATCTGCCAATTCTTCAAGTGTCCAGCCCTAGTGAGATTTTCCATGTTGGGCCAAATTAAGATGCAGGCTCCACTTCTGGTGGTGCTCTTCCGTCTATTACTTTAAGTTTCAGCTTTGCAAACTTACTCCCCCCGGAGTCCAAAATCGTTGGTTCACTTAGAATGAGAAGCAAGTATTGCAATAAAAAATATTCGAAAATTCACGACGGGTCTACAGGTCGGGAAACTATGAGAATCAATCATAGGAATATAAAAAACAGGAGAAGTAAAGGCAAGGAGGCGTATCTGTGTCCGCGCGACATGATCAAAACGCTCATATCATAGGCAATAATGGTCGTTTATGCGAACGAGTGCGCTATCGACCGTGATCGTGACAACATTTAAGAATGCCGTGTTCTTCAGTGGTTTCTTGTAAAAACCGCAGCCAAAACTAAAACTTTGTAAATCATGGAATCACTTAGCATAAATCGTAAAATATTTCTTGCTATGTAGAGTATGGAGTCATTCGATCTGCAACTGGATATACACATTGACTTCGCCGAGAATGGATAGGTAAGCTATCACCATTAAATGAATACACATGGCTTAGGCTCTCTTACATCACAAAGCACTAAATGTATTTATCGCTAAACAAATTTAAAACATGGTTCCATAACTCTCAATCGTTTGAAGATTGTAGAAACAGAATAATGTTTGAAATACATTAAACGTTACATGCACTTTTGGTACAAGTGTGCCTTAACAGTTTTACTGACATATACTTTTTAAACAATTTATTAAAAGTATAATCGATCGAAAGAATGGTGTCGAGATAATAAAACCTGCACCCACAAACTCGACAAAAGAACAAATTATTTTGTTTTACAAGTATTCTGTGAAGTATTTTGTGAAGAATATGCGTAGGTTACATATGTTAGCTTTTGGTTTTATAATGTAATTAAATGTTACTGGGTGCAGATTATTTTGTAAATGTTTGTGTAAATTAATTGAGACTTTTTGCAACTGACTTCCGGTGCACAAAATACCGTCTCCGATTAGTAAACGGAAGTCGATCAAACAATACTACTTCAATATGCTTTAATTGTAAACAAACTGGCCATAGAGTTTCACAATGTTCAAAACCCATTATTAGATGCGAGAATTGTAATAAATATGGACATAAAACTGACGACTGTTTTTCAAATAAAAATAGAGAACAAAATAATAACCAAGATAAATGTGTTGTAAGGTCCACTACTACTGATTTAGATAGTTAATAAAATACATATTACAAAAATGCTTCTATAAATAATAACTCTATTCAAGTTAAATGCTTTATCGAATTCGGTAGCCAATGTACACTTATTACAGATTAGCATATCAGTATAATTTAATAATTAGTGGAAGTTCCTTACCTGTCATAAAAGGGGTAGGAGAGACTCATGGTACCCATAGGTAAAGCTGAAATATTATTAGTTATAGATGGAGTTGAGGCTGTGATCACTAGTTGTAGTTATGTTGTCGCATCTAACCAGCTACATGTACCCTTGCTAGTTGGACCAAACACCGAACTACCAAATATTTTAGTTAAGACTAATAATAGTCTAGAGATTTAAAAACGTTATTTGTAGTGAAATCTTGCCTGATATTGAACATGAAGATAATAGTATTATCAAACTATACGTTTTCAAGGATTATATCGGTACTAACACAGATTTAATCAAATGTTATACTTCTGCAGTTGAGGACTCCACGGTATTTGTTTTAGGTAGTCATCGAAATTATAATAATTGTCAATATGTGGGTAACTGTTGTGATATTCCAATAATTATTTTAAATGATGCAACGCTGCATTTAAAAAAAGGGATATGTTACTGGTTAGAGCGTATAAAATCGGCTGTTAAAAAAAAAGGTTCAAGGGGTTATGCTTACTTACTAGTCATTGTCGATGGGTAAACTAAGTTCTGTGTTTTAAAACCTTTCAGAAGAAGCTCTGTTTGGTAGTAATTTAATCCATAGTAGTGAAAATGTTATAAATGAAATATTTTTAGATACTAGGCAATTGGATAGGTATATTAATGAGATAAGAACCGAAGTTAGCGAACACAACAAAAGACCAACATAAAAGCTAAGATGTATATCTTAGCTTTCTTACGTGTCTTATCAAATCTATCTTTCTTTTATGTTGGTCTTTAAAAAAGGGAAAGGCAAAAGGGGATTTGGTAAAAAAAAAATGCTAGAACAGGTCATAATTAAGGCCAGAGTAAAAAGCTATTACCTGTATACCCGGGTCCCTAAAGAATCTCAAAAGTTTAACATAATGATAGGTATGAAGTCTCAAGCAACCAAGGGTCCAACATTGGTAAAACACAATATTGTAATATCTGGGCTGTTGATCAGATACAGACATGGATTAGCACAAGTATTAATGAAATAAGTTCAGGATCTGAGTCTGAAAAAGAATGATCTAGTTGATTAAAGTTGATTAGGTCGGTGATAAATGAAAGACAGTCCTTGTAGAGTATGTAATTGACTGTAAGTTATACAACAGGAAAATTGTGTTATATCACTATGAAAATCGATAAAAACTTATGATTTACATTTCTTCATATGATATGGTAGACCTGAAAAAAGTCCTCGCGCACGTATGGGAGTGGCGCGAGGAGGCGAAACGCCGGGGCGTAAGTCCGCTGCCGCGAGAAATCGCGGCACAGCGGACGGAGCTCCGGCGGGATCTCATGGCGTCATGGAAAGTACGGTTGTCGCAACCCAGTGCTGGGCACGCCACGATTGCGGCGATAAGTCCCCTCTTTGAGGAGTGGCTGGAGAGGCGCCACGGCGTCCTCACCTTCCGCCTGACGCAGGTCCTCACCGGACACGGCAGCTTCGGGAGGTTCCTGTGTCAGATAAGGCGGGAGGAAACGTCCGGGTGTCACCACTGTGTGGATCGCCCGGAGGACACGGTGGAGCATACGGTGGAGGTCTGCCCGGCTTGGGCAGAGCACCGCCGTGTCCTCGTGGAGGCGATCGGCGGCAGAGACCTCTCGCGTCCGGCCCTGGTTCAGGCCATGGTACGGAGCGAGAGGGCATGGGCAGCCGTCACCTCCTTCTGCGAAGCAGTAATGCTCGCGAAGGAGGAGGCGGGACGGTTGAGGGAAAGGCAAGTTTCGCGCCCTCTCGCCCCTAGCCGCCGCAGGAGACGCCCAGGGCGTCGGGAATCCCGGGCGGATTTCCGGCCACCGTAGGCGCGGGCTTGCGGACGGTGAGCAATGGGTAGCTCACCGTCCGGTAAGGACCAGGCCCGGGTCGACGGCGCGTTGTATTCCACGCGCGCCTCAAAGAGATCTCGTCAGCACATAGTAGGGGTCCACTAGGGCCGATGCCTGCCGGGGTCGCGGGAAGGTACTTATGGGTCACCGAGGCCCCCGCAACACAGGCAACAAGAAGGAATACGGGTGGGTTTTAGTCAGTAAGAGTCTGACACACCCTTCCGCTCCGCCCAGAGCGGGAGAAGTTATTTGATGATTTCCCACCCTCAAAAAAAAAAAATACCTGAAAAAAAAAAGAAAAAATAATAATGCAGAGAATAACATTTAATATAATTAATTAATTAATGATTTTTAAGATTAAGTTAGTAAGTTGAAAGTGATGAGGAAATGTGAATTTAATGTTTTTTTGATAGAAATCAGTCGGTGCTAGAAATAATAAAGGTACATGCAATAATTTAAACGAAACTTAAGTTATAAGTTAAAATTAAAATAAATAAGTACTTACCAAGAGAAAGAAGAAAAAATGTTGATTAGGAAATGGAAGTCGTGGGGTGGTTGGTTTGATAGGTAAGTGTTGATGAAGCTCACGTTGAGTGGTCAACCACCAGCGAAGTCCCACGGTGCATTTCCCACCTAAAGCATAGGTCACTCATTGGAAGTCGTACAGTGGCTGGCAAGTGAGAGAGCTTGTCCAGTGAAGCTTGCGGTGCAATGTGTGGCATGTGCAGAATGAGAGGTCACTCATTGGAAGTCGTACAGTGGTTGGCAAGTGAGAGAGCTTGACCAAATGAAGCTTGCGGTGCAATGTGTGGCGTGTACAGAATGTGATGTCACTCATTGGAAGTCGTACAGTGGCTGGCAAGTGAGAGAGCTTGACCAGTGAAGCTTGCGGTGCAATGTGTGGCATGTGCAGAATGAGAGATCACTCATTGGAAGTCGTACAGTGGTTGGCAAGTGAGAGAGCTTGACCAAAAGAAGCTTGCGGTGCAATGTGTGGCATGTACAGAATGTGATGTCACTCATTGGAAGTCGTATAGTGGCTGGCAAGTGAGAGAGCTTGACCAGTGAAGCTTGCGGTGCAATGTGTGGCATGTGCAGAATGAGAGGTCACTCATTGGAAGTCGTACAGTGGTTGGCAAGTGAGAGAGCTTGACCAATGAAGCTTACGGTGCAATGTGTGGCATGTACATAATGTGGTGTCACTCATTGGAAGTCGTATAGTGGCTGGCAAGTGAGGGAGCTTGACCAGTGAAGCTTGCGGTGCAATGTGTGGCATGCGCAGAATATGATGTTGAGATTCTGACATTAGACAGATAAAGTAACTGATTGTCTTACCATATTTTGAGTTGCTCATTGGAAGTCGTATGGTAACTGACAGGTGAGAGTGCTTGATCAGTGAAGCTTACGGTGCAATGAGTGAGGGATGTAAATTAATGTTGAAAAGTATGAATGAGCTAATGAAAATGAGAAATTAACAATTGCGATTATGTAATATCTTACCATTTGAGCGGTTCCTGTGTTTTTAAAGTAAATTGTCACCGACTCATTTTAATTAGATACTGTAATAATTAACGTTAAATATTTAGGTACTCTATAATATTGATTGAACAAGCAATCACCGTAGGGCTGGTTTGATTTATAGTTTGAGGACAAACTTAATGTCAGGAAGGCCGAATGTTAGCTTTTGGTTTTATAATGTAATTAAATGTTACTGGGTGCAGATTATTTTGTAAATGTTTGTGTAAATTAATTGAGACTTTTTGCAACTGACTTACGGTGCACAAAATACCGTCTCCGATTAGTAAACGGAAGTCGTTGCAAACTGGATTAAAATAATATTTAATAATTTATTTCCGGAAGTTGCATAGCACGCCACCTGGTGGCAGATTTTTTGTAAAAGGGTATAAAAGCATACGGTAGTGCATTTTAAAAGTTAGTTCCGTGTAGAATAAAAGGCTATAACGTTACGCTGCGCGTTTTCTTGCCCCCAATCCATTCTGGTTTCTTATACATATAAGACTTTGGTGGACGTTAATGTATCCAATGAGGTAATAGGAAATGAGAAAACAAAAGTTATTATACCTGATTGGGCTAGAGCAGCAGCCGAACATCGGGAGCCTCGGTTAACTAAAATACATAAGCTTATTATAATTTTGAATCAGCTACAAGTATTTAAAATTAAAGTTACTCAAATGGTCTGAATAGTCTTCGGAGAGCTGTAAGAACATTTTAGAAATGAGGGTAATTGGGTCCGTTCTATGGAATAACATACATAAGTGGCTTTAAAAAAATAACATAAAAAAACCGGAAAAGACTTGTATATCCGACGTGCTTTTCGAACCCAGCAGAGGCTTAGCATGACGCTTATATTTCTACGAAGAATAGACACGGCTCTTTCTATACAAAGTGACATTTCGTTTCTCAATTTTTTACATCGCATCGTAGAAATCCTTCCACAATCTGTAATTTTGTCTTTCGTTTCTAACGATCTTTCAAAAGAAATTTTGGGATAGGAAAATTGTTGTAGTTGTCTTTATATACGTGACTTAATCCTTTATGAAAAAAAAATCCTATGACAAAACAAAGAATCGAAAAGAGACGAATTATATAAAAGAGTGAATTTTGTAAAAAGTGCAGTGCTGTTTCTATTTTGTTGCCATCGTACTGTCGACACGGAACGTCATTTTTGTCTATTCTTCCGCTGACAAAGCGGTGCTTGTGCGCAAGTCAGGATGAATCACTCCAAGAAACAAAGAAAACATTGAAAATACTTTTTGTACTTATTTTCTTTTTAGCAAAAAGTTATGAAATTAAAACTTACCTGCTTGTGTCGCTAGTAAGCCTAAGGGCAAAATAAATAATACGACGTAAGCCCAGCGTTGGGTACCCATCTTTCAACGAGTGACTGGACTGACGATAATCAACAAAGCCGTGGTATTTTAAGGAAACGAAAGACAATTAAAAAGAACTTATCGTAATATTCGTGAGTAATTTAATTTAATAGAAGTTTTATTTCTATGAAGTATTTCACTTCATTTATTGTGATCATTATCCATATTAGATAAGAGTTTTCACTACAACTTATAAAAATAGTCGTGGAATACATTTTGGATTATATTTTATATTAACTAGCTTCTGCCCGCGACTTGGTTCGCGTGGAAGTCGTAAGACATCACAATATATTAAAATAACAGCCTCGTTGGTCTAGTGGTCGCAAGCGCTACTGTTGAGCATGAGGTCCTTGGTTCGATTCCCGGGTGAGAAAATATCTCAGGAACAGTCCGAATTTTGGATTTGTGCCCGGTTAATGGCTATAGCCTCGCCCCTTATTACATGGGACCTTTAGGTTTATGTTTACATCACTGGCGAAATGACGCGGAAGCAAGCGACGTACAGTTGTCCGTGTGAGAAGCAGTTTGTACTGATGTCGGCTCCGTCGTCTTCAGTAGCAATTTCATGAGGTCAGCTATGAACCTGGCTCGAATTATTCATATTATTATATGATGAAAACCAGTGGCGAAGGGATAATTTAAGAGAGAGGTTAGCCGGAGCATAAAAATGATTACATAGGCCGGGCGTGGCGCAAGCAGTCCAGTTACTTAAAATCTCTGACTGGCGTCCTGGCTTCAGTCTTGTATAGGCAGATGTGTCTTCAGTCTACCTTTACTGTACGTGTAAGCATCAATCAGAGATTGAAACAGTGTCTTACAAGTATAATAACAGTGGCCATGCAAAAAGCCGTTTGTGGGTGTGGTGATTTATGATGTCTACTAGACAAACCTACTTAATGACTAATGACTTATTCTGGTTATAATACTACGTATACCCTAAAGCTATTCGTCTATTTTTTTTTACAAAATGCGCTAAGACATTACCATATCATATAAAAATAAAGTTTAAAACTAAAACCCAACTACGACAAAAACGCCAACTAAAAAGGTTTATACAAGACATCGTAACAAAATAACATTGGTTTCGATTTTCGTAAAGCCGAAATCACACGTAATCTGTATGATTTTTGCTTTAATTACATGATTAGTGATTATGTGTGACTCCGGATCGTTTATTTTCAAAACTTAACCTTTAACCCCAAAAGCATGTTTCCTCACAAAGCAAATAATATGTCAAAAACAAACCTTAGCTATGAATGCCACCATCCTATACTGATCTGTCATGATTTGCAAATATTAATAAGATTTGTAGTGATTTTAAATACTAAATATAAAATTGAAAGTAGGTATGTGATTTGCTTCAAACGATTTTTGTATCAGGGGGTAGTCATGAAGTTTAAAAGTATCTAATTTGACAGTTACCGTAAAAGTACTGGTTTTGTGACGTGTGGTGAGGCATAGAAACCAGTGGTGGATCGCCCTGAAGTGCCTGTAAAATCCCCGTGTGTGGGTGATCAGCGGTGTACAGCAGCGCAGCAGCGAGGTTTGCGGCCGTCTCCGCCAGAGGGCGCTACCACCATTGAGGCAACGGTGACAGCAGCAGAGGGCCTCGAGCAGAGCCACGACATCGAGAGTGTCGTCACAAACAGTGACAACACACTTGCAGCGGTATCAGCAGTGACGACGCACTTGCAGCAACGACATGCTCGGAGAGGTTTGGCAGACAAAACTGTGAGTTACAATACCAGTGTTATTATTCGTAGACTTATTAGTGAATTTATCAGTGAATTTTGAAGATCGACTTAGTGCAATATCAAGTGTTCGAGACTCTTAAGAGTTAGTAGTTTGGACTTAGAATAATAGTAATTACATATAAGATGTTGCGACGGGATTTCTATACCCGATTTGTAAACCTGTTCTAAACACTTGTAAAAGTTTTATTCACTGACTTGTAATTTTTCGTCGGTCGCATTAAGATAATTGAATTGAGTTAAAATATAAAAAAAAAACTGTATCTTTGTTGTGGCGACAATGGAATCCTTAAGCAAATTGCAATTAAACAATAAAGCGATAATAGAAAAAGCTAGAATTAACTTTAAAAAATCACCTAAGGATCGTCTTACACAATCTTACATAGAATCAAGAAGAGAGAATCATTAGAGGTACAGTGGAAACAATTTGTTGAAACTCATAGGCACATCATAGAAAAAGCAACCGACGAGGAATTAAAAAAGAATGTTTATTTTACGGCAGAAACATATTTAACTGAAGATTTGTACATAACCTATAAGTCTGAATTAAAAGAGCACCTACTTCAAACTAGTTCGTGTGATAGTGCTAATCTAAGTAGTATTAAATATTCTAATCAAAATAGTTCAAATGTGAAATTGCCACAAATTAGTTTGCCTACGTTCTCGGGAATCTATTCTGAATGGGTGACGTTTCGCGTTTTATTTATGTCACTGATCCATAAAAATGATGCACTGGATGACGTTCAAAAACTCCACTATTTAAAGAGTCATCCCTCAGGCGAAGCAGAACAGTTGCTTCGACATATTCCTGTGACTGCGTCTAATTATGATGAGTGTTGGTCGATTCTAAACGGGCGATTTGACAATAAAAGGTTTTTAGTTAACTGTATGCTCAAACGGCTTGTTCACCAGTCGTCAATTACTAAGGAATCGTCGAAAAACGTTAAAACTCTGTTAGACACGACTGTTGATTGTTTGCACGGTTTACGCAGTCTAGGAATTGATGTTAGCTCTTGGGATGCAATTGTTGTATACTTGGGCTCCGAAAAGTTAGATACCGAATCCCGCAAATTGTGGGAACTCCGAATAAGTTCTAATGAGGATTTACCCACGTTTGACGAATTCAAAAGTTTTATGGAGTCCAGGTTTAGAGCCTTGGAGTATTTAGATCCGAAAGCTAATAAACAGAGTAGTACTCGTGATAATAATGCCAAATCTTTTCATGTCGCTTCTCAAAGTTGTATATTATGTTCTGGAGATCATAAATTGTGTCACTGTAAAACGTTTGCCAAGACAAATTGTGATGAACGTCGTAAGTTTGCACGAGTCAGTAAGCTTTGTTATACGAGGGTCATTCAATAAATACTTAGCCTACAAAAAGTAAACGAAAATTGTGGAAAAGTGGCAATTTATTTTTCAACAAAGTCTCCTTTTAGTTCGATACACTTAGCCCAGCGATGCTCCAACTTTTTTAACCCGTCCGAAAAATAGTTTTTGTCAAACTCTGCAAAATAGGCCTCCGTGGCGGCGATGACCTCCTCATTCGATCCATATCTATTCCCGGCGAGTGATTTTTTCAGATTAGGAAACAGAAAAAAGTCACAAGGGGCCAAATCTGGAGAATACGGTGGATGGGGCAACAATTCGTAGCGTAATTCGACCAATTTGGCCATGGCAACGGCAGACGTGTGAACCGGTGCGTTGTCGTGGTGAAACAGCACTTTTTTCTTCGCCAGATGGGGTCGTTTTTTCTTTAATTCGGCGTCGAATCGGCCCAATAAATCGGCATAGTAAAGCCCTGTAATTATTTTACCCTTCTCGAGGTAATCGATGTAGATCACACCTTGTGAATCCCAGAAAACGGTGGCCATAACTTTTCCGGCCGATTTTACAGTTTCGCCTTCTTTGGAGCACGTTCCCCGGTCTGGATCCATTGTTTTGATTGCTCCTTGGTCTCTGGTGTGTACCAGTGGATCCAGGTTTCATAGACGGTCACAAAACGACGCAAAAACTCCGCTGGATTCCGCCTAAACAGCGCCAAACACGTCTCCGATGTGGTCTCACGGTTGCGCTTGTTTTCTGGTGTGAGTAAACGCGGCACCCATCGCGCCGACAGCTTTCTCATGCCGAGTTCCTCGTGAAGAATATGATGCACTGTTCCTTCTGAAATGCCTACAGTCTCAGCTAGCTCCCGAACCTTCAATCGGCGATCTGCCAATACGAAATCATGGATTTTTTAATGTTTTCCTCCGTAGCAGCTGTTTTCGGTGCACCTGCACGTGGTTCATCAAAAACCGACGTACGGCCACGTGCAAACTCGTTGAACCAATTCTTGACGGTGGCCATCGATGGAGAAGAGTCACCGTACACAGCATCCAAGCGCTCTTTGATTTCGATGCGCGTTTTCCCTTCCAAAAATAGGAATCGAATCACCGAACGATATTGCTCTTTTTCCATTTTTGTAAAACCGATCGACACGTTCGCTTCCATAAGTTGTCAAATTGAGGGATTGGAATGAAAATTTGAAAAAAGAATGTGCTACACTGTGGTAAAACTCTTTTGAAACTACAGCGCCCTCTGGCGATGAGGCTAGGTACTTATTGAATGCACCTCGTAACTGTCTAGGAACAAACCATTCCGTCTATTCTTGTCGTCAGCACACTAAATGTCACCTTTGTAAGAGGCACCACACACTACTTCACCCAAAGTCAACTGCCAATGCTGCTGAAATTGTTGATGGTTCAGCAGAAACGAAGGTGGTGTCTGCTAATGCAGCTACCTCTTCCAGTCAAAGCGAGACTAAACCCATATGTTGTTTTGCGGATGATCACAACCACGGTCTGTTAGCCACAGCCTTGGTCAACGTTGAGTCAAGAACTGGTACTGCTTTTGTTTTAAGAGCTCTGATGGATCAGGGCTCTCAAGTCTCTTTTGTAACAGAGGCTGCAGTACAGTTGCTCAGATTGAAGAAAACACCTGCATACCGACATATTTCGACTAGGCGATGACGAGGGAAACTCAATGCCCTCTAAATGGATAGTTCGATTTAAATTGCAATCACGTCTAGATCCTACCTTTGTTTTATATGTCGATGCTTATGTATTGAAAAGACTCGCATCTCATCTTCCTGAGAAGAAGATCGTTCAGATGTCGGCTGCGTTCTCATCCTTAAAATTAGCTGATCCGTCCTTTGATACACCAGGGAAAATTGATTTACTGTTGAGTACGCGTGTCGTCGGAGAAGTTTTATTGGATGGTTTAGTCAAGGGTCCGCCGGGATCTCCAGTCGCTCAGAAGACTAAATTAGGCTGGATTTTGTCTGGTGAGATCCCATCGTCGGTGATCTCTAGGCCAGTATGTTATCATACTGTAGTACAGTCAGCAGATGTCAATGACCTTTTGCGTAAGTTTTGGGAGTTGGAGTCAGAGCCCTCAGTTCGTAGTGTGATCTTGACTGAAGACGAACAAAAATGCGAGGAGTTCTACTCTAAGACCAACAAGCGCGACGCGACAGGGAGGTATGTTGTAAAACTGCCATTCAAAACCGATTCGCCCAGTTGCACGTTTGGGGGGTCAGAGGTCATTGTCCGTAGACGCTTTATCAACCTAGAGAATAGATTATTGAAGGAACCGGAATTTAGGACATAGTGCAGTAATTAATGAATACATTCAACTGGGACATGCTGAAGTTGTCCCTCTGATAGAATTAGGTAATGATGCGTTCTACCTACCACACCACGCGGTGGTGCCTGAGGATAAAATCACCACTAAGGTTAGGGTCGTCTTCGACGCTTCATGTTCAGGCCACAATGGAGTATCATTAAACAAAGAATTAATGGTTGGCCCAACCCTACAACCTGATTTGCGTCAAACTATTATGCGGTGGCGCTGTCATCCTATAAGTTTGGTCGCAGATATCGTTAAAATGTACCGTCAGGTCAAAGTTGCAGATGAGGATGCTGATTATCAGCGTATTTTGTGGCGTGACAATCCAGAAGCTGAATTGCAGCATATTAGGCTGTTGCGTGTTACTTTTGGAACATCTTCTGCGCCATACCTAGCGATCCGGTCTCTGCAGCAACTAGCGCGTGACGAAGGAAAGGATTTTCCTCTAGTCGCAGAACGAGTTCTTCAATCATTTTATTTAGACGACCTGTTAACGGTTTGTCAATCTGTCGCTGAGGGTGAACAAATTTATCACCAACTAAATGAATTATTAGGTCGTGGGGGCTTCAAGCTTCAGAAGTGGTCCAGCAACAGTGACGAATTATTAAACAAAATAAACGAAGATGCTGCTAGGCAGGACAAATTTGAGCTTAAAACAGATTCACTTACGAAGATTTTAGGGTTAACTTATGATAGAAATTTAGATGTGTTTAGACTGTCCAACTTCCTCCGCCCGAAACTCCCATAACCAAACGAAAAGTGATATCTGACATCCTCGTTTGTTTGATCCTCTCGGCTGGCTTGCGCCGGTGATAGTAACAGCCAAGGTGTTTATTCAACGCTTGTGGTTAGCAGGATCCGAATGGGACGATGAACTTCCAGATCACCTGTTAAAGGAATGGCTTAGTTTTAGAAACAACCATAACCATCTTAGGAACTTCCGTCTGCCACGATGGATTCACACGAGTCAACTTGACGTCCTAGTAGAATTACAAGGATTCTCAGACGCCTCTAATGTCGCTTACGCAGCCGCTGTCTATGTTCGGTGTATTGATGCCAATGCTCACGTTCATGTTAGTCTGGTTGCAGCTAAGACCAAGGTGGCCCCTGTCAAACAGGTATCCATACCTCGTTTGGAGTTATGTGGGGCCTTGCTGCTTTCAAAACTTCTGCGTGAAGTTTCTGACACCTTGGGTATCTGTAAGGAAAACATACATGCCTGGACTGACTCGACAGTGGTGCTCGCCTGGTTGAGCAGCCACCCGAGCCGCTGGAAAACCTTTGTTGGCAACAGAGTGTCTGAAATACTTACCGTTACGGAGAATAGTCAGTGGTCGCACGTCCAGTCCAGTGATAATCCCGCAGACTGCGCATCGCGCGGCGTGAATCCTTCCGAGTGCGCAGACCTAGAGTTGTGGACACAGGGACCTAGTTGGCTGAAAAATAAAGAAATTAATTATAACAGAAGGAAAATTAAAGAAACTAACCTAGAGGAGAGAAACTCATTAGTAGCATGCAATACCGTGGTAAAAGAAGTAAGAAAGGATTCTATAATTTCAAAATATTCATCTCTTAGAAAAGTTACCAGAGTAATGGCGTATTGTAAAAGGTTCTTATAATTTAAAAATAAAAATATAGATACTACTAATTTTAATCATTTTCTCACACATTCTGAAATTCAAGGGGCGCTACTTATTATGTCAAAGGGAACATTTCGGTTCGGAGATTGATAGTTTAAGATTAAAAGGAGATATTAACAAAAAGGGGATACTTACCTCTCTCAATCCTTACCTGGATCAGGAACAGATTTTGAGAGTTGGCGGTAGGTTACACAGGGCCAACCTTCACGAGGACTCAAAGCATCCCATAATTCTTCCTCGTAAGTCACATTTGATCCACCTCCTGATAGCTGACGCGATAGCTGATGAGAGAACTTTGCACGCTGGGCCTCAGTTAGTTCTTAATTATTTGAGATCCAAATATTGGATAATACACGCAAAGGGCATAGTTAGGGTCTACGTACGCAAATGTGTTATTTACATCCGTCATTCCGCTCGGTCAACACATCCTTTAATGGGGTCATTGCCCTTTGCTAGGGTCAATGCAAGCCGACCTATCTTTAGAAGTGGCGTGGACTATGCGGGTCCTATTAGTATTCGGCCTACCAAGGGCCGCGGTTATCACTCCACTAAAAGCTACATATGTTTATTTGTGTGTATGGCCACTCGGGCCATACATTTAGAAGTTGTCAGCGACATGACATCGCAAGCCTTTTTAGCTGACTTCAAGCGCTTTACAGCGAGGAGAGGCTATTGTGGTGAGATGTGGAGTGATAACGGCACTACCTTTGTAGGAGCTAACAAGAAGTTGAAGGTGTTGTTCAACCACGAAAGGTCCGGCATAGCACCTGATATTGCCGATTGGTTGGCAACTAACGGAACAACTTGGAACTTTATTCCACCTCACTCCCCGAAATTTGGGGGGCTTTGGGAGGCTGGAGTGAAGTCGACCAAACACCACCTTAAAAGAGTGATTGGTACAAGCACACTCACCTTTGAAGAACTGACGACCACGCTTGCTCAAATAGAAGCCTGTCTCAACTCCAGGCCTATTTTCATCATCAGCACGAACCCAGAAGATCCAGGCCCATTGACACCGGGTCATTTTCTGGTAGGCGAGCCTTTGCTTCTCGTGCCCGAAATAAATTTTGAAAACTCAAATATTAACACCTTGAGAAGGTGGCAGTTGTCTCAACGCATGGTTCAGGACTTCTGGCGTAGGTGGTCGCGTGAGTATCTGGTTCAATTCCATCAAAGGAACAAATGGGCGAATCAAACCGTAGAACCAAACTTGGGTGACGTAGTGTTGTTTATGGAAGATGATCTTCCACCTGCAAGATGGCTCTACGGACTCATTACTGAAAAGCATACTGTCTCGGATAAAATCACAAGAGTGGTGTCGTTGCGTTGTAAAGGTTCTACGATCAAAAGACCTATGTCAAAGTTGATCGTGCTTCCTGTTACTTCATAAATAGTATGTTAGTTTTAAGAATTAATTAATTACTGGTTAAGATACAATATAAGTTTAGAATTAAGATGTTTTATGTTTTCAAGGTTTAGTTGTTTGTTGTATTTTTGTCATTCACATACAGTCCACTAGCGTTTTCACTTCCTACCTAATCTTGTGTTTTGTTTCATGGTGGGCGGTCATTTAGTTTTCTTGTCATGTTTAAACTAAGTTCTGGACATTCTGTCCATGGTGGGCGGGATGTTCGGTCGCGAGTTTCACCGCATGCTCAATAGATGGCGTTGTACGGTTTATGTCGCCGGCTGAATCGCGGTGTTAAGACTCTCCGCGAATATGGTATAAGGATTCAATAAATATTTTTTTTTGGTACTCGCTTGGAACAGATTGTTTTATTTATACACAATTCCTCGGGCAGTTGACGAGTGCCGAACACCTTGGTAGGTACTCAAATTTACAACGTAACAGCATGACGCTGCACATCAGGTCAGGGCCACTCTCTGATGATTTGTTGTAATTGTGATGGGTTGTGTGTAATACTGTGTGTGGGTACGTGTCTGGGGCTACTCTCTAGTGGTACCTTAGCGCGTGATAATCACAATAAATTACGTCTGTTTCTTTGATTGGACACGAATAAAAACATTCCTATAATAATTATAACCTTGTTTACATGTGATACACAACATCCAACAGTTTCTGTTCTTTCATTGTTATTTTGTATAATGTGACTTGTTTTCTAATTATGCCATTGTAAGACCAAGTATGTAATCGCACTAATTAAGTTCAACATATTTTCTGTATTTTTAATCATAGTTTTAGGATAAAATACAAATATTAACAAATCTGTAACAGAATCATACGATGTAACGTCACTTGTTTGTCACCGGCTATAAAAGCCGCCGCTCCGCCTTTTTCTGATCAGATCCAGCCTGTCCCACCTTGCTGTCCTCCCCCAGCGACGCCCTAAGCCGAGGTCCGTACCCCACAGGGGGTGCCCTTAGCGTGCAGTCGCTTAGTAATGTAAGTTATTCGCCCCTGGCTGGAGGCTTTGAGTTCGCTTAAGGCAGCCACAGGAAAGTCCAGTTGAGTAGTCACGACCTCTCAAGGTCAACTACGAGAAGCGATTATCAAAAAAAAAAAAAAATACTTGGCACATCATTCCATGCTCGCCACCCGCCGTGAACGGAAGTGCTGCCGCTCCCGCTCACTGCACTTGCTCACTGCTCCCGCCGAAACCGGATATTGTTACGCTGCCTTAACTTCCAGTGGTCGCCGACTACTACTACTCGATTAATTTTATTAATCGGCCGTATTGATCACAAAAAATGCCCTTTTCAAGGTAAATATTTCTTTAAGAGAATCGTTGTCTGAGTAGCTTCACAGGCCCCCTCTGGGCTTAAACCACTGTTTCGTGGTCCTCGGTGGATACCTTACGGTGCCAACGAAACCGAGTGGGGTGTTGTCTCAATACACCCGCTGAACCCTTTCAGGGCTAGGCAGTCAATTGGAAGGGTCCCAGAGTTAACCGGCCTTGGGGGATCTCCTAGTCGGCTCTGGTGCACTGTATTCCTTCCACAGCTACTCGACTAGTGTCTTTAGGGTGTGTCTACACCCTTCGCGCTAGACTGGTTCAGGGCCCTTTTGCACATTAAGACTGGCAAAGGGTTACAAACTTAGGGCTCACCATTAGATACACACCTCCCTGTCTGCACCCGACAGGGAGGGCGACTCATCCCCGGGCCTATCCACCCGGTGAGTTAGGTTTAAGGTCGTTAGGTCTGTTGTAGGAGGAATTAGATTCCAAAATTTCGCCCCAGTAATCCCCCTCTCCCCCGTCATGGAGGACGCCCTCATAGTGGCGTTCTTCAAAGAGGTCCTTTTTAAGGACCCAGATTTCCTCGCCAAATATGGCGCCAAGTTTGCGGCTTTTAGTCAGCCGCCTTCTGCCGACTCCATCGCTGACTTCAGCGATGCCCTGGCCCCCGCGAACGCGACCGTGACCGTGACCGTTCCTCCTAGTCTATGGACACTGAGGAACCTTGGTCGCAAGACAAACGTTGCCCGACCCCATTTTCATACTCTGACGCCGAATCTGTGAGCTCGTCTTCCTCCGCTCAATCTACTCTTCCGAAGACGACGGCTTCGTGGCCGTCACCGGAAAGAGGAAGAAGAGGAAGCAGAGGAAGGCAACTTCCTCGCAGGCGACCAAAATCGCTGCCACGGAGGTTTTCTCTGCCCCCAATACCTCAGCTCCCGTGGCGCTCTCCGTCACTATCCCCACCCCGACTTCCTCAGTATCCGCCAAGGATACCCAGGCCACTCCGGCCCCAAAAAAGGTCCCCCCACCCCCTCCTGTTTTCTTACAGGACAAATCCAAATGGTTGGACGTATCCAAATGGTGCGTCGACCTGAAAATCAGCTTTCCTAAAGCCACAACAACCCAACAGGGTATCAAAATTATCGTCCCCACTTCCCGCGATTATAAAGAACTAACCAAAGCCCTCCGGGCAAGAGGTGTGTCATACCATACCTACTCGCTCCCCGAGGGACGCCAGACCCACGTAGTGATCCGCAGGATCCCAAGGGAAATCCCCACAGCGGACATCAAGGCCGACCTTGAGTCCCAAGGCTTCCTGGTGGATGAAGTCCACCGCATGCACCGCGCCAGGGGTGGACAAGCATATGACATGATTCTCGTCGTATGCCCCCCGACAGAAGGGCATCACCCTATTTTTAAAGTCTCCAATATCTGCCATCTCACGGGCCTTGTCATAGAAAAGCCCAGGAAGAGCGGCGTCGTCGGGCAATGTCACCGTTGCCAACTCTACGGGCATGCGCAGAAGAACTGCCATGTGAAACCCAGGTGCGTCAAGTGCCTGGGTGAACATGGCACGTGCGACTGCCCCCGCCCCAAAGATAGGTCACTATGCACCGAGCTGCGTGCTGTGCGATGAGGTTGGACACCCAGCCAACTACCGTGGCTGTCGCATGGCCCCTAAATCTTCTTCCTCGAAGCTGGTGAAGCGTACAGACACCCGCCAGCAGAGAGAGTGCCCGTCATATGGGTTCTTCCCCCCAACACAGACCCTCTCGCAACTCCCCCAGAGGCTAAGCCCGCAAAGGCCTAGCCCCTGGAACTACCTGAACCACCAGCAGGCCTTCCCTGCTATGGTTCAGCCGAGACCCACTCCACCTCCCGTCAGACCGCTGATGGATCCCCGCATCCGCGTCCCCGCGCCCACCGTACCCGTTCAACCCGCGAGACCCGCACCCGCTCGCATGGTCGCTGCCGCAACTGCTGCGCCTCGGCCCGTCGCCGCTTCAACCACTCCAGTGGTCGGTCCGTCTGTCCCAGTAGATCCGTTCAGCGTGATCTCTGGGACCTTTGCGTTATTCTTTACGCCCCGCGCGCGTAAAATGGCCAACGAACTCGTTGCCGCCCGTAATTCCTGCGATCTCGCTCAGATCCAAAGAATCTTCCACGCGTATCCCGAGATTACGCAAGCCCTAGAAAACTTCGCGAAACCCCAGTAATGGATATACGAGTCCAAGCTAGAACTAAACCCCGATCCCTAAAGCTAGGCATCTTCAATGCCAATGGCATTCTAAAACAACGCGATGAAATCGCTGCGTTCCTCGGCGACCACCAAATTGATATTCTTCTCTTACAGGAAACCTTTTTAAAGCCCAGCCATCGAAACCCGTCAAATGCCAACTATCGCATAGTAAGAGACGCCGGAAACTTCACTTTGCGTTTGAGACAATCAGTATGAAATGCCTCATTTTTGTTCCGAATCACTTTTTTCCTTTCATCGCCGACTGTCACTTCAAATTTGGACTCGTCACTCCAATACTACGCCACTGATCGGAAGTCCAATTTAAATGATCACGAGCAAACTTCAACCTCTTTTTCTTTTGTACAGCAGTCAACAGTGGTTTCTCCTTAGCGGTGTAAAATCCGTAACCCATTATTTTTAGGACTCTTGCAAGTATCAACTAAAACGTATTTGTGAATCATGCCCTTCCACTGCACCGTGATTTCTCCAGCTCGAGCACGACGATTATTTTTGGTAATTTTCTTCAGGATTCTGTTTTCTACTGCACTTGTGATTCGTGGTCGACCAGTTTTCTTCAAACAAGCAGTCGTTCTATTCTTTTTATAGTGCTGAATGATAGATTGGACTGTAGACCTGGGAAGTATCAAGTATTTAGATATTTGGTAACTTGATTGGCCGACCCCACAAACTATTCGCTTTCGAAGCCCTTCACACACGGTTTGCGACGACCCATTGTTATTTGAAAACTAATGAAAAAAAAACTGAAATTTTCAGAATGTATAATGTCTCACTTGACAAATGACACAGAATTACTTTTACAAATTTAAATTATGCAACATAATTGTATAAAGAACGAATAATCTTATTTAAGGGTATTACATTGCTCGATGACCTTGATGATTTGATCTCCGTTCTGGTATTTGTTACTTTGGCGCCACCTACCGACAAACGGCCATACTTCACTAAAACGAACTGAAGATAAAGCAAGAACACAGATGTGTCACAGAGTTGTCATCTTTTTTGCCTATTTTATTCGCTCTCTGAGAGATTTAATACATTTTGTCCCATAAGAGTCTTGTACGAGTACCCACATCATAATTTGTATTTATTTTGTAATTGTAGATGCACTTTGCTTAATGAACTAGTTTTCATCGGTTATTTTATTGAGCACGGGTGCTAACTACATGATACAATCTGAAGGTCTGATGATGACCAGGTAAGCACTTATCGGTTCTCAGTAAGGGAAATAGTTAGGATGACCTAGCTTTTAATATTTATCTAATTGAGCACGGGTGCTACTACATGATACATTCTAAAGGTCTGATGATGACCAGGTAAGTGCTTATCGGTGCTCAGTAACGGAAATAGTTAGGATGACCTAGCTTTTAATATTTATCTAATTGAGCACGGGTGCTACTACATGATACATTCTAAAGGTCTGATGATGACCAGGTAAGTGCTTATCGGTGCTCAGTAACGGAAATAGTTAGGATGACCTAGCTTTTAACATTTATCTAATTGAGCACGGGTGCTACTACATGATACAATCTGAAGGTCTGATGATGACCAGGTAAGCACTTATCGGTTCTCAGTAACGGAAATAGTTAGGATGACCTAGCTTTTAACATTTATCTAATTGAGCACGGGTGCTACTACATGATACAATCTGAAGGTCTGATGATGACCAGGTAAGCACTTATCGGTTCTCAGTAACGGAAATAGTTAGGATGACCTAGCTTTTAATATTTATCTAATTGAGCACGGGTGCTACTATATGATACTTTCTGAAGGTCTGATGATGACCAGGTAAGTGCTTATCAGTGCTCAGTAACGGAAATAGTTAGGATGACCTAGCTTTTAACATTTATCTAATTGAGCACGGGTGCTACTACATGACACAATCTGAAGGTCTGATGATGACCAGGTAAGCACTTATCGGTTCTCAGTAACGGAAATAGTTAGGATGACCTAGCTTTTAATATTTATCTAATTGAGCACGGGTGCTACTACATGATACTTTCTGAAGGTCTGATGATGACCAGGTAAGTGCTTATCGGTGCTCAGTAACGGAAATAGTTAGGATGACCTAGCTTTTAACATTTATCTAATTGAGCACGGGTGCTACTAGATGATACAATCTGAAGGTCTGATGATGACCAGGTAAGCACTTATCGGTTCTCAGTAACGGAAATAGTTAGGATGACCTAGCTTTTAACATTTATCTAATTGAGCACGGGTGCTACTACATGATACTTTCTGAAGGTCTGATGATGACCAGGTAAGTGCTTATCGCTGCTCAGTAACGGAATCTCAGTAACGGAAATAGTTAGGATGACCTAGCTTTTAACATTTATCTAATTGAGCACGGGTGCTACTACATGATACTTTCTGAAGGTCTGATGATGACCAGGTAAGTGCTTATCGATGCTCAGTAACGGAAATAGTTAGGATGACCTAGCTTTTAACATTTATCTAATTGAGCACGGGTGCTACTACATGATACTTTCTGAAGGTCTGATGATGACCAGGTAAGTGCTTATCGCTGCTCAGTAACGGAATCTCAGTAACGGAAATAGTTAGGATGACCTAGCTTTTAATATTTATCTAATTGAGCACGGGTGCTACTACATGATACTTTCTGAAGGTCTGATGATGACCAGGTAAGTGCTTATCGGTGCTCAGTAACGGAATCTCAGTAACGGAAATAGTTAGGATGACCTAGCTTTTAATATTTATCTAATTGAGCACGGGTGCTACTACATGATACTTTCTGAAGGTCTGATGATGACCAGGTAAGTGCTTATCGGTGCTCAGTAACGGAAATAGTTAGGATGACCTAGCTTTTAACATTTATCTAATTGAGCATGGGTGCTACTACATGATACATTCTGAAGGTCTGATGAAGACCATGTCAGTGTTTATCGGTTCTTAGTAACCACAATCATAAATAATGTCATCAGATCGATTTGATTGGACCATGTATTTTCCTATGTGTGTAGGTAATAAAGTTGGGTGTCTGATGATCTAAAATAAAAAAAGAAGTTTTTTTATGTTTCGTTTACAAAATCTAAAGCTATTCCCGTTAAAAGTCATTGAAATCCAAATACCGTGAACAGGTCAGTTGGTCATTTATTGGGATTGGTGTTGGTGTTGAAGGTGCATGTAGGCTTTCTTGAAGTGCGCACATATCTTTGTCTTCTAGTTTTTGTACGTTATGCATCTTTTCCGGTCTTCCTTGTTCTTTATTGCTTGTAATATATATCGCGGATTTCTAATTTCCATATTTCGACTATGCCGCGTATCCAAAAGTTCCGGCAAAAAACAATTCAAATAAAATGTACATAATTTTATTTTCATTTTATTTTCAAAAAACTGCTCTACTGTAAACTTAGATGCAAGTCCTACACGTTTCTCTCTTATGAGTTTCAAACATTGTATACCACAGTTTAAATCACCATGACCACCTATTTCTTGAATTTTGGAAAAAAAGTAAGCAATGTCAATGACTCGTCTTCCAGATATATATTTTGTTTCTGCTTGTGATTGTGTTTCTTCAATAATCAAATCTGGTAAATCTTCATGTTGTTCAAGCTATAACAAACATTTTAATAATATACAAGATGATTTTTAAGATTTCTTTTTTTTTTTTGTTCAAGGGCTAAGAAAATACTTAGTCATATTTTTTTACAGCCGATATAGGGTCAAAAAAAAATATATACCGAATGACATTTTTACAGTCTGGAAATTGTTTTGGTTATATTTGGTTAGTACCATTGAATTTGTAAAAGTTTCGATTAGGTATCTCAACAAAAAAAACATGAAAACTATTCATGCTACGGCCCGTGCGTAAAACGAATAATAGCCAAAACAGGAGAAGATAGGAAATGGCGGCGTTGGCTGCGATCACGCATGAATGTGTGTAAGTACTAGAGAGAGAGAGAGAGAGCGCGGGACTCGGGCGAGCGGGTATGCATGAGCGGCTCGTGCACCTGCGACAGGATATCAAAGAGGCCGATGGCAAGTGTGGCTAGTATCTATCGGCAGGTTTCAAAGGATAGAATCGCGCTACGAATTCATTGATACATTCTGCGCAATTAGTAAAAAATAAATAAATCGATAAATGAATATCCAAGTTCAAATCACCCTGCCGGGGTCGCGGGAAGGTACTTATGAGTCACCAAGGCCCCCGCAACACAGGCAACAGGAAAGAATACGGGTGGGTTTTAGACAGTAAGAGTCTGACACACCCTCCCGCTCCGCCCAGAGCGGGAGAAGTTATTTGATGATTTCCCACCCTCAAAAAAAAAAAAAGTTGAAATCACAGGTTTCTGTTTTTATTGTTTTAGTATGAAAAAATACTTCAAATGTTTACTATTTAGTGATAGATTAATTTCTCTCTATGCTAGTGAAAACTAAAAAAAAATATGCCATAGGCTTTCTGCTCCGTTCACCAAAGGTATTCAATACGGTAAAAATAGTCCCGAGGGCCCGAGCATTTTTTTCGTTATGTAGAGTGAAGAGAGAAAAATACCTGGATATCACATAATACTTTTTTATATTTGAATCAATAGGCTCCTAACTACATTATCTAAGGGCAATGGCACACGTGTTCTAGGCAATTAACAATAATAAAAGCAAGGCGGCTGTTTACGACCTCAGGTGTCTTTCTTAGAAATTTCGGCACCACGAAAACAAATTAGGAGCCTTTTGTTAAATGATAAAATTAACAAAAATACTGATAATACCTAAATGTTTACTGACGCCTAAATATGAACGTTCTTTTTCATAATAGACTAGCTGCTGCCCGCGGCTTCACCCGTGTGAGTTTCGGAAATTATCCCACGGGAACATGCTACCGGGACAAAAGCAACCTATGTTACTCCTTACAACTTCAGCTATCTTCTCACATTCTCTCTCTCTCACTTTCGGAGTCCACCATCAGGTAGGTGACATCATCAGTCACCATTTCTCCATGAGCTCTTTCAAATGAGTTCAAACACGACGGTTCTACGTAGTGCCGTTAATGAGATCCTAAACCTACCTTCGGAGTACACCATCAGGTAGGTGACATCATTAGTCACCTAGGTTTCCATAAGCTCTTTCAAATGAGTCCAAACACGACGGCTCTACGTAGTGCCAACAGTCAGGTTCTTTACCCACCTTCGGAGTCCAATATCACGTAGGTGACATCACCAGTCGCCTAGCTCTCCACGTGCTCTTTTAAATGAGTCCAAACACGACGGTTCTACGTAGTGCCATCAATGAGATCCTATATCCACCTTCGGAGTCCACCATCAGGTAGGTGACATCATTAGTCACCTAAGTCTCCATGAGCTCTTTCAAATGAGTCCAAACACGACGGCTCTACGTAGTGCCGTCAATGAGGTCCTTTACCACCTTCGGAGTCCACTATCACGTAGGTGACATCACCAGTCGCCTAGCTCTCCACGAGCTCTTTCAAATGAGTCCAAACACGACGGTTCTACGTAGTGCTATCAATGAGATCCTATACCCACCTTCGGAGTCTACCATCAGGTAGGTGACATCATTAGTCACCTAGGTCTCCATCCTCCATCAAACGAAATTCTCGAGATAGTTAAACGTTAAAAAAATAAACACCATAGAAATAATAATATGTATAAACACTAAAATGGTAGGTACTTACCAATAGTTTTGGAGAGCTCGTCCACGCTTCACTTTACATTTATTTTTATATTTAGGCATATTCAAGCTTACTCTATGATGGGTTCAAAAAACAAAACAAAACTACAAACTACTTTATATATATTTACAAACTTAATTTATATTCTTATTTTACGAAATATTTATATTTGTACTATTTACAATATGATTTCATTCAGATAATAACGAAAATAACGCGCGTATAGTCCACCCGTCACCAGAGTCATAGAGACACTGAAGTGTCGCGTCCCGATTGTGCATCACAGGCCTTTCTCGCGAAGTTTCGGGTTTTTATTTATTATTAAAAAATATTTAAAGATATACGAAAAAAAAACAATACAAATTGTTAAATACGTCATTACGTATTTTTTGGTACAAAATTCATGCCGAACTATTCAGCCATTACAGAGAACATTTACAATTTAGGTTGAAAAAGGACCTATTTACTATATTTTTATTCCAAAATTTGGGAAAGTTTATTAAAATTTTAAACAACACATGCATTTGTAATGACCTTAAGTATAACATATATTTTTTATATCGAAAACGCACTACAGGATTCATCTACAAACTTCGTTAAACATACGGTATTTTTGGGATTTGAGCGATGTAATCCCCTTAACTCACCGATAGACGATCTCTTTTGCATCGATTAACAATTAGACGAACTATTTTGCTTATAACTTCTTCGAATTTAAAACAGGGTATGTATAAATTTAAAAAGCTAAAATAGTTTATTGGTTCATAATTAAACAATGGCATAAGTTACGCGACATGTGATAGTAGAACGGCTTAATATTTTATATAGATATACAAAAATAATGAAGTTAGAAAAAATCTCACAGAGAAAATTTCACACTAGACGAACTATTTTGCATCGGGGCTCGTATATAAATAAAATACAAAACGTATGTCTCTAAATCAGTTAAATCACGAATTTTTCTAATGGCGTATGCTGCAGAACTAAGCTTTTTTGACAATTTATCTACATATATGAAGGCCCCATCGAAGCTTGGCATCCTTGGTAGTATTTGGGATTCCAGTACCAGTAAAAATCACTTTATGCTAAGATTTTTGTTTATTTGACGTATTTCAAGTTACAAAAGATTTCTAACCCGTACTCTCTGTATCGTCCTTGCACACCCCAGCCATCTCGGTTCTTTTCAACTCCCCCGTTCTCTCTCTCACTCACTCAGTCTTTCACTTACGTTTCGTTCCCTCTATTACTTCCGCATTCATTCCCTCATTCGGCCGTCCTGCACTCATGTCTGACCTCAGACATTCCTATTATAAAAAAACTTAACCAAGCTAACTACTAACAATACACAAGCATCTTATCACTTACACTTCACAAAAAACGTTTTATAGCAATTTTTATCAGCTTTCTTTGAAACTATAGTAGATTATATATTAGTAATATATTTAAATCTAAAACAAGATAAATCAATAAAAATGGCAATTTTTAGCTTAGTGCCATAAAATTCAATTAACATTTACAAGTATGTTTTACATGTTATTAATTTTTTAATAACTGGTATTGCCTCCTCCGGCTCTGTTTACAGCTTCGAGTCGATTTGGCATACTGAACACGAGGTTTCGGAGCCGATGTTGGGGAATATTCTCCCATTCTTCTATCAGGGCATGTTTTAGTGCCCTGAGGGTGGTTGGTGGTGGTCTGCGGCTTCTGACTAGCCTCCTTAGCTCATCCCAGACGTGCTCAATCGAGATCAGAACGATCAAATCGATTGCGATCAGGAATTCTTGATATCACGCTGATACCAACAACCTCCTGAATATACTCTTGCATGACCCGAGCCGTGTGTGGTCGGTGGTCGGACTTTATAAAACATAGGAAGATGAACTTAATTTTTTACACAGTAAATCTATATTTGCTTTTCAATTTAAGCATATAATCTATTTGTAGTCCTAAAAATTTGTATCACCTACTTCGTCAATATCATCATCTTTATAATGTATGTGGAGGTTCGGCACACCGGGTGTTCGTTTTCTAACATGCATTACTTTTATTTTACTTAAATTGATAATCAAATTATTTTTATCTAGATATTTAATTATAGAGTCAAGAGAATTATTTATGTCATTTCCATACGTAATTGGGTTTTCACAAGGGATCGATAAGGTGCTATCATCAGCGAACATACTCAAAGTGTTAAATGTTAAAGGGCATATCATTAACATATACTATAAATATAAAAGGGCTCATAACACTTTCCCGTGGTACACCGAATGCAATTTTACGTTCTCGTGACCGTGATATTTCTTCTTGTTTATTAACTACATTAATGCAACTTCTAATTCTAATTCTAATTTGTGTTCTATTTTCTAGGTATGATTTTATCAGGTCTAGTACCTACGTTACCTCTAATTCCGTAGGCTTCTAATTTATTTAATAAAGTATTGCAATGGACATAATCAAACGCCTGAGTCATATCACAAAATAATGCACTTATTGGAGAGCGTTTGTTTATCCATATTTTTAACAATATTATATAAAAAGTCATAAATTGTCGTATTAGTGGTTATGTGCTGTCTAAATTCTTTTTGTTCTTCACACAGTATTTATTTTTTTTCGGTGTAGTTATATAGTTCTTTGCATGTATTTTTGAAATACCTTTGAAATGACAGGTATGAGTGATATTGGTCTATAATATTCCATCAACTCTATATCTTTTTTTCTTAAATAAAGATTTTATTGTAGATATTTTGAGTGCTTCTGGATAAATACTGAGGTTTATTATGTAACTAAAATGACTGCATATTTTAGTTGTGATTCCATCATAACCTACACTAGTGGTATTTTTGTAATGAAATTATTATTTTATGTATGTCATGTGGTGTGCTAGGTGCCATAAACATGGATTGGCTCTTTGCAGATGATATGTCTGGCTTTGGCTTATATTTTGGATCTATTTTTGGATGTATTTTATCAACAAAATAGTCATTAAAAGTATTAGAGATATGCAAAGGTTTATGTATAATTTCATTTCCATCCTTAGTTTTTTCAATTTATTGTTTAGGTTTATTGTATTTAGCCTGATGAATTACATGTAGTATTTGATTTATTTTTGGATTGTTGTATTTTGTGATTATTTTGTGCTCTTTGTGTTAGATTAATAATTTTACATGGTGACTTGAGAATTTGATTTAATTATGTTGTCGTCAATAGCAAGGCTGTATTCACTACTTCGGTTGCATGACCTTCCCGTTTCGCTATTAATATCATTAATGTGTCCATGAATTCTACGTCATTTTAATCACATAACCACTTTTTTTAATTTTTGAACTCACGTAACGTGGCTTGGCCAAACAACAATCTTTTTTAAATAATTTTGAATAACTCTTAACATATAAATTAAATTCAGCAGTGTTTATGCTAGTCCGTTCATCATACAACTCATATAGTCATATATTGATACATGATATGATACTTATACATGATACTAGTACATCATACTGATACATGATAAACGGTGAAGGAAAACATCGTGAGGAAACCGGCATATTCTAGAACCAAAAAATCGAAGACATGTGACCTACCAACCCGCACTGGGCCCGCGTGGTAGATTCCCATTCCACTTCCTCTCACGGAGAGAAGTCCTGTGTCCCGGCCAGCGCGCGGCGGTGGAAGCATTGTGGGCTGATGGCTAAATGATAAATAGTTTTGTTTCTGTGGGTGGGTTTGTACCATAGTGGTTCATGAAATTGTTTCGTGGGTGTTGAAACACGGATGTGTAGCAGGCAATGTGGGCGGCGCGCCGCCCACCCTATTTCTTTCGCAACTCGCCACGCTTAATTTAAGAAAACTTTTGCGGCACGCCACGTGGCACGCCTGCGGGACACGCTGTAAACTTTATCTGCAGGCCGTGTGGGCTGCTGTGACCCGACGAATTCATATCAATTTTTTGGCGTTGGCTTGCCCGATATGGAGTCAAAAACCACTGTATCTAATAGTGTATTAAAAAACTGACCTATGAAAAAAAAACGAGGAAAATCGGACTCTATTGCCATGACCGTTCAGTTGGTAATGGATTAACTAGTTTCCAAAGAAGACTTTTATTAATATTTGACTCAAAAAACTGAAACCTTACATTAAAAAGAATAATGAAATCTGCTTACTAGAATAATTCAAAAGAATCAAATTGTGGATACATCAAACGAAAACAATAAAATTTTGGATACATCAAACAAAAAAAAATATTATCTTACGTGAATTTCTGCGTAGCATTCCGTACAAACACTAGGTTGTGTTGGGCATTTCAGACAGACAGAGCTTACTTTCTTCGTCTTGTTCCTGGCTTCTATGGCTGGCAGACCCTGAGTTCGGTACTTTTCATAACAATGAGGGCGCGTAAGAAAAAGCGCGTGAAAACCCTTTAGCAGCAGGCTACGAGGGCGGCGCGCGGCCAACTGACGTAATTACACTGATGGCCTGCGTGATTGAATATCGACAGTTAATATCGGACAAAAATGCAAAAGTTTAGCCGCGAAATTTGTGGGGCGCCGAACACCCTGGCCAACATGGCCTCCCAAAACAAATTCAAAAATCGCCAATAGCTTGCTGCACTATTAATTTTGTGGGCGGCCGGCGTACCACATGGCGGTGAGAGTGTTAATGGTATCGCACAAGTGTTGTTGTATCTTCAATTTCATACACTACTTTATCTGCTCTCGTACATTGGGATTGAACCTACTAAATAAAAGATCGAAGTTAAAAGAGTAAGAAATAGTTTTTAACTTGTCACAGACTGAGTCCAGCCAAAACAATTGTATACAACTAATCCAAAGTAGATGTGGTGCGTTACTTGATCAATTGTGACTGTGTGCGACTATCTTAAACGAAGTAATGTGCTTTAGATGGCTAGAAGTAGACATTTAAGATTTTGGTCTTACTTGCGTTAAGAACCAGTCCAGCATCGTGTGCTCATTAGGAAACTCTAGTAAAATCTTCCTATAACTTTTGAGCTGATACTTTTACGTCCATGTGGATACAAGCTGCAAAATATGTGTCATCCGCATATTGATAAACGGAACAGTGTTTGACCACATTATCTATATTGTTGACATATGTCAGATAGTATAAAGATCCAAGTACTGTGGGCTGTTCCTTCAGTGACTTCAATCGCGTCATTGGTTTCATTATAGATCTTGACATTGTCTTTAAGATTATTAAGGTAGTTCTTACACCGTTGAGTATTGGTCCACCAACTCTAGAGTTATCAAATTTGGTCAGCAATGTGTTGTGTCTAAGCGTACCGAAAGCTTTGCTTAACTCAATAAATTACATGATTTGTATCAATAAGAGCTTAGTTTACCTAATCCTTAAATGTTGATAAAAGCTGTGAAGTGGACTTATTGCGTTGAAAATCGAATTGTATACTGGAAAACGCGTCATTTTCTTGCATAGAAGTCTTGTTTCTGGTTAAAACATATTTTTCTACTATTTTATCGATAACGGGTAGAATAGTGATCTGTCTATAATTTCCATAGTCGGCAAAACTGGTTTGTTTTATGTCAAAATCAAAATCAAAATCAAAAGTCATTTATTCAAACTAGGCTGAGGATCAGCACTTTTCGAACGTCAACATTACATAAGACAGTCCCTCAAAACGCCCACCCTTCGCCACTTCCTAGTGCTTTAGCTGGGAAGATAAAGTGGCCAACAAACTCCCCAGCAGCACAGCTGTCTGTTCAGTTAGAAAAAAAATGGATTCTATACAATAGTATGCAAAACAATTTACATCACGTGAAACACAAAACATTAAATTATTAGCCATATGTCAGCTAGCACACCACTATACCAACAAAAAAAAGTAAAGAAAAAGACCGAAAACTATTCTCAAGCAGAGATAAAAACGTAAACAGAACTTAAAACCTAAATAAAAGCCTCCAAGTATAAAGGGCGTGCCCGCTTACATATATCTACAGCCGTAACAGTCACAAATGATGAACTAGGACCATCAAAGTAAAATAAATAAACAGTTAATTACTAATAACAAACAAAACAATGATCAGCAAGACGACCAGTCACCACAAGGAGCACCCGTTCACGAGTATAACGCAAAAATCAGCCATTACCCCCCTCGCCATATTTGGGTTCTATATGGAGGTATTGGGCGCACTTCACCAGTGTTTAGTACTGTAAGGTTTTATTAATATTACTGAAACTACACCGTTTAAAATGTACTAATCAAATCGATCTACGGTTTAAAAAATTTGTACTAGCCATACTGTCGGCGGAAATGCGTATTTAAATAAAATCGGGAGATTTAATTTATTGCACTGGGCACACTGGTGGTGACGGTTGCGGTGACTTGGCAGAGATCGGACACTTTTTATGGCAGTTGGCAGCGAGCGGTCGTCGTATTGTTGTATTGTGGTGATTGATGTTAAGGAATAAGTTTTGATGATAATAAGTTTTGAGAATAATAAATACGTTTTGAAGGTTAACTGTGGTTATTCGTGAGAGATCCTATATCTCAGAAGTGGGATCAAGATCCGTAAGTACACGCCTACGTTCTTTTTTATTTATACTTACCATCATATTATTATAATTCTGGTAACATAATAATCCGTTATTCGTGCTTCTCACATTTTAACCAATTGCATAACAAGTAGTTTTGTTTAAGTATATATTTTGCTTAAAATTAGTAATATATTTGGTACTTATTATAAAAAGTTAAATTCTAGGAGCGTTAAACTTCTAGTCTTCCATCTTAATTATAATTTTGAATTCAAACGGCAGGACCATTTTTGTTGCCGGTACTAATAGGTCACCGAGGCCCCTGGCAGCCTCGGTGACCTATTAGTACCTTCCCGCGTTGAAAATGGTCCTGCCGTTTTCAAGGAAAGGAATACGGGTGGGTTTTAGTCAATAAGAGTCTGACACACCCCCCACTCCGCCCAGAGCGGGAGAAGTTATTCGAAAATTCCCCATCCAAAAAAAAAGGACCTTTTTCAAACAAGATCAAATTTATTTATTTGAAATTTAATTTCCTGGTTTAATTTTCTATTTTTAGTTTCCTTTTTACCATTGGGAATAGCATTATGCATCATAAGATTTTAAATCTCAACGACCGTTGACATTTTATACCAGATTTAAATTCCAACGGTTTGTACTACAAGGTTGCAAAACGACAGGTTATTGAACTCGTGTTACTAATCGTTTTAGTTGTGTATAGATGATATAATGATGTATAATAGGGTACCAGGACTAAACCCAAAGGAACTCAAAGGAATTTCATGGTTTATTTATTTATCTGGCATGCCACACCTGAGTGTGGGGTCTCCAAAGGGGGTGAAAAATTTCATAAATTTTGCTCTAGGTCGCACCATTTTCGAGATAATTAGTTATTTCTTTTTCTTTCTTTTATATTTTAGGTATTAACCTCAGGTATCAGCCTACGGTTGGGTTCTATAGAAGCGCACGACGAACTCTCCTCAGACCACCGTCCAGTTGTCGTAAAACTGCCCCCCAGCCTAGGTCTCCACGACCCTGACTGACCCCCTCTCACCAAGGTAGTTACACATTGGAGAAAAGTAAGATATTGCCTGAAATCCACCACGTTAGGCCCCCGACTAGACTCCATTCCTGACCATTTCAACTCTATCGCGGACATGACAGCCGCGATCGATTCATTCACGGGACACGTACAATCAGTCCTGAATGACTGTTCAAGGGAGGTTCCGACGATGGAAGACCATCGCAGATAGCTTCCCGACGATGTGCGTGAACTGATGAATGAGAAGAATGTGGCTGTCCGTGCATATATGCGCTATTTACAGAGATATGTAAAGACACGCCTATCGGAGCTGCGTAACGTCGGCTGGGATAAGATGCTGAGCGAGTTAGAATCCACCCACTTAGCCTTCTGGGAACTTCAGAGGAAACTCAAATCCAAAGAAGTCGTCTCCATGCCCCGCCTGGTGCGCCCGACAAGACCATCGCTTTCGATGACGTCAACAAGGCGAAATGCCTAGCCGATAGTCTTGAGGCTCAATGCTCACCCAGCTCTCAACCAGTAGACCATGCTCACCTGTCCCAGGTCAACGCGGAAGTCGAACGTAGAGCCTCCCTCCCGCCCGTCGAAGACCCTGATTATCCTCTGCCTCCCGTCACTCCAGACGAAGTGCACGATATCATGTTATATTATTATTTTTGTTCCCCCTAGCGCCAAACTAACATTAGCCCAGAGGCGAGGTGGTTGGGTATTGAATTGTAAAGAAACAAAAAAACTATCTTAAACACAGTATAATTATGAATTTAAATCTTTATAATATAAAAGTACACGGTAGCCACTACGGGTCTACCGTCTTGTTAATATCTACTATTGCCAGCCAGTTAATATTTCAGTAGGTAAAGCTACGGTCGTGGGGAGTTGGAGATAAACCCAGTACTGTTCCGTTTTAAAAGTTCTAATTTAATATTATTAATTTAAATATTATTGTTTAACCTTCCAGTTATTATTAATGTTCTTTATTAATAAATGGGCGCCAGGGACTTTGAGAGTCCCGGATCCCGGAGCCGACGAAGGTGTCCAATATACGTCTGGATGAAGGTAGGTTGTCGAACCCAAACTTCGAGCTGACTCGAGGTACGGGTCTCGCGTCCAGGCTCCAGACTCTCCTCTAGATCCTGGCGGCGAGACGAATCTCTCGAGGTGCCTCTCCTGGAATTGACAATACGGAGACCTAATAATATAAGGGAAACTAATGTACCTTCCTAGAGGTGACTGAGCTTGGAAATCTAAAAGGCTAACACATTAGCCAGTTAACATGGCCTTGTTTCAAATACAACATAGGGAGTTAAGACTTCTGTTTGCCTGATCCTGAGTGGTGGGACAATAGGAATGAGGATTACCCATGTGGCATCCATCAACTCCACAATAACCTTCACTCTTTAAGGTACAACAAAATTTTACTTACGTTTTGCCGAAAACTGTCTCTCAAGATACAGGTCTCCTAGTTTGAGAGGCAGGGTTTAATTTTTTGTCTAATACATTTAATACTTTTGAAACCCTACCCTTATGTATAAATAGCCATTCATGACATTGTATGTGTCTACCACTGTGTTGAATCTTTGTCTATGTATTACTTTTGCTAAATAAGCAATTATTATTATTATTTTAATTTTTTTTTATTTTTTTTACATATCTCGGAACCATGGGGTCCCGGACCTTTAGAAGGCATACGAGGGGCCGAGGCCAACTCGCAGAGGCCCCTTGGACAATTGTAATGGAATGAGGCACCAACCGACGATTATTCCTGTTTTCTCTATGATGGTGCACACAAGGACAACCCCTGGTTGATGCAGGACTATTGCAGAACATGGGAACAAAACATATTGGGCTATGGGTTTGGGAGGCTATAGTGGATCGGTTTCCTAAGGCTATAGAAAGACTATAGCCCCTACCTGACCAAGGCTTTATATAAAATACACCGATAAAATGGCAGGGGGTGACTTGCACACTCAATAATGGGCCCCCGAAAACGGCCGCTAGCACATAGTGACGTAGTGACAAGGGGGCAACACTTCCTGAGGTGCTTGAGGAGTGGAGAGGTATTCCACGGCTATCAGGACAATCCCGGAAGAACGGTCAAGATCCCTACCAGCATCTTACTGGAATACTTCCTTCCTCCGGGCACGTTTGCTCTTGCGAATCCACTCAAGCCAGCCAATGAAGGCAAGAATGAGGTGAGAGCTCTGTTCCTCGTCAGTGTTCACTCCAGCCGGCCAATAAAGGCAAGCTAGAGATGAGGAACAAGACTTCTCCCAGGGGATAGGGTCCATGGGGTCGCTACTGCCCAACAGCTCGCCACATGCTGCCCTGCGGGTTTCTGTATCTCTCTTGGTTTGGCTCCTTACCCTAGACCCGTTCCGGCAAAGTAAACTCTACTGGCACAGACCTAGAATTCGGAGCGCGCAAGCCCCACCACGACGTCAACGTAGAGATACGGCGGTGGGGTTATTATTAACATTATTATATTATTATTATTATTAACAAGGACTCGTTGCGTTCCCCTGAACAAGAATCTAAGACCATTGTTAACACTGAGGAATATCCTATTGCATATCTATGGCAAATAGTCAGCAGGTGAAGTACTCACGGTTGGCTTAGGGAAAAAGCACTTGACTGTAAGATCCTCGACTGGCTGGACAGGGGTCTGCGTATGCGCAATTTGGAAACCTGTAATAAATATCCATGGATCACGAGAATATCCTTTTAACAACTAGGGAATATCCTTTTCACAGACCACTTCTAAGCACTATTACCACAAAATCCTTACCTTTTAAAACATGGAATTAGTTTTCAAGTATCACTCAAGCGTGTTCAAGGGCAAATAGACGCCACCACTCTTTAATGATCCTGTCATGGATAACAAACCGGAAATAGACTGACTATCTCAGAAATCTCCCCTATTTCAGGTTAAATAATTATAAGATAAATACTACACCAAGATAAGTAATTAAAACTTAATTCTTTGAAATCACTACAGATGTTCTATGTCACGAAGTCCGTTTGGCTATGAATGTTGTCAAGCGTGCACATGCACATTGTTTTTGTGTGTTATCATTTTCTGCGAGAAGAATATGAATTTACAAAATCATTAATGGAACTCAACTGTGATTTGTCTCATTTACGAGACGCGCCGTACAGCTGAAGCTACGGGTGTGAGCCAAAAAACAGTTCAAAGAATATTAAAAGAAGAGAAGGAATTGCCATCCACTTCATCAAAATTCACTTTACCTATGAAGAAAAGGAGAAAGCGAGATAATAAAGTGGATATAGATAATTTTACAGCCGATGTGGTTCGCAGTACTGTACAAGATTTCCATATTGTCCATAAAGAAATTCCAAAAATAATAGCACAAATAATCTCTGTGTATTTATTACTACTAACTAACTTTATAGTAAAAACTACTCTAATATTTGCACACACAAACTTACTTATTTTGTTGATTTGAATAGTTTGTTTACAATATTTTCTAATGGTTATGTCACACGAAAAAAATGCGGGAAAAAGTGGTACAGGTCCGTTTAGCACTGCGTCTCGTTCCGCACTGATTTATTGGGCGACAGAGGCTCACACGATTAAGTGTCGATTTATGTTAAAAATAATGACTATAAGTAAATACAAAAGTTATTTAAAAAAATAACCCAAAGATTCCCTAGGTATTGTATTGTGTAATATCATGATGACTATAAAAAAACCTAGCGATTAATAGTTTAGAAGAAAAACGGTTTTATATTTCTAAAACAGGGGTTACTCTGCATGTATATTACTAACATTTAAAATTATTTTTATATTATTTAAAGTGAAGGGGACATGTTTTGTATTGAGTAGATTAACATTTACTTTTTTTAAGACCGTTTCGGTACGGGTTATGGAAAAAAAAGATTTTAATCTTCTTCAGTTCCAGCCCAATCCACGTAAGTAGTGTATTATTGGGGGTTCTGCATCACTTGCTCTCGCTTCGCTTGAGCGCGTTCTGCAGAACGCCCCAATAATACACCTGAATCAGGAAACACTATATCACGCACTATACTTCTTGTTACTAATTTAATATCAGGTGGGAGATTTGATGGCTATACAGTCGATTTTTCAGGATCAGAATGCACGTTGTCAACTCGAACAAATGTAAGTAGTTCAATGTGTCCTCTCTTGAGTGTGAGATATCGTGTATTTTCTTAAAGGTGGTTTTTTTTTAAATGTGGATTTTACTGAGTTTTGCTCTGTCTTGTTTGTATTTTCCTGAAGTTTTGATGAACTGGTGGTCATTATTTTCTGGACAGCCATGTCTTGAGTAAATAGAATCTCGCCACTAGCATTCTTGAAAATAAGTTTAGAAATGCCTTCCAAATCAAATTTCGGTGAATGAAGCATAATTTGAATAAAATTAATTTATTCTCTCTTCGTAAAGCAAAGCGTTGATTAAGATCGAACCAACACACTACAATGCTAACAGTTTAATGCTGTGATGGAGATATATGTATTAAATATATACTCTCTTCCTTTCACAGCGTTCAAATAAAAACATCGAGGAAAATGTATAGCATGTTGCATCCAAGGATCGTCATAAATCTCCCAATCTTGTATAACACCTCCACATGAAAAACATGCTGCTTTAGCATTTATACTATTTCCACAATAAAAGAATCCAGCGTCAGCCATTTCCATCACCAATCTTTTCTTTGAATCAGCCGTTGCCCAGTAATAGTTAAATGAAAATTGACGCATTTTAAACGTGTTATACATATCATATCGAGGTTTGTATTCATTTTGAGACATGTTCTATTTTACTTTCTAATTCAATTATAAACGTATAATGATATCGTCCAGCTCTTGTCAACAACTTATAAAGACTGGACAGAGGTGGGAGGAGGGGGACAGAAAACTCTAAGATGCATTTTACTTGTCTATAGAAATGAAACAAGAAAATATTTATTTTAGAATTTATTATCAAAGCACCACGTATTTAAACACAATACATTTTTAAAGCACATACAGAGTCATGATGAATACAGCTATATAAATCTTGAGAATATTTATATTGATCGTATAAGCTTATCAAACTAGGACAACCTTTATCTTCTAAATTGAATATATTACAATTACTATTTTCTAAAATATGCTTTAACCACAACACTTTTTCTGAACCTTTGACGTAGATACATTTATTTCTTAAAATATCTTTAACTAAATTCTGATAATTAGAATAGGGTACAAATCCTTCGCGCCAGTGTATCTTTCTGTTACGTTCAATCCAACTTACTTGTTTTTTTTCTTGTTTCGTTAACTTTTCAAATGGAAATGGTGGCTTAATTAAAAACACTTGTAATGTTTTGTTATACAATATAGCGATTTCTTTTATTATAAATTCATTTGTTTCTGTTTTAAAGCCTTGAATATCCACAATAGCAATCATGATAGCCTGCGCACAATGTTGCTGAGAGGTTTGTATTCCACAAGACGATCGTTTATAATCAAACAATATGCAGTCGTCTTATCTGGTATTGCTGTAGAACATTCAATTTCTACCCTCACATCCACTGGACCTGTTTTTAGGCTATCGTTTTGTCTTGAGCAAAGAAAAAGCCCCTCTCTTTATCTTAGACTAAGATAAAGAGAGGGGCTTTTTCTTTGAATTCCTTTAGGTCAAGCAAAGGGTCTACTGGACAGTTGTAATACGACTGACGAAATTTCACAAACATTTCGTATAATATACTATATTTGTTCTCAGAAAACTTTAAACCTAAAGGTTCGTATGGATAATACTGTGAATTTAAAAAGAGTGTAACGTTTGTTACTTCACAATGATCGAATACTGAACTGTCTTTAGTTTTATTATTTTTTCGATTAGTTTGTAAACAAAAAATTATATATCTGGGTTTTTCCAATTGTGAAGCAGTTTTCACTGACCAAGAATGCTTTGTGGTTTTAGGTAGTAACGGATACTCATATAAATCCCAATTTCTAAACGCCATCTGAATAGGTTTATCTCTTTCTAAATGCTTTAAAAGTATCAGTCGTTCTCGGTCTGATACTTTTATGTGTGGCACTCTCCACTAAACTCTTTGTATGTCTATTTGAAAATGAGCAATATCATCAGTAAGAATAACGCTATTTAAGTTAGTGTTACTTCTGTTCAATATAAGCTCATGTTTGCAATTTATCACTATTTTATTGTAATCCTCTGCAAACCCTAAAACCTTATTTAATGGTATCACAGCGCTAAAATGCCCATCACTTTGATATCCCTCTAAACTCCAGCCCCATAGGGCGGCAACTTTATTTTCTGCTTCATTTAATGAGATGTACGATTTTATTGTTGAAGTTATTCCAGAATTTTTTATACGGTCTATTTCAATACCATTCATTTCGTATCTTTACCGATGAGCTTCGCTTGTCCTTCAACATAAATTGAGCTGGCTGATGGTAACACGTATATATCTTGCTGGTGGATGGGAATTCTGATTTCATCGTTTTCTCTAAAGCTGTTATTGTAGGGATTGTATGAATGGACTTCATAACTTTCGATCGTAGTGTCGAAGTGTGGTAATTCACTAATCTGTAGTATATTCATACTTTAAACCCTAGGGCTTTAAGAAAATCTTTATTTGCTTTTGTCAATTTCTTAACTTTTTTCTGACGTCTTTGCACCTTAGCAATCGCAGAAGAACTAAGACATTTTGATTTCACTGAGATATTTTTATAGTATACTATCATTTTGCTTTTCTTATATGAAGACGTAACTGAACTTGATCCTCTCCAAAGTTAATACAATGCCCAAATTGATCTACAACCTTAACAGATACCGATGAAATTATATTTTTGTTTACTGGAAAGTAAATAACATTTTGTGGTATTTCCACGCACTGATGACCTGGGATAGTATCAGACACAAATTCATGAATAAAATGAGTTGGTAATCCGTTGCAGTACGAACCTTGAACAAGATCACATTCGATTTTGATTACAGACGGACCTCTGCTAGTAATGGGACTATTTGGTCTTGATTTTAATACTGAAAATTATATCAAACCGCACTCGTATTGATCTGACAAATGCAGTGGTGGTTGAAAGTATGAAACCAATTCCGATTTATTTCCAGAGATGGTAACCGTAGTAGACATGCTTCTATACTGACCTCTTTCATAAATTATGTTTATTTTATACCTTCACCAAAATAAAAATTCTTCAAAAAGTTTAAACAAAGATGCCCACAATTAAAAGGATGATCACGCTGAATATTGTCGTAATTATAGTGAATTTTGGATCCCAAGTATTTTATAAATTCCTTTGGAGTTTTAAGATGTCCGTAACTATCAAAATACTCAATATAATCGTTGTATTTTGCATAGGCTACCCAATGAGAACCAGGATTTTTAGAGCTATCTAAATTTATAACTCCACATTCTTTTTTAAAAGGGTGTTTAGGGAGCTTATCTCTCATAAAGACACCTCTGAAATAGGGAATATTATCCCCATACTTCAAAATGTCTAAATTAGTCAAGGCTCGTTTGGGTGGCCGATATTTTAGTTTTTTTCTTTCGATACAATAATTCCAAGCCCATCTTTATGTGGTTTAAGGTGTAGTCCTTTTCCGATGCAGAGAGCTTCCATCTTTTCATTGTGTCTCTTCGATTCAGTCAATAACTTTTTAGCCATTTTGAATTCATTTATGGTTTTAGCAATACCAGCTGCACCGCCTGCTAAAGCTCCCGCTGCTGATAATCCTGCAAAAATCGGAATCAAAGGCAATACTCCACCAGTTTTTGGTAAAGGAATAACACGAGGAAGTTTAATTGATGAATCATCAGCTAATTCTCTGGTAGCGGCCATAGCTAATTCTATTGCCACTTTCTTGCATTTCGGTTTTAATTTTTTGATATGTCTCTTCGTTTTGCTAATAACACTTTTAAATTTATTTTTTAATCCTTTTCCAGGTTTAATTTTAAAAGAACACTTTTTGCTATGTTTTTTTAGGCCAAAACCAGTTTTAATTTTAGTTGACATAGCGCTGCTTACTAAGCGCGCTGACAATTTTTCCCCTACACTCGCATCTGAAGCAATTGCTCGCTCGTTAGCCATTTTTAACAAAGTTAAATCTGCCTTATGACGATCCTTTAAGTTTGAAGACTTGTGATAGACAATGTCATGTTGCTTGCAATATTCATCTAATTTATTAACACCTTTATCTCCACGTCTAAGCCTTTTAATTAATTTCGTGCCAGGCCCACAATAATTGTATCCTGGTAAATGTAATTCAAATAGCAAATGATTTATTATCCAATTGAGAAGACTACTCTCTTCAATACACATCATAAGACTGATACATTTTGGACTGAACAATTAATAAATATTAGATTTATCAATCCAACTGTTTTCAGAAGAAGGTAAACCTAACCATTTTACTAAAACTCTGTCCCCTTTACTTTTAACAACTTTCTCGACTAGATATAAATTGGGATGTTTTGCCTTTTGAAGCTCTTGTAAGTAAAATGCCCCTAAAATAGGTTGACCTCTGATTGTATCTTCAATTAAGTAGGTAATTGGAGTTGTATATTGTATTTTTTTAATTTTAAATATTTCAGTCGACCAGTTGGGGGTATATCCTTTTTCAAATGTTCCTTTGTACTTACTGATACGTACGTAATCACCCACTTTATACTTGCTTTTTATTCTTTCATTTTTTACCAACCTTAAATACCTTTCTAAAATACGTTTTTTATTAATGGTATCTACATTAGCAGGAATTTCATTGATTGTCCGATGGTAAGTGTGATTGTACTTATAAATAACATCATTAAGGGTACTATCTACCCAATTATAGTTGCCTTTTAAACTAAATTCCTTATACAGTTTAGATTTCAATGTTCTGATAAATCGCTCAACTATTGAGGCCTTTTTTGTTGAGAAGGTTGAATAGTGGTTAATATGATTAGATTTTATAAGCTTTTGAAATTTATTATTATAAAATTCTGTTCCGTTATCTGTTTGAAGATTTTTCGAAACACGTCCTGTAGTCAACAAAATTTTGAATGAGTTATAAACATCATCTTTGGTTTTACTTTTCAGAGGAAAGGCCCTAGCATATTTCGTAAATGTATCGATAATAGTAAGTATAAATCTGTAATTTTTATTTTCTTTTGAAATTGATTGCATATCAATTAAGTCCGCTTGCCACAGGTCATCTATATCTTTCATAATAACATGTCTTCGCGGAAAGTTCACCCTTGCATTTTTATGAATTTCGTTTACCACATCAGCTTTGCTCACATTCAGTACATTTGTCTTGAATCCATCTATAATACTGAATGAAAAGCATATTATTACAGCTATTTATTCTTTAATTATTTCTGCTTCTTTTAATTCTTCAATTAACGATAAATTTTCATTATCATGGTTTGTGTTGCCAGCATCTCTTGAAGCAACTAATAGTTTCAATCTCTCGACTAATTCGTTAGGGTCATCCCAATATATAAAGTCAGTGTTGTTTTTGTATTTTTTTAGGGTGGGTAAGTTTCCTCCAAATTTAGTGTTAGCAAGTTTATCATCGTTTGACGATTCGGAAAACAGTGGTTTGATTATTTCACGATATTTTATTCCTTTATCGCCTCTTATTTGTCCATAAGGATTGAAATCTCTCTTATGAGCATTTGTAAAATGCAGCATATCCTTATAGACAAGTTTGTCTTTACTCGAAATTTATTTTAAATCAGGTTTTCTTTGAAGTAAAAGTTCCTTCAGGCCAGGGGTTAAATTATAGGTTTTGTCATCGATTTTAATTAAAATGTCACCACTGTTATTTAAACTATCAATTTTAGTAAATGTTACCACCGAATTACCCAACAGTAAAGTTTTGTTTACATTTCTTATTCCAAACGGTATATGTACATCATCATAAATACTATGGACATCACGACCCGCTAACGAAATTTCTAAATCATCTTTTAATCCCGTTTTATTCGTTTTTTTAAGTGATTGGGCAGAATTTAGTTTCAGATCGTAACAGTCTTCAAACTTTGTAGGTGAACTAGTATTGATATCATCCAATTTACTGTTTTCAGAATCATTGAGCGTTGCATTATCTAAATGTTTGATTTTTTCCATAGATGTATTAGAATCAACTAGGGTTTTAAGTGGATCTGTGACAGGTTTTAGCATTTTCACGAGTGACAAGTTTATTGAGTGTTCCTGGTTCTTCATTTGTTTAATTTTATTTTTTATAGAGTTTACAGACTTCATTAATTCTATTTTAATATCTTTTTCCATGTTTTAACAACTGTGTGCGACTGAGGAACAAACGATACTAATTTTGTTTTTGTGTGTTATTCACTTATATTTATATACCTTCAGTCAAATTTAAAAAAGTATCAAAGTTTTGCCTGTACCTTCCATTATTTAACGACGATTCTTTGTTAATAAGAAGAAAATTAAAAGTTTTACTCCAAACAGTTTGACAAATATGTTTAAACTCTTTCCATTCTAAATCAGAACTAACATGCTCTTCATAAATATGTTTTAAATTCACGTCGTCTTGTTTAAATATTATAATAAAATTTACATTGTCACACAACAATTGTTTTGGAATTTTTTAATACGTTTGAGATAGATAGAAACAATCAATTTGTTTATGCCTACCCATACAGAAATAATTGCAGATATTTACTTGATTTTCACATGCAACATCGTCAAAAATGAAAACAGAATTTGCTAAAGCTTCACTCGGAGAAATTACATCTTTATTATCATTGAACTCGTAGAAGTTAATCTGAGGCACTCTTTTGAATACTTCAGTCAAGAAACGGTATTTTGGTTGGAAAGAAGTTTTAGAGTTTTAAAGATAAAGATTTTTAAATTTGAGCCCATTTTCATGCAGCAGTAAACTAATCATAACATTAGTTTTTCCACAGTTTGATGGACCACATATTATACAGCGAATGGTATTTGGCAATAAAGCGCTATGTCTGATGTGGTGAACAGAGTCACATAATCTTATATTATTGACGTTGAGAGATATGGGTTGCTTGATCAACTTCATCTTGTCGATTAATTCAAATGCTAACCTTACATACACATATATACTTACACTTTATTATTTAAACATAATCTTAGTGCAGGTTGGAACTTGCATTGAAATTGAGATGGCTTTTAAGGTGATTGCACAATAGGTTTGGATCAGTATAATAAAATAAAAATCATCTAAGAACATATTTGTGATTAAGGGTCAGTTCACATCGAGACATAACATGATGCTACTTACAGATTCTTAAAAGAAGTCTCTAGCTTCACTGAGATGTTCATCTATTCTTGTAAATAAGTTCAGTGTCGCTATCTTAAAAGTGCATTCAGAGTCGGGTTGAATACTTGTATTGCGTTTCGGTGTGAACTGACCTTTATACCAAATGGTAATAAGAGTCTATTTGTGTTACATGCCTAAAGTTCATCAGTTTGGACACCTCAAGTAAAAAGTAGTTCATTTAATTGTGGCAACCATCAAAAGCCAGTCACTTTTGTTGTGGATTTAAATTTAAAAAATATTTCTATTTCAATTATTAAAGGTAAGTTTCTATATAAAACTAACAAAAAAAAAAAACGTAGTTTTTTATTGACTATAAAACAAATAATTATGTAATGTATCTTCTTTTTTTTTTACAGAATCATGTCACATTCACCATCCTACAGCCCCGTTTTAGATATCGTCGAGCCACGAAATTTAGGGGTATGTAACTATTAGGATTATCTTAATCCAAACATTAAATCCATAGTTGATGCTGTTTAGTTATAATATTCTTGGTATTCTTTCAGAATGCGATAGAAGACTTAGACCCAGTTACCAATCCTTTTTACTATGCTCAAGATAGAGAGAGCTGGGATATGGAAGTAGCAGCTAAAGCATATGAGGAGAGTCGACAGCAAAAAACAGAGGAGCGAAGATTAAAGAAGAAAAAAAGTAAATCTTTTAAAAACTCATCTTTTATCATCACGAACACGCCTTTGCTCCTTAAGCAAAGGCGTGTTCGTCACCTAATAAAAATTATGGTCTATGATTTGGATAGTCGTAATATGGAAGAAATAGACACTGAAACTGATAATGCGAGTGTAAATGTGCAGTATATAGTGACAAGTGATCACGATGATATCATGGACAAAACTGATCATTTAGTTAGTAAAATAGTACAAAAGTTAAGCAAATCGAATATGTAATGTTTTATTATTGTTATTATTATAAAAAGTTAATTTCATTATTATTTGAATGTTTTATGTGTTGTATGTAATGCAATGTTTAAATTAATCGGGTTCATGTTATACCTGTATAATAAGGCGATATGAATAAATCAAACAACTGCTGTAAGATTACACAATTTATTTATTTCACATTATTAATTAAATTAAAATATAAAATTATTAGTAAACTACAAACTAACAATTCAAGTTAGGTACTATTGTTACAAGATGCTCATATATATGCAATAAATAATATCCGAAAAAAAAAAATGTTTTCATTTAAAATATTGTTTTATAATGACCCCATGTTAAGGTTGTTATCTTATCATCCATTATTTGTCGTTTATCATCGCTGTTTGACAAAATTACTTTATTTATCTTTTGAGTAAATATTCTATGTTTCTTAGATCTAATAATACACATATCATCTTTGAGAATTTCATTGTTCAGTAAAACCTTTGTAAATTTTTCTATATTCAGTTTTTTTGGTAATACATTTCTTAACACCTTTAGCTTTCTTTAACGTGGAAATTTTAGAATTTATACAGTATAATTTTACGAAGTGTAAGTGTAAGTTAAAATGGTAGCAAACGGTTTTGTAAACACTTACCAAAATTAGTTAAGCCTAGACATTACATTTAGGAAAATGTATGAAATTCAAGGGTTATCGTAAATCTTACCAATCTTCAAAGCGATCCAGTATTTTGTCACAATATCGACGACATGTATGGCGCATTGATCAAGGGCTCGTCTCGCTGCATCACAATGTAAATATTAGTTTATAAACGTGCTGCTACTAAATGCACCAAGTGTCGCGGGTTCGATTCCCGCACGGAGCAAAATATGTATTTGTTCTGGTCTGGATTTTGTTTTCATGTTTTATTTTACTAAATAATAATAATAAAAATCTGGAAATGAGCAAGTATGAGCATGGATCAAAACATCCTATAGGTAAGGAGGTAGGTACAATTGGTGCAGTGGTTAGATTGACTTCTGCCCTACGTATTGCGGGTTCAATTCCCACTCAACAAATATTTGAATGATCTACAACTAGTTCCGGATCTGGCTGGGGTGGATCTTCTGTGTTATGGGGTTTGATTTCCGCACTCAGTCCTTAAGGTGGACCATTGTGCGTGGCTTTTGGCATCTGGCTGTCTGTAAAATGTGTCTATCAGCGAGAGAAATCTTAGCATGGAATCGTTTTTATTCTTGGTTTTTGTGCTAATGGTCTGTTGATATCTATTATGTATTAATAACATAAAGTGTAACGTCGTCGGTTCCCATGTGCCTAATGTACTTAAGTACTGCAATTTATTGGGTGCAAATCCGAACCACTCCTATTAAGAATTATTTTATAGAAAATAAAATAACAGCTAGCCTTGGGGATCAAACTGAGTTCCTCATGCTCGGCAATAGCAAAATTGAAATCGCGGGACCAAAGAATAAAATACATAAAATGCAAGTAAATTGTTGAACTAGGTAGAACAATGCAGAGTGCATTAATTAGCACTCTGCATTGTTCTACCTAAGAGCATCACACTTTCGTCAAGTAATAAAATATAGGGACAAACGAGTTGAACATTATATGATTGTTTATAAACAGTACACATCACATCGTTGATTGCATCGCAATCTGCTATTATTTATTCCAATGTTCGACATCGCATCGTTGAATGAAATACAAATATTCAGTCCGTATTGCAAATCAGACCGCAGATCGTAGTAGTAGTGTATTATTGGGGCGTTCTGCATAACGCGCTCGAGCGAAGCGAGAGCAAGTGATGCAGAACCCCCAATAATACACTACTCACGTACAACACGGCCTTAACCAGATCTTTGAAGCATAACCATAGCTGTAGGACGTTTAAACTTTCATTTCTAGCTCGCGCGCTCAAGTTGTAAATCTAATCCGTGAAACCAAATTTCACTTAAATACCTGCTCTGGCATGAGGAATCTTTTGTACTATTTTTAAATTTACCCTTTTTAACACGGAACATTAGTTTTTTTAGGTTCAGTGTTTTTAGGTTATATTTTAACAAAATTATACGTATTGAATGTCGTGAGTGGTTTAATTCATTTCAAACACGCTATAATAGATTCGCCAAAAACGTACAAGTATCCTATTCACTTACAGTCTGTAAAAAAGAGTAACACATATGCACAACTCCTATTTTGTAATTTCTAAATTAGTTTGATTGTGGCAGCTAAGTATGTAAATTAAAGTAAAATGATTAAACGTGCTGAATATGATATATAATGTGATTCTTTATGTATTTTGTTAATATGTGCATATTAAATGAATATTATAGTAATCTGTGTTTTTTCCCACATTTCTATGATTCGAATGAATTAATCATTTCCGAAAAAATATTTTGTACCTACTGTAGAATTAATATTCTAACTTTGCATAAGGTTTATAGCGTGATTCTTAAATTGTTACATATTTATTGGTTTCGATGATAATAATTAATAATAATTTCTTTAAAAACTAATCTATAATTATAATTCACACTTTGGATAAAAATCTTATGATATTAGTAGCTTAACGTCTCGTGTATGTTTTGTTTTGTTTGTTTTTTTTTTTTTTTTAAATCGTTGCCCCAAACTAGGAATTTCTTCCTGTATCGTGGGTGCGTTTACAAACATAGAAACTCACAAACACAAAACACCCAGACCCGGAACAATTACTTGCAGATCATACAAATATTTGTTCCGTGCGGGGATCGAACCCGCGACACGCTGCGCAGCAGTCGATCGCTCAGCCATTACGCCAACCGTGTCATCAATGTCGTTAAGACTTCTCATGGTGGAAGTATTATTGTTATTAAAAAAAAATCTAAAGGTTAGATAAGGCAAAGATGGATTTGATTTGAAAAATGAAACCATTAATCACGAGCTAACTTGTCACTCCATTTATTTGTAGGTACTTAAAACCAAAGGACGTGCAGACTAGCGCGATATCGCCCCAGTCTGCACGAGCCTTAAATATCAATACTAATATTAATTGCAACGCTGTTATGCAACGGCTGTCAATTACACTTGCATCTTTTAATAATCATGTATGGCTTCAAAGACTATTATTCTCTCTACTTACTGTGACTCGCTCCATTTCGCGCATCTTTGCATAGAAGTTTCATTTAAATAAACCCATTCGGCTTTTATTTCCGAAATAAAACGACTTTAAATAATAGGGTGCAAATAATATGCCTACTTTAAGTCTCTAGATACTCGTATGAACGTTGACATCTTGCTTTTATGACGTTGTTGAGCTACAAAATACATAGGAACAGAAGGTCTGCTCCATACACTAAGCGAAAACATACGCACATATAGATACACTCCACGTTCACCGAGAGTCTCGCGACTGGCATTCGACCGAGACAGACCGAGACCGCCATTTACCGACCTTCTGTAGATACTGTTCTGTGTTCTAGCTAAGCCGATTTCAATATACGAACAAAGCCATTGCCTGCTCACGTTCAGTTTTCTACTTTTTCGCCGTCGTGTGCAAACCGTTATTTTGTGAAATCTCCTCACAAATATTCATGTTATGTTTGGCTTTTCATAAAAATTGTTGTATATGTAGGTGTCTGGATTTTTGTGGTATTGAATATTGATGTATTTGATGCTGAAATATTTTAATAGCTTTGTATTTGATAACTCAAACACAAATTCTAAAGTTTAAAAGAAACATTACAGTTGGAATTGTCAAGAAGAGGTAAAGCTGCGGTAATTTTATCTAAATAAAATTGATTTACCTATATAATGATTAATATATACAGGGTGGCCGGTAAAGTGATATCACATTATATTAGTAGTTTAAGAGATAGATTTTTTCATATATTTCACCTGACATCAGTTTTGATTTTTTTATTTTCTTTTCCACAAAAATCATTTTAAAAAATCTGTCTCCTAAACTACTAATAATCGCGGAACAGACATGGGGGTGATTCGGATGCTCCGCAATAAAAGACATCAAACTTTTACCTTTAAACGTCACTTTACCGGCCACCTTGTAAAATATTTATACTTCATTAAATCTATTCCGCGAGTAGATACTTTATCCTACACGTAGGTATCTTATTTTAGTATATTATCACTAATAAGTCAATATTGTTGTAAAATTATATTTTTCAGTAGTTATAAATGATAAATGATTTTATTTCTGTAAGTAGGTTTTTACAAACACTTTTACACGTCAAAACATATTTTTTTAAACTAGATGAGGCCGGCGTTTCCTATCTGACTACTCTGAGAAGAAAGGCCGAAACAAACTCAGAGGTCACAGTCTCTTTTAAAGTCCAGACATAATCTTAGTCAGATCATGTGAAGACCATGTCGATTGGTGTCTGAAATGGTCTTTTGATGAAAGAACCACACAGATTGAGTGGACCTGTCCAGTCAGTGCACGCATTTGTCAGTCGTTGTGCAGCTCAACTCATAACTAAAGGAGCTCAACGATTCAACGAACAATACCAAAGAAAGGACATTTGGCTAGGCCGCAAAAAATACTCAAAACTGCCAGACCATATTAAAAACTAACTGAGAATAAAACAAAATTAAACAATAATCCACATAGTCTTCACATTTACAATAATTAAAACAATATAATACTACACAGAGTAAATATTCATGTCATTGCATAAATAAAATTCATCAATGTCAATGTGTATATTCGGACATAATCTTGGTCAGATCATTTGAGGACCATGTAGGTTGGTGTCCGAAATGGTCTTTTGAGGAAAGACCACACAGATTTGAGTGGACCTGTCCAGTCAGTGCACGCATTTGTCAGTTATCATGCAGCTCAACTCAAAACTTAAGGAGCTCAATGATTTGACGAACAATACCAAAGAAAAGACATTTGGGTAGGCCGCATAAAGTACTCAAACTGCCTGACCATCATCAATCGCGCACGTATGGGAGTGGCGCGAGGAGGCGAAACGCCGGGGCGTAAGTCCGTTGCCGCGAGAAATCGTGGCACAGCGGACGGAGCTCCGGCGGGATCTCATGGCGTTATGGAAAGTACGGTTGTCGCAACCCAGTGCTGGGCACGCCACGATTGCGGCGATAAGTCCCCTCTTTGAGGAGTGGCTGGAGAGGCGCCACGGCGTCCTCACCTTCCGCCTGACGCAGGTCCTCACCGGAAACGGCAGCTTCGGGAGGTTCCTGTGTCGGATAAGGCGGGAGGAAACGTCCGGGTGTCACCACTGTGTGGATCGCCCGGAGGACACGGTGGAGCATACGGTGGAGGTCTGCCCGGCTTGGGCAGAGCACCGCCGTGTCCTCTTGGAGGCGATCGGCGGCAGAGACCTCTCGCGTCCGGCCCTGGTTCAGGCCATGGTACGGAGCGAAAGGGCATGGGCAGCCGTCACCTCCTTCTGCGAAGCAGTAATGCTCGCGAAGGAGGAGGCGGGACGGTTGAGGGAAAGGCAAGTTTCGCGTCCTCTCGCCCCTAGCCGCCGCAGGAGACGCCCAGGGCGTCGGGAATCCCGGGCGGATTTCCGGCCACCGTAGGCGCGGGCTTGCGGACGGTGAGCAATGGGTAGCTCACCGTCCGGTAAGGACCAGGCCCGGGTCGACGGCGCGTCTTATTCCACGCGCGCCTCAAAGAGATGTCGTCAGCACAAAGTAGGGGTCAACTAGGGCCGATGCCTGCCGGGGTCGCGGGAAGGTACTTATGGGTCACCGAGGCCCCCGCAACACAGGCAACAGGAAGGAATACGGGTGGGTTTTAGTCAGTAAGAGTCTGACACACTCTCCCGCTCCGCCCAGAGCGGGAGAAGTTATTTGATGATCTCCCACCCTAAAAAAAAAAAAAGTTATATAGAATAAGAAAATATAAATAGCTAGCAAAATAAAAAGAGTAAAAAAACAACATTCACTGTAAGTTTATTGGAGCAGCTCAATCCCAAGCCTTTTTATCCTCGATATAATCTTTAACAGTATAAAAGGCTTTTAGGCACAGTTTCTGTTTTAGAAAACATTTGAATTTATTAAGGCTTAGTTCTTGAATGTGGCTAGGAAGTTTATTATAAAAACGTATACATTGGCATCTAAACGAGCTGCCTATTTTTTTGAGCCTGGTTGTAGGAACAACAAATTTGTGTTTGTTCCTAGTATTAACATTATGGATATCACTGTATTTTTTAAACAAATTGATATTTTTATGTGCGTACAAAAGATTTTCATAAATATACTGAGAAGCTACAGTCATTATATTAATCTCTTTAAATTTTTCTCTGTTAATTAAGTCCCAGATACTCCCTTTAACTGGGACTTAATTTATAAATTGAACGGATTGCCCTTTTTTGTAAAACAAGAATTGTCTGGATATCGGCGGCATTTCCCCATAACAGAATGCCATTGTAGAAAGAATAGCAATAATTAACGTATGCTATTGTAGAAAGAATACCCGTTGTTAACTTCCTATTTTCATTAGCCGTCCCCCGACTCGACGACACTTGGCTCAAAATATTACCTAAATTTATAATAAACTGACCCACTGAACTGCCCAATACGTATTATTTTGTTACTTTTAAGATGTTTTTATTAGTGTCGGAGGTTTTTTAAATTTAACTTTTATTACCTACTTTTTAAACTTTATATATCACTAGTAGGTCAGACACGCTGCCATCGATACGTACCTCACCGAAATCTGCGCCCCTGTGGGTATTTTTCCCAAAGTGAAGGTACTTACTAATTTACCCTCATTTCTCTTTCCAAAGAGAACCTATAACCTATTTATTGAGACCAGTCCACAATTAGCCCAAACACGATACAGATGTTCTATGTCACGAAGTCCGTTTGGCTATGAATGTTGTCAAGCGTGCACATGCACCCTCGCGTAACCTCGAGAGCGCTCAGTGTCGATCGGGACACGGTCCGGATCAGTAGTGGTTTTTAGTTCGCGCCAAATTGTTTCACGGAGTAAGGTCAGCATGGCAACAAAACGAAGAAGAGTTGTCCATAGTGAGGTAATATTTATTTATACGTTTTCAATTAAAATGTTATACAAAGATACTTAATATAGCAATAAAATGAATGTTTTTTTGTTTTATAAAATGTTTATATTACTTAATTATTTTGATTACATTTTGTTTTAGGGTCGAAACATGATAGCTAGTGTTTATCATTTTCTGCGAGAAGAATATGAATTTACAAAATCATTAATGGAACTCAACTGTGATTTGTCTCATTTACGAGACGCACCGTACAGCTGAAGCTACGGGTGTGAGCCAAAAAACAGTTCAAAGAATATTAAAAGAAGAGAAGGAATTGCCATCCACTTCATCAAAATTCACTTCACCTATGAAGAAAAGGAGAAAGCGAGATAATAAAGTGGATATAGATAATTTTACAGCCGATGTGGTTCGCAGTACTGTACAAGATTTCCATATTGTCCATAAAGAAATTCCAACATTAGCTAAGTTAAGAACAGCATTGAATAAAAAAATTGGATTCGAAGGTTGTTTAGAAATTGTTCGCAAGTTACTGTTGAAATTAGGTTACAAGTGGCGCAAAACAGAGAACAACCGTAAAGTCTTGACGGCGCGTCATGATATACAAATGTGGCGTTTAAAATATTTAAAAAAAATAACAGAGTACCGCTCTCAAAGTCGGCCCATTGTCTACACCGATGAGAGCTACGTCCTTTCGACACACGTGCGAAATAACACCTGGGCAAAAAAAAAAGAAAAAAGTCCGTTTTTAAAAAAAAATAGCACAGGCACTCGCTTTATTTTAGTGCACGCGGGAACCAAGGATGGTTTTATTGAAAATGCTTCCTTGGTTTATAAGGCCAACTCAACAGCTGGTGATTATCATTCAAATATGAGCTATGATAACTATGTAAAATGGCTAAATGAAAAGTTGCTACCCAATTTACTTCCGCGCTCTGTCATTGTCTTAGACAATGCATCTTATCACACCACACGGGCTGAACGACTACCGACGCAATCTACAAAGAAAGCCGATATGCAGCAATGGCTCAGGGATAAGGGTATAGCATTTGATGAATCTCTTCTTAAATTGGAATTGTACGATACAAAAAAGAAGTACAAAGCCCAACACGTAATCTACAAGATTGACGATTTTATAAAAAGCAAGGGTTTTGATGTCTTACGCCTTCCCCCTTATCACCCAGAATTAAATGCGATTGAAAATATTTGGGGGATCGTTAAAAATTATGTCGCATCTAAAAATATCGAGCAAAACATGACGACTACGGAAAGACTGATCAATGAAAGTTTGGGCCAAGTTAGCAGTGAAACGTGGCAAAAAACTTGTGCTCATGTTGAAAAAATTGAAAAAGAGTACTTGAAATATTTTGATCTCGATTTTGAATTTATAATCAATGTACAAGATGATTCTGACGACAGCAAAACGGAATCGGAAATCGAAAATTTATCTGATAGTGATTGAAAATACTGAATAGTCCTACTTGTTTCGTTTCCATTCTGTAACACCAATGCTTAATTAAATGCCTACATATTCTTAATATTTTTGTATTTATTGCAACCTAATCTAATTTATTTACAAAATGTATATACTTTTAAAACCAAAATTTTATTTAGATTATTAAATCTCGACTTGAATATAAGTAGTGTATTATTGGGGGTTCTGCATCACTTGCTCTCGCTTCGCTCGAGCGCGTTCTGCAGAACGCCCTAAAAATACACCTGAATCAGGAAAAACTATATCACGCACTATACTTCTTGTTACTAATTTAATATCAGGTGGGAGATTTGATGGCTATACAGTCGATTTTTCAGGATCAGAATGCACGTTGTCAACTCGAACAAATGTAAGGAGTTCATTGTGTCCTCTCTTGAATGTGAGATATCGTGTATTTTCAAAGGTGGATTTTACTGAGTTTTGCTCTGTCTTGTTTGTATTTTCCTGAAGTTTTGATGAACTGGTGGTCATTATTTTCTGGTCAGCCATGTCTTGAGTAAATAGAATCTCGCCACTAGCATTCTTCAAAATAAGTTTAGAAATGCCTTCCAAATCAAATTTCGGTGAATGAAGCATAATGTGAATAAAATTAATTTATTCTCTCTTCGTAAAGCAAGCGTTGATTAAGATCGAACCAACACACTACAATGCTAACAGTTTAATGCTGTGATGGAGATATATGTATTAAATATATATTCTCTTCCTTTCACAGCGTTCAAATAAAAACATCGAGGAAAATGTATAGCATGTTGCATCCAAGGATCGTCATAAATCTCCCAATCTTGTATAACACCTCCACATGAAAAACATGCTGCTTTAGCATTTATACTATTTCCACAATAAAAGAATCCAGCGTCAGCCATTTCCATCACCAATCTTTTCTTTGAATCAGCCGTTGCCCAGTAATAGTTAAATGAAAATTGACGCATTTTAAACGTGTTATACATATCATATCGAGGTTTGTATTCATTTTGAGACATGTTCTATTTTACTTTCTAATTCAATTATAAACGTATAATGATATCGTCCAGCTCTTGTCAACAACTTATAAAGACTGGACAGAGGTGGGAGGAGGGGGACAGAAAACTCTAAGATGCATTTTACCTGTCTATAGAAATGAAACAAGAAAATATTTATTTTAGAATTTATTATCAAAGCACCACTTATTTAAACACAATACATTTTTTAAAGCACATACAGAGTCATGATGAATACAGTTATATAAATCTTGAGAATATTTATATTGATCGTATAAGCTTATCAAACTAAGACAACCTTTATCTTCTAAATTGAATATATTACAATTACTATTTTCTAAAATATGCTTTAACCACAACACTTTTTCTGAACCTTTGACGTAGATACATTTATTTCTTAAAATATCTATAACTAAATTCTGATAATTAGAATAGGGTACAAATCCTTCGCGCCAGTGTATCTTTCTGTTACGTTCAATCCAACTTACTTGTTTTTTTTCTTGTTTCGTTAACTTTTCAAATGGAAATGGTGGCTTAATTAAAAACACTTGTAATGTTTTGTTATACAATATAGCGATTTATTTTATTATAAATTCATTTGTTTCTGTTTTAAAGCCTTGAATATCCACAATAGCAATCATGATAGCCTGCGCACAATGTTGCTGAGAGGTTTGTATTCCACAAGACGATCGTTTATAATCAAACAATATGCAGTCGTCTTATCTGGTATTGCTGTAGAACATTCAATTTCTACCCTCACATCCACTGGACCTGTTTTTAGGCTATCGTTTTGTCTTGAGCTGTCTAAGATAAAGAGAGGGGCTTTTTCTTTGAATTCCTTTAGGTCAAGCAAAGGGTCTACTGGACAGTTGTAATACGACTGACGAAATTTCACAAACATTTCGTGTAATATACTATATTTGTTCTCAGAAAACTTTAAACCAAAAGGTTCGTATGGATAATACTGTGAATTTAAAAAGAGTGTAACGTTTGTTACTTCACAATGATCGAATACTGAACTGTCTTTAGTTTTATTCTTTTTCGATTAGTTTGTAAACAAAAAATTACATATCTGGGTTTTTCCAATTGTGAAGCAGTTTTCACTGACCAAGAATGCTTTGTGGTTTTAGGTAGTAACGGATACTCATATAAATCCCAATTTCTAAACGCCATCTGAATAGGTTTATCTCTTTCTAAATGCTTTAAAAGTATCAGTCGTTCTCGGTCTGATACTTTTATGTGTGACACTCTCCACTGAACTCTTTGTATGTCTATTTGAAAATGAGCAATATCATCAGTAAGAATAACGCTATTTAAGTTAGTGTTACTTCTATTCAATATAAGCTCATGTTTACAATTTATCACTATTTTATTGTAATCCTCTGCAAACCCTAAAACCTTATTTAATGGTATCACAGCGCTAAAATGCCCATCACTTTGATATCCCTCTAAACTCCAGCCCCATAGGGCGGCAACTTTATTTTCTGCTTCATTTAATGAGATGTACGATTTTATTGTTGAAGTTATTCCAGAATTTTTTATACGGTCTATTTCAATACCATTCATTTCGTATCTGATGTCTTGAAACAAAGACATAACAGGGTTATTAGTGAACGTAACAGTTTTCTTGATCGGATTCCCATCTTTACCGATGAGCTTCGCTTGTCCTTCAACGTAAATTGAGCTGGCTGATGGTAACACGTATATATCTTGCTGGTGGATGGGAATTCTGATTTCATCGTTTTCTCTAAAGCTGTTATTGTAGGGATTGTATGAATGGACTTCATAACTTTCGATCGTAGTGTCGAAGTGTGGTAATTCACTAATCTGTAGTATATTCATACTTTAAACCCTAGGGCTTTAAGAAAATCTTTATTTGCTTTTGTCAATTTCTTAACTTTTTTCTGACGTCTTTGCACCTTAGCAATCGCAGAAGAACTAAGACATTTTGATTTCACTGAGATATTTTTATAGTATACTATCATTTTGCTTTTCTTATATGAAGACGTAACTGAACTTGATCCTCTCCAAAGTTAATACAATGCCCAAATTGATCTACAACCTTAACAGATACCGATGAAATTATATTTTTGTTTACTGGAAAGTAAATAACATTTTGTGGTATTTCCACGCACTGATGACCTGGGATAGTATCAGACACAAATTCATGAATAAAATGAGTTGGTAATCCGTTGCAGTACGAACCTTGAACAAGATCACATTCGATTTTGATTACAGACGGAACTCTGCTAGTAATGGGACTATTTGGTCTTGATTTTAATACTGAAAATTATATCAAACCGCACTCGTATTGATCTGACAAATGCAGTGGTGGTTGAAAGTATGAAACCAATTCCGATTTATTTCCAGAGATGGTAACCGTAGTAGACATGCTTCTATACTGACCTCTTTCATAAATTATGTTTATTTTATACCTTCACTAAGATAAAAATTCTTCAAAAAGTTTAAACAAAGATGCCCACAATTAAAAGGATGATCACGCTGAATATTGTCGTAATTATAGTGAATTTTGGATCCCAAGTATTTTATAAATTCCTTTGGAGTTTTAAAATTTCCGTAACTATCAAAATACTCAATATAATCGTTGTATTTTGCATAGGCTACCCAATGAGAACCAGGATTTTTAGAGCTATCTAAATTTATAACTCCACATTCTTTTTTAAAAGGGTGTTTAGGGAGCTTATCTCTCATAAAGACACCTCTGAAATAGGGAATGTTATTCCCATACTTCAAAATGTCTAAATTAGTCAAGGCTCGTTTGGGTAGCCGATATTTTAGTTTTTTTCTTTCGATACAAAAATTCCGAGCCCATCTTTATGTGGTTTAAGGTGTAGTCCTTTTCCGATGCAGAGAGCTTCCATCTTTTCATTATGTCTCCTCGATTCAGTCAATAACTTTTTAGCCATTTTGAATTCATTTATGGTTTTAGCAATACCAGCTGCGCCGCCTGCTAAAGCTCCCGCTGCTGATAATCCAGCAAAAATCGGAATCAAAGGCAATACTCCACCAGATTTTGGTAAAGGAATAACACGAGGAAGTTTAATTGATGAATCATCAGCTAATTCTCTGGTAGCGGTCATAGCTAATTCTATTGCCACTTTCTTGCATTTCGGTTTTAATTTTTTGATATATCTCTTCGTTTTGCTAATAACACTTTTAAATTTATCTTTTAATCCTTTTCCAGGTTTAATTTTAAGAGAACACTTTTTGCTATGTTTTTTTAGGCCAAAACCAGTTTTAATTTTAGTTGACATAGCGCTACTTACTAAGCGCGCTGACAATTTTTCCCCTACACTCGCATCTGAGGCAATTGCTCGCTCGTTAGCCATTTTTAACAAAGTTAAATCTGCCTTATGACGATCCTTTAAGTTTGAAGACTTGTGATAGACAATGTCGTGTTGTTTGCAATATTCATCTAATTTATTAACACCTTTATCTCCACGTCTAAGCCTTTTAATTAATTTAGTGCCAGGCCCACAATAATTGTATCCTGGTAAATGTAATTCAAATGGCAAATGATTTATTATCCAATTGAGAAGACTACTCTCTTCAATACACATCATAAGACTGATACATTTTGGACTAAACAATTAATAAATATTCGATTTATCAATCCAACTGTTTTCAGAAGAAGGTAAACCTAACCATTTTACTAAAACTCTGTCCCCTTTACTTTTAAGAACTTTCTCGACTAGATATAAATTGGGATGTTTTGTCTTTTGAAGCTCTTGTAAGTAAAATGCCCCTAAAATAGGTTGACCTCTGATTGTATCGTCAATTAAGTAGGTTATTGAAGTTGTATATTGTATTTTTTTAATTTTAAATATTTCAGTCGACCAGTTGGGGGTATATCCTTTTTCAAATGTTCCTTTGTACTTACTGATACGTACGTAATCACCCACTTTATACTTGCTTTTTATTCTTTCATTTTTTACCAACCTTAAATACCTTTCTAAAATACGTTTTTTATTAATGTTATCTACATTAGCAGGAATTTCATTGATTGTCCGATGGTAAGTGTGATTGTACTTATAAATAACATCATTAAGGGTACTATCTACCCAATTATAGTTGCCTTTTAAACTAAATTCCTTATACAGTTTAGATTTCAATGTTCTGATAAATCGCTCAACTATTGAGGCCTTTTTTGTTGAGAAGGTTGAATAGTGGTTAATATGATTAGATTTCATAAGCTTTTGAAATTTATTATTATAAAATTCTGTTCCGTTATCTGTTTGAAGATTTTTCGAAACACGTCCTGTAGTCAGCAAAATTTTGAATGAGTTATAAACATCATCTTTGGTTTTACTTTTCAGAGGAAAGGCCCAAGCATATTTCGAAAATGTATCGATACCTAATAGTAAGTATAAATCTGTAATTTTTATTTTCTTTTGAAATTGATTGCATATCAATTAAGTCCGCTTGCCACAGGTCATCTATATCTTTCATAATAACATGTCTTCGCGGAAAGTTCACCCTTGCATTTTTATGAATTTCGTTTACCACATCAGCTTTGCTCATATTCAGTACATTTGTCTTGAATCCATCTATAATACTGAATGAAAAGCATATTGTTACAGCTATTTATTCTTTACTTATTTCAGCTTCTTTTAATTCTTTAATTAACGATAAAATTTCATTATCATGGTTTGTGTTGCCAGCATCTCTTGAAGCAACTAATAGTTTCAATCTCTCGACTAATTCGTTAGGGTCATCCCAATATATAAAGTCAGTGTTGTTTTTGTATTTTTTTAGGGTGGGTAAGTTTCCTCCAAGTTTAGTGTTAGCAAGTTTATCATCGTTTGACGATTCGGAAAACAGTGGTTTGATTATTTCACGATATTTTATTCCTTTATCGCCTCTTATTTGTCCATAAGGATTGAAATCTCTCTTATGAGCATTTGTAAAATGCAGCATATCCTTATAGACAAGTTTGTCTTCACTCGGAATTAATTTTAAATCAGGTTTTCTTTGAAGTAAAAGTTCCTTAACGCCAGGGGTTAAATTATAGGTTTTGTCATCGATTTTAATTAAAATGTCACCACTGTTATTTAAACTATCAATTTTAGTAAATGTTACCACCGAATTACCCAACAGTAAAGTTTTGTTTACATTTCTTATTCCAAACGGTATATTTACATCATCATAAATACTATGGACATCACGGCCCGCTAACGAAATTTCTAAATCATCTTTTAGTCCCGCTTTATTCGATTTTTTAAGTGATTGGGCAGAATTTATTTTCAGATCGTAACAGTCTTCAAACTTTGTAGGTGAACTAGTATTGATATCATCCAATTTACTGTTTTCAGAATCATTGAGCGTTGCATTATCTAAATGTTTGACTTTTTTCATAGATATATTAGAATCAACTAGGGTTTTAAGTGGATCTGTGACAGGTTTTAGCATTTTCTCGAGTGACTAGTTCATTGAGTGTTCCTGGTTCTTCATTTGTTTAATTTTATTTTTTATAGAGTTTACAGACTTCATTAATTCTATTTTAATATCTTTTTCCATGTTTTAACAACTGTGTGCGACTGAGGAACAAACGATACTAATTTTGTTTTTGTGTGTTATTCACTTATATTTATATACCTTCAGTCAAATTAAAAAAAAAGTATCAAAGTTTTGCCTGTACCTTCCATTATTTAACGACGATTCTTTGTTAATAAGAAGAAAATTAAAAGTTTTACTCCAAACAGTTTGACAAATATTTTTAAACTCTTTCCATTCTAAATCAGAACTAACATGCTCTTCATAAATATGTTTTAAATTCACGTCGTCTTGTTTAAATATTATAAAAAAAATTACATTGTCACGCAACAATTGTTTTGTAATTTTTGAATACGTTTGAGATGGATAGAAACAATCAATTTGTTTATGCCTATCCATACAGAAATAATTGCGGATATTTACTTGATTTTCACCTGCAACATCGTCAAAATGAAAACAGAATTTGCTAAAGCTTCACTAGGAGAAATTACATCTTTATTATCATTGAACTCGTAGAAGTTAATCTGAGGCACTCTTTTGAATACTTCAGTCAAGAAACGGTATTTTGGTTGGAAAGAAGTTTTAGAGTAAAGATAAAGATTTTTAAATTTGAGCCCATTTTCATGCAGCAAGAAACTAATCATAACATTAGTTTTTCCACAGTTTGATGGACCACATATTATACAGCGAATGGTATTTGGCAATAAAGCGCTATGTCTGATGTGGTGAACAGAGTCACATAATCTTATATTATTGACGTTGAGAGATATGGGTTGCTTGATCAACTTCATCTTGTCGATTAATTCAAATGCTCACCTTACATACACATATATACTTACACATTATTATTTAAACATAATCTTAGTTCGAACTTGCATTGAAATTGAGATGGTTTTTAAGGTGATTGCACAATAGGTTTGGATCTGTATAATAAAATAAAAATCATCTAAGAAAATATTTGTGATTAAGGGTCAGTTCACATCGAGACATAACATGATTCATACTTACAGATTCTTAAAAGAAGTCTGTAGCTTCACTGAGATGTTCATCTATTCTTGTAAATAAGTTCAGTGTCGCTATCTTAAAAGTGCATTCAGAGTCGGGTTAAATACTTGTATTGTGTTTCGGTGTGAACTGACCTTTATACCAAATGGTAAAAAGAGTCTATTTGTATTACATACCTAAAGTTCATCAGTTTGGACACCTCAAGTAAAAAGTAGTTCATTTAATTGTGGCAACCATCGAAAGTCAGTCACTTTTGTTGTGGATTTAAATTTAAAAAATATTTCTATTTCAATTATTAAAGGTAAGTTTCTATATAAAACCAAAAAAAAAAACACTTGTAGTTTTTTATTGACTTTATAAAACAAATAATTATGTAATGTATCTTCTTTTTTTTTACAGAATCATGTCACATTCACCATCCTACAGCCCCGTTTTAGATATCGTCGAGCCACGAAATTTAGGGGTATGTAACTACTAGGATTATTTTAATCCAAACATTAAATCCATAGTTGATGCTGTTTAGTTATAATATTCTTGGTATTCTTTCAGAATGCGATAGAAGACTTAGACCCAGTTACCAATCCTTTTTACTATGCTCAAGATAGAGAGAGCTGGGATATGGAAGTAGCAGCTAAAGCATATGAGGAGAGTCGACAGCAAAAAACAGAGAAGCGAAGATTAAAGAAGAAAAAAAGTAAATCTTTTAAAAACTCATCTTTTATCATGCGTAAGGAGCAAGGGAGTGTTCGTCACCTAATAAAAATTATGGTCTATGATTTGGATAGTCGTAATATGGAAGAAATAGACACTGAAACTGATAATGCGAGTGTAAATGTGCAGTATATAGTGACAAGTGATCACGATGATATCATGGACAAAACTGATCATTTAGTTAGTAAAATAGTACAAAAGCTAAGCAAATCGAATGTGTAATGTTTTATTATTGTTATTATTATAAACTACAAACTAACAATTCAAGTTAGGTACTATTGTTACAAGATGCTCATATATATGCAATAAATAATATCCGAAAAAATCAATAATTTGTTTTCATTTAAAATATGTATTGTTTTATAATGACCCGAATGGTAAGGTTGTTATCTTATCATCCATTATTTGTCATTTATCATCGCTGTTTGAATTACTTTATTTATCTTTTGAGTAAATATTCTATGTTTCTTAGATCTAATAATACACATATCATCTCTGAGAATTTCATTGTTTAGTAAAACCTTTTTATATTTTTCTATATTCAGTTTTTTGGTAATACATTTCTTAACACCTTTAGCTTTCTAAGCTGTTGCTATTTGTTCCGTAACCATACATTTTTTATCTATGCGCGCACTGTGCTTGCGAACGAATGAGATACGAGTCGAATCCAAGATGGCAATAATGGCAGTTGCCTAAGTGCGCGCTCCCGGTTAAAATTCCTTGGCGTGAGGGATAATCGTCGCTAAACGGCTTCTATCTGGACTGATCGTGATTCCTGAAGGCTCATATAGTGCAGTACAGACTTTGGTGCACCAATTTGTGAGTGGATAATCGGACGGCCGGTCGTCGTGCAACGCCAGCCACGTGCCACATAAGGACAAGATTCCCTCGAGAAGCCATAGAAGGCTAGCCAGGTGAGTGACGCACTTTATACTTGGAAGGTCTAACGGTCTCCCCGCGAGCAAGCACAGTTGATCATATTCAACTAAAATACGTACTTGTCGAAAACTGAGCTTGCCCTCCAGTGTACCAACATCGGCTTGGTACATTTTTTGGTGCCGAAACCAGGGACTAACGGATATAATTCGATAGTGTTCATTCGTTTACCCGATAACAGTAAAGTTCTCGTAAAATCTTAGGTAATTTTCAACATTCAGCACAAAGAAATTAAAATATTATTTTTTCCCACTTACCCCCAACTATTTCCCAGTTTTGGGCAATACATATTCGTTTTAGGTCTATTGCTATACATTACACTAGTTTATTTCGTTAATCGTTAAAAAACAAAAAAGTGTATTTTCAAACGTGCATCGATCTTTTTATCATCGTTAAATTCTTTGTGTCCGATGCATTCTTGTTCATTTGCTATAAACTCGTGTGGCTACACGTATTTCGTTGTTATATTCTATCGAAATTGTCATAAAAGTTGATATAACATCGAATCGAAACGTAAATAACCAAAATTAACCATACTTAGAACATTTGTAAGGTTCTGGTTCGCTTAGTTATTTTGATCTACCTTCCATTTGAACTAAGCATTTGAATGATTTGAAATTTGTATTTTTTTCATCGCCGCCATATTGGTTCGAGTAGTTCCTTTTCTTTGTTCTACGATTTGAAATTGAATTGAACCATAGACAAATTGAATTTTGTTTAGCGTTTAGTTTCTTTTTTCTTTCAACTCAACGACAATATTTAATTTGTTGGATTAGCGTTGTAGTGATTGAATGAATGAACTGCGATTGAACAGTTGACGTACGGTGTTCGGATTGGGCGTTCTATTCAGTTTGAGACGGTTGTTTACATTATTTCTTGGCATTTAGTTGAACTTAACGGTGCCATTACTTGTTCCTTATAGAATCTTATTGTTAAATATAGTTGTTTTAACGTTATTAAGGCTAACTAATAAACAAAATGCCTTATTATTCTAAAAAATCATTACGCAGATTGAGTAAAGGTAAATCGGTTGAAGTCGACTACCCAACTGAACGCGACTTACCGGTATTGCGTAGAAAACGTACTTTAGCGTTCAATAGGTTATCTAAGACGCTTGAAGTCGCTCGTTTAGCGGAAAATAATGAATGTGATTTAAGTAAATTTTTGGCACATTACTCAGACTTAACTAAATCAGTAAATAACTTTGAAGAAGCCCATGATGACATACTTAGCTTATGCGAACTTACAGATGAACAACAAGCGGAACAAGATAGTATCGGATCCGACTTCGACGAACGATATTATGAGATTTTAGCGATACACCGACGCTTAACGAAGGTCGATGAGCCTAACGAATATAACGACGAGCCAAATAAATCTCATAATGAGTCGTTGAGTTTACTCAAAATAAAATTACCTAAAATTAACTTACCGCAATTCAGTGGTAACATAAAGTTGTGGCCCGAATTCTACGATATATTCACCTCGCTGATTCACGAGAATGGTTCACTTTCGGATACGGAGCGCATGCACTACCTCGTCTCTAGTCTCACTGGTGATGCGTTAGCACTTATACGAACCTTTCCTGTGACGGGCTTATACTACCACGAAGCATACTCTGCATTGGTTGCGCGGTATAAAAACAAGCGGGAACTTGCCTTTACTTGCTGGAAGGAGATCTTGAACGTTAACCTGAAAGCCAACTCACCCATTGATTTACGACGTGTCCTTGATTCTTTCAACGAAAATCTATCGATTCTCAAACGGCAAGGGCTACCGACGGATCAGTGGGATTTTGTAATCTGTTACCATTTACTATCGAAAATGGATTCAAAATTGCGTTGTGCTTTTGAACGAGTTACTGCTTTTCATGAGTTTCCAAAGTACAAAGATCTCAACGATTTTCTGTACACCAGATGCGAGGCTTCGGTTCGCGACACACACTTCTCCGAAAGTGGTCGCGATAACCGTGCCAACGAAAAACCACATAAGCCGAGTGGTTTACGGAGTTCTAACGCCGCGGTCGTAAGTAAAAAACCTACTTCGACATTTCTATCGAATACAGTAGTTGACAAACCCCTTGTAGTTACGCCCTCGTCATCGAATTTAACCACATCGAACGCAACTGCACCATCGTCGTCAACATCATCGCGTCCTTCACGAACAGCTCTTGTGCCAACAACTGAACCTCGAAAGTACAGGTGTCCGTTCTGTGGGGAAGAGCATTCCATTAATAAGTGCAAATCGTTTACTGACAAATCTGTTCAGGAACGACTTGACTATGTGAAGACCAATCATTGGTGCTTCAACTGTTTGAAGCCATCACATGGCCTCAAAAACTGTAAATCATTGTTTACGTGTCAAGTGTGTCGTCAGCACCTTGCTACATCAAGATCTAGATGTTTCGAAAACCGATAATACCGAAAAGGCCACTACCTCGCAGGTCAGTGTACTTACCAATATCGGTGATCGTTCCATGGTTCTGCTGTCCACAGCTAATATCGAAATTCGTGATTCATCGGGTCGTTATCAGACTTTTCGTGCGCTGATTGATTCCGGAAGTCAGGCCCACTTCATAACTGAACGTGCTGCTGAGCGTTTAGGTCTCCAACGAACGCAGTCAACGCGTAGGATTCACGGCCTTGGTCATGCTTCAACATCCGCTAGTGGTACAATCTGCTTAAGCGTAGGTGTCCACAACAACGATTTGTTTAGTATTGAAGCGTTAACATTACCTAAGATCTGCGGCAATATGCCAGTCGTTAAGCTGAACAAATCTGCGTGGCATTATATTCGAAATCTTAACCTAGCGGATCCTGATTGTCACTTACCTGGTCAAATCGATATCCTTCTCGGTGCTGAGGTCTTCCCTTCACTCCTGTTACCAGGTAGTGTTAGTGGAGGATTGCAGCAACCATCTGCGCTCAACACTGTGTTCGGCTGGATCCTACTAGGAAACGTCAGTTGCAGTGATAATCACGAACTACCAAGGTCGTTCTTCGTTTCAGACGATAATCTTCTCAATGAGCAGGTTAAGAAGTTCTGGGAAATGGACAACATTCCTCAGTCTTCAAAGTTAACACCGGACGAAGAACTGTGTGAACTGAAATTCGTTACCGAACATTCCCGCGATGCCTCAGGGAGGTATACCGTCTGTCGGGAGGACACGGCGCGGCATACGCTGGCAGAATGTGCCGCTGAGTCGATTGACGATAAAGTCAACCTGCTGACGGACAAACTTGTGCAACTGTATGATGTCCACGCTCCTATTCGTGCTGTAAAAATTAAACATCTTCCGGCACCATGGCTTACAGACGATATTAGAAGTATTATGCACAGGAAGGCTGTAACCAAAACTAAATTTAAGTGTCGGCCCTCTCCGTCGAACCGGGAGATCCTTGTGGATGCTCGAAATCGCTGCAATAAGGTGTGTAGAAATGCCCAACGCCGCCATATCCACACCTCAGTTGAAAACGGAGATCCAGCTAAAGTCTGGAAATTTCTTAAATCCTTGGGAGTTGGAAAAACGCGCCAAGAATCGATTCCTAAAAACTTAGATATTGATCTACTGAATCAACACTTCTCATCTTCGTCCCACTGTAACGGGACCATGAAGGCAGCTACAATAAATTATCTTTCAAATCTTCCAACTCCGGACCATCTCCCATTTATTTTTAGTCAATTTTCTGATTGTGATGTTAAGAAGAGCGTAGTTTCAATCACATCTAACGCAGTTGGTAGTGATTGTGTAAGTCGGAAAATGATACTCCCTGTCCTCGACGAAATCCTTCCTATCCTATGTTATATCCTAAACTACTCTATATCCTACGGTGTTTTTCCATCGATGTGGAAAGAGGCAAAAATCACTCCTTTACCCAAAAAATCTAATCCTACTTCCTTTTCCGAATACCGTCCTATCTCCATCCTGCCTTTCCTCTCCAAAGTCCTAGAACGACTTGTCCACAATCAGCTTAGTGATTTTCTTTGTAAGAATAGCCTGCTGAATCCTTTCCAATCCGGTTTTCGTCCTGGTCATAGCACCACTACAGCCTTAGTTAGCGTCACTGATGACATACGGTTAGGCATGGAAGGAGGAAATCTGACGGTTCTTTGCTTGCTGGATTTTAGTAACGCATTTAATACTGTCGATTTCGATATCCTGCTTGGCATGCTTCGCTCGCTTAATATATCTCCAACGGTGATTGACTGGTTTCGTAGTTACCTGTATGGCCGCCGGCAACGTATATGCATAGAAGAGTCTTGCTCTTCTTGGTGTTATACTTCTGCCGGTGTACCCCAGGGTGGCGTTTTATCTCCTTTACTCTTCGCAATATTTATAAACTCAATTTCTAAAAAACTTCTTTCTTCCTACCACCTTTATGCAGATGATTTACAAATATATAAACAAGCTACCCCTGCAGATTTGGTTGATGCAATTAATATTGTAAACAAGGATTTGGGTTCAATTTGCGAATGGAGTGAGGCACATGGGTTGCAGGTTAATCCATCGAAGACTCAGGTCATTGTTGTTGGCAGCTCAAGGTTGACCCCCAAGATAAACTGGTCACAACTTCCCCAAGTTCAATTTAACGGAACTGCTATTCCAGTAAGCGAAAAGGTTAAGAACCTTGGAGTTTGGCTCGACAAACATCTTTCTTGGGGTCCCCAGCTACAGGACGTAAGTCGCAAAATTTTTGCATCTGGTAAGTCCCTGAGACGATTGCGGAACTTTCTCCCAACTGCCACTAAAACTGCGCTTGCACAATCCCTTTTACTTCCCATCCTTGACTACGCTGATGTCAGTTATCTCGATCTCACTGAGGCACAACTAGATAAACTTGAGCGACTTCAAAACTTTTGCATAAGATTTATATTTGGCTTGCGCAAGTATGATCATATTTCTGAATATCGTACAAAACTCAAGTGGCTTCCCATACGTCTTCGCCGGAATGCTCATATCTTATTTCAGCTATACAGTATTCTGTTCAATCCTACAACCCCCTCTTATCTTAAAGAACGTTTCAAGTTCCTTCATGACACACATAATAGATACCTGAGGTCATCGGAAAACTTAAAACTAGAGATGCCGATGCATTCCACCAGCTTTTATGACAAATCTTTTACAGTTCAAGCAGTACGGTCATGGAATGCCTTACCCGTGTCGATAAGGCGTGCACAAACTTTGTCCACTTTTAAAATTCAGGTAAAAAAACACTTTCTCTCTCCCTAAATATCATCATTACTTATAGTTATATAGTTCTTGATTTTGTTTCATGTTTATGGCATATATATATATATATATATATATGTATGTATGTATGTATGTATGTATGATATATGTTATGTATAGTATATGCTTTATGTATTTATTGTATATGTAACTGGTACACCACTGACTACCTGCAGTATTGTCTCTCCTCCCCCTTTAATCCATCCAAAGGTTGTCTGTAAAAGATCGCTTTTAGCGATAAGACCGCCCATTGTGTCACCCCTTGTAAAATTTCAACGTTTGTATCTGTAATTTTTATGGTGTACATAATAAAGAGTATTCTATCTATCTATCTATCTTGGGAGGAGCCACGCCGTGCCCTCATCTCAGGAGTGGGCAGTGACCTGTCGCTGCCGGCCGTGGTCGAGGCGATGGTCGGCAGCGAGGAGTCCTGGGACGCGGTGGTATCCTTCTGCGAAACAGTCGTGTCGCAGAAGGAGGCTGCGGAACGGGAGCGGGAGATCTCTTCCGCTCACCCGGCCCGCAGCAGGCGCACCGGGCGTCGGCAGAGGGCAGACAACGCCCTCTTCCGGCCCCCCTAAATGGGTCCAGGGACGGCGGACTTGGGGACGTCCGCCGCCCCCCATCACACTGGACCCGAGGTGGCGGCGCGTAGTGTTCCACGCGCGCCCCTTTCAGACGTCGCGGGGGGGGTTTAAACACCTCACCCCCCCCCAGACTTGAGGTGGCCCGCAGAGGCGGGCCGGCACTAGCTGGGGATCGTGGAAGTCGCATTAGATCCCATGATCCCCGGTGCAAGTGTGGGATGGGAACACCGGGGTGGTTTTTAGTCAGTAAGAGTCTGACAGACCCCTCCGCCTACCCCAGGGCGGAGGACATCCATGAGGATTTTCCACCCCGGCAACAAAAAAAAAAAAAAAAAAAGGGAGGTATACCGTTAGCTTGCCTTTCAAAGATAAAGACATGAATCTAACTTATCCTGGTTCGCGAGAATCTGCTTTACGTCGTTTTAAATCATTAGAACGTAAGTTAGCGGCTAATGAGGCTTTATGCGAACAATACTGCGACTTCATGTCTGACTATTTACAAAGTGGTCACATGAGTCTAGTTCCTTCAAAGGAAATCAACCAGGGTTGTTATTACATACCCCATCACTGCGTTTTGCGACCTGACAGCGCAACGACAAAGCTAAGAGTGGTCTTTGACGCTTCTGCGAAAGACGCTCGTGGTGTGTCGTTAAATGAAGCTTTACTCGTAGGTCCTAAACTGCAGGCTAATATTGCCGAGATCCTTCTTCGCTTCCGAATACATTTTGTTGTATTTACAGCCGATATTCGTCAGATGTTTAGAAATATTAGTATGTCAATTGACGATCGAGATTTCCAAAGAATTTTTTGGCGATTCAAATCAACGGACCCGATTCAAGAGTATCGATTAAATACCATAACTTATGGAGTATCATCGTCTCCTTTTCTTGCTTGCCGCACTCTCAAACAACTTATAGAAGATGAATCTGACTTACCTCTCGCTCGCGAAGTGATGATTTCTGACACATTCGTTGACGACATCGCGACTGGCAGTTCTGATATCCAGACAGCCATCCAAGTCAAAACTCAGGTCATCCAACTCTTAAAGAGAGGTCAGTTTGAGCTGCGTAAGTGGGCTAGCAATAAACCAGAGGTGCTTGCTGATATACCTCCGGAACACTGTCTTACTGACTTTGTGTCTATGGACATCGAAAAGACGAGCACCCTGAAGATCCTGGGCCTGAAGTGGTGTCCCAGGAGAGACAAATTCTTGTTTGAGGTCAAACCTATCGATCACCAATGCACAAAGCGTACGATTTTAAGTGAACTCGCACGTATTTATGACCCCTTGGGTTTCCTAACTCCTATAACTTTCTTAGCTAAGTGCTTAGTTCAGAAATTGTGGATGTTGGGTATTGATTGGGATGATTCTCCGCCGTGTGAAATCGTCGAAAAATGGCGTTGTTATACTGAACAGTTACCTGTCATCGAGGCCCTGGAGATCCCTCGATGCATTTCTGTAAAAGATATGAAATCGTGTGAACTCCATGGCTTTGCTGATAGTTCCGAGTCAGGTTATGGAGCTGTAATCTACTTACGTGTCACTTCCGTCAATGGTAATGTATCTGTCTTCTTTCTGTGTTCAAAATCTCGCGTAGCACCTGTAAAAAGGTTATCATTACCTCGTCTCGAATTGTGCGCGGCAGTCCTCCTGGCAGATCTTCTGAAGTTCATCAAAGATAGCTATTCATCATTTTTCCCCATAGCTGACACTTGTGCGTGGTCAGATTCGATGGTGGCATTATCGTGGATTCGATCTCACTCGTCACATTGGAAGACTTTTGTCGCCAACCGAGTGAGTCATATACAGGATATCATTCCGGAAGCTCGCTGGAACCATGTCTCCAGTTCGGATAATCCAGCTGATATTGCCTCTCGAGGTCTTTATCCTGCTGCGTTGGTGAACAACTCGTTATGGTGGGCGGGGCCCTGTTGGCTCGCGCAACCTCCTAACACTTGGCTAAACAACAGTGACAATGTTAAAGAAGCTGATGTATTATCTGAAGAGCGCGCGGTTTATCTGCTTGTTCATAACGACACCAACGTCATTGATTCTTTACTCGAAAGTTTCTCATCAATTCGTAAAGCACAACGAGTACTCGCATATTGCATTCGTTTCGTAGAATGCGCTCGTAAAAAATCTTCGCGAAGTTCTGAACATCATTTAAATCGAACAGAGCTTCATAACGCTTTATTGATTTTCGTACGCAGAGTACAATCATTGCATTTCGATGAGGAAATAACTCGTTTGAAAAACTCAAAACCTATGCAAAAATCTATGCAAAAACTTAACCCTTTCTTAGATAAATCGGGAATTCTTAGGGTGGGCGGTCGCCTGTCTCGTTCTGGGCTCGAGTATGAGCATAAGCATCCTGCGCTGCTACCTAAGGATTCTAAACTAACGTTCATGATCATCGAAGCACTTCACCGTGAAAACTGTCATCCCGGTATAAATACAGTTCAGTATCTTTTGACACAGCAATTTTGGATATTATCACCAAAACGTGCAATCCGTCATTGTTTGTCTAAGTGCTTACAATGTTTCCGTACGCGCCCTACACCGCTTGAGCCGTTTATGAGCGATCTACCAGCGACTCGCATCAACCAAGTCAAGCCATTTTCAATCGTCGGTGTTGACTATGGCGGACCTTTTCGCATTAAATTAGGACGACATCGAGGAGCTAAAATAAGTAAAGCTTACCTTTGCTTGTTTGTGTGCTTCACAACGAAAGCAGTCCATTTGGAAGTTGCTTCGGACTTGACTTCGGACGCTTTCATAGCAGCGCTTCGTCGGTTTGCTGGCAGACGGGGTCGTGTAAGCGTTATCCATTCAGATTGTGGAACCAACTTTGTAGGCGCTTGCAACCAACTAAATGAGTACATGAAGGACGCATCTAATAACGAAAACATAACATTTAAATTCAATGCTCCGGCTAGTAGTCATTTTGGCGGTGTCTGGGAAATACAAATTAAGGCAGTTAAATCCCATCTTTATCGTATTATCGGTGATCAGACATTAACGTTCGAAGAGATGACAACTTTGTTTGTACATATCGAATCTATGCTGAACTCGCGCCCTCTTTACTCGCTGAGCTCAGATCCCAATGACTTAAACGTACTGACTCCGGGTCATTTTTTAACTTTAGAGCCGCTTACCTCAATCCCTGATGAGGATTTATCAGGAATTAATATTACTCGGTTAGGAAGATCGCAACTCATCCAGCGATTCCAACAAGACTTTTGGAAACGCTGGAAGGTCGAATATCTGCAATCGTTGACTCAGCGAGCAAAGTGGACTAAGCATTGCAAACCGTTAGCTGTAGATTCCATCGTGGTCATCAAAAACGAAAACACTATGCCGCTGCATTGGCCTCTTGCTCGGGTCACGAAATTACATCCGGGTCCTGACGGCGTAGTACGTGTGGCCACCGTGCGTATGGCAAATGGATCACTCCTTACGAGACCTCTTGTGAAGTTGTGCCCTCTGCCAATTCAGACTGACTAGACAAACCGTTTACCGCAACTTCAATTCATTATATTCCAGTTTAGTTTAGGTTAGTGTCAACAATTAGTGTTAATGTAAATTGATCACATCAGCTCTTCATTCGTTTTTATCCGTTATTCTCGGGTTCCGCTCTTTCAACGTAGTGAAAATACTATGCATTTTGGTGGGCGGAATGTTCCGTGACCATACATTTTTTATCTATGCGCGCACTGTGCTTGCGAACGAATGAGATACGAGTCGAATCCAAGATGGCAATAATGGCAGTTGCCTAAGTGCGCGCTCCCGGTTAAAATTCCTTGGCGTGAGGGATAATCGTCGCTAAACGGCTTCTATCTGGACTGATCGTGATTCCTGAAGGCTCATATAGTGCAGTACAGACTTTGGTGCACCAATTTGTGAGTGGATAATCGGACGGCCGGTCGTCGTGCAACGCCAGCCACGTGCCACATCAGGACAAGATTCCCTCGAGAAGCCATAGAAGGCTAGCCAGGTGAGTGACGCACTTTATACTTGGAAGGTCTAACGGTCTCCCCGCGAGCAAGCACAGTTGATCATATTCAACTAAAATACGTACTTGTCGAAAACTGAGCTTGCCCTCCAGTGTACCAACATCGGCTTGGTACACTATTATTTGAACACTATCAAATTGTGTCTGTAATAAGCAATTCGATTTGTGTACATTCGTTTTTTTGTGTGCAGAATATTTCGGAACTGAAACGTTACAGACTTCACAGAAAAACATATTTAGATAATTATAATTGCAAAAACTACCTGAAAGTATTTAAATATTCTAGATTTCTGATATTACTTTCCTGTAAATTATTATTAAAACGAATTTTAAAGTGGATGAAAGTTTAAATGTAAAACAAATTACAAATCATATATTATTATTAAAATAGTATCGAGTATTCTTAATGTTGAACTTTCTCAGAATCGAATATTCTTAATCGAGTTTTCTCAATATCGAGTATTATTAGTATCGAGTATTCTTAGTATCGAGTATTCTTGGTATCGAGTATTCTTAGGACCGAGTATTCTTAGTATCGAGTATTCTTAGTATCGAGTATTTAGATTTTTAATATTTCATGTATTTGAGCTTCCTGTAAATAAATCACAATTTAATATATTGAAAATAATATTAATAAGTTTATCATAAATGTGGATTAAATTTGTTTAAGTAATATATGTAAATAGAAGAGACTATGAGTAAAATAGGTATCCCAATAATATTATTTAAAGTACTTAAATATTCTAGATTTCTGATATTAATTTCCTGTAAATTATTATCAAAAACGAATTTTAAAGTGGATGAAAGTTTAAATGTAAAACAAATAACACATCGAATATTATTATTATTAAAATAGTATCGAGTATTCTCAATGTTGAATTTTTGTCAGAATCGAGTATTCTTAGTATCGAGTTTTCTCAGTATCGAGTATTCTTAGTACCGAGTATTCTCAATTTTTAATTTTCTCAGAATCGAGTATTCTTAGTATCGAGTATTTAGATTTTTAATATTTCATATATTTGAGCTTCCTGTAAATAAATCACAATTTATTATCATGAAAATAATATTTATAAGTATATCATAATGATGGATTACATTTGTTTAAGAAATATAAGTAAATAGAAGAGTATATGAGTAAAATAGGTATCCCAATATCATTATTTTATTCCGTCAAATAATATTATTTGGATACAGAACAGGCTGCACCCCCTTAAATTCAGCTTTCGCTGCAGATACAAGATTATTAGTGGCTCGCCAAGTTGCTGAATCGGAGTAAACAGAGGCTCTATATGTGAGGAGCGCTTGCTTCCATCGATCCTTTCCGAATTTTTCAGCGTCCTTATGGTTATAAATACGAAGCTCGATATAATAATCACCGCTCCGTGTTAGGTCCGTCTGGTAGGAGTTTCCAGAAGCTGTTCTTCTGGAGAGGGACGATCGAAGTGCAGCTGCCCTCACCGGTTCAAGATCTACCTTTTCCTCCTGTAAACATTGTTATAAAATAACATTAGATAATCATATATTTTGAGAGGGGGGAGAGAGCAGTGGCGACCCAGTTGAACGGCGCGTGACTTTCAAGTTGTTGGTTGTGGGTTCGAACCCAGGCTGACGCTTTACTTTGCGTAAATTATTTCATCACCACTACTCTCAAAACGGTGAAGGAAAACATCGTGAGGGAACCGCCATATCCTAGAACAAAAAATCGAAAACATGTGCACAGGGCCCGTGTATGCTCCACACGGATCCATTCCCTTTCACAGAGAGGTGGGTGTCCCAGTAGTAGGAACAAATTGTCAAATTGAAATCTTATAGGTAATTAAAATTATAAATCTTAAACACTTTTTATGAAATATATTTTTTTTTACTCACCGAGGAATCAGCCACGTGAATCCGCTTGATTTTTTTAGACCCCTTTGGTGAAGTATCTGTTTCGGAATCCGACCCACTACCAAATAATTCTTTACCAGGTGGAGTTGAGGCAATAGCTACTTTCTTCGATTTTCTTTTAGCAACTTTGTTTTTCGGCTTTGTAGTTTTCTTTGGTTTAATCGATTTAGAGGGCTCGTTGGGATGCGACTGTAGATTTGCATCCCAACGAGCCCTCTACATCGATTATCTCTGATGATCGAATCTGATGTAGATCAGATTCGAATGGATTCACAAATTTCGACCTAAAATAATAATAAAAAAAAACATAGTAGGTAAGAAAAATAAACATGACAGATTCCTAAAAGGATAGACAGAGTAATTTACACAGGTTATTAACACATTATATATTTATATCTCGGAGTCGAACCGAAGATTTTACGTTCAGCAGTTCTTCTTATGGTCTACATGATCACTGAGTTACTAGTAAATAATTAAACCCGTAAATCAAAATATTTAAAATTTTGAATTAAATCCTAGACTTTACTTTCAATTACTGCATTAACCATCACTAAATTGCAAGGCCAGAAAGTTATCCAAAAAAAAAAGTGATACATACATACATACTTGTTGCGGAAGATATAAATTTGCACACTTAATCACTGAAGATGATGGAACTCGTTACCAACACAAGAACACCAACAATTCACAAATAACTGATTTATGGAAGCGTCATTGAAGGGGCTTATTTATACCACTTTTACGTAAGGTAGCGGTTAAATTAATATTTGCAACTATTGTTTTAATGTTTCACTAATATTTGACTTGTAAATTATATTTTCAGCACTCCTTAAATAAGGTCTATAATCACTTGTTCTTTATTCGACACTATGCACACAGTCTACAATTCCGTTTTTGGACAGTGGCGACAGTCTGTCGCAGTAATCTGAGATGAAATTCTAAAAAGGAAAATGCATGTACCTTGAATATTCAATATCGATCTACGAAGTGTCACATTAAAATGGTAGCAAACGGTTTTGTAAACACTTACCAAAATTAGTTAAGCCTAGACATTACATTTAGGAAAATGTATGAAATTCAAGGGTTATCGTAAATCTTTCCAATCTTCAAAGCGATCCAGTATTTTGTCACATTTTTGACGACATGTATGGCGCATTGATCAAGGGCTCGTCTCGCTGCATCACAATGTAAATATTAGTTTATAAACGTGCTGCTACTAAATGCACCAAGTGTCGCGGGTTCGATTCCCGCACGGAGCAATATATGTATTTGTTCTGGTCTGGATTTTGTTTTCATGTTTTATTTTACCATTATTTAATTTAATATAAATAATAATAATAATCAGGAAATGAGCAAGTATGAGCATGGATCAAAACATCCTATAGGTAAGGAGGTAGGTACAATTGGTGCAGTGGTTAGATTGACTTCGGCCCTACGTATTGCGGGTTCAATTCCCACACAACAAATATTTGAATGATCTACAACTAGTTCCGGATCTGGCTGGGGTGGATCTTTTGTGTTATGGGGTTTGGTTTCCGCACTCAGTCCTTAAGGTGGATCATTGTGCGTTGGCTTTTGGCATCTGGCTGTCTGTAAAATGTGTCTATCAGCGAGAGAAATCTTAGCATGGAATCATTTTTATTCTTGGTTTTTGTGCTAATGGTCTGTTGATATCTATTATTTATTAATAACATAAAGTGTAACGTCGTCGGTTCCCATGTGCCTAATGTACTTAAGTACTGCAATTTATTGGGTGCAAATCCAAACCACTCCTATTAAGAATTATTTTATAGAAAATAAAATAACAGTTAGCATTGGAGATCAAACTGGGTTCCTCATGCTCGGCAATAGCAAAATTGAAATCGCGGGACCAAAGAATAAAATACATAAAATGCAAGTAAATTGTTGAACTACTAATTAACGCACTCTGCATTGTTCTACCTAAGAGCATCACACTTTCGTCAAGTAATAAAATATAGGGACAAACGAGTTGAACATTATATGATTGTTTATAAACAGTACACATCACACCGTTGATTGCATCGCAATCTGCTATTATTTATTCCAATGTTCGACATCGCATCGTTGAATGAAATACAAATATTCAGTCCGTATTGCAAATCAGACCGCAGATCGTAGTAGTGGGGGTTCTGCATCACTTGCTCTCGCTTCGCTCGAGCGCGTTATGCAGAACGCCCCAATAATACACTACTAATATATATCAGATTTTTTTGCTAACGTTACCTACTTTTACACACACAAGCGCGCTTGTCGGGATACGTCACTACTACAATCAAAGCCGAACGGACTTCGTGAAATAGAATATCTGTACCTGCGCTGTACGTTGGTGAGCGAGTTAAATATCAACTATAAAAGAGCTGATAATCTTTAAACTGATTTTTTTTCATCATAGCTAATGTGACTGTCTGTCATGTCTCCTAATTAATAACAAAATATCTAATTCTAAATTCTTATTTTAATATTGTCACACGCCTCTTACAAACACAAATAATAAACAAAAAGCGAAATAACAAAAAGCGTTTTAAGACGATGGGACAAAAAACTAGGGCCATGGCTGCGCGTGAGCGCGCGGCTTTTGAGGGGATGGAAGGAATAGCGGAAAGGGTAGGGCTGAAGGGAGTCGGTGGTGTGCCGAGACAGGAGACGGACGCGAAAGCCTAGGCGAGTGAAGTTAGGAGATTCGTAAAAGACGAGGATAAAGAGCGGTCGAGTTAGGTTTGACTAGGAGAGTTAGAACTATCCTATAACCCTAATTATGACATTGTGTCATTATTATCGACCGATAATAATGACACAATGTCACTTTGTAGCGATCGCGATAGCGAGTGTGTTTTCAGTTTAATACGTTAAATTGTGTAGATTTAGACTAGGTTATATTAGTCAAGTATAATGTAAGTTGTGTGTAAGGCACGCGAAGTGAGTGTATCTGTGAACGATTGAATGAGTGTTTACTATTATAATCCTCCTTATTCCTTTCTATGACGATCGAGGTATCTTACACCAGCGTTTGGTTCTAGGGACTCGGAGAAAGCCTTCCATTGGGTGTGAAATTTAACAAGAGACGGTAGAATACTCTACCAACAGACTTTAGACAACCACAACCAAGACATGACACTTACGGCAGTCACACCGCTTATGGATGGCTGAACCGAATTAATACTCGCAACTCGTTAGGGCCAATTTGAGCTATAATGCTACTTTGTAATTGTTTACGAACACAAACAAACCAAATGCTAGTGATGGTTACCTTATCCCTATGGACTGACTAACTGCAGGATATTTTACATTGCCCTTGATGTATGCAGACTCTTAGGGAGGGGGGTAGGCTCCGCCAAGTTTCATGAACTGGATTGATAGTTCGTTCTAAGGAACGCTAGGAATTGTGTCTCGTTAAACCACATCTGGCTATCGGCCTCTCACAAATTATTAGCGAGACACGACATTTGGATGCCCAGATAGAAACGCTCCGATGCTTGACTTAGTCGCACGGTTGCCGATTACATTGAAAGCATCCTTTAAATGGGGGAGATTAAAAGAGTGAGAAGTGACGATTTGGAATAACCACTTCGGCGTATAGCAGGAGCAATTGTAAAGAATTCTACTACCGACTGACGATGCGGTACGCTTGTGCAAATTTTGTATTGTCTTTGTAACGGGTGATTAGGCCGTTATAAGGAATTCATTACATTAGTACGCGTCTAGTGATTACTGGAACGTGTCTCGCTCAATGACAGTTGAACTTCGCAGTACTCTGCCTTAGGATTGAGTAAGACATGACTAGAGCTTAGGGAACGTGGCTTGTTAGAATCGTAGCAGTGTCCTTAGTGGTCCTATGCGTTCAGGTCTAACAATACACGCCCGACGCTGTCAGCTGCTGTAAAGCAGTCTCACGTCACTTGGGGTGGGTCTGTAGTTATTGTAAAGAAATCCATTAGCGTAACTTAGAGTAATATACTCGTATTCCCCAACGCAAGCGTTACGTGTCACATATCAACCCTTTTGTATAATTCCTGACATGTCTTCTTACTATTATAATCAAAGGAAAAGTAATACATTAGATTTCCTTTCCTTAATGTTCTTACCTATTAATTCCTAACCTTATTTTATATTGACATGGTTTACTGTGTCCCTCCTTGTCCTACCTATCCAAGACGAATGCAACAAGGCGATTTAAGACCACTGAAAGATACAGACGCTCGAGTCTAGGCGAGTTAAGTTAGGAGGCTTGGTGAATACCAAGGGCTGTGTCCGAGTGGGCTGTCGCTAGATAGCGAGTATGAGTTATAGTTGGGTTAAAGCCCCGATTAGACTAATTTAGTACTTAATATAGTATGTGTGTGAGTTTGTTGCAACGACTGGATGAGCCTTTCATTATAATATTTATCCCAGGCTGATAGTGTAATTAAAGTTGTTGTAACTAAACAGACAGAGACGTGTTGCTGGGGAGTTTGTTGCGTCACTTCTTCACCCCAGCTCAAACACTAGGAAGTGATGAAGGGTGGGCGCTTTGGGGCTGTCTATAGATCTTTAAGAGAGTTGATCCACAGCTCTATTAATTAATAATTCTTGAGTTTCGATTCTCGACTCTTATTATCTAGTAATTCTTGAATGTTGTATTCTTTATCACAAATCAATAATTCGGTTAGACTGATATGAACACGTGTCTTGCAGATATGCTTGTTGTGCGAAGGGTGAACTTCCCGGGGTTCGGGAAACCACATCTATCTCATATCCAGTCCAAGGACTGATAGGGACCATATCTCCTTAAGAGCATGATGCCGACGAAATGCCGCTGGAACTAGCCACCCCGTTGTAGACAAGGATGGTTCGCATGGTTGCCGCAGGGAAAGCCGCTTCGTCACGCTTATCAGTTTGAAAGAACTGCTAGGGACCATGTCTGCTAACGAGCATGATGCCGATGTAATGCCGCAGAAAAACCGCTTGCTTCACTTTATGGAAGTGTTGCTCTAAGTACTCCAAGTACAGATGTAAAGTATCGTGTATGTATGAGTAATGCCTAACCAAAATACCTCTTACGCTAGCGTAAGGGTTACTCACAAATCTATATAATGATATACTTAGAATCCCTCTGTTATGTATTGTCTTTCTAAAACCACATCCAACTTCACAACTATGAATTCCTAAATATTATTTACTATTTATTTCAATCCTTTCCTTGCTCTATTAATACAACAAGGTAAGAGACAAGGCGTTGGACTTCTTCATATTTGGAATTCAGTTAATCTCTGTCGGTGAGAGAGTGCCCAGTCTGGAGACGAGCTCTACAGAGTCGTACGGAGGAGGAGTAGTACGGCTTTTCCTCAAAAGGAGGAACCGACCTAAACAGTCATATTAACAGAATTATGAAAAAAGAAAATTTTATCAGCCTAGGGTAACTTAGGAACAGACACACTAAGAACACTCTCGATTAAGTCGTCATGCACGCGCATCCACCAGCAGCGAGCGTGTTTTGGACTGCGTACTGCGTAGCGAAAATTCTCAAAAATGTCGAACATTGTAAAATGTACACAGTGTACGAGTAATCTAATAGTCAACGAGTTACTCTCATATGTGCAAAACAAAGTGTCCGTAATTGATGAAGATACGTTAGTTCGTGTGTGTACGTCGGCTTTCGCGGCCAGTGAAATTAAAATTGCGAAATCATTGCTTTTTGAAACGATTCCTACAGATAAGCGCAAAATAAATCGCAAAGCTGACGTGTGACAATCGTGCGACAACCCCATGGGTCCACTGTCGAGCCACGCACGGCGTTTTGTGTACACTTTAAAAGCCGAAGTAGGCAGCAAAGAATCGGTCCTCACACGACATATTTCTCTCTTTAGGTCATTCATATCGTCATGTGTTACGTATGATGACTTAATACAATCGATTTCACTTTTCAGTAACACCATATCTTTAATTAAGTAACTTCGTGCAGTCCAGATGGTCAAACGTGACTGGAGGTAATTTGTCTAGATCTTTTGCTACAAAAATTGGAATGAGATCGGGATCAGTAGACTTAAAAAGATTGATAATGTCGTTCGTCTCGTTTTTCTTTGCCCGCATTTTTGCGATTTATTTTGCGCTTATCTGTAGGGATCGCTTCAAAAAGCAACGATTTCGCAATTTTAATTTCACTGACCATGAAAGCCGACGTACACACACGAACTAAAGTATCTTCATCGATTACGGACACTTTGTTTTGCACATATGAGAGTAACTCGTTGACTATTAGATTACTCGTACACTGTGTACTGTAATAAACTATTGCGATGAGCAGTTGTTGACATGTGTTGATGTAGATGTGCTATGGGTAGACTCGTATAATTATTCGTACATTAGTCAAGTATATGGTACATGTAGCTGGCTGGATCACTGCGTAGTGACGCAAGCAGCCAGGCAATGTGTAACTAGTCTGCGAATGAAATATGATTCTATGGTTTCTGATCATGTTCCGTTCATAATCGAGTGTAACTTAAATTTATTAACACCTAAGGTATCTCAAACTATAGAATCGGAAAAAAAACGTGGTTTGGAGTCAGCAAAGTGACGCGCAGATCGCGAAATACATGAATGTGAGTAATCAATTGTTAGCACTAATCGATTTCCCAGCCAAATTTATGTGTTGTGCTGATTATTATTGTAATGGTTCTGGTCACGGGCGTATTCTGGATAGGCTGTACTCTGACATCATTACTGCCATCCGCACTGGTGCAACGGTATCAACGAATGAGGGCCGAGGGGGGGCCAGGCGACATGCGGGAGGCTCACGCGTAATTGGGTAGAACAAACACGTCGCCGGGGCTCATAGGGACGCCAGGTCTAAGTTTATGGAATGGGACTTGTGCGCTAGGCCTAGGTCCGGTTTTGTCTATAGTGATATGTGTGATAGTAGAAGGGTATTCAAATCAAAATTGAAGTGGTGTCAAGATCACCAAGATCAGATTAGAATGGATGCCCTCGCCGATAACACCGTGAAGGCAATTTCCGTGGCTTCTGGCAGAGCACTGCCAAAATCAACGTCCGACTTGGACTACCTGCAAGCGTCGGCGGGGTAAGTGATCCATCAAGCATTGCTAATCTTTTTAAAGAGCATTTTGCTGTTAAATCGCCACGTGTTCCGGATGGTGAGGTGCTCAATGCTGACAGGAGTGGTCATGTTGTCGGAACGAGATTTACTGCGAAAGAGATAGCTAGTGTCATAAAGCACATGACTCGTGGAAAATCTCCGGGTCACGATGGACTCAGTATTGAGCACATCCTGCATGCTGGACCACACATCTCGAGACTGTTAGCAATGTTTTATTTTGTGAGCCACAGCTGTTTGCCGGATGATTTTATGAAAACCGTGGTAGTGCCGGTAGTTAAGAATAAGACGGGTGACTTAGCTGATACCAATAACTACAGGCTTATCTCTCTCGGGACCACAGCGGCTAAAGTTTTTGATGGTTTTCTTAATGCACAGTTGAACAATTACGTAACTCTCCACGACAACCAGTTCGGGTTTCGTCCGCAGCTATCAACGGAGAGCGCGATACTGTGCCTTAAGCACACCGTCAATACGAAGAAAACCAACACGCCGTTATACGCATGCTTCCTGGACCTCTCCAAGGCCTTCAATTTAGTCCAATACGATGTCCTGTGGAGCAAGTTAGACCAGATTTGCGTACCAAATGAAATTACCAGCCTATTTCGGTTCTGGTATGGGCACCAAAAGATGCACCATACCAGACCATACATTACATACACCATACCATACACCATACCAGAACCGAAATAGGCAAATTGTGTGAGATGGGAGGGGGTGTGTCAGAGCAATATGAACTTGAATGTGGTGTCAGGCAGGGTGGGATGACATCTCCTACGCTATTCAACGTGTACATGAATAACCTGATCGGCGCGGTCAGCAGCTGCCATGTCGGCTGCCATATTGATGGACTCTCTGTGAATAATCTAAATTATGCAGACGACATGGTGTTGCTGAATCAAAATCAAAAGTCATTTATTCAAACTAGCCTGAGGATCAGCACTTTTCGAACGTCAAAATTACATAAGACAGTCCCCCAAAACGCCCACCCTTCGCCACTTCCTAGTGCTTTAGCTGGGAAGAAGAAGTGGCCAACAAACTCCCCAGCAGCACAGCTGTCTGTTCAGTTAGAGAAAAAAAATGGATTCTATACAATAGTATGCAAAACAATTTACACCACGTGAAACACAAACATTAAATTATTAGCCATATGTCAGCTAGCACACCACTATACCAACAAAAAAATAAAGAAAAGAAAAAGACCGAAAACTATTCTCCAGCAGAGATAAAAACGTAAACAGAACTTAAAACCTAAATAAAAGCCTCAAAGTATAAAGGGCGTGCCCGCTTACATATATCTACAGCCGTAACAGTCATAAATGATGAACTAGGACCATAAAAGTAAAATAAAAAAACAGTTAATTACTAATAACAAAACAAAACAATGATCAGCAAGACGAGCATAACGCAAAAATCAGCCATTACCCCCCTCGCCATATTTGAGGGAAGGAGGCAACCCGACCCTCAACGCTACCGCAAGCAGTGACATCTAAGGGAGCATGACGAACTTGCTGCCGGTTGTAAGAATAATATAATCAGTTATCGAGGTCGCTAGCTAACCACATATTGCAATACAACTCAACAAAAACATTGTAATGAGAAGATAATGTCAATAATAAACGAAGATACAATTTAAAATAAATTGACTTATACAGTCAAATAAAATAAACAATTATATGAACTTATATAACCTGTCACTAGGTAAGCTAATTCTGGAGAAAGAACATAGACATTGTCTTGAGTTAATCACAGCGACCAACAATTCTTATCGTTTAAGTAGTCGTTGATAGAATAGTATGCCCTGGAACAAAGTTTGGATTTTACTTTAATTTTAAACGCATTAAAAGGCAAATCTAGCAATGAAGAGGGTAGCCCGTTATAAAAAGTAATACCAAGCCCAACAAACGAGTTATGAACCTTGTGAAGCCGGTGAAATGGAGCTCGTAATTTGTCCTTATTTCTTGTGTTAATATTGTGAATATCACTGTTTTTAATATATAAGTGTATATTTTGCCTAATATATAAGATGTTGGCGAAGATGAATTGTGATGCTACCGTGAGAATACCAATATCTTTCAACAAATCCCTCAGAGAAACTCTGGCACCTAGGTGGTAAATTGCTCGAACAGTTCGTTTTTGAAGAACAAATATATTTTGAATATCAGCGGCTTTGCCCCACAGCAGAATACCGTAGGACATAATGCTATGAAAATAACTAAAATATACTAACCGAGCTGTATCAACGTCAGTGTATTGTCTTACTATCCTGATGGCGTAAGCGGCCAAACTGAGCCTTCCCGCTAGGCTTGATATACGAGGGCCCCACTGAAGTTTAGCATCTACTGTTATGCCCAGAAAAACTGCCGAGTCTACAGTATCAAGAACCTCTTTATCCAAGACGATGTTGGGTCCTAGATTTCTAACATTCGTTATAGCAAACTTTATACATTTTGTTTTCTTAGCATTGAGAACTAAGTTATTTGTCGTAAACCAATCCGTAACAATTGAGAGTGCACTGTTTACGTCGTCAAAATCTTGTCTATTCCTTTCTACTTTAAAAATAAGAGAGGTATCATCTGCAAACAGTACAACGTCACAGATACCCTTTAAATAGAATGGTAAGTCATTAATATACACTAGGAATAAGAATGGACCCAGTATTGAGCCTTGTGGTACACCTAACTGTACTAGAAGCCCGGAAGATTTCACACCATTAACATCTACGCATTGCAACCTATTATGTGTGAGTGCGTCGGAATGTGGTCTAAGGAGGTTGTTAGGTGTATGTGAAGAGTATTCTCGTAATCATGGTTTGCGATATAATGTGGCAAAAAGCCAGTTCATGGTTTCGGTGGAGTCGGTGCAGTAAGTCCCCAGAATGTTCCGTCTGTTAGACTGAACGGGACACCTCTGGAGAGGGTGAATAAATTTAAATACTTGGGACATATTTTTACGCCTGACCTAAGTGATAATGAGGATATTGAGAGAGAGCGGGGGTCGCTCTCAATACGAGCCAACATGATAGCTCGTTGGTTTGCTAGGTGTTCAGGGAGGGTAAAAGTCACGCTTTTTAGAGCATATTGTACCCCCCTTACATATGCAGCCTGTGGGCTCGTTACACAAAAAATGCTATAGCGACCTCCGCGTTCTCTATAATAATGCATTTAGGATTGTGATGGGGATGCCTCGGTTCTGCAGCGCCTCGGGCATGTTCGCGGAGGAGCGCACCGCCTGTTTTCACGTGACTATGCGCTTTGCGGAGCATTTCTCTGGTGCGCAGAGTGCGGGCCAGCTCCAACGCAATCCTAGTGATGATTGCTGACAGGCTGGACTGCCCCTACATGCTGCATTGCTGCAGCAGGCATGTTCAGGCAAGGCCGTTTGGCAGGCGATATTAATGCTTGAGTATGTATTTGTATGTATCTAAAGTGTCGTTATTTTAATTTATTTTTAATTTTAATGTTATCTAATTTTATTTTTAAATTATAATTTTATTTTGGATTTTTCTGACATTTATTATGAATTTTATTATTATTATTATTTTATTCTATTTTGAGAGCAGTGGTAGCCCAGTGGTAACGGCCGCGACTTACGAGTTGTAGGTCGTAGGTGCGAACCCAGCCAGGCGCTTTACTTTGTGTAAATTATTTCATCACCACTGCTCTCAAAACGGTGAAGGAAAACATCGTGAAGAAACCAGCATGTCCTAGAACCAAAAATTCTAAGACATGTGACATCTACCAACCCGCACTGGGCCCGCGTGGTGGATTACGGCCCACTCCCTCTCGCAGAGAGGAGGCCTGATTCCCAGCAGTGGGAACATTATAGGCTGATTATGTATTTTTTTTTTTTATTTAAGTCACCTTTCAAACAAAAAAAAAACAAAATCAAAATCGGTCCATGCATTCGGGAGCTACGATGCCACAGACAGACACACACATACAAACACACACACAGACAGTTAGACAAGTCAAACTTATAACACCCCGTCGTTTTTGCGTCGGGGGTTAAAAAGGGAAGGGAAAGAATCATAAGGCATAAAAAAATTCGTCCACGTCACTGTCAACAGGAAAACTGTCCTAAAGGCTGGCCGCGTTGTCACGTTGTATGGTAATGCTGATTCATTGGCCGAAAATAGGTCAGACCTCTGATCACGTGAAGAGTCGACCAAATGTCTCGAAATACTGAGTGGGCCCTCGGATCCAATGGCCCTAGGGCCGTGGGTTGCGAGTGCCCGAGTGTCATGTTAAAGTCTCAATAAGATTGGAATATTTGCGCCTTTTGAGGTTTTTAGGGCTCCGTAGTAAACAAGGAACCCTTATAGTTTCGCCATGTCCGTCTGTTTGTCTGTCTGTCTGACCCCACTGTAGCTCAGAGACGCTTGGTACTAGAAAGCTGTAATTGGGCTTAGGTTTTTTTGTTTTAGGTTAAAAAAAAATGCGTAACCTCCCTTGCACGTAATGTGGGGATGATTTTTTTTTCTCTTCTACCGCATGGTGTGGGGTATTGTTGGATAGGCCGTTCAAAAATATTGCAGGTCTGTCAGCACCACTTTTCGATTCAAGAATCCACTTGCGTAATATTAAGCATTAAAGTGCTAACTTTTGTTAGATTCGAGTGTGGGGGGGACACACAACTCTAAAAAAAATAGAACTTTCAGCCCCCTGCCAGCTCAACGGTTGTTTATGGAGATGTAAAAAAAATCATGGCAGTAGTATAAAGGGTGTTTGGTAGATGGGTGCAAAGCCTGAAGGGGGTGATATCTTAGACCATTTAGAACGTATTAAGCTAAACTTGTCTTAGACGAAGTCTGTTCCTTGTACTTTTTTTTTTAAAGTCTAAGGTTTTTAACAATAAAACCCATTTTTTTTTTTCAATTAATTGTTAATAGTGTCCAGTAAAAGCTGTTATGTTATTATTTTTATTTATTTTTTATTTATGAAATGTGTGATTACTCAAACAAAATAAATCCCAAGCATATGTGTCATCAGAGAAACATTCTACGCCATATTTAAGTTTAAGAAACTTTTAAAAATCAAGAAAATGTTTTGTTTACAGCATAATAAAAAAATAAAAAAAAATGCCTCAGTCGTTCAAACCTTTTTAAAAACATGCTTGGTTATTGCCCTTTCTTTTAAGGTACTACTTACGCAGATGTCTCATCAACTCTTGGAGTTAGGATGTACAAAGCAAATTGAGGTCGAATATTTAATTATTAAACAGACCAAAATAATGCAACATTTTTGCTAATGCACTATTGTTTTTTGTTAGAACTGATAACTAATTCATTCTTAGAATTATGGTGCACACACACCAATAAAATTCTGGGAACTCGCATTACAAAAGCCGCCGCGCGACGATAACAAACTTGCCCTTTTACTACTCTCGGATAGCGTCTAGTGAATTGTTATTATTCAATAGAAATATCAGCTTAGTTGCTGACGATATAAAGTCGTTATTTATTTACACTAGTACTAGTACCCGAGTAGTCGGGTGGACTCGTCACATCTTCGGACCCTAAGTTAGTCAAGTAACGACTGCGCTTGTAACAAGACGTTTTAATTAAAAATTCGTGTTTACACAATTCACCGCATGAGGTTATGCGCTCCTTCACGTGTTGATTTTGGAGGTGTTTAAGATGTTGAGCCTTAGCTGTGAGCTCCTTCACTGATTTTGGACTTGTTTGTGTGATCAATCGACTATGGCTACTTTTTCGAATGAAGAATATGCGGATATCGTCTTCATGTATGGCAGAGCTGACGGTAGTTATAATGAAGTTAAAAGGAAAAATATCACAGCTTTACAAGTTAACGAGTTATAGTCGACCAACTTAAATTTGCAGTTGGAGAATTGACCGTGGCATATATCGATGTATTGGAGAACAGGTTATTCAATTACAATGTTATGTTTGTTTTTGGCCGTGACGGTACCCTTCATTGTGCGTGGTCGGACACGCACTTGGCCGGTTTTTAGTATAGTAATATTGGAACGTGGACACTGACAGTTGGGCTGGTCCACAAATTAACGGTCGCTCAACACACTATGGAGTGGGCAATACTCGCAGTTTCTTTGAAGGAATGAAGTTGTACGGAAGAGAACCGGTTTTACCGACATAGCCTGCAGAGTAAGCAAGCTGAAGTGGCAGTGGGCTGACCATGTTTGTCGAAGGACCGATGGCCGGTAGAGCAGACGAGTGCTGGAGTGGAGACCGTGTATCGGCAAACCTAGTGTTGGACGCCCCCGAGCTAGATCAACCGACGATCGTAAAAAGTTGGCTGGGACAGACTGGATACGGAAGGCGGGGTGTTGTGGCGCATACTGTGACAGATCTATGTCCAGCAGTGGACTGTTATAGGCTGAGTTGATTGAATATTGAGATCTAGGAGATAGAAAATGCTAATAAAACGACCCAATTCAGTGATTCTATAGTAATTTAATGCGTGCAATAATAATTATAATTTTAGGAACCAGAAGTAGAGATAAATAAAAAAAAAACAGTAATCACGCAGATTTTAATAATTTTCTTAACATTTAATGAATTTGAAATAAACACATCAAAATCACATTAGCAAACAACCGTTAATTTTAATACACATGTACAAATTCAAATTCACGACAAATAGCAAATAGTGAAGATCGCCAGACAACCTCACCGTTCAAAAGCCGACCGACAAAATGACCGATTTACTCGTAAAACGGTCTCTTTATAGTATGGCTGTCAGATGATGACACTGAATGCTACCTGTCATCGTCGATCATGGCGTCGATCCTAATACGGCCTCTCCTGATCGTGCGCCGTCCTCGGCTGCACCAGGGACTCCTTCCTTGGAAGCACTGGCAGGTACGGCGAGAGTTTGATCGCCGTATTCGTCTGAAATGGTCCCGTCTGTACTCGGAGCACCAGAAGAACCAGTAGGAGCACCTGTAACCTTACCGGCATTGTCAGGGTTGTCGTTATTACAATCTGTGTGAGAAACAAGTGGTCAATTATACGTGACGACATACACCTTTGCCTATTCTGTTATTCATCACGCATACAAGGCCCTCATACAGAAATCCACTTTCATACCCAAAATTAAAGCACTTCGCTTTCAAAAGTATGCATACATCTTCACACATCATATCTCACTCATACTCGTACAAGAACAAGTCCACACATACAAACACAATAAGTGTCTGCAGGACCAATGTCCAATACACATACATAATGTGTCTGCAGGACCAATGTCCAATAAACATACATAATGTGTCTGCAGGACCAATGTCCAATACACATACATAATGTGTCTGTAGGACCAATGTCCAATACACATACATAATGTGTCTGGAGGACCAATGTCCAGTATGCATACATAATAATGTGTCCGCAGGACTCTTGTCCAATACACATACATAATGTGTCTGCAGGACCAATGTCCAATACACATACATAATGTGTCTGCAGGACTATTGTTCAATACACATACATAATATGTGTCTGCAGGACTATTGTCCAATACACGTATAAAATACGTGTCTGCAGGACGTAAACGTCCAATACACATACATAATGTGTCTGCGGGGCTCACCGTTGTTTGCTCCAGTAAACAACATAACCGTTCGGCCTTTCCACTTGAGTGTCGTAACCAGTAACCCACTCGGCATAAGCTTTTCACCACCAGCCAGATACACACCAGGTATGCGTTATTATATAGCTGAAACATAAACAATAGTTAGACATTTTACTTACTCTCAAAGAAAGTAGTACAACTCTTGGGACACCACTCGCCTTTCCAGGGTACCATATACTCAGCTGCGGCCTGAGTTGCCTTACCTCTAGCTCTACTTAACAATTTCAGCTCGTAACGATCACTTGGTAACGTTTTAGTTACGCGGTATGTAGCCCTCATGCCAGGGTAAAGCTTCCCAGTGGACCGAGAATATTTTATTACGAACACCTGATCGTTAACCTGGAAAACCCATGGCTGGTGTCTTTGACGATTTTCCCGAACGTTTTGTCTATCTTGATTTTTGTCAAAAGATTATTTAGCAGACGTCCTGCTGAGTTCCCTCATTGATTCACGATTTGGACTGGAGTTCACGACGGCAACGTCATGCATCAGCACACGAATTACAGGAGTGGTCGCGTTAGTACCAATTAACATATACAGAGCTGAGTACTGCGTGGTTTTTTGCTTGGTAACATTTAAAACTGAATTGTGAACTGAATTTTACATAAACTATCAGACCAAGTGGATTTTTTATTACTACTCTCGACAAGAATCCTATTAAGGATGGTCCTTACATAACGCTCGACTTGCCCGTTGGACTGATGCATTTCGGGCGTTATGCAATGGATTTCACAACCCATTTCAGATATCCAGCTGGTAAAAGCTAACGCTTCAAGCCTGCGACCACGGTCACATACTATCAGCTTGGGTATTTCAAATAAAGATATAGCGCTATTGAAAACTCGTTTCAATTCGCTTGCATCTTGTCTGTACATGGGACAGGGCAAACAAAATTTGGTAAATTTATTAAATATGGAGGTCTTACCAGAGAGTACAACTTTGTGCCCTTTGGCGTCGAGACCCTCGGTCCGTGGGATCCCAGTGCGCATAAGTTATTTGCGGAAATCGCGAAACGTCTAGTTGATGTAACTGGTGACCGAAAAGCTGGCGGCTTTCTCGCGCAACGCATCAGCATTGCAATTCAGCGAGGAAATGCCGCCAGCATCCTCGGTACAATGCCCCGAGGGCCTTGTTTAAGTTTAACTTAGTTTTAATTTAATTTAGTTTATGTAAATAATCATCTTGTAATTTGTTTATGTAAATAAATATATTATTAATTTGGTAAAAGAATCGACCAAAACAAGTACAAATTTATATCCGTTTGACTCGAGTAAAGGGCCTAATGCATCAACATGAACCGTGTTGAAAGGCATGTCTGATTTATCCCATGACGTAATAGGCTGACGAGGGGCTCTTGGAACACGTCTCTTGGAAATACAAATTAGGCAATGGGAAGTATACTTTCTAATAAATTGTTTCAGTCCAGGGAACCAGACATGTTTTAGAATAAGGTCATAAGTTTTATCAGTCCCCATGTGCTCGTGCTCGTTGTGAAAAACACGTAATAAACTGAGCCGGTGCCCTTTAGGGATATAACATAGCAAGCGTGACTCCTCACCAATAGGTGAATAGCGATAATAGAGCACATCGTTCTGACACACGTATCGACTAGAGTCCAAGAGACCATCCCTGAATATTTGGATGAGATTGACAGACCTGGAATCAGCCGACCGGGCTATTTGTGCCCAATTCAATGGTCTATCAATGTTATTGACTTGCAACGTTGGTGGATTTCTGCTTAAATAATCCACGTGACCTATCATCACGCCCTTTCGATATTCAAAGTTGAAATCCTGTAGATAAATCCACCAGCGTACAATCCGAGGAAGGAGATCCTTCTTACGGTCGGTAGCCTTAAAAGCATTGCAATCGGTTACGATCTTAAAAGTTATCCCGATCAATGAATGACGAAAGTGTTGCAGTGCTTTGACGACCGCCAACGTTTACAGTTCATACGAATGGTATTTTGCCTCCGCGCCCTGAGTGACTTTACTAAAATAGGTTATCACGCGTGTGATGTACCGATGAGTACAGCACCGTATCCTGCACTGCTGGCGTCAGTGTGCTTTGTCGGAAGGTTCGAGTCAAAAATCGCAAGTATGGGCTCGTTAGTTAATCGTTTTATAAGATCTTATCGGACTTGATCTTGATCAGGTCCCCACTATAATTTTAAGTCTTTCTTTGTGAGACGCAAGATATATGCGGGGTTTGTCGCTTAAACTTCAATTTAACGTCGAACGTCGCAAGGCCTAAAAACTTGCGTACTTATCTAACGTTATTAGGTATAGGTGCGTTAACTAATGCCTCGATTTTGTAGGGACTCGGCTTAACCTGTCCGTGACTAATAATGTGAATGTATCTGACTCTACTTTGGCGGTAAGAAAAAAAACTTAGACATCGCTTAACCCTTTTACTACACGTAGGTAATCTCAATAATGAACGACGCGCGTACTCGGCGTATGACGAAAATTTGTCGGACGTTATGTTTATAACCTCATAAAGAGTTTGGGCATAATTAATCTTTTACGGACACAACGACTTAAATTCCTTAACGAAATTGGAACATGAGCGATCATTTGTAGACCACTCATTTAACCAAGTTTTTGCGTCGCCTTTAAGATAATTAGCAACACGCGACAAACATTCTAAATCAGTCCAATGATTCACTAACCTGGCTCGTTCCACCTCATCACACACCACACCTCAAAGTTATGGATAGCAGGGTCAAAGTTGGACACGTAATAATTTTGTGGCTTGGTTCGGATAGCAACGAGCGCATCCGCCAGTACATTTGCTGCACCTGACGCACTATTATCCGGTTCCTGCCGTTGAGGTGTGTTGTCATGATTTGATGGCACAGGTGTACTATCGGCAAAACTTAAGCATGCTCACTTAAGAAAATATTTCTGCGGCAAGCGCAGCTAGTGACAGACCACACCTCTTCCTGGTTTCGTCCAATTAGAGGCAATATGCATTTGTGTGAGTATTGGGCGGGTAACAAAAAATAACAACAGACATACTAGTACATTATGATACAAGTGTGTGCACTAACTACACTTGAGCCGGTATTGTTCGCGCGAGCCAAAGACGAGCGCGATAAGGGCGCCGAGTGAGTAATTATCAATACACACGCGTTTCATACGATGGTTTTCAACTTGAGAGGAAAAAACAGACTTGTATTGTTATTATAGTTTCGTAGGCCGCTAGGTATTTCTCTCTAGATTTTGGTGGCAAAAGGCGTGTCACTCGCGTTTCGTGCCTCGATTAGTATTTCCGGGGGTGGTCAAATCTACGTGTTGCTCTTCGCTCTTCTTCCCTACTTGAAGTCAACATTTTTGATAATAATTAACCACACAACGAAAACGTTAACGAGTATTTATAGAAAATGGCGTGCTGGTTTCGTTTCTTCCGCGCGCCACGCTAGCGATGCGCGTCCAGGTGTAAATAAAGTCATGGCAAAACCGCTGAACAGCCTATATAAAAATATAATAAAAAACAAAATGAAGTTTTCAATACGCAAATTAAGGTAAATTCGTAGTGAAAAAAATATCATTTGAAGAAATGATAATAATTTTGATGATTGATTTATCATAAATGTAAGCTAAAATAGTTTATTTATTATCAAAAATATTAATTGTTTTTAGATATAAAAACTCTTTGCGGAGATTAAGAAAAATAACTGTAAAGTAAAAATACTAGTGTAATAAACGCTGAATTATGAACCTAAATGCGTTGCTATAAGAGTCACTTTACAAGCAAGTGTGTTCAAGATATATTTTGTCATTTTTTGTGACCGTATTTTATGGCCCTTCTATTAAGCCGTCCTATTGTTTAACCGGATGTCGACCAATAACAATGGTACTTAGATAATGAACTTATTTTTATTGCAGTTGCAAAAGTTGCGACAGCAATAAACAAAAATCTCTGAAAAACTGCGTCAACTATTGGTTCAAACACTACTGTAATTTTGCTATTTCAATCAAAACAGAGCAATAAAAGAAAAATATACCAAATGTTGTCAATTTTTAACAAAACTACGTAACTTGCTCCTTTTTAGGGTTCCGTAGTCAACAAGGAACCCTTAAAGTTTCGCATTGTCCGTCTGTCTGTCTGTCCCTGGCTTAGCTCACAGACTCGTACTACTAGAATACTGTAATTTGGCATGGGTATACATATTAATCACGCCAACAAAGTGGTAAACTAAAATCTTGAAAAACATTTTTTTAGGGTACGTCCCTTGCACATAAAGTGGGGATGATAACTTTTTTCTCCTATCCCATAGGTGTATCGTTGGATTGGCCGTTCAATAATATTGCTGATTTTCAAAGCAATTTTTCGATTCAGGGATCGATATGCGTGATATTAAGCTTTAAGTTCCCAAGTTTAATCACATTTAAATGCAGTTATTTACTTTCCAATAGCACTGCACAAGTAACAAGTCGCACGCTGATAAAACACAAAAAATGTCAATATAAACATTTTATACCTTTATGCAGTGTCGGTTAACGCACCTAGCGCGTTCGCTGCGATTTGTTTGGCGGCATCGCATAGGACATCGCGAAAATTGGAGAGGCAGTGAAAGTGATGATAAATAACTAAATTTATATACCCGACAGAGCATAGCCATGTGTCGGAGAGAGGTAAATATCAAAGTGTATAGAATAGACATAATTTGTTGTTTGACATTCCTTATTCCAAATTATTATATTTTTAAGGAAATATTTTATTATTGATACTAATTAAATATAGCAATACCAATATATTACATTTTCTAAACCAAACGGAAGATATGAGTACGAATTCATAAAGAGCTCTCGCTGGCCGAGACCATTAAAAATGATCTCACAACAAGTGAGCATAACACGCGCCTAGTATGAGTGTCACACTTCTATACATAATTACGTTATAACGAACACGACTAAAATACGTTTCGTTCATCCCATTGGTCAAAACGCTTGCATCGGGCGATCGAGTCGTAAGCCGTGCTGTACGATTATCGCCTTAGAGGTGAGCATGCGGAAGTTTGGCCGATGGTACGTGAAACACTCGCGGTACCTATTTTCCTCAATACCATTTAATCGCGTCATAATCGTACTCAACGCCTGTTTTACAGGCGTTGAATCACGCAGCGACTGGGAATCACGGTGGTGTCGACGCGATTTCTTTTGTCCTTTACGTACTCTATTAGGTGTAGTTTCGTTAGATGTACTCATACTACGCGAACGAGATGGTCGAGGCATTATGAAATTTTTAAATTAACGGTTGTTTTTATTTTTCTACGGCTTTTGAATTTAAATGGGCACAGGCCTATCCCACTTCTGATTTTAGGAACCAGAAGTAGAGATAAATTAAAAAAAAACAATAATCACGCAGATTTTAATAATTTTCGTAACATTTAATGAATTTGAAATAAACACATCAAAATCACATTAGCAAAAAACCGTTAATTTTAATACACATGTACAAATTCAAAATCACGACAAATAGCAAATAGTGAAGATCGCCAGACAACCTCACCGTTCGAAAGCCGACCGACAAAATGACCGATCTCATCGGGATATCGCAGCGCCCCCGCAAGGGGGCGTGGCATGCGGAACTGGAGCATAGCCCCCTGGCCGCGGGTGGTTTACGTTGGTCCGTAAAAACGGACCCCTCATTATGAGCGCCTATAGCGGCGAATAAAATTTCAGACGCGTTTTAACGCGTCTGTGTTATTGGTTGCTATGTGTATTTCTGTAGGCTCGCCACGACGCTAGTACATTAGCGCCGCTTTCTTCACGACTCCACGGCGGTCAGTCCCCGCCAGGTGAGACCCCCGGTTACCCGGGGGAGGCCCAACGAAGACGACCAGCGGAGCCGACTCGACGTTCCTACAGAATAGGTGTTTAGTTCCCGCCCGCCCCGCTCTCATACTAGCCGATCACGGTCCGGGCTAAGGAACTGTCGTGTATGTGTGAACGGCATTGTATTGTGTGTAACGCCGTTCAGTGTCTACGTGCGTCGCAGCCCGCGCCGCGCCCGTACGTGTGAGTTGAATGCTTGTTTAGTTATGGATGTCTGGTTTAATCACGTGACGCGCCTATATTAACTTAGTACACGCCACGCAATAGATGTGTGTCATCTGTAGAGTTCAGTTGAATCGAGTAAGCGGCGTGTAACCTGGGTGCGACTTAGTCGAGGCGTCCAGTCCGGTGTATGGGGTCACTCGTCCGCTACCAGGTCGCGGTGCAAGGGTCTCGCGTCGGGGGGGCGCGTATGCCAGGGCGCTATCTGCTTGACATGGGGCCAAGCAGACGCGTCGGCACGCGCGTACATCCCCTTCGCGAGGCACCGCACGAACTCATACAGGTTCTCGATTCCGAGGTCCCGCTGGATTACATCGTTCCTCACGAAGCGAGGAGCGTCAACAATGGTCCGCAGCGCAATGCTCTGTTGCGCGCGGAGCAACTTCCGGCTCGACTCGCTCGTGAGGGCGAACCAAGCGGGGGCGGCGTACGTCAAGATTGGGCGCACGTACAATTTGTACACGCCCAGTTTGACGCGCGCCGAGATGCGGGACGAGAGCACAGGTGTAAGCAGGTTGCAGTCGACCCTACTCTGCGCGGCGACCTTGCGGACATGTGGCCCCATAGTGAGCCGACGGTCGATGGTGACACCCAGGTATTTGACCCGGGGCGACCAATCGCTGTCGGCTCCTTGTGGTTTCAAGGGCGGTGGGAGGCGCGCTGATCCTGTGACCATCGCCTGCGTCTTACCCACGTTCACCGAGAGCCGCCATTTCGACAGCCACTCCGGAAGCAGATCGAGCGCGCGCTGCATTTTGACCGCCGCGTACTTCGCACTAAGCGACGTAGTGATGTACCCGGCGTCGTCGGCATACAGCGCGAGCATCGCATCGGGAGTGGTGGGGATGTCGTCGGTGTAACGTGAGTAACACGTCGGCGACACGCAGCTGCCCTGCGGCACACCCGCCAGCACCGGGCGTGCGCTAGACAGCGCGCCGTCGACCACCACCCTGAAGGTCCTGTGGGATAAAAAGCTAGAGACCACAATTACAACGCGACGGGGCGCGTCTGAGTTGGCCAGTTTATATATTAGGCCCTCGTGCCACACACGGTCGAAGGCCTTCTCCATATCGAGGAATACTGCCACCGAGTATTCCTTTTTATTTTGCCCAGCTGTGAGGTGGTGCAGTACCCTCGACAGCTGGAGCGTCGTGCTGTGCTTCGCCCTGAACCCAAACTGCTTTGGGCGTGGGGCGACGTGCGGCTGGAGATGTCGCAGCAGGAGTGCTTCAAACACCTTGGAGACAGTCGGCAGCAGCGTAATGGGCCGATAGCTCTCCGGCTTCAGCGTGTTTTTCCCCGCCTTGGGCAGCATGATGACGCGCCCTTCCTTCCACGAGGCCGGAAATGCCCCAATGCGCAGTATCGCCGTATACAGGCGCGCCAGTGCCGCTACCATTCGGAACGGCAAGTGGCGCAGCACTGTGTTGGAGATACCGTCAGCACCGGGGGCCTTCCTCGGTTTCGTCCTCAGGATGGCGCGTCTGACTGCGCCCGGCGAGAAAAAGACCCCCGGTCCTCATCGGGAGCTATCGGCATACCGAAATAGTCCCCGAGGTGTTTCTCGACCGCTGCGACATGTTCGGTGTCGTCGGACGGGTTAGGGCGGAACTGACGCTCCAGGTGTTCAGCGAAGACCTCCACCCGGTCCTCCGCTACATACTTAAGCACCCCGTCGCTGTTGAGCAGAGGGCGCACCGGAGCTGGGGTACTCGTGAGCTGCCCACGAAGTTTGTGTATCGACGGCTAACTATCTCTAGCGGCGTCGATACGATCCTCCCAGCCCGCGGTGGTGTACGCCTGTAACTCGGCCTTCACCCTCTCCGTGAGACGGTTGAGCTCTCTCTTTAGGTGTGGGCATCCTAATTGTTACCACTGCTTGCGAAGGCGCCTCTCGCGGCGATCATCGCATGTAGGTGCGCCGGCAGGGGCGGCAATAACACTCTCCCCTGCGGCTGCGTCGTAGTCGCCGCTTGTAAGGCGCTTTGTATGAAAGCAGTGACGTCACAGGCCGTCCGGTCCACGTCCGCGGAGGTAACTATAGGCCGAGTGGGCGTTGTGGTCTCCAGCTCTTCCTCGAACCTTGTCCAGCCCGTTAATCGACGTGGCGCTATGGGCTTCAGTCGGGTCGGCATACCCGATAGGACGACGAGTACAGGTTGGTGGTCCGACTGTAACTCGTCGTCGACCACTTGCTGTGTGATCTGGCAGTGTAGCCCTCGATGGACTACGATGTCCAGCACATCCGGTAGATAACCTGCTGCATTGGGGTAATGGGTCGGCGTTTCTGGGCCGGACACCGTATAATCGATGGCCTCCGCGTCCGCGAAGAGCCGTCTCCCCTCGGTATTTCTAGTATGACTATTCCACGCTGGGTGCTTACAGTTAAAGTCACCGGCGAGGATGGTTGCCCTCTGGTGTGTGCTTATAAGCACCCGCAGCTCTGCTAAGTCCAAATGTACGGGCGGCTTATAGCAGGCATACAAGTCTATGTCCTCGCCGGCCAGGTGCAGCTGCACACCCAGCGCGTAATAGGACCTGAGCGACGGCAAGGGGAGCTCCTGGTGTACGACTCTTCGCCTCACAATAACCGCCAGACCACGATAGCGGGTATTATTAGCCGACCTTTCGTCCTTCCTGTAAACGGGGTAACCCGGGAACCTAACCCTATCTTCGGGCCCCAGGAGCGTCTCATTTATGAGCGCCACGTCGATGTTTTGTTCCCTAAGGAGGTGGCGGAGTAGGGCGACCTTATCCTTAAGGCCGCGGGCGTTCCAGTGGATCACCCTTAACGATCTATCCATGATACAGGGTGAGTAGCGTGGCTAGACCGTCAAGGATGACCGTCTCGATGTCTTGGCCCTGCCTAATGGCTTTAATTAAGTCCATTAATAACTTAATGGCACAGGCCGTGAACTCCTTTTTCTAAGTTTTAGCGCCGGAGGCGCCACCATACGTGATTGTAGGGAGTTTCTTCGATTCGGTTTGCTGCCGCTGCCGTATAGTGGCGCTAGCCGCAGCGGTGGCGTCGCCCTGCGTGGTATGGGCGAACTTGTTTAATTCCCCGCTTCCCCGCTGCGCTATGCCGGCGCTAGTAGCTGCGGTGGAGCTTTCTTGTACGGCCTGTGTCCTGTGTATGGCAGGGCCGGCCTTAAGGGTCTCTTCTTGGGTAGCCTGGGGGGGGGTTTGGGTTTCCTCCCTTTCCCCCCGCGCTTATGCTTCTTCCGCCCGGAGGGAGTGGCTTGGCTTCTCTGAGTGGGCCCGTTGGCTGCCGCCATCAGCGTCATGCCTTGGGCCTCTTCTTGAGCCTCCTGTGGCCTATGTTCGACCACAGTAGGCGTGTGGCCGTGATGGCGACAGTCCCCGCTCGCTTGTTCCGGATCTCCGTCTGGAACACGGGGCACTTTATATTGCACACGGGATGCGGGCCACCGCAATTGGTGCAGGTGGCCGGTTCCTCCCGCGGGCGCGGGCAGTCTCATGCCGCGTGCTCCCCCCCGCACCGCACACAAGCGAGCGAACGGTGGCACTGGTGCGAGCTGTGCCTGAACCGTTGGCACCGGTGGCACTGAGCGGGTCCACGTTTGCCCCGCCAAGCCTCTATCTTCACACCCCGCATATACATAAAAACGGTGGTGTTGAAGATATCCCGGACGTCAGGGGTCTTCTTGAGGATCGCGTGGAACACACAACCGGGTCGTCCTTGTGCGCCCTTTATATGGCGCACATACTCCGGTTGGTATCCCAACGTCCGGAGCTCCTTCTCAATCTCCTTAGGGTCCGTGTCCGCGGGCAGGCCCCTAATGGCTATCTTCATATTCCGGTCTACTGGTAGCGAGTACGCGAACCAGGAGACGCCGCTGTCCTTTTCTAGGCCGGTCAGATACCGAGTGACCGATCTACTCGAAGAACGGTCCCTTTATAGTATGGCTGTCAGATGATGACACTGAATGCTATCTAAAAGTATCTAAATTCATAGTCAAGTAGCCTCTGGCACTAAATTTCAAAGGCTTTTGAGCACGCATCAAGAAAATTTGCAACATCTTCTCCGGATCAGAATCAGCGTATACCCAGTCTGCGAAATATATGGCTTTTTCCAACTTATTACTCTGGAAAAGCAGATTATCGTTTTAGTGCTTTACTTTATTTTTAGTAGTAGGTATAAAGCCAATGGCACATTGACATGACATGTAATGTCGTAGCAGTAAGGGCGATTTTGGTGGTGCAAGTGACGACTGACGTGCTGTTGATTATAAAACACTAGTTACAACACAATTAATTATGATGCCAAAATGATACTTTGATAGCACTAACGCGTCGGTTTTCTTTCATATTTTTGAATGTGAAAATGTTGATAATAATAATAATAGAAGATCTGTGTCGTGGACTGTATATGTGGGATTAATAAAACTTATTCCCAATTCTTCTTGTTTATTTTCGGAGTTCTTTATTGTTCGGGAGCTGGATACCGACTGTGTCCCAGCCTTTTTTTTTTTTTGTGAATGACTTCTCGTAGTTGACCTTGAGAGGTCGTGACTACTTAACCGGACTTTCCTTTGGCTGCCTTAAGCGAACTCAAAGCCTCCAGCCAGGGGCGAATTTCTTATAATACTAAGCGACTGCACGCTAAGGGCACCCCCTGTGGGGTACGGACCTCGGCTTAGGGCGTCGCTGGGGGGAGGACAGCAAGGTGGGACAGGCTGGATCTGGTTAGTATTATTATTATTAATCGCGGAAATTAAAACTACAGGCTCAGCTGCGGCGCGGGCTGGCACTTCGTCGAGCAAGGGTCGGGGGGGACAATTACTTCGGGAGCGAGGGATCTCGGCGGCGAGGTCGGAACGTAGGTCGGTGTGATTTGTGCACTGTACTCGTTGCCCTACTGCTTTCCTGGAGGAGGGTAATGGGGTCATCGGGGTCGATGAGAGTATGCCTTGGACGGCGAATAGAGCTAATGGTGGAGGGCCTATAACTGGCGGCCTGCACAACCAGAGGGTTGCGGTGGGTGGCGGCGGAGTCGAAGAAGCGCTTCGTGATGTGCTTCATGAACTGCTTGATGGTGGGGATTTTAAGATCGAGATGGAGGATCTCGTTTCGGACGAACCAGGGGGCTCCCGTTGCCTTTCGGAGGAAACGGTTTTGGAGGGACTGCATCCTGTGGATGTGGTGGGGCCTAGCATGTGCGAAGACTGCACAGGCATATGTCATGATGGGACGGATGCACGCTGTGTAAATACGCAATTTGCCCTTAAGGGACAATTTGCTGCGCGTATTTAGGACGGAGTGTAGTCTACCGAGAGCGAAAGCGGCACGCGAACGCACCTGCTTAATGTGCTCTGAGAACGAGAGATGGTGGTCAAGGGTCACGCCTAGGTATTTGGCTCGCTTCTCCCAAGGGATAGGCTTGCCGAACATGGTGAGCAGTCGGGGGGGGGGGGGGGGGGGGGATTAGGTTTCTGCGCTGTTTGGTGAAAAGAACAGCCTGACTTTTGTCGGGATTGACTTCGATTCTCCACTTTCTAAACCAAGCGCCAAGCTTGATGACTTCGGTCTGGAGAGTGCGAGATATATGGTCGTGGACTAACCCGGTGTAGTAGATGGCCGTGTCGTCTGCGAACAGAGCCAACTGCGCCTTTCTACTTTTCGGGATGTCGCTGGTGAAGAGAGTGAAAATGAGAGGGGATAGTACAAAGCCCTGAGGGACGCCTGCACGGATAGGGTGAGGGGAGGGTAGCGCTCCTTCGATGCGATAGCGGAAGGTGCGGTTTGACAAGAAGTCTCGTAAGATGAGCACGAGACGATTGGGCACACCGAGTTTGTAGAGCTTATATAATAAGCCGTTGTGCCAGACCTTGTCGAAAGCTTTCGCTATGTCGAAGAATACAGCACCGGTCGTAAGACCACGTTGAAAGCCGTAGCTTATGTGTTCAACGATGCGGTGGACCTGTTGGCCAGAGAATGTTGGGATCTAAAACCGAACTGCTGGTCGGGGATGAGGCCCTTTGTTTCCGCAAAATATCTGAGGCGCTTTAAAATAAGCCTCTCATAGACTTTGCCGAAGACATTGATCAGACTGATGGGCCGGTAGCTGGTGGGCTCCGTTTTCGGTTTACCGGGCTTCGGTATGCCGATGACGGTGGCCTCCTTCCACTCTTGTGGGAAGATGTTATTGCTCAGGACTCCATTGAAGATGGTGGCCATGAGCATTGTGAGGTGAGCGGGGAACAGTTGGAGCACCCTATTGGTGATTCCGTCTGAGGTTTTTGCGAGGTTTTAGACCCTTGATGATATCATGCACTTCGTCTGGAGTGACGGGAGGCAGAGGATAATCAGGGTCTTCAACGGGCGGGGGGGAGGCTCTATGTTCGACTTCCGCGTCGCCCTGGGACAGGTGAGCTTGGTCTACTGGTTGAGAGCTAGGTGAGCATTGAGCCTCAAGACTATCGGCTAGGCATTCCGCCTTGTCGACGTCATCGAAAGCGATGGTCTTGTCGGATGGTCTTGTTTGTTGAGACGACTCCTTCGGATTTGAGTTTCCTCTGAAGGTCCCAGAAAGCTCTAACTCGCTCAGCATCTTGTCCCAGCCGGCGTCACGCAGCTCCGATAGGCGTGTCTTTACAGATCTCTGTAAATAGCGCATATGGACTTTGTTCGCGTGGTTGGGAAAGTTACTGTACGCACGGACAGCCGCGTTCTTCTCATTCAACAGTTCGCGCACATCGTCTGGGAGCTTCCAGCGATGGTCGTCCATCGCCGGAACCTCCCTTGAACAGTCGTTCAGGACTGATTGTACGTGTTCCGTGAATAAGTCGATCGCGGCTATCGTGTCAGCGATAGAGTAGAAGTGGTCGGGAATGGAGTCTAGTCGGGGACCTAACGTGGTGGATTTCAGGCAGTCGCTTAGTTTCCTCCAGTCTGTAACTAATTTGGTGAGAGGGGGTCTGTCAGGGTCGTGGAGACCTAGACGTGGGGCCAGCTTTACGACAACTGGACGGTGGTCAGAGGAGAGTTCGTCGAGCGCCTCTATAGAATCCAACCGTAGGTTGCAACTCCTCAGAAGCGCTACGTCAAGTACGTCGGGAGTATGGTTAGGGTCGTGGGGAAAGTGAGTGGGAGTCATCGGGGCGATGATGTCGAAGTTGAGGATGGGACATAGGTCAAACAGGTGTTTGCCTCTGGTGGAGATCCTGGTGCTGTTCCAGGCATGATGTTTGGCGTTGAGATCGCCCGCTATGATAACGGAGTCACTCAGACCAAGTAAAATGGAAAGGTCGTCAGAGAGGGGGGGAAGGGCTAACGCCGATGTGCAGACGGGGGGAACATAGGCCGAAACTATGATGATCGGTTGGTGGCCAGTCATGCCTAACTTACATATGGACACTTCTAAACGTGAGAGAGGGGGCGGGTCCATTGGGATACAGTGCAGGGACGTTCTATAATAGATTAAGGTGCCGCCCTTGTGGCATCTAGTCCTGTCATTGCGAACTATGCGATAGGCAATTGACGGGTTTCGACGGCTGGGCTTTAAAAAGGTTTCAAAATCAAAATCAAAATCAAAAGTCATTTATTCAAACTAGGCTGAAAATAAGCACTTTTCGAACGTCAAAGTTACATAAGACAGTCCCCCAAAAATGCCCGCCCGTCACCACTTCCTAGTGCTTTAGCTGGGAAGAAGAAGTGGTGGAACAAACTCCCCAGCAGCACGTCTGTCTGTTTAGTTATATAAACTTGATTTTATACAAATCGTATGCAAAGTAATTAACATTACGAAACACAAAACATTGGATTAAATTACACACTTGCCATACGTTAGCTAGCACGCGCCAGTATACCAACAAAACAATGAACAAACTGTACTCCAGCAGATAAAAATTTCAACATAAAAAAAACGTAAATAGAACTTAATACCTAAATAAAAGCCTCCAGGCATAAAGGGCGTGCCCGCTTACATAAGGCAATTGCTGTAGCTCGAAGTGAGAAATGATAAACTAGCCCCATCGAAGTAAAATAAGTAAACAATTACTAATAACAATTAAAACCATGATCAGCAAGACGACCAGTCACCACAAGCAGCACCCGTTCACGAGCATAACGCAAAGATCAGCCATCACCCCCCTCGCCATATTGGAGGGAAGGAGGCAACCCGATCCCCGACGCTACCGCAGGCAGTGACATCTAAGGGAGCATGACGAGCTTGCTGCCGGTTGCTCAGGCAAGAATAGTATAATCAATAGTCGAGGACGCTAGCTAACCACTTATTGCAATACAACTCATAAAACACACATTGTAATGAGTAGATTATGTAACTAATAAATTAAAATTTAACTAATTAAATTACATTGACATAGACAGGCAAATAAAAAAATAATCAATTATATGAACTCATATAACCTGTCAGTAGGAAAGCTAATTCTGGAGAAAGAACATAAACATTGTCTTGAGTTAATCACAGCGACCAACTATTCTTATCGTTTAAGTAGTCATTGATACAATAGTATGCCTTTGAACAAAGGGTGGATTTTACTTTAGTTTTAAACGCATTAAAAGGCAAATCTAGCAAAGAAGAGGGCAGCATGTTATAAAAAGTTATACCAAGCCCAACAAATGAGTTATGTACCTTATGAAGCCGGTGAAATGGAGCTCGTAATTTGTCCTTATTTCTGGTGTTAATATTGTGAATATCACTATTTTTAGTGTATAAGTGTATATTTTGCCTAATATACAAGATGTTGGCGAAGATGAATTGTGATGCCACCGTGAGAATACCAACATCTTTAATAAAATCTCTCAGAGAAACTCTGGCACCAAGCTGGTAAATAGCTCGAACAGCTCGTTTTTGAAGAACGAATATATTTTGAATGTCAGCGGCTTTGCCCCACAGCAGAATACCGTAGGACATAACGCTATGAAAATAACTAAAATAAACTAATCGAGCTGTATCAACGTCAGTGTATTGTCTTACTTTTCTGACGGCGTAGGCGGCCGAACTGAGCCTGACCGCTAGGCTTGATATATGAGGGCCCCACTGAAGTTTGGCATCTACTGTTATACCAAGAAAAACTGCCGAGTCTACAGTTTCAAGCACCCCATTATCTAAGACGATGTTGGGACCTAGATTCCTAACATTTGGCAAGGCAAACTTTATACATTTCGTTTTCTTGGCATTGAGAACTAGGTTATTCGTCGTAAACCAATCCGTGACCATTGAGAGTGCACTGTTTACGTCATCAAAATCTTGTCTATTCCTGTTTACTTTAAAAAGAAGTGAGGTGTCATCTGCAAACAATACAACGTCACAGATACCCTTTAAATAAAATGGTAAGTCATTAATATACATTAAGAATAAGAATGGACCCAGTATTGAGCCTTGAGGTACACCTAACTGAACTGGTAACCCGGAAGATTTTACACCATTCACATCTACACATTGGAACCTATTATGTAAATAAGAATTTATTACTTTGAGAGCTTCATTTTGGACACCATAATGACACAGTTTACGCAAAAGCGTGTCATGGTCCACGCAATCAAAGGCTTTGGAGAGATCACAGAAAACTCCAATAGCATTTTGCGAGTTCTCCCATGCGTCGTTTCCTGTAAGAGGAGAATATCAATTTGGTGGTCGCGGAGGAACACAGCGATTTCATCGCGTTGTTTTAGCATGCCATTGGCATTAAAGAAACCTAACTTTAGGGATCGGGGTTTAGTACGGGCTTGGACTCGTATATCCATTACTGGGGGGGTTTCGCGAAGTTTTCTAGGGCTTGCGTAATCTCGGGATACGCATGGAAAATTCGCTGGATCTGAGCGAGATCGCAGGAATTTCGGGCAGCAACGAGTTCGTTGGCCATTTTACGCGCGCGGGGCGTAAAGAATAACGCGAAGGTCCCAGAGATCAAGCGAACGGATCTACTGGGATAGACGGACCGACCACTGGAGTGGTTGAAGCGGCGACGGGCCATGGCGCAGCGGTTGCGGAAGCGGCCATGGGAGCGGGCGCGGGTCTCGCGGGTTGTACGGGTACGGGCGCGGGGACGCGGATGCGGGGATCCATCAGCGGTCTGATGGGAGGCGGAGTGGGTCTCGGCTGAACCATAGCAGGGAAGGCCTGCTGGTGGTTCAGGAGGTTCCAAGGGCTAGGCCTTTGCGGGCTTAGCCTCTGGGGGAGTTGCAAGAGGGTCTGTGATGGGGGAAGAACCCATATGATGGGCACTCTCTCTGCTGGCGGGCGTCTGCACGCTTCACCAGATTTGAGGAAGAAGTCTTGGGGGCCATACGACAGCCACGGTAGTTGGCTGGGTGCCCAGCCTCACCGCACAGCACGCAGCTGGGCGGCTCGGTACAAAGTGACCTGTCTTTGGGGTGGGGGCAGTCGGACGTGCCATGCTCACCCAGGCACTTGACGCACCTGGGTGTTGCATGGCAGTTCTTCTGCGCATGCCCGTAGAGCTGGCAACGGTGAAATTGCCCGACGACGCCGCTCTTCCTGGGCTTCTCGATTACGAGGCCCGTGAGACGGCAGATATTGGAAACTTTAAAAATAGGGTGATGCCCTTCTGACGGGGGGCATACGACGAGGACCATGTCGTACGCTGAACCCCCTGGCGCGGTGCATGCGGTGCACTTCGTCCACGGGGACGCCCTGGGACACAAGGTCGGCCTTGATTTCCGCTGTGGGGATTTCCTTCGGGATCCTACGGATCACCACGCGGGTCTGGCGTTCCTCGGGGAGCGAGCAGATGTGGTACACCTCTCGCCCGGAGAACCCTGGTTAATTCCCGATAGTCACGGGACGTCGGGACAGATATTTTAATACCCTGCTGGGTAGTAGTGGCTTTCGAAAAGCCGATTTTTAGGTCGACGCACCATTTGGATACGTCTAACCATTTGGACTTATCCTGCAAGATTACAGAAGGGGGAGGGGGGATCTTTTTGTGGCCGGAGTGGCCGGAGTGTCCTTAGCGGACGAAGCGGTCGGGGTGGGGATAGTGGCGGAGGGCGCCACAGAAACTGAGGGAGAGGGGGTGGAGAGAACCTCCGTGGCGGCTATTTTGGTCGCCTGCGAGGAGGTCGCCTTCCTCTGCTTCCTCTTCTTCCCCTTTCCGGTGACGGCCACGAAGCCGTCGTCCTCGGAAGAGGGAGCAGAGTGGGCAGATGAGAATGAGTTGACAGACTCGACATCGGAGTATGAAAATGGGGTCGGCCACCTCTTGTCGTGCGACAAGGGTTCCTCAGTGTCCATAGACACTGACGGGCTAGGAGGGATGGTCACAGTCGCGGCCGCGGGGGCCAGGGCATCGCTGAAGTTAGCGATGGAGTCGGTGGATAGCGGCTGGCTAAGAGCCGTAAACTTAGCGCCATACTTGGCGAGGAAGTCTGGTTCCTTAAATAGGACCTCTTTGAAGAACGCCAAGATAGAGGCGTACTCCCTGACGGGGGAGAGGGGGACTAGTGGGGCGAAATTTTGGAAATTGAATTCCTCCTAATATAGACCTAACGGCCCTAAACCTAACTCCCCGGGTGGATAGGCCCGGGGATGAGTCGCCCTCCCTGTCGGGTGCAGACAGGGAGGTGTGTACCTAATTGTGAGCCCTAACGACACAGGATTGGCTCGTGGCTACTTGAAGTCAAAACCATACTGTTTTATTTTTAACCGCGCGGACCGCATATAATTAGTTTTCCCTGTGTGTGTACAGGCCGCTCCACAGTACCTGTGCGGACACAGGGGGAGCCCACCGTGCCGCCCGGTGTTCTACACCAGCGGTCGCGGAGGCCACGCCCCTACGATGCCGAAACCCGGCAAGCGCAGCTCGCTGGGCCACGATGCCGGGTCCCCGGAGGACCGTCCGGCGCTTGACCGGGCGACGTTGCTGCCGAATATCGGCGACGCGTCGTCCGGTGCGCCGCCAGCCAGACCACGACCACCAGCAACAAGCAGAGGAGGAGGAGAAGGAAGAAAAGGGGGGGAACCAGTGCCTCGGCAGCTACCGGCCCACCGACGTCATCGGCGCCTGCGCGCGTTGCGCCAACGCCGTCGTCGAGCCGACAGCACGAGGTGCCTATCCGCCCCGCCGCGTTCCGCCCGGTACCCATACAGGCCCCGGGGCCGGCTGCGCACCAATCAGGCCGCGCGCCGCAAGCGCGCGCCACCGCGCCACCCGCGCGGGCGCCCGCGTTAACTCGCGCTGCACCCGCTGCACCCACGCCGCACGCGCATCCCGCGCCTCCCGCGTGCGCCCCTGTGCCATCCGCACGCCCGCATGCACCACCCGCCCGTACCGCGGCACCATCGCTGCGATTCGCGTCGCCGCCCGCGCCCTTTGGCGCAACGCAGCAGACGTCGCTTATTAAAGCTGTGCCAGCTCAGCGCGCCGCCGCAGCCGGTTCCCGCCGCATGCTGGCGGGACCGGCGGCGACTGAGAGTGAGCAGCCAGCGAGTGCCGGCCCATACTCTAGGCCAGCACCGCCGACTACAAGGGTGCCATCTTCGCCGGCCCCCCACGCAACGTGGCCTGCGACTCACCCGCAGTGCACGCCCACGACCACCAGCAACCAGCTGGTAAGTCGCAGCCGGTTCCCGCCGCATGCTGGCGGGACCGGCGGCGACTGAGAGTGAGCAGCCAGCGAGTGCCGGCCCATACTCTAGGCCAGCACCGCCGACCACAAGGGTGCCATCTTCGCCGGCCCCCCACGCAACGTGGCCTGCGACTCACCCGCAGTGCTGTCGACATGCTCGTCACGTGTGGGATCGAGCATGTCGCTGGCATCTATGGACTCGGCCGCATCCGGTCGCGAGGACATGTCCCCAGACACGACCCCGCGATCCAGACAGCGGCCCACCGTGGGAGGAGCCGCCGACGCCGCCGACGTCACGACCAGAGGTCTGACGTCACCAACACCGTCGCTGGGGTTCGACTACGAATTCCAACTCGAGGCCAGACCCCAGCGACGAAGGAGGAGCTCCGGTGAAGCCGCGTCGGAGGAGGCGAAGCGCTACTGCCTCGACCCGCCGCGACCACAGTGCGATAGCGCGCCGCGGGGTCGGGGTGTGCAAGCGTCGCCTACCTTCTCCGATGCGGTACGCCGAACGCCCACACCACCAACACCGGCAATATCAGCCGCAATTACATTCTTCGACATTTGGTTCGACAATTTTTAGTCGAAGGTGTTCTCTATATATAATAGATATGTGTGTTAAGCAACCTGAAGACTGCGCAAACACGATAACAAGGAAGTTCCATTAAACATTTTAGGACATAGTCCTCCATAATAGTAATAGATTTTCCGTGGAATAATAGTGCCTTTATAACGAGTGGGTGACACTTACTTATGGATGTTTTAGTTAAAAAATATCTCTCAGTGGTGGTGATATGATTAAAAGGTTGTCCGCAAACGAGGCTTGTGTAGCGAGAATTGTGTGGAGTGTGCATGGGTGAAGAGTATATTTAAAAAAAACATGAAGATGCATTTAAAAAAATATTACTAAGCATATCAAATAATAGTCATTCAGAGACTCTTAATTTTTCAAGATCATTGACATTAGTTATCCGAATCTGAGAAGTGTCTACATTTTTCTTAAGGTACACAGGTGATGTACACATTTGAAGTCCAGCAAAAGGTGTATCCATAGCTCTTCTTAAACATTCGTGCCTTGTAATATAGTTTTTGCGTCTTTTGGGTAAGAGTTTCCGAAATATAAATTGGCTTTAGTGGGTAATCACGGTTAATGTACGTTGTGTTAAGCTTATTTCCTTTTGTTTTGGACTTGTTGAAGCTTTTAACCTCTCGTAGGACACTTTTTTTTGTAAGGGCTGTGATAAACTCAACAATGACAGGATTGGAGCCATCTTTTGCCGGAACTCTAGAAATGTCCCTGATTGTGGAGCAATCAATTTTAAGGCCCACAGTTTGCCCAATTTTGATGACATCGTTACATAAATGGTCTTTCGTTTCTCCATGGGTTTTTGGTAAGTTTCGAATTTCGATTCCAGTTCCACGTAACTTACGTTCCTGAGTTTCAAGTTTTTCTTCTAATAGTTTAATAGTATTTTTGTCTTCAATCCTTTCAGACTCGAGTTTCAGACTTGATATTTTTATCAAGAACTCGTTGTACTTTTTTGATATTAGCTCAACGCTATTTCGTAGTTCAACGTTTTGAGCATTTACTTCTTTGATAGTATTGTTTAGGTCCTGGAAACGGGCTTCTTGTTCGTTAGAGAAGGTGTCAAACATCTCCTGGATAACCGTAGAGAGGTCACAGTCATTTCCGTCGAACTTATGTTTCTTTCGCTCTGTTATGTTAACTGCAAGTTCACGGAGATGAGGTTCTGACTCACAGTGTTGCAGGTCACTGGATGGAGTTAGCGTTATAGCTGACTTATTTCTTTCTATTGACCTTAGCAACCGGTGCATCAGCTTTTGGGGATGCGGGGGGTGTTCGGTTTAGCGGCATTGCGATATTGACTGTACAGTTAGGTTACCAGGAGAGTATGTGTTTGTTAGAGCTCAACTTGCTTTGGAGTGAGAAAGGAACACAAAGTCGAGGAGCACTCTTCACCGACGGACGTCAATAGTGGTGAGCAATACTGGGGTACCAGGAGCGCATAGATACTGCGGAGGCAACAGTAGCGGCGACTCTGCGTCACAGTTAGGGCGGGACTTTAGCGAGCAAGCGAGATAGAGGCACGTACCTTCGTGTGACGTTGGTGGTGGGCGGGCTAGCGCGGCGGTGAGACGGCAGGATGATCGTGCGCAGGGAGGCGGGGCTTCTATCGCTGTGCTCGGCACCAGGATGAGTTGGAGACGTGCGTCGAAAATCTCTTGCGAGTTCTGCACTCCTATTTTTTACTTCGAATTAAAATAGTTAAAAAATGAATTTAATTTTGAAATAACAACTGTACGATAACTTAAAACACGTCTGCTCGTATTCGAGATCCGGAGGGAAGGGGTACAGATATCGGCAGTAGAAAACATCCAGAGGCTGAGGAGCTGGCTGAAAGGAGAAGCAAGAGACGCCGTGGCCGCCCTCCTGGATACGGCCACCGATCCGGACGTCATCATGAAGACCCTGGAGCAGTGCTTCGGAAGACCTGAAGTAATAATCGACCAAGCACTGGAAGACCTCAAGAAGCTGCCGAAACCGGGTACATCAGTAGCTGAACTGAACAGTTTCGCAATCAAGCTGCAAAACATCATCTGCGTGCTGAAGACGATTGACCGAAGGGGCTACCTCTTCAACCCTTTGATGAGAAGTGCTGATGCGAGAAGCGGACAGAGCACTACACTACACGTACACGCCATCTACGAGCACCGCAAGTCAGAAAAAGGAAACTCGACCTACCGTGACATTGAAGAAGAAGGCGAGCGTTTTCACCACGACCGGGGCAACGGAAGAAGAAAAGGACAACTGCCCCAAATGTGAATAAGCTCACGTCCTGACGCAGTGCCCCAGGTACAAGGCACTCAATACGGATGAGCGATGGATCTTCGTCAAGGCCAACGAGATATGCTTCAAATGTGCCCAGACGCGACACAGATGTATAAGCTGCAAAGCGAAGCCGTGCGGCATGGACCAGTGTCACCCCCCGCATCATGCGACCCTTCATCAAGTAAGAGAAGCCAAAAAGGAAGACCCGAAGCCAGCTGAACCACTGAAAGAAGAAGCGGTGGCAAAAAGAACGAACGTTGGAAGGGCCATGGGAAGGTTGGAGGGAGTGTCCGTAGCAGTACGACCAACTGCCGGACCACGTATAGTCCTGCTGAGAATATTTCGGAAACTCTTACCCAAAAGACGCAAAAACTATATTACAAGGCACGAATGTTTAAGAAGAGCTATGGATACACCTTTTGCTGGACTTCAAATGTGTACATCACCTGTGTACCTTAAGAAAAATGTAGACACTTCTCAGATTCGGATAACTAATGTCAATGATCTTGAAAAATTAAGAGTCTCTGAATGACTATTATTTGATATGCTTAGTAATATTTTTTTAAATGCATCTTCATGTTTTTTTTAAATATACTCTTCACCCATGCACACTCCACACAATTCTCGCTACACAAGCCTCGTTTGCGGACAACCTTTTAATCATATCACCACCACTGAGAGATATTTTTTAACTAAAACATCCATAAGTAAGTGTCACCCACTCGTTATAAAGGCACTATTATTCCACGGAAAATCTATTACTATTATGGAGGACTATGTCCTAAAATGTTTAATGGAACTTCCTTGTTATCGTGTTTGCGCAGTCTTCAGGTTGCTTAACACACATATCTATTATTTTATTTATAGCAACTCATGTAGTGTGGCACCATTTATGGTCATGAAAAAATATTATAAAGAATTGAACTTTATCAATAACATTCAATACTCTTAATGATATGCCGGCAGACATAGACAGGGTGACAGTCTCACACTCGCAAACTCGCGATATTGACGAATGTCACAAGCTTATAAGCCCATCGTCGGACCACCTTCTAATACTAACTCAAAACATACGCAGCATCAACTGCAATATTCCAGGACTAGAAATTCTACTGACCAGACTAAAATTGGACTGCGACATAATCATACTTACTGAATACTGGCTCTCATGCACATCAGTCATTCTAGACCTATCTGGCTATCACTTTGAGACAACTAAAAATAATCCGAAACAAAATGACGGTGTGGTTATTTATTTTAGAGAACACCTTCGACTAAAATTTGTTGAACCAAATGTCGAAGAATGTAATTGCGGCTGATATTGCCGGTGTTGGTGGTGTCGGCGTTCGGCGTACCGCATCGGAGAAGGTAGGCGACGCTTGCGCACCCCGACCCCGCGGCGCGCTGTCGCGCTGTGGTCGCGGCGGGTCGAGGCAGTAGCGCTTCGCCTCCTCCGACGCGGCTTCACCGGAGCTCCTCCTTCGTCGCTGGGGTCTGGCCTCGAGTTGGAATTCGTAGTCAAACCCCAGCGACGGTGTTGGTGACGTCAGACCTCTGGTCGTGACGTCGGCGGCGTCGGCGGCTCCTCCCACGATGGGCCGCTGTCCGGATCGCGGGGTCGTGTCCGGGGACATGTCTTCGCGACCGGATGCGGCCGAGTCCATAGATGCCAGCGACATGCTCGATCCCACACGTGACGAGCATGTCGACAGCACTGCGGGTGAGTCGCAGGCCGCGTTGCGTGGGGGCGCCGGCGAAGATGGCACCCTTGTAGTCGGCGGTGCTGGCCTAGAGTATGGGCCGGCACTCGCTGGCTGCTCACTCTCAGTCGCCGCCGGTCCCGCCAGCATGCGGCGGGAACCGGCTGCGGCGCGCTGAGCTGGCACAGCTTTAATAAGCGACGTCTGCTGCGTTGCGCCAAAGGGCGCGGGCGGCGACGCGAATCGCAGCGGTGGTGCCGCGGTACGGGCGGGTGGTGCACGCGGGCGTGCGGATGGCACAGGGGCGCGCGCGGGAGGCGCGGGATGCGCGTGCGGCGTGGGTGCAGCGGGTGCAGCGCGAATTACCGCGGGCGCCCGCGCAGGTGGCGCGTTGGCGCGCGCTTGCGGCGCGCGGCCTGAGTGGTGCGCAGCCGGCCCCGGGGCCTGTATGGGTACCGGGCGGAACGCGGCGGGGCGGATAGGCACCTCGTGCTGTCGGCTCGACGACGGCGTTGGCGCAACGCGCGCAGGCGCCGATGACGTCGGTGGGCCGGTAGCTGCCGAGGCACTGGTTCCCCCCCTCTTCTTCTTTCTCCTCCTCCTCTGCTTGTTGCTGGTGGTCGTGGTCTGGCTGGCGGCGCACCGGACGACGCGTCGCCGATATTCGGCAGCGACGTCGCCCGGTCCAGCGCCGGACGGTCCTCCGGGGACCCGGCATCGTGGCCCAGCGAGCCGCGCTTGCCGGGTTTCGGCATCGTAGGGGCGTGGCCTCCGCGACCGCTGGTGTAGAACACCGGGCGGCACGGTGGGCTCCCCCTGTGTCCGCACAGGTACTGTGGAGCGGCCTGTACACACACAGAGAAAACTATATGCGGTCCGCGCGGTTAAAAATAAAACAGTATGGTTTTGACTTCAAGTAGCCACGAGCCAATCCTGTGTCTCAGTCTTACAATGGCCCGTCTTTTAAACAGTTCTCCCTATGTTCCGGGAGCGGGCGGACCGAGTCACACAATTTATATTTATTATTCCTAAGTGACTCTTACATGGTCCTGACGGCCTAAATCACATTTACTTTTACAAAATTATGCTAATCTGGTTATAAATCACTAAATTAACTTATTCTAAACTCTAACTACAGTATTTTTTGAAGACTTCCCTTGCTTCTAGCGAGGGTACGTTTTACGTAGTCCCGCCGCTACTTGTGCCCTAGTGCACAGATAGGATCTTATCCTAAACTATTTTATCCCAATTTTCACTTCTTATATCTATTAGAGTAACATAATACTCCCCCCTGTCTCTTGAAACCACCCGCCCGCGCGGAGCAAGTAAACTAAATATCCCTAATAATAATAACTCACAGATATGACAAGTCCCCACTTGCTCAAAATCGGTAGCGCTCTAAACCTAGGTTCGAGTCCCACTATGGGACGCCCTTAGCTGTACTACCTAATTCTTCCATTTTTTTTTTTTTGCTAGTTGAGAGGCCCTTCTGGCCCCACCGAAGCCAGATGAAGCAGATAGAAACCAGAAGGATACCTGCAAATCAGCGCGTATCAAAAAAAAAAAAATCTTATATCTATGTGGAGGGTCAAAAGACACACAACACTGTCTCTCCACCTTGTAAGCTTGGCGTTAATTATAGTCACAAACACACAACACTGTTTTCACACTTTGAACGCTCGGCGTTCGTTACAATTTGCTTAATAGACTGGAGTGGAGTGAGCTGTCAGTGTCATCTCACTGATGCTAGGGAGTGACCAAACATTACATTTATAATCGTAATCGATATTTTAATTACATTTTTATGCTAATTCTATTGATCATTTTATATTATTTCAAAACTAGTATTTAAGTGTTGAAACGTTACTATTTAGGATTTTTTTTTAATAAAATAGCAAAACAAAAATTCAGTCAGAAACTCAATTTGGTTTTTTTTATTCCAAAAGGTTTGGTAATTTTCGCAGCCGCCATATTTCTTTTTGGATTTGACAACACTCGGCTTTAACACCGAAAACCATGAAAACGACACACATGATGACAAATGTTTGTAACCGCCATTTTGGTTTTTGGTATAAAGTTGGTAAAACCAAATTTTTGTTTGTCGCGCATTTAAAAATAAAAAACGGAATATTAAAAAAAAACTCAACTTGATGTTAATAACAGCGCCTCACGCGCAAGCACGGCGTGATCTTATCACTTCACCCGATTCTCGTAACCATAGTAACCACCCGCGCCGAAGTGAATCGGCTAGGTGAAGTGAGTCGGTAAGCGCGACGCGCAAGTGTCGTGATCACACGACCTTCACGCCACGATAACGTCATCGCAGCGCTCCGACGCGTCGCCGTGCCGTTGCCACAAATTATAAGCGACAGCGGGTAGCAGAGATTCAAAGGTGTTGGCCCAAGTAAAAATATCGGACTAATCTGGTACGAAATTGTGTCTCCTATTCTTAAGGTAATCATTTTTAATTATTAATTATGCCGCTAAATCGTACACCACCGAAGACGCCTTTTGTAGAAGCTCCGGGCCAAACTACAAGTACTACTTCTTGCTCCCGATTGTTTACTCAATCCGGATCTTTTCCCGATCTCACGACCTTAGGTCAAGATAGTAACATCACAAACCGTCTGAAGCGTAAGCGTGACGACTGTGATTGCATGCCTCGTCTGGATGAAATTCGCAACTTACTATCAGCGTCTACTGCCAAGTCTGAACAGAAGTTCGCGGCATTACAGGCCTCAATCTCTGAAATTAGTGCTCGGAACGCAGGGATACTAAATTCAATGGAATTTATATCTAAGGATTACGACGACTTGAAAATAAAACTAGCTCACTTAGAGTCTGAATGAGAAACCGACCGCCGCTATATCCATGAGCTGGAAGAAAAAGTGGACATTATACCTAGAACGACAATTATACTCCACTAAGGTTGAAATAATGTGCCCTAGAAACAAGAAGAAAGTAAGGAAAGCCTCCACGTCATTGTTACAGAGGCAGCCAACGTGATTGGCACTCCGATAAATAGCAACGAAATAAAAGATGTCTTTCGTACAAAAAAGAAAAACAACACTTCCACAATTACAATTGACTTTATTAGTTCAATTACCAAAGACATTTTCATAAAAAAGTCTCACAAGTTCAATAATGCTAATAAGCAAAACAAGCTGAGTACAACACACCTAAAACTTGACGGACCCAGCAAACCCATATACATATCGGAAAAACTTACGCTCAAAACTCAACGAATTTATTATTTAGCCCGCCGATTTGCTGAAGATAATGTATATAAATACTGTTGGACCTCTTATGGGAAAGTTCCAGTGCGAAAAGCGGATGGCGAGCAACACGTCGTTATGAAAACCGAAGCAGACCTCGACATTCTCCGGCTAAGTAAATGACTAATGTCTGGGGTTAGTTGCCTATCTAAAATACTAATTATGTCTAGCTTGTTGTATTTAAAATATTTATCTTCTTATAGTACTTTGTTATTTTGTAAGCCTAAACTACACACAAATTTAATCACACACACATACATTTCTGAAAGGAGGATCACCCAGCCTCCATACATTTTTGGGCTAATTTTGAAAGTGCCAACTAAAATAAACTTAATATTTTAATAGAGAATAACAACATAAGCGCTATTTATTATCACACTAAAGTTCTAAGTCAATTCAGTGAGATAATATTTAAACTTAAAACATCTAGTCAGTTTGTGGAATAAAACCTTTATTGTTATATTTCTCGGAATAATGTGCGAGTCAGAATGTAAAAAAGGCTACCTTTTTTGCGCCTACTTACCTGCGTCTGCGTCACATGCTATCTCGCTCGCACTGACCACGCGGCGTTCACCGCGTGGCGCTCACCACGCGGCTAGCCTTTAGTTCTCCATGCAACTTCTGTTACATCGGACGACTACTGTGCTTGTGCTGTGCTCCCAGTTTTATCATTATTTTGTTACTGCTATTTTTGTTATCGTGTTATTATTGTTTTTTATCGTGTTATTGTTGCTATAATGGCACAAATGTTGTGTATCAACTGTCGTGAACCATGTGAAGGTCGAAGAACTTATACGTGGACTTCATGAGAAGAACTGCACAGCGACATGGCGCAGATCGTTATCGAGGGGCTGGTTGCGAGACAGGTAACCATTTTATATTTTTTAGTAAAACTCAATCTAAATGGTAGTAACTCCATACCATGCTATTCTCTTTCCAGTTGCACGCATAATGAACCTACACCACTACTGGGCATAAGTCTCGTCTCCTCTTTGAAGTTTTTTAATCATTGTAGTTTATACTTAAAGGCTTTTAATCAAAGTAGGTATTAAATCATTTTTATTTATTATTATTTTCAGGAAGAACCAACGGACTTCATTTGCCGTCCATGTTGGCAAAGAATTGAAAGAACTTTTCAACGACGAGTTCGCCACATAGTGTGGTTGTTCTTCTGATCGGACGTTACAATCTATTGATACCAGAAAATGCTCGCGTGTGTCAAGAACATCTGGAGCAAAACCTCTGGCATACACTTCCTCTACAGGATAATCTCGTGGAAGATTTTACGGCCTCTGAAATAGTGAGCGCTCTAACTATTATGCGAAATCAAATAACAACAGATATATTCAACTTTGAACAATATGAACTTATAAATGCAAACGAATTCCACACTTGGATTGGACTTACCCATGAACAGTTTTCCAATTTACTGGACAATACCTTCAGTTTAAATAGTAACTAACACAAAAAAACTATACTGGGTGCAATATTAGTGAAGCTTCGAACAGGGGATTCTAATGCGAGGCTCGCTTTAATTCTAAGAACAAGCGAATCCCGTTTTCAACGATTATTGACCTTAGATCGTGAAGCGTTAATTCGTGATTTTGTTCCTATACACTTAGGATTTGTCCATTTAAATCGACAAGATGTAGCACAAAGGAACTTATACCACTACTTACCAGAAAACGTACACACAGCTATAATCGCAGTATATCGGTCCCCATCCTATTTAAACCCTACTAACTTTTACTCTAGTTTGAGTGAAATAATAACATCTGTTAAATTCCAAAATAACATCATGCTTATAGGTGATATTAATATTGATATCAAGTCCCGCAACACTGATCGTCATGCGGACGATTATTTAACCTTTACAGCAACGCATGGCTTATTGCCTGCTCACACTCTTCCGACAAGGATAAATAGCTGTCTGGACCATGTCATGATGAAGACTAAATCCCCTGCAAAGTTGTCGTGCTGGACACCCACATTACTGATCATCTTCCCGTGGCTATATTCCTGGACAGAAATAAATCAATTGGATCCCCAACGAAAAATACTTTCATCCGATATGACTATGAAGCCATAAAAAAATTAAATATGTAACCTTGATTTCACTCCTATTCTTAATACTACAGACCCAGATCTAGCAACCAACATTTTAATTTCTGACATTCAAACTGCCATAACAAGACATACTAAAATGTATCACACACCTAATAGGAAAACAGTTATAAAACCCTGGATGACTGCTGGCTTGGTTCGATGCCTACGTAATCGGTACAAAATGCACCGACAGGTCAGTAAGTTTCCCAACAATCTAATATTAAAAACTTCATATACGCGGTACCGCAACTTCTGTAATTCCCTACTTAAAAAACTAAAGCGAGCCTATGAGAAAACAGAACTTCTTAAAGCTAATAACAACCCGAGAGCTACATGAAAAGTTATTAAATCTATCACACACAGTAACCAACAAAGACACTCAGCTAATGCTCTGCTACAATCTTCCGTCGACCCTATCGTATCAGTAAATAATGTCAACAATTTTTTTGTTAATATTGGAACGAACCTTGCATCAACATTTAAATCTACCAGACCATTAGTTTGCTCATCGTCATCCCCGTCTCCAATTAACTTTTTAGCGATTCCATTAGTTGATGAAGCACTTGTAATGCGTACAATTCAAACCTTGCGCATTGATTGTGCTACTGGATGGGATAACATCCCAGCAATCATCATAAAGCAATCTAGCTCCATTCTGGCTCCTTTAATTGCCCATATATGTAACTGTGCCATCAATTCGGGATTTTTTCCAAAAGCTTTCAAACGTGCAGTAGTCCATCCAGTGTACAAAGGCAAAGCTAAAGACGATGTGTTCAATTATCGGCCAATTTCAGTGCTTAGCTCCTTGTCTAAAATACTTGAACAAATCCTCAACACTAACCTAACAAAATTCTTAACAAAAAATAAATTAATCGCAGACAACCAGTACGGATTTCGTTCGGGTATCTCCACAGAAGATGCTGTCTTTGATTTCACCAACACCCTGAATGACAAACTGGACACTCGCCCTAAATGCTATGGTGTCTTCTTAGATTTAACGAAGGCCTTTGATACAATTTCTATTCCCAGACTTGTAGCCAAAATGGAGCATATAGGAATACGTGGTGTCGCCCTAAATATTTACAAAGATTACCTCAGGGGACATAACCAGTCCTCGCGCACGTATGGGAGTGGCGCGAGGAGGCGAAACGCCGGGGCGTTAGTCCGCTGCCGCGAGAAATCGCGGCACAGCGGACGGAGCTCCGGCGGGATCTCATGGCGTCATGGAAAGTACGGTTGTCGCAACCCAGTGCTGGGCACGCCACGATTGCGGCGATAAGTCCCCTCTTTGAGGAGTGGCTGGAGAGGCGCAACGGCGTCCTCACCTTCCGCCTGACGCAGGTCCTCACCGGACACGGCAACTTCGGGAAGTTCCTGTGTCGGATAAGGCGGGAGGAAACGTCCGGGTGTCACCACTGTGTGGATCGCCCGGAGGACACGGTGGAGCATACGGTGGAGGTCTGCCCGGCTTGGGCAGAGCACCGCCGTGTCCTCGTGGAGGCGATCGGCGGCAGAGACCTCTCGCGTCCGGCCCTGGTTCAGGCCATGGTACGGAGCGAGAGGGCATGGGCAGCCGTCACCTCCTTCTGCGAAGCAGTAATGCTCGCGAAGGAGGAGGCGGGATGGTTGAGGGAAAGGCACGTTTCGCGCCCTCTCGCCCCTAGCCACCGCAGGAGACGCCCTGGGCGTCGGGAATCTCGGGCGGATTTCCAGCCACCGTAGGCGCGGGCGTGTGGACGGTGAGCAATGGGTAGCTCACCGTCCGGTAAGGACCAGGCCCGGGTCGACGGCGCGTCGTATTCCACGCGCGCCTCAAAGAGATGTTGTCAGCACAAAAGTAGGGGTCCACTAGGGCCGATGGCTGCTGGGGTCGCGGGAAGGTACTTATGGGTCACCGAGGCCCCCGCAACACAGGCAACAGGAAGGAATACGGGTGGGTTTTAGTCAGTAAGAGTCTGACACACCCTCCCGCTCCGCCCAGAACGGGAGAAGTTATTTGATGATTTCCCATCCTCAAAAAAAAAAAAAAAATGGTACGTAACCAGTGTGTTAAAATTGACTCCGTTTTTAGTGACGAAGAGTTTATCAGCTACGGTATACCTCAAGGTAGTATCTTGGGACCCACACTATTCCAAATATATATAAATGACCTCTGTCAATTACCCCTCATTAATTGTGATATTTTTACCTACGCAGACGACACAGCACTTTTGATATATGATGAGACCTGTGAGAAAGCTAAACATAGAGCTCACCTTGCGAACTGTTATAGACTGGCTTTCCATCAACCTCCTGACACTCAATGTTTCGAAGACTAAAGTAATTCAGTTTCAACCACCGAAAACACCTAAACCACCAACGGATTCAACCAAATTAACGGCGCATATTTGTCATGATGCCTCGCCATGCAATTGCAATTGCCTTACTATGGTGTCAAATATTAAATATTTAGGTGTTCATATCGACGAGAGGCTGGATTGGCGTGTACATACGGATACTCTATGCTCTCGGCTTCGTAAACTAATTTATTTATTTAAAGAGCTCAGACATTCGGCTGACATTGAAATAGCTTCACTTGTATATCGTTCCCTGTGTGAGTCGATTATTACTTACTGCATCCCGGTGTGGGGGGGGACTTTCAAAACTGTGATGCTTAGGGTGGAAAGAGCTCAGCGGGCTGTCCTCAAAGTTATGTATTTCCGTAAAAGGGACTACCCCACGGCCCAGCTGTACTCCGAAGCCCAAGTACTCACGGTGAGAAAACTCTATGTCCTCCGCACTGTCTTGCGTCGACATTCCACGATGCCGCTAGACAGAATTCTATCAAATCGACGGATTGGCTTTCCTATCTGTAAATCTGTTCAGTGCCGTTCTGCGCTGGCCCGACGACACTATCGTGCCCAAAGCTCCCAAATGTACAACAAAATCAACAAGAACCTATCAATTTATAAACTTACCCTGCATAAGGTCAAGCAGAGTCTTAAGGCATGGCTACTGTCCCTCAATTACGTCGAAACAGAGCAAACTCTTTCGTAACACCAATTCTACCATATGAGAGGCACTCAACTTCACCCCTTACTCGCGATCCCAATCAACCTTTCCTGAACATTCAATTCAATTTACACACGCACTTCAAGTACAAACATACTCATCCACACACACCCACATGCACGAATACATACATACATTACACTACACGCATACACACAATCACCATTACAGGGTTTCTAACAGTTTTTTACTTTTTACTTTATATTTAATTTTATTATTTTGTATTACTTTAGTCTTTTTTATTTTTTATTTCTTTGTTAATCTTATTGCATAAGTATTCAATAGTATTTTCTCCCGGGAGAGGGCACTGGCACTTGTAACACAGGTTAACCACCTAGCACTAGTGTCAGGGACTTCATACAATTTGTAACCACTTTTTATGTAATAAAGATTATTATTATTAGTATCTTTTATTTCATTATATACACATTATAATTATATTTTTAAATATTAGAATATAAAAAAAAAAATATAAAACATTTAAAAATACAAAAAAATGGTAGCCCACCGGTATTATTATTATTTCCTTTATTCCATTTATAAACATATTATTTACATTTTTAAATATTTTATAAAAATATAAAAAAAACATTTAAAAATATAAAAAATAGCAGCCCACCGGTATCGGGAACAGGTTCCAAGCTACCGGTGATCAGGGCTCCTGAGAGAGGAACCTCCTGACGATACGCGCCGTGACCAGAAGTACCGCTCTCTGTATTAAGCCCTTGATCCAGCTGCCTAGCGAGAGCCTCTTCAGGTGTTGGTTGAGGCTCTTGGCTATTATGTCATTGGCCGTCACTACTATCAGCACAATGATTGCTGTATCCACATCCCACATGTCGACAACCTCGTGAGCTAGGTCAAGATACTTAATCTGCTTATCTTTTTCAGCTTTTACGAGGTTCTCGTCATGCGGGACCGCTATATCAATAACCATTGTGCGATGCGTTAATCGATCTATCACCACTATGTCTAGCTTATAAGCAACAATAGTCCTGTCAGTGATGATAGATCGATCCCAATACAACGTAATATTGCCATTTTCGAGAACTGGATCGGGCGCATACTTATAGTACGGTACTTCCAATTCCACAAGACTGTATTTCAGAGCAAGTTGCTGGTGGATAATCCTAGCTACAAGGTTGTGCCTATGCAAGTAGTCTCCGTTAGCCAGACGAGAACAGGCAGAAATAATGTGTCGGATTGATTCCTCCGGACGGTGGTGTGACTGTTCCTAAATGACCCTAGGCTGATAAAATTTTCGTTTTTCCTAATTCTGTTAATATGAATGTTTGGGTCAGTTCCTCATATTGAGGAAAAGTCGCACCCCGCCGCCGTACGACTCTGTAGAGCTCGTCTCCAGACTGGTCACTCTCCCACCGACAGAGATAAGAATTCAAAATATGAAGAAGTCTAACGCCTTGTCTCTTGCCTTGTTGTGTTAATAGAGCAAGGAAAGGATTGAAATAAATAGTAAATAAGATTTAGGAATTCATAGTTATGAAGTTGGATGTGGTTTAGAAAGACAATAAATAATAGAATAAAGCTAAGTATATTATTATATAGATTTGTGAGTAACTCTTACGCTAGCGTAAGAGGTATTTGGTCAGGCATTACTCACACGATACTTTACATCTGTACTTGGAGTACTCAGAGCAACACTTCCATAAAGTGACGCAAGCGGCTGTTCAGCGGCATTACGTCGGCATCATGCCCGTTTGGAGACATGGTCCCTAGCAGTTCTTTCAAACTGATAAGCGTGACGAAGCGGCTTTCCCTGCGGCAACCGTGTGGACCGTCCTTGTCTAACAACGGGGCGGCTAGTTTCAGCGGCATTGCGTCGGCATCATGCTCTTAAGGAGGCATGGTCCCTATCAGTCCTTGGACTGGATATGAGATAGATGTGATTTCCCGAACCCCTGGAAGTTCACCCTTTGCACAACAAGCATATCTGCAAGACACGTGTTCATATCAGTCTAACCGAATTATTGGTTTGTGATAAAGAATACAACATTCAAGAATTACTAGATAGTAAGAGTTGAGAATCGAAACTCAAGAATTATTAATTAATAGAGCTGTGGATCAACTCTCTTAAAGATTTATAGACAGCCCCAAAGCGCCCACCCGTCATCACTTCCTAGTGTTTGAGCTGGGGAGAAGAAGTGACGCAACAAACTCCCCAGCAACACGTCTCTGTCTGTTTAGTTACAAGAACTTTAATTATACTATCAGACTAGGATAAATATTATAATAAAAGACTCTCCCAGTCGTCGCAACAAACTCACACACGCACACTATATTAAGTACTAAATTAGTCTAATCGGGGCTTTAACCCAACTATAACTCATACTCGCTATCTAGCGACAGCCCACTCGGACATGGCCCTTGGTATTCACCAAGCCTCCTTACTTAACTCGACTAGACTCCAACGTCTGTATCTTTCCGTAGTCTTAAATCGTCTTGTTGCATTCGTCTTGGATAGTTAGGACAAGGAGGGATTACAAGTAAACAATGTCAATATAAAATAAGGTTGGGAATTCACAGGTTATGGAAAGGAATCTAATTTATCTACTTTTCTTTTGATTATGAAAGTTAGAGGACATGTCAGTAATATAAAAGGGTAGGTATGTGACACGTAACGCTTGCGTTGTAGGAGTATATTACTCTAAGTTACGTTAGTGGATTTCTTCACAATAATTACAGACCCACCCCAAGTGACGTGGGACTGCTTTACAAGCTGACAGCGTCGTGCGTGTATTGTTAGACCTGAACGCATAGGACCACTAAGGACACTGCTACGATTCTAACAAGCCACGCTCCCTAAGCTCTAGTCATGTCTTACTCAATCCTAAGGCAGAGTACTGCGAAGTTCAACTGTCATTGAGCGAGACACGTTCCAGTAATCACTGGGCGCGTACTAATGTAATGAACCCCTTATAACGGCCTAATCACCCGTTACAAAGACAATACAAAACTTGCACAAGCGTACCGCATCGTCAGTCGGTAGTAGAATTCTTTACAATTGCTCCTGCTATACGCCGAAGTGGTTATTCTAAATCGTCACTTCTCACTCTTTTAATCTCCCCCATTAGAAGATGCTTTCAATGTAATCGGCAGCCGTGCGACTAAGTCAAGCATCGGAGCGTTCCTATCTGGGCATCCAAATGTTGTGTCTCGCTAATGATAATTTGTGAGAGGCCGATAGCCAGATGTGGTTTAACGAGACACAATCCCTAGCGTTCCTTAGAACGAACTATCAATCCAGTTTAGGAAACTTGGTGAAGCCTACCCCCCTCCCAAGAGTCTGCATACATCAAGGGCAATGTAAAATATCCTGCAGTCAGTCAGTCCATAGGGATAAGATAGCCATCACTAGCATTTGGTTTGTTTGTGTTCGTAAACAATTACAAAGTAGCATTATAGCTCAAATTGGCCCTAACGAGTTGCGAGCATTAGTTCGGTTCAGCCATCCATAAGCGGTGTGACTGCCGTAAGTGTCATGTCTTGGTTGTGGTTGTCTATAGTCTGTTGGTAGAGTAGTCTACCGTCTCTTGTTAAATGTCACACCCAATGGAAGGCGTTCTCCGAGTCCCTAGAACCAAACGCTGGTGTAGGATACCTCGTTCGTCATAGAAAGGAATAAGGAGGAATAGAATAGTAAACACTCACCCAATCGTTCACAGATACACTCACTGAGATTCGCGCGCCTTACACACAACTTACATTATACTTGACTAATATAACCTAGTCTAAATCTACACTTATTATTACAATTTAACGTATTAATTAAACTGATAACACTTTCACTATCGCGATCTCTCCAAAGTAACATTGTGTCATTATTATCGACCTAGTTCTCTCTCTCCTAGTCCGGCCTAATTCAACTGCTCTTTCTCGTGGTATTTTCACGAACTCCCTAACTTAACCCGCTAGATATCACGTCCGAACCCTGTCGCGGCTCATCACCGACTCCCCTCAGCCCTACCCTTTTCCGTCCTCCGTTCCATCTCCAAAAATGACCGGAGCGTCGTCTTTTTTCCCATGCCAACCAAATACTCAGAATAGGTTTATTGCCTTTTTTGTACCATTTCTCAATTGTTTTAAGGGCCTGTTTGGGTTTTACCCGAAATCAATTTATCCCAAGCAGATGTTGGCAATAGTATTGTCCTCTGCGATAAGAAATCGAATACTTTAGTCGTATCTTTAGAATTTGTTGAATTATTGCTTTCGACCCGTCCGTTGTTAATTGTCTTAAGTCTGTTTCCCATAAAAATATAAATGGAATGCATTTCTAAAAGGTTTCACAACTCCAAAGAAATAGGATGTTTTGTTATTAATTACGGTAACACGTCGAGCTGTCAGCCCATAAAATTGAGATTTAATGTATTTGTAAGGGCCTAATATCGTGAGACAATGTTAAAATAAGAATTTAGAATAAAATATTTTGTTATTAATTAGAAGACATGACAGACAGTCACAGTGGCATGCCCGACAGATGTCAACCGTGCCGTCTTTCACAATATATTTCCGGTAGTTGTTCGTCACTTCATCCATAATCGCAAAGACAAAACCTTCGGTTTCCCCAAAGAGATCACCGAATCGCAACCAGGATACGGACGCTAAGATGTCTACATCGGGTCCATGTAGGACCCGGTAAAAGCGCCCGTGTTATTATTATTATAATTAGTATTATCTACCAACCCGCACTGGGACCGCGTGGTGGATTACGGCCCTCTCCCTCTCATTGAGAGGAGGCCTGTGTCCCAGCAGTGGAAACATTATAGGCTGATTATGTACGCGTTGGTCGGTATAAATTTACCTACCTAAAATAAAATATTAGAAAGGTACTTATTAAATAATACGCACGTTTTTTATTCGAATGGGTCATGTACACAGACACACACATCGTTTAGTTAGGTTTCCACATAGTTTGTGAGGGGTTAATCAGTTAACTGATTATGATCAATAGAATAAGCATAAAAATATTATTAAAATCTCGATTATGATTGTTGATTGTAATGTATGTAATCCTTGGTCCATCCCTAGTGTCAGGTGGGATGACACTGACAGTTCACTCCACGTTCACTTCACTTAAGTTTTCACGGTGAGAAGGTTACAGAATAGCACTGCTGGTACTTGTTGACAGGCATACATTATACATTATCATCCCATACCTAATAACACTGTCATTCGAAAACTTTGTAAAAGCCAATTAAGAGTAACCGTGGAGTTTCTTGCCGACTCTTTTCCATAGGAAACGATGAATTGGGACCGTGCATCTAGCTTGTGACGTTTCATGAGTATGTAAGTTTTTTGAAACTAAAATATTTTAATTTTGATTTTGTCGAGTTCGTTCAAGGTCATTCCATTCATTGCAAGGGTATCTATCGGCTATCCACTAGCAGGGGTTGAAAACTATTTGACAACAATCTAAAAGTACCAAAGATTTGGTTCAATCTTAAAAGCTGGAGTGACAAAATAAAATATCATACATGATCAATGAGGAGTAGTCCCATTATGCACAAAAAGAATACTTCCCGAGCAGCGAGCAGAAAAAAGAAAAGTAGCGCATAGATTTGTACAGATCATCAACCACCTAGAAAATAAAAAGTCACTCCTTAGTTTACAAAACCTTTGAGTATTCATAAAACAGTCAAAGAAAAGTATTACTGTTGCTGTGTATGCTGTAAGGCATATACATACAGATCCAAAGGCATATGTAAGAAACATTCCATCTCCCAAAACATTATCCAGCTCTGATGTGATTCTGTAATCAAAAGAAGTATTTAACGATTTTACTACATGATTAATAAACATGATTTAACAACCACTTTGTAATTTTCTTACTTGGCCAAAAACTGGTGCTTGCAAATAATAAATTTCAATTTTTTTCTAAAATCGTTATGAGAATTTTGGATCTCCCTTCGTTCCTTAATTTTAACCACGTCCTCATCACTAATGAGCCCTTCCATGGTACTCCCGAAAATTTTTAATTCCATACAAATATAACGGGTGAAAAAAATATGAAGCATATTGACAAAAACGTAGATAAAAATGACGACTGTAGTCATGAAGCTTTCCCAGATATAAGCAACGTCAAATGGGTACAAATACTGATTTTCTTTAGCAAGAATGTCGTTCTGGTAAACCATAATGATTCTAGGAAATAAATCAACAATCACAGCCAGTCAAAGGGTGTAATAGAATTCAAATCTCAATATCAGCCTTGTAGTCTTCGTGTATAGATTCAAAATCTTCTTGTGTTCTGCTGTATCAGACACTGCTTCCCAGATGTCGAACCGAAAATGTTTAAATATTTTGCCATAGAATTCTTTATTGTCATGTATTTTTCTATATTTGATCAGAATCATAAGACAGACTCCGATGTTGGGAGCAACGTTGATAATCTCGAACCCGTCGCAGTCGTTCATGCAAATTAAGCAAAGAGTGATGAGTAACTGCATCGTTGTGAGAAATAGGAGGCCATACGTGCAGTAGTAACACTATGTTATGAACTTGGATCGGCCAATGAAAGGATAAATAAAAAACTTGACGCCCATGTTACTGATGAAATCCATTTCACCCAAAAACTCTTGCTTCAAAGTATCGTACGTTTTGTATGCTTGACTCATGATTTTGAGACAGTGCTTTCTGCTTGAATAGAACTGTAAAAACACTTTATTATATTAAATCAATAGGTACATTGAAAGGTTTAAGTAAACATTGTTGCAGATCCATCCATCTAAACCATTCTATATTTCTGAAATTAGTAAAGTTGTACGAGTAAGCAATATATAGGTGTACTAGGTTATAAAATCATATTGTGTAAAGGAGCTTTTAAGTCAATCCCACTGTAATAAATAACCGGTTGTTTCCTTTGATCAAAGGTATCAAATCTATGCTAGCGTTAGTTTTATTATGCGGCTTTTTAATGATTCTAAATTCAATGTAATCGATAGGTTAAGGCCCACTTGCACCATAAATCGCTAAATGAATTTAAACGTCGTTCTGTTTCCGCCAATCGTTTAAAAATGACAGTCACAATCATCATCATCATCATCATCATCATCATCATCATCATTTCAGCCAAAAGACGTCCACTGCTGGACATAGTCCTCTCCAAGCACCGCCACTTCGACCTTCCAACGCTACGTCTTCCGGTACGCGGTCGCCACTCTAGAACCTTTCGGCCCCATCGGCCATCTGTTCTGCGAGCAATGTGCCCTTTCCACTGCCACTTAAGTTTGGCAATTCTTCGGGCTATGTCGGTAACCTTGGTTCGCCTGCGGATCTCTTCATTTCTGATTTGATCACGTAGGGAAACTCCAAGCATAGCCCTCTCCATTGCCCTTTGAGTGACTTTTAGCCTTTTAATAAGGCCCATTGTAAGCGACCACGTTTCAGTGCCATAGGTTGCCATCACTGGCAACACGCACTGGTCAAAGACTTTCGTCAAGAGACACTGCGGTATGTGGGACGAGAAGATATTGCGTAGCTTCCCGAACGCTGCCCAGCCGAGTTGGATTCGACGATTGACCTCTTTCTCGAAGTTGGACCTACCTAATTGGACTGTTTGTCCTAGGTAAACATACTCGTCCACAACTTCGAGCGTATCGTCTCCGATCTTCATGAGAGTGGGTGTAACATGGGATTCGACATGACCTTTGCCTTGTCCGTGTTCATTTTAAGACCCACTCTTTCGGATGCTCTACTGAGGTCATCGAGCATTGTACTGAGGTCCTCCATAGTCTCAGCCATGACAACTATATCGTCGGCAAACCGAAGGTGATTTATGTACTCGCCATTGATGTTGATGCCTGCCCCTTTCCAGTCTAGAACCTTGAAGACATCCTCCAGTGCAGCGGTGAACAGTTTCGGAGAGATAACTTCTCCCTGCCTCACACCTCGCTGAAGAAGGATAGGTTTCGAGGTCGTACAGACACTTAAGCACCTCGATGTACCGATAGTCGATCTGGCACCGTTGAAAGGACTGCAGTACAGCCCATGTCTCGATCGAATCGAAGGCTTTTTCGTAGTCCACAAACGCTAAGCAGAGAGGCAGGTTATACTTTTCGGTCTTCTGTATAACCTGCCGCAGCATATGTATATGGTCTACAGTGCTAAAGCATTTAAGGAATATAGCTTGTTCGGGAGGCTGGAAGTCGTCAAACCTGCGCGCAAGACCGTTCGTGATGACTCTTGTAAACAGCTTGTAGACATGGCTCAGAAGTGATATGGACATTTTTTTTGGATGGGAAATCATCAAATAACTTCTCCTGCTCTGGGCGGAGAAGGAGGGTGTGTCAGACTCTTACTGACTAAAACCCACTCGTATTCCTTCCTGTTGCCTGTGTTGCCAGGGGCTCGGTGACCCTTTAGTACCTTCCCGCAACCCCGGCAGGCATCGGCCCTAGTGGGTCGTACCTTTGTGCTGACGACATCTCTTTGAGGCGCGCGTGGAATACAACGCGCCGTCGACCCAAGCCTGGTCCTTACAGGATGGTGAGCTACCCATTGCTCACCATCCGCAAGCCCGCGCCTACAGTGGCCCGAAATCCGCCCGGGAGTCCCGACGCCCAGGGCGTCTCCTGCGGCGGCTAGGGGCGAGAGGGCGCGAAATTTTCCTTTCCTTCAACCATCCCGCCTCCTCCTTCGCGAGCATTATTGCTTCGCAGAAGGAGGTGATGGCTGCCCATGCCCTCTCGCTCCGTACCATGGTCTGAACTAGGGCCGTACGCAAGAGACCTCTGCCGCTGATCGCCTCCACGAGGACACGGCGGTGCTCTGCTCAAGCCGGGCAGACCTCCACCGTATGCTCCACCGTGTCCTCCGGGCGATCCACATAGTGGTGACACCCGGGCGTTTCCTCCCGCCTTGTCCGACACAAGAACCTCCCGCAGCTGCCTTGTTCGGTGAGGACCTGCGTCAGGCGGAAGGTGAGGACGCCGTGGCACCTCTCTAGCTACTCCTCAAAGAGGGGTCTTATCGCCGCAATCGTGACGTGCCCAGCACTGGGTTGCGACAACCGTACTCTCCATGTCACCATGAGATCCCGCCGGAGCTCCGTCCGCTGTGCCGCGATTTCTCGCGGCAGCGGAGCTACGCCCCGGCGTTTCGGCTCCTCGCGGCACTCCCATACGTGCGTGGTGAGATGGGCCTAAGATGTGTATAATTCTTAAGGAGGGTATTGTCGCCCTTCTTAAAGAACAGTATCACCACATTTCTGTTCCATGCCTGTGGCGTTTTGCCCTCGAGTATGACGGAACCAAACAGCTTCTGGAGGGCCTTGAGAACGGGTTTTCCACCGGCCCTCAGAAGTTCGGCCGTAATTCCGTCATCACCCGGCGCCTTGTTGTTTTTGAGCTGCTTCAGAGCCATCCTAATCTCGTACAAGCTGACGTCCGGGATGTCTTCGGTGTAGTGTCGGGTCAATCTAGCTCTTGGGTCGTTTGCTAGATTCATACCAGGGTTACCTGTTGACGTGTATAACTGTCCATAGAAACTCTCGATCTCTCTCAACAGCTCATGTTTGGCGGATACGATCCTGCCATCATTGGTCTTTAGTTTCACAAGCTGGCTCTGCCCAATAGACAGATCTCTTGTAAAGTCCATGGTTTCTTACAAGCCTTGGATCGAAAAAAAAATAAATAATATCATAACGATAATAAGTATAGTTATACATAGTATCCAACTATACTGACTTCACAATTGTTTCCAATTAATAAGTAAGGTAACAAGAACAATTTTTCTTGTATTACATACTTGTGGCTTAACTAGAGTTATTTCTAATATTAAATATACAATGTGATCAACAATTTTACTTTTGTACATTAATAAAAGGTTCAATATTATTTATATAATAAGATATCATTACAATTTTATTCTTAAAATTTACTTGTGATGTGATTGTAGTTACAGTATCTTTAAGTCTATTTTTATGTTCTAATATAGGTTTAATTTCTAACGTGTGAATAATTGTCCATCTTCCTTCAATAATACGAGTGGTTGGCATTTCAAATAGTATCACATGTTCATTAAATTCTAATCTTCGGAACTTGTGTCTGATGACAGTGAAGATTCTGCAACGATAAGCTCTCTTTATGATATATTTTATCATTACCTAATTTATATTTATTGTGCGGTTCACAAACGAATATGCTTTAAGGACCCATATACCTATATGGGTCCATATAGCATTGATTTTATCTCTTTCTTTATTATTTGTTAGAATATAAAAATACATAATTCCATTTTCTCTGTTTGCCTTTTTATATGGAGCATTTTCAAATAAATTACACGTCTTAATCTTTTTGGTGGGTATGAATTTATTATAGGAATCCCTTCATCACTATCTTCTTGATAGAATGTATAGTACCTTGTTGGCTTATATTTAGATCATTATTAGATTGTGTTGAATTTTGTTTAGATGAATTACTAGCATTAGAATTTGTTAATGCTAAGTCTTCTTCTAAATTTACATCTAATGAGTCACCATCAGTGTGACGAATTTCTACACGACTTAATGCGTCAGCAACATGATTATCCTTTCCTTTAACATGTTGTATTGTGAAATCAGTCTTGTAATTTTAATTTCCATCTAGTTAATCTTTGATTAGGTTCTTTTAATTTTGCTAACCATATTAATGCTTTGTGGTCTGTGCGCAATGTAAATTTTCTACCATAAATGTATGGTCGAAACTTTACAGCGCAAAGTATTCCTAATAATTCTTTTTCAGTAGTATCATATTATTGTTCTGTTTTAGTTAAAGTTCGAGACGCATAAGCTATTGGATGATTTTCTTGGCTTAATACGGCTCATAATGCTATGTCAGACGCATCAGTTGTTATAACAAAAGTTTTATTAAAATCTTGGAAAGCTAAAATAGGTGCCTTAGTTAATAAATGCTTGCATGTTTGTATTGCTTCTTTATAACGTTTTAAATATCTATAGAAGCATCTTTTTTTGTACACTCAGTGAGAGGTTTGATGATTTTACTTAAGTTTGGTACAAACTTTCTATAGTATCCTATTAATCCTAGAAATGCTCTGATTTTCTTTGTAGTTTTTGGTGTAGAACATTTTTGTATACCTTCAATTTTTTTCTGATTTGGTTTTAATCCTTCTTTATTTAATACGTGACCTAGGAATTCTATTTCTTCTTCCATAAACACACATTTATTTTTATTTATTTTAAGGTTGGCGTTTCTTAATGCTTCAAAAACTTGTTGTAATCTATTTATATGTTCTTGCTCTGTTGTTGAATAAATTATAATGTCATCTAAATATACTAAGCATATATTTCTAGCGATTCCTGTGCTAAGTATATTATTCATCATCCTTTGCAAAGTTGCTGGTGCATTATTTAAACCAAAAGGCATTCTTAAAAATTCATAATGACCATCAGGTGTACTAAAGGCAGTTTTCTCGATCGAGGTTTCAGCCATCTTATTTGGTGCTAGCCTGAAGTTAAATCTAACATAGTAAAATATTTATTGCCTTGCAATTTCGAAAACAAGTCTTCTATGTTAGGTAAAGGAAATTTATCCGATTTAGTTTTTTCGTTTATCTTTCTATAATCAATTACCATTCTCGATTTTTCGTTCCAGACTGATCTAATTTTTTAGGAATTTATGTACGGGTGAGGCCCATGGTGATTCTGAATGTCGAATTATATTTTCGCTTAATAATATATTAATTTGTCTTTTTATTTCTTCTTGTTGAATTTGTGGTAATCTAAATGGTCGTTGATAAATCGGTTCTTCACTGATTAAATTAATATGATGTTTAATTTTTGCTGTCGCACTATTTGTGACATTTTCCGTAAATAAATCTCGATATGTTTCGCAAAGTTCTTATATATTTAAATAATTATCATCTGTCATATGAAAAATCATTAATTCCCTCTCTGGCACTGTCAATTTTCTTTCTTTTAAATCTATTGTTGCATTGATTTGTTCTATCTTTTTAGTACCCATTAGAATATCATATTTATCACTAAATTGATAAATATAAAATTTCATTGGTCCTTTGTCATTTCCAAAATATTTACAGCAAAACGGAGTTTCTATTATACCATTATGATGTGTTTACACCATGTGAAGTCCTAACTGTAAAATTTTGTGGCTTCTTACATTCAGGGAAATATAATAGTTGCGCTGTTGGCGTTATAAATGATCGTTCACTACCTGTGTCTATCAATATTTTTAATTTAGGATTTTTCGTTTCAAAATATAAGGCAAATAAGATTTTACATGATTAAATTCTATGATATTTTGTCTTGTTCTAAACCCTCGTGAAAATTTTGATTATTTTCAGGAATAATATAACAATTTTCCTCAGGAACATAATACATTTCCTCGGGGACGTAGTAGTAATTTTCTTCAGTAATATTATTATATTTTTCATCAATAGTTTTAGTTTGTGAATTATTTTCATTTTGTTTTAAGTTTTCAGAATTTTCAGAATGATGATACACTTCTTTTGCTACAAATCCTCATCATAGATTAATTTGATTGGGTTTTAATTGTGCAGCAGTCTTCATTGTTATATCGTCTGATTTTTGTGTATATTGCTGTTGATTATTTTTATATAGTTGGAATTGTGGATGTTGAGGTTTTTGAAATACATTATTTGGTTTTGGGATCCAGGGTTGTCTTACAATTTGATAGAAAGGTTTATTTGTATTTATTTTATGTTGTTGCGAATTTAATTATTGAGAATTAATATTCTGTATTGATTTAAGTTGTTGAATTTGATTTATTAAGGTAATAAATCAAATTCAGGTTGGAGTAGGTAAATAGTTAGAAAATTTCTGTTTAATGTTATCAAATCGTCCTTCTGCTTCTAATTGTAACACTTTCGTAACAGTCTCATTAAAACTACAATTACTAACATATACTTGATGTAAACTATTTCTTATTCTCTTATTACATGAAAAGGTAAACTATTTCTTAAAGTATTCTGTGCAGTACTAATATAAGGTTTCATGATCTCATCTACAAGATCTTGTTTAACTATGCCATGCCTATCTGTTCACGCATCAAGCGCGTGATCATGTGGACTGACGTCACCGGCGGCTGAGGCGCGGGCGCGGGACAGACGAACCGGCGCGCGGGGGCGAGTGGTGTGCGGCAGTGGCGAACCACTTCACGATCGCACGGCAAGAACGACACTAGCGTCCCCCTTTAGCAACTTCACCGTATAGCTACCTATTTATCGTTGTCCGTTATTTTTTTTCGTACGGTGACTCACCTCCTTTGTTCTCGCGTCAGCTGTGCTTGCTACCGACCTAGCTGTGTTTTTATGCAACTTGACTGGTAATAAATCAGCTGGTTGTTCTTTTGAATTGGTTTATTTGACAATTTGCTACTTACTTACGTTTTTTTTTTTTTTGCTTTAAAATAAACCGTTACTTTTGCTTCGAATAAATTCAAGTCCTAAAGGTTTTTTAAAGTCTTTCCAATTCTGAAATTTAAGTGCAACATGAAAAGTACATTACTGTTCTTTCGTCTTCAAAGCTCATATCCGCACTACAACGGATTGATTTAGAAGGCCGCTTGAGCAAATTTGAAGCTTTATACGATGTTAACGATGCATTACAGACGGTAGTTACCAGTACTGGCTAGAATTTAGGGATACTTTCACTTCGCTAATACATAACAACAATTGTATCGATGGCATTAATAAGTTCCACTATCTCCGTGCATCTCTTAAGGATCGTGCGTCGGAAATAATCAAGAACATTGATTTTAAGGGTGACAATTATATTTTAGCATGGAACTTATTGTGTGATCGCTACAACAACAACCGCCTTTAAATTAATAATCATGTGCAGGCTCTGTTTGATGAAGAACCCTTATCGAATGAATCATCGTCTTCTTTGCGACGGCTTATAGACGTCATAAATAAAAATATACGGGCACTTAAGACCTTAAAGGAGCCGACAGAGTATTGGGACACTCTTATAATATTTATGATGTCTAGAAAATTAGATTTGAATACAAACCAAAAATGGGAAGAGCGCCGCAATGCATTGTCTGAAGCTCCTACCTTGTCAAATTTAATTTCATTTATTAGTGGTAGGGCTGATCTCTTAGAAACACTAGAGGTAAATCAAAGTAAGTTAAGCACTAGTGTGAATAATAGACAAAAAAGTTTTATTACTTCAAGTACCAAAGAAAATACGAATACCCACAAAGAAAGGATGAATAGCAACAAATTACAAAACAAATTAAATGTCCTCTATTTTCTAACGATCATCTTTTATATACATGTGATTTATTTAAACTTTACCTACTGAATCACGAATACAAAAGGCTAAGGAATTACAAGTGTGTCTAAATTGTTTGCGCTCGAGTCATGTAACCAAGAAATGTCGATTAGCTGGTTGTAAATATTGCAAATCCAGGCACAATACTCTCTTGCATGTTGAACCGCTTGAGCGCCCTTATCAAGACCCCATGCCTTCAGCGTCAAATAGTGTCGCCTTACCAATCGATACTTCAAATAGTACCGTCTTATCAGCAGATACTATACACCATACTAGTACACCCAATGTCCTGCTGTCCTCAGCTATGGTGAAGGTGGTGAGCAACAACGGTGAAAGAATCAACGCTCGAGTCCTGCTTGACAGCGGCAGCACTGCCAACTTCATGACGGAGAGCCTCTGCACCAAACTGGATTTGGTACGGCGTAATACTACCTCCACGGTCACAGGTATCAACCAACAGTCTTCCTACAGTACACAGTCTTGCAATCTAAACATTGAGTCTTTTAATGGTGACTATAGGATTAATTTGGACTGCCTAATTATACCTGAGATTACGCAACGTTTGCCATCGTCTTATATTGATATGAGGAATATTCCTATACCGTCAAACCTTCGTTTAGGTGATCCAACTTTTAATATTCCATCTGTCATTGACATCTTAGTAGGCGCAGAAATATTTTGGAGCGTTATAGGCACTACTACAATTGATTTAGGCAAGCGGATGCCTAAGCTATGTGAGACCAAATTTGGTTGGATAGTGTCTGGTTCAGTTACTCAGCTTCGTTCATCTTTTAAAAAAGGCACACATTTTTGTAATCATGCCCACTCAATCGAACAACCTGATTTGACAAGGTTTTGGGAGCTGGACTCCATCTCGCCTAAGCACACCCTATCTCAAGAAGAACGGGAATGTGAATTAAGTTTTAAGCAAAAAACCATTCGTAATGAGAGCGGTAAATTTATTGTTACTATGCCTCTGAAAGCCGATCCAAGCATTTTAGGCGACTCATACAATATGGCAAAACATCGTTATCTGTCGCTAGAACGTCACTTTCAACGGGACCCTGAATTCAAGGCCAGATATATGGAGTTCATGGATGAATACGAACGCTTTGGTCATATGAGCGAAGTTAACAACAAGTCAAGGCCTCATTCAAATAAATATGCTCAATATTTCATACCTCATCATGGAGTAATTCGCGAATCCAGTACGACAACGAAGCTGAGAGCTGTTTGATGCGTCTGCCAATACTTCCTCTAAAGTATCACTTAATGATATTCAAATGGTAGGGCCCAAAGTACAGGATGATTTATTTTCAATTTTGTTAAGATTTCGGCAACACAAATATGTTGTTACTGGTGATGTCGAAAAAATGTATCGTTGCATAGAAGTGGCTCATTCACAAAGATCATTACTGCATTTTTAGAAAAGATCCCAAAGAACCGTTAAAGACATACAGATTATACACAGTCACTTATGGCACATCATCTGCACCTTACCTAGCAACAAAGTGTATTGTAAGTCTTGCGGACGAAGCTACCACAGACAACGTGAAGTCTGCAATTTCGCGGGATTTTTACGTAGATGATTACTTGGGCGGTAGCTCGACAATATCGGGAACTATAGATCTAGCGAAACAAATTAATTCCATTCTCTCATCTGCACATTTTTTCTTGCGAAAGTGGCAATCTAATAGTCCGGAAATCCACGAAGCAATAGGAAAACCAGGAAAATCTAGTTCATTAGACTTGTCCAGTCACTCCCAGTCATCTAAAACTTTGGGCCTGCACTGGTTTTGTAATACTGACACCTTATCCTTCTCAATTAATATTTCTACAAAGGAAAGAACAACAAAGCGACACATTCTTTCGGTGATCAGTCAGGTGTTTGATCCTCTAGGACTGGTTAGCCCCTGCATTGTGGAAGCAAAGTTAATAATGCAGCGACTTTGGGTTGAGCAGTCTGAATGGGACGAGGGAGTCTCACCTGAGATAAACAAGATGTGGTGTGATTTTGTTCGTGCACTTCCCAAGCTGAACAATTTAAATATTCCACGATGGGTGTGCTGCAATCTAGCATTGGAACATGAACTACATATTTTTTGTGACGCCTCAGAAAGAGCTTACGGTTCATGCATATATGTTCGGTCAGTATGTAGTGATGGATCAGTACATGTACAACTTTTAGTGTCTAAAAATCGTGTGGCACCAATAAAGACCGTAACCATTCCGCGCCTTGAACTTTGTGCAGCGCTATTGGGTGCAAGACTGTGTACTACCGTAATAGAATCCCTGACTATTCCTATAGTTAAGCGACTATTTTGGAGCGACTCGATGATCGTGTTAAGGGTGGCTTAACATATTACCAAACCAACTAAAACCTTTCGTACGTAATCGAGTCACTGAAATTCAGGAAATTACTGCTGGAGAACGGTGGAGGTACGTACCATCAAAGGACAATCCGGCGGACCTCGTTTCTCACGGGGCGAGGGCCGATTCCATCGGTGAATGCTCGTTATGGTGGTCAGGCCCTGGTTTCTTGCAAGGCTGCGAAAGTAGCTGGCCTAATATGCCTTGTAATAGCGTGAAACATGATCTACCTGAAGTAGTGTGTCATTTCACCAATCAAGATAACACTAATATTAGTTCTGATCAATCAACTAATAATTCAATAAGTCAGTCATTAATTCACAGTAATGCAAATTGCATGGTTCGCTTTCTAGTGAAGAATTAGATAAAGCTTTAACATACTTGCTACTTAGTGCACAAGCAGAGATGTTTCCAAAAGAGTGCAATATTTTGAAGTCAGGAAAATCTCTGCCTCATAAAAATCGTTTAATTTCATTGACACCATTTGTAGACTCTAAAGGAATTATACGCGTAGGAGGCAAACTTGATAACTCACCTTATGACTATAACACAAAATATCCAATCTTACTTTGTGGTAAACATCACCTTACGAAAATTCTATGTCATATGCAACATAAAAGGTTGCTTCACACTGGTCCGCAATTATTGTTGGCAAACATGCGACTCAACTATTGGCCTCTGGGCGGCAGGAACCTTGCTAAGACTGTCGTCAAACAATGTATAAAATGCTTTAGATACAAGTGTCAAAATATACAACCAATTATGGGTCAACTTCCAGTTTCGAGAACCAACATTGAATTTCCATTTTTTAACTCTAGTGTGGACTATGCTGGCCCGGTACTGATAGCTGATCGAAAGGGTCGCGGTTGTAAGCTTACAAAGTCTTATTTATGCATCTTCGTTTGCCATGCAACAAGGGCGGTCCATTTGGAGCTCGTCACCGACCTTACAAAAGAAGGCTTCATCGCGGCTCTGAATCGTTTCACGTCTCGTCGGGGTAAACCTCAAAGTATATTATCAGACAACGGCACGAACTTTGTTGCGGCTAATAATGAGTTAAAACGAATTATTACAAACTCTGATGTTGCATCTGAAATGGCAGAGCAAGGCATTAAATTTGTTTTTGCTCCTCCTTATTCCCCACACTTTAATGGCATGGCTGAAGCTGCCGTAAGGTCCACAAAAACCCATCTTAGAAAGTTGCTAAGTCTCACCAACTTTACTTACGAGGAACTGGCAACTTGTCTATGTCAAATAGAGGCCGTTCTAAATTCCCGTCCTCTAACTCCCTTGTCCTGTGACCCATCCGATTTGTCTGTCCTCACTCCTTCCCATTTTCTAATTGGGCGAACACTCACGTCTGTGCCGTCTTCACAGGTTCCTGACAAAACCATCAGCAGTTTGGACCGCTTCAACAGGATTGAATACATCCGTCAACACTTCTGGAAGCGGTTCGCTAATGAATACATTTCCTTACTTCAACAGAAAACTAAATGGTCAGTTGCTTCAGACAGGAAGCTCGGAGAAGGAACGCTCGTGCTCATCCGAGACAAGGCATTTCCACCACTTGTTTGGGCACTAGGTCGCGTAGTACGAACCTATGCGGGCGTCGACGGCATCACACGCGTGGCAGACGTGAAGACAAAGAGAGGAGTCATCACAAGAGGGTTTAACAACATTTGCCCTCTTCCCTTCGAAGACGTCAACAGGCGGGAGGATGTTCACGCATCAAGCGCGTGATCATGTGGACTGATGTCACCGGCGGCTGAGGCGCGGGCGCGGGACAGACGAACCGGCGCGCGGGGGCGAGCGGTGTGCGGCAGCGGCGGACGACTTCACGATCGCACGGCAAGAACGACACTAGCGTCCCCCTTTAGCAACTTCACCGTATATTGTGAACTGCACTGGTGATATCAGTGACTGTGACAATGGAGCCTTTGTTGTACTAGGTACACTTTGTGGTACGTAGCCTTGTTTACCCTCCATATTATTAATAGGAAGTGGGTCAGTATCTCTACTTATACTAGTCTTAGGTTTATATACAAATTTCTGAGGTCTAAAGAGTGGAATTTTGGATAGGAATAATGCTACTCGGTGCTTACAGTACACAGCTGCTGACGACACGGAAAAACAGCATTTCTTCATTAACACTTCATTTCACTTCACTAGACTTGATTTGATTTTGACTTATTTATTTGGTAGGTTTCCCAGAGTTTAAGACTTTCGTCACGCGAAGGTAGCGAACTTGGAGGTTTTCGCCTCGAAAGTCCTCGAACTTTTTAAAACACTTTCACTTTTATCTGGGCCATACGTTGGGCGCCAGTCAAAATACTTCAAATTGAAATATTAAAAAAAAAAAAAATTTAATAGTTACACAATAATAATACTTTATGTTTAAATTTACAATTTAAACTTAATATTAACACAGCCTTTGTAACATTGTATAGGCGCGCACTCTGGCGCTGCGGCCAGCCCGCCGGTTGAGCGCGGCCCAAAGGGTCATGTCCATCCGGATGGTCCATCCTGTGAGGCAGTGAGCCTCCTTGCCGGACTGCCGCCATGGGATCTGGAGGCACAAGTCCTCGGGCACGTATGGTAGTGGCGCGAGGAGGCAAAACCACGTAAGTCCGCTGCCGCGAGAAATCACGGCACAGTGGACGGAGCTCCGGCGGGATCTCATGGCGACATGGAGAGTAAGGTTGTCGCAACCCAGTGCTGGGCACGACACGATTGCGGCGATAAGTCCCCTCTTTGAGGAGTGGCTAGAGAGGTGCCACGGCGTCCTCACCTTCCGCCTGACGCAGGTCCTCACCGGACACGGCAGCTTCGGGAGGTTCCTGTTGGATAAGGCGGGAGGAAACCCTCGGGTATCACCACTGTGTGGATCGCCCGGAGGACACGGTGGAGGTCTGCCCGGCTTGGGCAGAGCACCACCGTGTCCTCGTGGAGGCGATCGATGGCAGAGATCTCTCGCGTCCGGCCCTGATTCAGGCCATGGTACGGAGCGAGAGGGCATGGGCAGCCGTCACCTCCTTCTGCGAAGCAGTAATGCCCGCGAAGGAGGAGGCGGGACAGTTAAGGGAAATTTCGCGCCCTCTCGCCCTAGCCGCCGCAGGAGACGGCCTGGGCGTCGGGAATCCCGGGCGGATTTCCGGCCACCGTAGGCGCAGGCTTGCGGATGGTCAGCAATGGGTAGCTCACCGTCCGGTAAGGACCAGGCCCGGGTCGACAGCGCGTTGTATTCCACGCGCGCCTCAAAGAGATGTAGTCAGCACAAGTGCAGGGGTCCACTAGGGCAGATGCCTGCCGGGGTCGCGGGAAGGTACTAAATGGTCACCGAGGCCCCTGGCAACACAGGCAACAGGAAGGAATACGGGTTGGTTTTGACACACCCTCCCGCTCCGCCCAGAGCGGGAGAATTTATTTGATGATTTCACATCCAAAAAAAAAAAAAAGCCTATGTAACATAGGTGTGACCGCGACGAGTACTAGAGACTAGTAGAGACTGAACCGCCGCTCATTGAGGATGTCGCTGCGTCCCCGTAAGGGGGCGCGGCAGCGGAACCGGAGCGTCGCTCCCTGGCCACGGAGGGTTTGCAGTGGCCCGTAAATACGGAACCCCCATTAAGTGCGCCTATAGCGGTGGTTTAAAAACATAGGACGCGTGTTAACGCGTCCGTGTAACTGATTGCTATGTGTAAATCTGTAGGCTCGCCACGACGCTAGTACATTAGCGTCGCTTTCTTCACGACTCCACGGCGGTCAGTCCCCGCCAGATGAGACCCCCGGTTACCCGGGGGAGGCCCAACGAAGACGACCAGCGACAGTGGAGTCGACTCGACGTTCCTACAGAATAGATGTATAGGTCCCCGCCCACCCCGCTCTCAGATCTAGCCGATTACGGTCCGGACTAAGGGACTGTCGTGTATGTGTGAACGGCATTGTGTTGTGTGTAACACCGTTCAGTGTCTACATGCGTCGCAGCCCGCGCCGCGCCCGTACGTGTGAGTTGAATGCTTGTTTAGTAATGGGTGTCTGGTTTAATTACGTGACGCGCCTATATTAACTTAGCACACGCCACGCAATAGATGTATGTCATCTGTAGGGTTCTATTGAATCGAGTAAGCCGCGTGTAACCTGGGTGCGACTTACTCGAGGCGTCCAGTCCGGTGTATGGGGTCACTCGTCCGCTACCAGGTCGCGGGGCAGGGGTCTCGCGTCAGGGGGTCGCGTATGCCAGAGCGCTATCTGCTTGACATGGGGCCAAGCAGACGCGTCGGCACGCGCGTACGGGATGTACGCGCGTGCCGACGCGCGTACATCCCCTTCGCGAGGCGCCGCACAATCTCATCCAGGCTCTCGATCCCGAGGTCCCGCTGGATGACATCATTCCTCACGAAGCGAGGAACGTCAACTATGGTCCGCAGCGCAATGCTCTGTTGCGCGCGGAGCAACTTCCGGCTCGACTCGCTCGTGAGGGCGAACCAAGCGGAGGCGGCGTACGTCAAGATTGGGCGCACGTACAGTTTGTACATGCCCAGCTCGACGCGCGCCGAGATGCAGGACGAGAGCACAGGTTTGAGCAGGTTGCGGGCGACCCTACCCTGCGCGGTGACCCTGCGGACATGTTGCCCCATAAAGAGCCGACGGTCGATGGTGACACCCAGGTATTTGACCTGGGGCGACCAATCGATGTCGACTCCTTGTAGATTTAAGGGTGGCGAGAGGCGCGCTGATCCCGTGACCATCGCCTGCGTCTTACCCACGTTCACCGACATCCGCCACTTCGACAGCTACTCGGAAAGGAGCTCGAGCGTCGTCGTCGGCATACAGCGCGAGCATCGCGTCGGAAGTGGTGGGGATGTCGTCGGTGCAACATGAGTAACACGTCGGCGACACACAGCTGCCCTGCGGCATGCCCGCTAGCACTGGGCGCGCGCTAGACAGCGCGCTGTCGACCACCACCCTAAAGGTCCTATTGGAAAGAAAGCTAGAGACCACCTTTATAACGCGACGGGGCGCGTCCGATGTAGCCATCTTATATTTGAGGCCGTCGTGCCAACACGGTCGAAGGCCTTCTCCATGTCGAGGAATACTGCCACCGAGTATTCCTTCTTGTTAAGCGCGGCTGCGAGGTGGTGCAGTACCCTCGACAGCTGGAGCGTCGTGCTGTGCTCCGCCCTGAACCCAAACTGCTCTGGGCGTGGGGCGACGTGCGGCTGGAGATGTCGCAGAAGGAGTGCTTCAAACACCTTGGAGACAGTCGGCAGCAGCGTAATGGGCCGATAGCTCTCCGGCTTCAGCGTGTTTTTCCCCGCCTTGGGCATGATGACGCGCCCTTCCTTCCACAAGGCCGGAAAGGCCCTCGTGCGCAGTATCGCCATGTACAGGCGCGCCAGTGCCGCTACCATTCGGAATGGCAAGTGGCGCAGCACTGCGTTGGAGATACCGTCAGCACCGGGGGCCTTCCTCGGTTTCGTCCTCAGGATTTTTTTTTTTTTTTTTGTGGGTGGGTAATCATCAAATATTTTCTCCCGCTCTGGGCGGAGCGGGAGGGTGTGTCAGACTCTTACTGACTAAAACCCACCCGTATTCCTTGCTGTTACCTGTGTTGCAGGGGCCTCGGTGACCCATAAGTACCTTCCCGCGACCCCGGCAGGCCTTTCGGTTTCGTCCTCAGGATGGCGCGTCTGACTGCGCCCGGCGAGAAAAAAACGGGGTCGTCATCGGGAGCTATCGGCGTATCGAAATAGTCCCCGAAATAGTCCCCAGGTGTTTCTCGACCGCTGCGACATGTTCGGTGTCGTCGGTCGGGTTAGGGCGGAACTGACGCTCCAGGTGTTCAGCGAAGACCTCCACCCGGTCCTCCGCTACATACTTAAGCACCCCGTCGCTGTTGAGCAGAGGGCGCACCGGAGCTGGGGTACTCATGAGCTGCCCACGGCGTCGATACGATCCTCCCAGCCCGCGGTGGTGTACGCCTGTAACTCGGCCTTCACCCTCTCCGTGAGACGGTTGAGCTCTCTCTTTAGGTGTGGGCATCCTAATTGTTACCACTGCTTGCGAAGGCGCCTCTCGCGGCGATCATCGCATGTAGGTGCGCGGGCAGGGGCGGCAATAACACTCTCCCCTGCGGCTGCGTCGTAGTCGCCGCTTGTAAGGCGCTTTGTATGCAAGCATTGACGACTGTAACTCGTCGTCTATCACTTCTTGTGTGATCTGGCAGTGTAGCCCTCGGTGGACTACGATGTCCAGCACATCGGGTATATGCAGGGACACGTCCGGGTAGTATGTCGGCATCTTCGGACCGGACACCGTATAGCCGAAGGCTTCCGCGTCCGCGAAGAGCCCCTCGGTGTTCACGGCTAAACTATTCCACGCTGGGTGCTTACTATTGAAGTCACCGGCGACGATGGTTGCCTGTTGTCCGTAGCCTATAAGCGCCCTCAGCTCCCGTAGGTCCAAACGAGCCACGGGTGGCTTATAGGCGGCATACATGTTTATGTCCTCGCCGGCTATATGTAGCTGTACACCCAGCGCGTAAAACGAATTGAGTGTCGACGAGGGGAGCTCTTGATGAACGACTCTCCGCCTCACAATGACCGCCAGACCACGATAGCGGATGTTACCCTAACCCTATCTTCGGTTCCCAGGAGCGTCTCACTTATGAGCGCCACGTCGATGTCCTGTTCCCTCAGGAGGTGGCGGAGGGGGGCGACCTTTCCCTTGAGGCCGCGGGCATTCCAATGAATCACCCTTAACGACTTAGCCATGGTACAATGTTAGTAACGCGGCCAGGCCGTCAAGGATGACGGTCTCTACGTCTTGACCCTGCCTGATGGCCTTTATCAGGTCCATCAACAGCTTGATCGCGCAGGCTGTGTAATCTTTTTTTGAAGTTGTCGCTGTTCCGGCGCCAGAGGCGCCACTGTACGTCAGCGGCGATGTGATTGGGCACTTGGTTTTTGATTCTGCGACTTGCCGCTGAGGCACAGTGGCGCTAGTCGCAGCGGTGGCGTCGCCCCGCGGATGTCGGGCGAACTTTTTTTCTTTGGTTGCCGCTGCGCTATGCCGGCCGGCACCTGCAGTCCCTTCCGCTGCTCCTTGGTTCACAGCCCACGCCTGTTTTGTGGCAGGGTCGACCTCGTAAACTTCTTCCTGGGTCACCATGGGGGGTTTGGGTTTTCTGTTTTCTGCTTCCTCCGCCCCGAGGTGACGGCTTGGGGAATTGTTCTTTGTGTGGGCCCATTGACAGCCGCCATTAGAGTCGTGCCTTGGGCCTCGGGCTCCAAATTCTGTGGCCGTTCTGTGGCCGTGTATGGCCGGCGTGTGGCCGTAATGGCGACGGTCCCCGCCCGCCTATTTTTTATTTTAACTTGGAAGATGGGGCACTTTATATTACACGCGGGGTGTTTAATTGTGGTGGCCCCCACAATTAATGCAGGTGGCCGGCTCCTCGCGTGGGTGCAGGCAGTCGCGCGCCGCGTTTTCGCCTCCGCATCTCACGCAGGCGAGCGGGCGGTGGCACTGGTGCGAGCTATGCCTGAAGTGCTGGCACCGGTGGCACTGGGCGGGCCCTTTTTTTCCCCTCCATGCCTCTATTTTGACACCACTCATAAACATAAATACGGTGGTGCCATAAACAGCCCGGACGTCTGGGGTCTTCTTTAAAATGGCGTGAAACACGCAGCCGGGTCTTCCTTGTGCGTCCTTAATGTGGCGCACATACTCCGGCTGGTATCCCAGCGCCCGGAGTTCCTCCTCGATCTCCTGGGGTTCCGTGTCTGCCGGTAGTCCCCTTATGGCGATCTTCAGGCTTCTTTCCGCTGGCAGCGAATAGGCGAACCATGAAACGCCGCTATCCTTCTCCAGGCCAGTCAGGCAGCGCTGGACCCAGGCTGGTATTCGTCCTCCGTGTCGGGCGTGAAGCGGACTCCACGCCCGTAAGGACGAGCATTTGGAGGCCGGCCCAGCTTGTCGCTGCTGGCCCGGAAATGGGCGGCCCAGTTTGGTAGCCTTTCCACTACCAGCGGTGGGTATCTCAGCTTCTTCTCCTTCTTCTTGCCGGTCGCTGTCGGCGCCGTGGGAGCGCCAGGGGCGACGGCAGCGGGAGGAGCAGTAGATGCCATAAGGAGAACAGGGGGGACTTACTTACCCCTGTGGGTGTCATTTCCAGTTGCGGTGATGCCGGTGGTGTGTAGCGCACCGCGTCGGAGAATGTAGGCGACTTCGGCGCCCCCCGACTCCGCAGCGCGTTTTCGCGCTGTGGCCGCGGCGGGTCAAAGCAGTACCTCTTCGCTTCCTCCGACGCGGTTTCGTCGGAGCTCCTTCTCCGCCGCTGGCGTCTGGACTCGAGAGTGAACTCGTAGTCAAAGCCCAGCGGCGGTATTGGTGACGCCGGCGACATAGGCGCGATGTCATCATTTTCTCCCACGTAGGGTCGCTGGCCGGATCGCGGGGTCATGTCCGGGGACACGTCACCGCGACCGGAGGCGACCGAGCCCACCGAGGCCAGCGAAATGCTCGACCCCACACGGGAGGAGCATGCCGACAGCATGGCGGGCAAATCGTACGCGGAGGTACGGTGGTGCGGGCGGGGGCGCGTGGGGGCGCGCGGGTGGCGCCAGCGGGCGCGCTGGTAGTGCGGCGGTGGACCGCGCCTGCGGCACGTCAGCACGCGCAGTGGGCGCAACTGAACGCACGGGCACGGGTGCACGCGCCGGTGGCGCTGGGGCGCGCGCTAGTGGCGCGCGGCCCGGCAGGCTGGCAGTTTGTTCCGGTGCCTGAATTGGCATCGGACGGAACGCTGCAGGGCGGATCGGCACCGCGTTCTGCCGGCTTGACGAAGGCGCCAGCGAAACGCGCGCAGGCGCGGGTGTCGTCGGTGGGCCGGTGGTACCAGCTCCCCCTCCTCTTCTCTCTTCAGGCTGGCGGCGAACTTCCTTCTTCACTGGTGGAGGTCCGGCTGGCGGCGCACCGGACGACGCGTCGCCAATATTGGGCAGCGGCGTCGCCCGGTCCAACGCCGGACGGTCCTCTGGCGACCCGGCATCGCGGCCCAGAGAGCCGCGCTTGCCGGGCTTAGGCATCTTTGGGGCGTGACCTCCGCGACCGCTACGGTGGGGCTCCACCGGGCGGCACGGTAGTTTCCCCCTTTTTTTTTTTTTTTTGAGGGTGGGAAATCATCAAATAACTTCTCCCGCTCTGGGCGGAGCGGGAGGGTGTGTCAGACTCTTACTGACTAAAACCCACCCGTATTCCTTCCTGTTGCCTGTGTTGCGGGGGCCTCGGTGACCCATAAGTTACTTCCCGCGACCCCGGCAGGCATCGGCCCTAGTGGACCCCTACTTTTGTGCTGACGACATCTCTTTGAGGCGCGCGTGGAATACGATGCGCCGTCGACCCGGGCCTGGTCCTTACCGGACGGTGAGCTACCCATTGCTCACCGTCCGCAAGCCCGCGCCTACGGTGGCTGGAAATCCGCCCGAGATTCCCGACGCCCAGGGCGTCTCCTGCGGCGGCTAGGGGCGAGAGGGCGCGAAACGTGCCTTTCCCTCAACCGTCCCGCCTCCTCCTTCGCGAGCATTACTGCTTCGCAGAAGGAGGTGACGGCTGCCCATGCCCTCTCGCTCCGTACCATGGCCTGAACCAGGGCCGGACGCGAGAGGTCTCTGTCGCCGATCGCCTCCACGAGGACACGGCGGTGCTCTGCCCAAGCCGGGCAGACCTCCACCGTATGCTCCACCGTGTCCTCCGGGCGATCCACACAGGTAGGTTCCCCCTGAGTCCGCACAGGTACTTTTTGGGTAGCCCACAAAGAGGAAAACTTAAAAACTTTGGGTGATCCGCGCGGGTAAAAACAAACTTGTGTGTGAACTAGCTTGTGGTTCGGCCACGGGCTAATCCAACCGCCGCTCCGCCGATGACCAGGCCTTTTATACTGCGGGGAGCGCTAATGGCTCATTGTCTTGATGCACTAGAACCTTCTCATGCTTGGTGGTCCAAGCATTAAATACATTCATTGTTTATGTCTGGTTGACTCGTGGATAAAGGATAAGTTCAAAGTGTATTAATATCGTGTCTTTGTATTTTAGTGTCCGTATCAGCTACCAGTGCACAATCGTCGTGAGTTACTTCATAACAGGTGCTACTTGTAAGTACTCTTTTCCGTTTCCTACACAGCCATCACAATGAGTTTAGGAACTAAATCACCTCTTGCTAGTTCCGATAACGACAATCTCGATATTCGTGAATTAATTAGAAAACGAGGTACTTTACGCGGTAGAATCACTCTCTTTGGTAAATACATTAGTTCGTTAGAAGACATTTCATTAAGTGATCAACAAATTGTTGAGTTACAGTTACGAATATCTAATACTGAACAAGTTTTTCATGAATTCCAAATTGTTCAATCCAGAATCGAGAATACTATCGACGAAGAAGAACTGGATCCACAATTGGAGATCAGAGAATTAATTGAAACACAATATTTCAAAATAGTTTCTTTAGCTAAATGTATTTCAAACCAACCTGAGGAGAGAATTGTGACCAGCAAATTATGTTCTCATAGTGGCAATGCAAATAATAATACAATTATTAAATTACCAACCATATCGTTACCATCCTTTGACGGATCATAATATATGAGAACTGGCTAGAGTGCGTGACATATACATGTCGTTAATCCATAATGCACAAGAAATTAATACAATTCAGAAATTCCATTGTCCACGTTCAACATTAAAAAGTACAGCATTACAGGTTATAAAATCATTAGAATTTACTTCAGACAACTATCAAGTTGCATGGGATCTGTTGACTAATAGATTTGATAATAATAGGTTACTAATAAGCAATCACGTTAAAGCTTTGTTTTCTTTACAAGCTATTACAAAGGAATCACCTACTCAAATGAGAAAGTTTATCGACTCGCTGTTAAAAAACTTGAGATCATTAAAAATTATGGATGAGCCCACTGAACATTGGGACACTTTAGTTATTTATTTAGTAGTTACCTTTAAGCTTGATCCAGTTATAAATAAAGAATGGGAAAATATAAAAGTTCCTTTTCCGGGAAAGTAAAATTAGCTGATTTAATACGGTTTTTATGAGACCGTTCTGATGTACTAGATATGATACAAAGCGGTCATAAACATACTAATGAATTATCAAAAAGTCAACAAATAATAATAATTCACAATCTTCCACGCAACTTCGTTCTTTTATTTCAAATAACAAACAACCGTCTCGGTCAGGTAAGTCTGCAGCCAAGCCAGCGACCACTTTTAAGTGGCTTATGTGCGAAGCTAATCATGCATTATACTTGTAGGATCGCTGACACATCGTTTTGTATTCTAGATTCGTGCAGCGCCCGGCGACACCAGTTCGCCTGTAACCACCGTGTACTATAGACGCGCTCTTAACCTGATTAGCTACTCCTTTGTAATATTTCGTAACAAGTTTAATAAGTAAAGTTACCACAGAGTTTCGCAGTATTTCATTTCTCTCCGTACACACACAACCCAAAGACATTATATACATGCACACAAAATTGTTGCCCCCGACGTGATCAAAAAAATAGCACCCGACGTGATTAAAAAAATATCACCCGACGTGATCTAAAAGTGGTGTCGTGATATAAAAACTAGCAACGTGACTTTACCATCAGTGATTTTTAAAGATATTATGTGTACGTGATCGAGAACGGGCAACTCACTCAACATCAGCGTCTATAGTGCGGAATTAAAAAAATAAATAATCTGCGTGAGTAGTTAGAGCATCATGATAGACAAAAAGGCAGCCGACGAATATTCCCTTTCACCGGTCTCCATCACCGATAAGTAAGAAGATTTTTGGCCGAGAGCACCAGAATTGTGGTTCACCTAGGCAAAGGCGATAATTAATTGCCGGAAGATGTCCGACGATTCTAAGTATCGGATAATATTGTCGAAATTAAACCTCGAAGTCACAGAACAAGTCACGGATATCCTTTTAGACCCGCCACAGGAAAATAAAAATGAGGCCTTGAAACAAAAGTCAATTTCGGTGTACAAGGAATCAGCGGAACGGCAAATTAAAAAGCTGATTGGCGAAATGGAGCTAGGCGATCTACAGCCATCGCACCTCCTACGCAAAATGTGGGATCTGGCCAGAGGAAAGGTAACCGATGAGACACTCAAAGTGATGTGGAACAACCATTTACCACCATCAGTACGTGGAGTTTTGGCAGTCACAGATGAGGAAAACATGGAGAAATTGGCGTCTATTGCAGACAAGGTCGCGGAGACTATCACCCCAATTCAAAGCGTATCCAGCGTACAAGATAAAACCAGGATCTCCAGACAAGGATAATTTGGTGATAGCGGAAATAAACAAATTAAGCGACAGATTACGCAATTTTCAAAGTGTCCACCGTTGTTCATTATGCACAAGCGACATCGTCTTATTAAATTTTCACGGACTCGTCTTAACAAGTCCCCATCTGTTCTTTTAAGTTTGTCGAAGGCATTAATTATTCTAATTTTTAAATCATCCACAGTGTGACACTTCTCGTGCATACACCTCGTGTCGGAGCTGTTATTAACGAGCAACTCATATACATATGTGTGTTGGTGAGGGTCTTCTTCATTTAAATTCACTTCCGTCCAAATATATCTTTTTATTACAGTTTCTGCATAGTTAAAATGTTTTAATGTTTATGTGATCTCACTGTGGAGTTCGTAGCGGTGTGTCGCGGGCGCGAGCCGCGCGCCACATGCGCCTCTCCCGCGCGCCCCTCTCAGGCCCCTCTGGTCTCGGACCGGTTCGGTGCGTGAACATCTTCCCCCCCTTGAAAGCTGCTGCTTTCAAGCTCCTCCATAAGGGGTAGAAGACAGGCCCTGTTTATCGCACGTCGGACAGTGCCTCTCGCCGTGTAGAAGTCGGCCACTCTGCAGACTCCATCAGTCCCAGGAAAAAGTTGTAGGACTCGCCCGAGTCTCCTCTTCAGGGGTGGCACGTTCTCCTCCTTTAGGATAACCAAATCTCCCAACTTCAAAGTTCTCTCTTTCAAGCGCCATTTTGTCCGCTGCTGCAATTCAGCTAGGTACTCTCGGTGCCAGCGCTGCCAAAAATGCTGCCTCAGCTTTTCAATCATCTTGTACCGGTCTGGAGCCTTTAACTTGACAGGTGGAGATGGCAGCGATGTTAGGGACCGCCCCACAAGGAAGTGGCCGGGAGTCAACGGAGAACAGTCGGTAGGATCGGATGATAGAGGGGAAAGGGGACGGGAATTGAGGATGGCTTCAATTTGTGTGAATAATGTGCCCAATTCCTCGTACGTGAGGCTAACATTGCCCATAATCCGCTTGAGGTGGAATTTGGCAGACTTAACGCCCGCCTCCCAAATTCCACCAAAAGTCGAAGAATACGGAGGATTGAAAACGAATTTGATGCCTTCAGCATTGGTGTAGTTATAAATAGAATTTACACTAGCCAATAGCAACCTACCTAATTCATTATTTGCCCCAACGAAATTTGTGCCGTTGTCGCAATAAATCGTATGAGGTCTACCTCTCCTAGCAATAAAACGACTAAGCTACGTATAAATGCGTTAGTGCTAAGGTCACTAACGATTTCTAAATGAATACTTTTAGTAGAAAAACAAACTATAACGTCAAAATAACATTTAGTTATTCGGTTACCCTTTCCTTTCTTACTAGAAATAAGGAAAGGTCCAGCGAAATCAACGCCACATACTTGAAACGGATAGCAAGGTGTGACCCTATCTACTGGTAAATTGCCCATCAGCGGCTCCATAGTTTTCCCTTGCAGTCGTGTGCAAACAACACACTTTCTCACAATGCTGCGAGCCAAATTTCTGCCTCCTGCAGGCCAGAATTGTTCACGAAAGGAACTAAGGAGCAGTTGAGGGCCGGCATGCAGCAGACGTAGGTGTTCGTCTTCCATCAGGAGCCGCGTAAAATAGTGCTTACCGTCCAGGAGGATCGGGTGCGTTTTATCAAAATTACAAGCAGCATTCTGTAGACGACCACCTACTCTGAGCACTCCATTGTCGTCGAGGAAAGGTGACAACTGTAACAGGTAAGATTTAGGATTAAGATTTTTATTTTGTTTAAGTAAGGATATTTCTGAATGGTAAGTTTGACTTTGAGCAAGTTTTATCAGGTAAGTAAATGATTTTTTTATTTCTTCTAGTTTTAAATTACCTATTATTTCATTTTTAGGTTTCTTAATATTATTTACAAAACGTAAAACATACTCGTAAGCAATAAATCTCTTTAATCTATTTATTTTAGAATAATTATTAAACTTAATGAGTGGTGATTGTGCAACATTAGTCATAGTTATATAATCACTGGTAGGCATTTTTGTTTCAGGTAAATTGGAAGAATCTATGGAATTTATATTAAGAGGCCAGTTTGATTCATTTTGCAACAGGAAAACTGGGCCGTTCCACCATACAGTTGAGTCCTGAAGTTGACCTGGATCGACTCCTCGAGAAGCCAGATCAGCGGGATTCAAAGTGGTAGGAACATGTCTCCAAGATTCCCTAGTTGTCAATTAATGAATCTCGTTAACTCTGTTGCAAACAAATGCCTTGAGTAACTTAGGTTGTGTTCGAATCCAACCCAAAACGACGGTTGAGTCGGCCCAAAAGACCTTACGGTCAATAGTGCAACGAAGAGAATGACTCACCCTAGTGGCTAGTCGCGCGCCCAGTAACGCTCCGCACAACTCAAGACGCGGACTCGTAGTTGGTTTCAGCGGTGCGACGCGTGTCTTTGCACATAACAAGATAACTTGTGCATTATTATGATGATCTACAGAACGTAAATAAACACAAGCCCCGTAAGCCTCTTGGGATGCATCTACAAAAGTATGAAGTTCCATTAACAATGGAGTAGTACATAAAACATGTCTAGGTACCCTAATGTTAGCTAGTATATGGGCATTGGAAACAAACATTTCCCAAATTTTCTTAATATTCTGTGGAACTAACTCATCCCAACTTAATTTTAAAACCCAAAGTTTTTGTAATAAGATTTTAAGTTTTATAGTACACGCACTTAGCATACCTAAGGGATCGAAGATTTTACACGTGTTAGACAAAATAGAACGTTTCGTGACGTCCTTAACTGTTTTGTCTAAATTAACTGAGAACTGTAAATGGTCATTCTCAGGAAACCACCACAATCCTAACACACTTGATTGTTTATTCAAGTCCAATGACTGTGACAAGGTACAGTCAGCATCAAATATTTGTTTACAGTTAGTTCGAAATTTATGAATCGGAAAACAAGCTGATGCTAGTGTATTTTTAACTGAATGATAGATATGGGAAAGTTCATTTTCCGTATCAGCACCGCTCAAAAAATCCTCGTAATAAAAATCATGTTGTATAATTTCAGATATGATTTTATCATCGCATTCTTTTGCTAACTGTAGCAAGCATCGCGTACTCAAGAATGGGACAGACGCTGTCCCATACGTAACGGTATTTAACTGTAATATTTCTAGTGGCTTGTCTACATCATCACGCCAAACTATTAATTGCAGGTGGCGCTGCGAGGGATCGATCATAATTTGTCGGTACATTTTTGTTATGTCCCCAGACAAAACAAATTTGTGTTGACGGAATCTAATTAAAATATTTATTAATTCATCTTGAATTACGGGACCTATAAGCTGGATGTCGTTCAGCGATTTTCCTGACTTAGATTTTGCACTACAATCAAAGACAACTCTGACTTTGGTTGTTTCGCTATTTTCGCGAAATATAGCGTGATGTGGCATAAAATACCCAAATAATGGTTTAACAACCTTACTTAAGTGTCCTAATTTTTCGTATTCGTCAATAAACTCACAATATTGTTTTTTAAGTGTAGGATTTTTAATAAACTTCCCAGGAATCGCCCAGTGATGTTTCTGGTGATTCACAAAATGGCAATTTAACATTAAATCTCCCGTTTTCTAAACGTGAAGTATTTTCTATGAAATGTTTTTCACAGACGTGATTATCTTCAGAGTAAGAAGCACTTGAAGAAGGAAGTTCTTCAAGTTCCCAGAACTTAGTAAGGTTTTTATTTATTTCCTTAGTAAAATTACAATGTAAGTTATTTTGTTCATTATAATCTAGACTACTTATTGGTCCAGCTACTAACCAACCTAGTTTAGAACTCTGGAGTATAGGTTTATTATTACCTAATCTTATTTTCTTTGCCGTAATGATATCAAAGAAAATATCAGCGCCAAGCAGCAGATCAACTTGCGATGAGCAATGAAATTCGGGATCAGCCAGCTGAATATTCCCAGGTATGTTTAATTCTAAAGGATTTATGTCACTATTAGGTAAGTTACCTATAATTTCAGGTATAACTAAACACTTAATATTCGTGTTGTATGAACTTATTAAGGAATTTAACGTAAGTTCACAACAATCTGTTATATTAAATTGCATGTTATTAACCCCACTAATACACATAGGTCGTGAATTAATAGAAGTTAACCCTAATTTATTTTTAATGCTTTCAGATATGAAGCAGGATTGACTACCGGCATCCAGGAGAGCCCGGGCAAGGTAAGTCTTATTATTTTTAATATTAGTTAGTTTTACTAAAGCAGTACAGAGAAGAACTTGTTTACTCATAAAGACAGAGCAAGAGGATACAGCACTAGCGATTGACGGCACACTGGAGGTATTGTTATTCTCAGACTGTGTAACTAACGCGTTATTTGTTTCTGAGTTTTTATGTAATAGTGTATTATGTTTTTGTTTACAGATTTGACAGGTGCCGAGGCGACACTTCTCAGCATTATGACCCCTACGTAAACAATTTGAGCAAAGGTGTAACTTTAAGGCTTCCCTCAATCTACTATCTAGACTCATTTCTTGGAATTTAATGCACTCTGTTATCCGATGAACTTCATGACATACCGGACAAGCAGGCTCTTTAAAAGGTTTGCAGCCAGCTGAAGTACCGCAAGCCTTTGTTGTTTTAGGATTATTGGATTTATTATTATAATCAGATTTATCATTTTTGGTAGCCTGCATCGTTTCAAGTATGTCTGCGCGGTCACGTAAAAATTGAATAAATACCGATAAAGAAGGTAAATCCGATAACTTGTTTCTATGTTCTTCCCACTTTCTTAAAGTAGTGGAATCTAATTTAATGGTAACCAAATAAATGATTAAAATATCCCAATAATTAGTTGGCAAGCCCAACAAATTTAGGGACCTTAAGTTTTTACTAATGTGATCAATAATAAAGCGAAGGGCTCGATGAGATTCCCTCGTTAAAGTATCTATATTAAATAACGCTTTTAAATGGTTATTAATCAAGATCTTTTTGTTATCGTAACGTTCACATAGTAGGTCCCAAGCGACCTTGTTTTTCTGAGAGGTAAACTCAATAGACTATCACGACGACCGCAGTCTCCTCTAAAGAGGAGCGTAAATAGTGAAACTTGTTGATATCAGTTAAGGACTCATTCGAATTGATAATAGAATCGAAGGTGTCTCTAAACTCCAACCATTTGAGGTAGTTGCCGTCAAATGATGGAAGTTTTATTGTTGGTAATTTAATGTTATTTAAATAATTACAACTGTCATGACTCGAACAAATAGTTTTTGCACCTACGCTTCTAAACTCTTCACTACTAGAATGAGAATCAATAATTTATTGGGCTGCTGAGATGAGAGTATAAAATTGAGATTCTACGGTATCTCTTTCATCAATTTGTTCATCTATCTTTGCTGACAACATTTCAATTTGCGTTTGAATTGCATCAAACTCTGATAAAAGAGCTTGAATTCTACATAAACGTAATCCTAATTCTTTAATTTGTTGTTTAGTAATCTCACTTGAACTAATTTGATTTAAAATTGCAATATGATCTTTAAATTTTGTTAAACGCATTTTAAATGTACCTCTCTGTTTTATTAGGTCTTTCATATCTACGCGTTTCTCTTCTCTCCTCTCAGAGCCCTGCTCTGCCTTAGATTCAGGCATTTAAAGAAAATAAAGATGTTGGGACAAATAAAGAAGTCAGGCAAAGTAACTTGTGCAATCAAACCAGTATAAAGAGGCTTGTTGGTCCGTCCAGCACGCAGACTTAAAGATGACACACGCTACACCAAGTCTGAATAGTCACCGGGCACGCCAACCACGCTGAGCTCGCCAGCACACAGCACACAGCTCGAACGCGTGCGCACCACGCGGCAACCGATCACTGGAAACGTTGATTCGGAGTATGTCAGAAACTTGAAGTTACAAGTAGGTATTTTTACGGATTGCGGTTAGGAGAATGATTTTAAAGCTTTATTTTGCGATAGTTTAATGAATTTAGGTAAATACCTACCTTATTTTACTTTATGATGGTAGGTATTTATTTTAAGAAGAAATGCAATTAGCTTGCAACACAATTTACGCAAATCAATGAAAATGAGAAACACCTTTTAGGTTGTGAGAATAAAACTACTGACCAACACTTGTGAAACAAAGGAAAGATGCACGTGAGCGCGGTGTGTTAGAATAATAAGCAAGCATGGATGCTAGCTGGCGCACGACGAAAATCACACACTATTCACACAATTGATACCTAGGAAAGGAAATAGGCGGATAAAAAAGGAATAATAAGCCAAACTCCCCTGGGTACGTCCTTCTTCTAGCGTATTGTGCATGCCATGCAGCACGGCACCAGCAAATAGCTCACCCAAGATTCCAGAAAAATGGCGCGCGTGCACACTTTAAAATCCAAATATTCTTCGAGGTTCGCCCTGTCACGGTCGCCAATTGTCGCAGCTGTTATTAACGAGCAACTCATATACATATGTGTGTTGGTAAGGGTCTTCTTCATTTAAATTCACTTCCGTCCAAATATATCTCTTTATTACAGTTTCTGCATAGTTAAAATGTTTTAATGTTTATGTGATCTCACTGTGGAGTTCGTAGCGGTGTGTCGCGGGCGCGAGCCGCGCGCCGCGTGCGCCTCTCCCGCGCGCCCCTCTCAGGCCCCTCTGGTCTCGGACCGGTTCGGTGCGTGAACACCTCGTTTTTTACGGCCCCCCACAAAAAGAAATCCAGTGGTGTCAGGTTCGGTGACCGTGCTGGCCATCGAATAGGTTCAAGACGGCCAATCCGTCAAACGTCCCATCAATAAACACTGGACCTATTCATGACAACAATATCTCAGTCATTTCTTGTAAACGTGCTCTCATCTGTCCACATAATATTAGATATGAAGTCAGGGTCGTCCGATATTTTGTCGAAAAGCCATTAGCAAAATAACACCCTGACTGGCATATCTCTGGATAACAGTTGTTGTACTTTTCTGAACTTGTAAGGTCGCCGTGCATGCCATTTCAAATATCTATGGACAGTTCTGTGACTCACTTGAAACCGCCGCGCTGCGTTCCCGAGGCTAGAAGTCGGGTTATTTTCAAAATGTTGTAATATCCGCTCCTCGATATTTAAATTTGAAGACACGCCTTCTCCTTGAGGAACCAAAGGCCGATTCTCTCGTAACCTCTGTACGGCCAGGGTAAAAACACGGCTGTTAGTAGGGCACGTTCGTGTGTCACCATATCTCTCCCGATATGTACGCAATGCTAAAGCCGCATTTTGGTGACATTCTCCGTACATAAGTACCATGTCAGTGTACTCGGCAGCTGTGTCAGTGTATTTGAGGCATAATATTACCTAAACTAAAAATCTTATAAACCTAACCTAAATCCAAAAACTAACTAATAAATGCCTAATTAACTAACTAATAATACACTAACACTTAACAATATGTCACAATAACCTGTGCAGTCATCTAACTATCATAAATCGTCTTTAACACAATAACAACTAAAACTTTTCATAAAATCACAACAACGCGCGCGCGCGTGTGCTCTCATAAAATGGCTCCGCTATGCACTGACTGACGTTACCGAGTCAATAAAAGTCTTTTTGTCGAAAAAAATCCGCTCACACACACACTCGCAGTTTTCTATGCACCACTAATACATTATTTACGTAAGTAATATTTCTTTTTCATTCTAATTGTAGTATTTTGTGGGAGTGGGCGGGGCGCGTAAGAGTGGAATGGTATGACACCTTTCTCTGTCTTTCAAGCATATTGAGACGTAGAGAATACAATCGTACGTTTTTGCACATCTTCCTGACCTTACAATGTTTACCTATTATTACGGACTCAGTGCTACATCATGTTGAAAAATAAGAAAATGTATAATAATTTCCTGTGGCTAAAGTATACATTGGATTTGATTGATTTTTTGTATACGGGTAAAGAACATGACACTCTTTACGTGGTTTAAAGGAATGTCAATCGTCCTGCTCCACTTCGTATTATGTAGTAACTGTTTACGTTCTAGTCATACCATTGAGGAATGTCAGTACGGTCCATGTAAACAATGTTCATAAAAACATAATAGTCTGATTCACATAGATAGCAATACGAGTTGCAATTCTATTAGTTGTGTTCCTGCTTATACGCACACTGACGTGTCCGGTAGCGTGAATGGCGCGTTGGACGGTGCTTGCGCAGATTCACATTCGTTAAACGCACATACCAATGACTTGAAACAAGCCGTGCATTCTATCCCATTAGAACAGGTTTTGCTTTCAACTGCGGTTGTTGAAGTATGTCATAACAACATGTAAGACTTTAATCAAACTGCACACGTAAACAATAATTATAACTTTATTTTATAATCTAAAATATAACCTTACTATAACCACACTTATTTTATGCCAATTCTGTAGATGTTATCCGCACTGAATCCCATGACCAAGTGCCGATCAGGCGATCACTCGTTCCAATCTTAGAGTGGAAAGTGTCGCCCCACCATTGCTCCGGAAGTTCGTAACGGAACAATAATGGCGCGACACCAGTGCTGCCAACCTAAATGTTAATCAGATAATACTTTAATTTTAAATAGGTACCTAAACGTATTTAATTTTGAGTAGCCCTAAAAAGGTTATTAATTAAATATGTTTTTTAACAAATAAATCAACTAATTATTAAATCATAAATCAAATATAAAATTTTATATGTAAATGTCTGTCTTCGAAGCGACAACACACGTACACCGTTGCGCGCGCCCTCCTCGATAGTGGCAGCCAACGATGTTTCATTACTGAATCACTTTGTAAACGATTACGTTTAAAACCAATACAGTCCACACTCACCATCACTGGGGTAGGAAACACTGTTACGCGTTCACAGCAGTCTTGTGACCTCCTCATGCAATCGAAGATTAGTAATTTTAGCACTCGTTTAAATTGTTCCGTTTTACCTAAGATTACTTATTGCCTCCCGAACTCAATCATAGATGTTCACTCGTTACAAATACCACAAAACTTTACACTTGCAGATCCGAACTATCACATTTCATATCATATCAAACATAGATTTGCTTATTGGCGCTGATGTGTTTTGGAGCTTGCTACAGGAAGGTCGGATTCGTTTATCCAATGGGCCTTACCTACGAAATACTCACTTAAGGTGGATTATTTCTGGCACGTTAACCCGTAATATTCCAACTAGTGTAAGTAACATGGTTTGTTGTACACTCACAAACTCACTAGATGACCAATTAAAACATTTCTGGGAACTAGAGGAGGTTGATGGCGGCAAATCAACACATAATATTCTTACAGCTGATGAAAAGGTTTGTGAGGAACTTTTCACTTATACCTACCACCACTCGCGATAGTGACGGTAGGTTTGCGATGCGAATGAATCAGTTGATTCGCTCGGCGATTCATATGAGCTAGCAAAAAACAGGTTCTTATCATTAGAAAGAAAGCTGGATCGTTCGCCTGAAGTAAAGCGTATGTAGATGTACTAAGATTTTTTATATGAATATTTATCGTTAGGTCATATGAGCCGTCTCGGAACATACAATTCACCGTATTATTTTTTACCCCATCATTGTGTACAGCGTGAAAGTGCGACAACTAAGTTGCGAGTTGTATTTGATGCGGGTGCCAAAACGACTACAGGTAAATCATTTAAAAATATACAATTAATCGGCCCTCCGTTATTAAATGATTTAGTGGGTATACTTCTACGTTTGAGACAATCGCGTTCGTTGCTTGTGCGGATGTAGAAAAAATGTACCGACAAGTTTTAGTTCAGCCTAATCACCGTACATTACAACTATGGCGGGAAAATAAACGTGACTCATTACAAGTTTATCAGCTGAACACCGTCACTTATGGTACTGCGTCAGCTCCGTACCTAGCTATGAGATGTTTACGACAATTAGCGTTAGGTTATCCTAATGAGCAAATATCTCAAATAATATTGAGTTCATTTTACGTTGACGATTTAATATACTCTTATAATAACAAACAGGAGCTATTGTCGATTTGTGAAACCATTAGTAAAATTTTAAATTCTATTGTTTTCAGTTACGAACATGGGCATTTAATTTCGATAGTTCATCAAATAATTTAACAAAATCATTGTCACTCGACCAAACTGCCCAACATAAAACACTTGGTTTAGGTTGGTGTAATAACAGTGATGAATTAAAATTGAATACTAAAATTAATTCTGAAATTGATGTTTCACAAATAACAAAACGAAATTTATACTTTCTGTCATATCACAGGTATATGACCCATTAGGATTATTAGCGCCTATTATTATTGTTACTAAAATACTCATGCAAAAGCTTTGGCTGTGTGAAGTCGGATGGGATGACTCTGTTCCTACTGACATCGCAAATACATTTATACGAATATTAAATTCATTACAACATTTACAAAATGTTCGTATTCCACGACATGTTACCACGCAGTACGCATATCAGTTACAACTGCACATTTTTACGAATGCATCTCAGGAAGCCTACGGTGCCTGTGCGAATATACGAAGCGTTTGTGAGCATTCAAAGGAAATTACTGTAAAGTTATTATGTGCAAAAAGTAAGGTGGCGCCGTTAAAGCCGGTAAGCATTCCGCGGCTTGAGCTGTGCGGAGCGTTAGTGGGTGCGCGTCTTTATAAAAAGATCATAGGCTCAATGAATTAAAGATTCCAAAAGGTAGTCTTGACGGACTGACTCAACGATTGTCTTGGGGTGGGTACGCACTCATCCAACGTTAATAAAAACTTTCGTTCAAAACAGAGTTGTTGAAATCAATGACTTAAATAGTAATTGCGTTAGGTCACACGTTCAAGGCGTTCACAATCCAGCTGATTTGTTATCACGTGGTGTCAACCTACCTGAGGGGTAACCATCATCTCTTATAGCAGTATTATTTCAATATTACTTCAGCGTGAGAAAGAGATGAAGCTATAAGTCCTGTACAGCTCCATCACTTTCCCATCGTGAAGAAATATTATAATAATACTGCTATAAGAGGTGATGGCTACCCCCCTTTTTTTTGTGGATGGGAAATCATCAAATAACTTCTCCCGCTCTGGGCGGAGCGGGAGGGTGTGTCAGACTCTTACTGACTAAGACCCACCCGTATTCCTTCTTGTTGCCTGTGTTGCCAGGGGCCTCGGTGACCCATTAGTACCTTCCCGCGACCCCGGCAGGCATCGGCCCTAGCGGACCTCTACATTGTGCTGACGACATCTCTTTGAGGCGCGCGTGGAATACGAGGCGCCATCGACCCGGGCCTGGTCCTTACCGGACGGTGAGCTACCCATTGCTCACCGTCCGCAAGCCCGCGCCTACGGTGGCCGGAAATCCGCCCGGGATTCCCGACACCCAGGGCGTCTCCTGCGGCGGCTAGGGGCGAGAGGGCGCGAAATTTGCCTTTCCCTCAGCCGTCCCGCCTCCTCCTTCGCGAATGGTTGGGTCCCTGAGCTCCTTCATAACGATTTGTGGTGGTTTGGTCCTAAGTTTATTAGTGAGGCATCTGACATAGAAAGCAATCAAGCTGCTGTACCTACCGTCTGTTTTAACCGAATTAAGATCTCTTATTATGTCAGATTCTTGTTGTAACGTGTTTCCGTTTGAAATATTTTCATCATTCAATAAAATGATAAGAACACCTGCTTACGCTAGGCGATTTGTTCACAACATTCAACATAAAACAGAACGTGCCATTGTCTGTGAATGAATTGCATGAGTCAACTATTTTACTCGCACGGTTGTCTCAAATAGAATCATTTCCTCTTGAATGCAATTATTTATCAAACCAATGCTAAACTTATTCTGTTGTAAAAGTTAGGTATTTAATTAGAGTAGGAGGTAGGTTGGATAATTGTAACGATTTCAGCTACGATAAAAAACATCCCATACTGCTTTGTAGTAAACACAGATTCACTTTTCTTTTATTCCAGCATAAACATACACAACTATGTCATGCTGGCCCTTAACTATTACTTTCAACCATTCGTGATGAATGGTGGCCACTTGGTGGTAGAAATTTAGCGCGTTCAGTCGTTCACAAGTGTGTTAGATGCGTTAGGTTGAGTGGGGAAACGTTTAGCCCAATAATGGGCAACCTACCAACTGAAAGATTATTATCAGGTTTTCCGTTTCTACGTACTGGTACTGACTAATGTGGTCCGGTTTCCATTTTGAGCCGTCAAGGGAGAGGCTCAAGGTTAATAAAATGCTACATTTGTATATTTATTTGTTTTGCGACTCGAGCAGAGCATCTTGAGTTGGTCACAGATCTCACCACCAATGGCTATCTTCTTTGTTTAAAGAGGTTTATATCTCGAAGGGGAAAACCTTTACAGATATATTCCAATACTGGAAAAAAAATATGTTGGAGCGGTTAACGAATTAAATAACTTTTCAAACGAAATTATCGAGAAAGTTGCTATAGAAAACATTAAATTTAAATTTATTCCCCCATATTCTCCTCATTTTGGTGGCTTGTGGCAAGCGGGAGTGAGGTCTTGCAAGTATCATTTGAGACGCGTCGTAGGGAACTCTAATCTCACGTTCCAAGAGTTTAACACGATATCGATACAAGTTGAGGCTGTCCTGAACTCTCGCCCGCTAACACCTCTTTCTTCAGACCCGAATGACCTCCGAGCATTGACACCGGGGCCTTTCCTGATTGGGCGTCCGCTCACAGCACCGGCCTGCGACGACATCACCAACGCAGCTACCAATCGTTTCCCACGTTACGACCGCATTAAGCAAATGCGTCAACATTTTTGGCAGTGATGGTCAAAGGAGTATGTCAGCGAGCTCCAGAGTAGAACAACAAGAGTGAAGTCACTATCAACCAACTCGTCCTCATAAAGGAAGACAACGTACCACCGTTAAAATGGCGCCTCGGGTGAGTCATCCAAGTCTACACTGGAAGAGATAGAGTTTCACGCGTTGCCACTATCCGAGCAGCCACCGGAGACGAGCAGCGTTCTTTCTCAAAAATATGTCCTCTACCTGTTAAGATACCTAGTTCAGCAACTGAAGCCACTTAAAGTCCTAGAACCAAGGACTTCCAGAGGGGGGAGGATGTTGGAGCCACTGCTCGTCAATTAGACGCTGTCAATGTCATCGACGTCAATGTGAACCATCTGTCAAAGTAGCCGCGAGTGCCGGCCGGCTCTTCTCGTTGATTCCAAAAATACACTAATGGCGTGCGTTACCGTGTAATAAAATTTCATTAATTTTTCATTTGTAAAGCACCATTGAAACTGCTAATCAACATCAAAGGAGTAGGTACGTTATTTAACTCCCAACACTGCTACTAAATGTATGTCCGTAATAGTACGAATTAGGTTTTTATATTTTTTTTTTTAAGTTTCCCGGAAAATTATCAAAGCCGCGATGATATCACCGTGTGGAGATTGATGCATAGAATTTCTATTGAATTTGATGGTGCGAGACTATCACCACGATTTTCTCGCCCGTGTAGTGTGCCATCAAACTCAAACTCAAACTCAAAGCATTTATTTCAAATAAACCAATTACAGGCACTTTTGACTTGTCAAGGGTTCGGTCAGTCAGTCAGAAAGATGAAGCTAGTTGCTCATTCCAAAGCGTAGTAGGTACCTATGGAGAAGAACGGGCAAGAAACTCCAAGGACACTCTTTTAAATCAACGTATTATAATTAACCATTAAACGTACGTTTGCTAATATTACGAGTATTTATCTTCCTTAAATGTGAGTTAAAACGCGTGTACCATAGTACATATATTGCGTGTAGCATATCAACAGATAATGTATCTACCACATTATCTGTTGATAGAAAAGTTATAGTCCAGAGGGGCTTGTGGCTAAGTAATAACAGCCGCACGGGTCAATTGATCAGGTTAAGCTACGCTTGCCGCGGTTGATCCGTGGATGGATGACCATCTTTACATATCAAGACCCCTCCGTGCCTCGGAAAGCACGTTAAGCCGTTGGTCCCGGCTGTCATTCGTGGATCTTTGAAAGTCGTTACGGATCGTCAGAAGCTCGAAAGTCTGACAACCAGTCTTACCAAGGGGTATCGTGTTACCCAGTAACTGGGTTGTGGAGGTCAGATAGGCAGTCGCTCCATGTAAAATACTGGTATTCAGCTGCATCCGGTTAGACTGGAAGCCGACCCCTACGTAATTGGGAAAAGGCTAAGCAGATGATGATCAGAAAAGTTATAGTCCAGAGGTTTTTTTTTTCTAATCTTCATAATATTTCTAAGCACTGGATATTTTAAAGCCGGAGTGAAGGGAGAACAGCTCATAAAAACAATACTTAATGTGCCAAAAATGTATTTATTAAAAAAAAAACCATAGATATTGTTTATCTTTTTGGAAGAATGTAGATGTATTCAGTATATTAAATCAGTAAATATGTCGGAAATTTATTTTTGCATAGGGTTTGTCCAAAATGGGTGACTAACTGGAACACCGCTGCCTGTAACAAATAGATTGACACTGTGGTTAGGATAGAATTATACAAAAGGTTTTTCGTATATACGTATTTGACTTCCTGTTCAATATTTTCTTACGTTGCTTTGATTCAAAGATATTATTATCAATTTAAAATGGATCGAAATTTAAGAAGCTATGTAAAAATTTGTTGCCATTACGCCTATTTAGTAATAACTTTATTATGGGATAATTTTTACCTTTTCAAGAATCATGAGCAGCTTCCTTGTCTGACGCTTAACCTGTTCGAATAAAAATTATATATTAATAAGTGAAAATGATAGTAGTTATAGCTGTCTCATATGATTAGTACACAGAGGTCAAGATAGGTCTTACCAGACTTGCCCTGGAAGTGGCGATGTTTTGGACCAACAAAATTTAATACACTGTCGTGCCATCGACACGACGAAGCAGGAGACCGGACTGACGTCGGCAAGCATAGCTTAACCTTCGATTGACTCGTGCGACTGTTATGTTATGATTATGACTTATCCACAGACCCCTCATGCCTCAAGCCAGAAGGACACGATGGGACGGATTATCTAAAGGACTAGATTCAGAAAGCAGTGACGTAGATGGAGTTAAGACTAAAAGAAAGAAGAACGGCTGTTATTCGGACACGCAGGCTCTGCTTATTGTAAAATCTCCAGGAATGCAATATTTTATAGTTAATAACTACTTATTTGCACGGGATCTGAATTACTTATTTGCACGGCATTTGGTTAAAAAATATATAGAAAAAGATAGACTGCCATAGTTAACAAAGAAAAAACAAAGAAAAGAATGAATGAGATTTCGGCAAAGAATGAATATGTGATAAATACTTATCACATATTCATTCTTTGCCGAAAAGTAGGACATGCAGTTTCGCAAATGGCTGTTCAATTCCAGTCGCTTAAGCAAAGGGCCATACAAACCCATACCTCCCTTAAAAGTATGACCGAAGCTCGAGACCTGTCGGTCTGAAGATGAACCGGACAATTCAGGAGTCATGTACGAAGCAGGGTGCAGCTACTACATCTTTTGCAGATATGGTGAAGAAGGATTCCAACAACTTTGTTCGTCCTAATACTTTTAGTTCCGTGGCGATTTATCCCCGTGATAACTCAAAGACCAGTGAAGAAACAAAGAACATGGTCCAAAAATCATATGCGCTGGAGAAATGAAGCTGAAAGTACGAGGCGTACGTAAAATAGGAAAAGGAGGACTCATAATTAGCACTGAGACCAAAGATGACCTAGATAAGCTCAAACAAAGAGTCCATCTCGCTTCGTCAGGGCTTACCGTCAACGAACCTAAAAAGCGCAAAACTCGCATTATAATTATAGGAGTTCCCACATCAATGCCTGAGAATGAGGTTTATAAATGTATTTATAAACAAAATTTGGCCGACAAATTGCCGACTATGTCCCATGATACATTTTTGATCTCAATAAAACTAAGCCACAAATCTGGCAGGAATGATGCTGAGAATTGCAACTATATTATAGAAGTTCCAGCCGTCATTCGTAAAGCCCTCATCACACAGGATAGATTATTTATTAATTGGACATCCTGCCCGGTACGAGACTTCACACTGGTAACAAGATGTTACAAATGTCAGCAGTACGGTCATGAAGCCAAGACATGCAAAATAACTGCCCCCACTTGTGGATATTGCGGTGAAGAAGGGCACACAATCCAAGACTGCGCAAAGAAAGCGAACCCGCCAAAATGTGCTACATGTCTGCGCTTTAAAAAACAAGCCAACCATAAGACGGGAGACACAGATTGCCCGGCTAAGCTGCCGAATACAGGTACATTAATTCGATAGATTATGAAGGCGCCTAAGAGCGCCACATACTTGTTTATATTTTAGACTTCACCTTATTATTGTTATTTGTTTTTTAGTTTTAGTATGGATGATAACTTAATTACCGATATAGATAACACATTTATAACTGTGTCAAAGACATGTGACGTTGAGGACTGCAGAAAATATATTTCCGACTATCAAAATTCACTAACCGTACTGACCCAAAACATTCGTAGTATTTCTAAGAACATAGATAGCTTTAACATTTTTCTTCATAGACTAAACTTTGATTGTGATATAATGGTACTTACTGAGTGTTGGCTATCTAATCGCCACGATAACCTCTCATTAATACCGGGGTACAACTTATTGCATACCACAGTAAACCACAATCAAAATGATGGTGTGGTAGTCTTTGCTAAGGAATCATTAAAGGTCACAGTCGAAGAACATACTCTGCGTGACTGTATGAGCAATTGTTTAGTCATGAAAATTGGTACCACCTCAGCTATAATAGCTATGTATAGATCCCCTTCCGCTAGAAACTTTGATCCTTTTAACAAATCCTTAAATCAGATTTTTCAAGCACTAAGCCCTTTTAAGAATGATAAACTAACAGGTGATTTAAATATAAATATTGGCTCCGAAAACTGCGATGCAGGGACCCAAGATTACCTTAATATCTGCTTATACCATGGTTTTCTCCCCGCTCACACATTGCCAACTCATCAGAGCGATTCCTGCCTCGATCATATGATGATCAAAACCAGCCTATCATATATTACGCTTGTTACTAACTCAACAATTACTGACCATCACGCAGTCCTACTAACTGTAAATTTAACGCTGCCTAAGCTAAATCGCCCTCAGACTATCAGCAAATTAAACACAAACAATCTCGAATATGATTTATGCAACCTTGATTTTAGCCCAGTTTACAATACTGCTGACGCTAATTTGGCTTCATCGTATTTAATAAAACATGTGCAACAAGCAATATTACGTAACACGACAGTTTCTACAGTAAACAGGAAACTTTATAATATTAAACCATGGATTACTCCTGGGCTAATTCGGTGTATAAGACACAGGGATAAACTTCATCAGAAAACTAAGAGATACCCTGATAATGTAATAATACCAACTACCTATAAAAGATACAGGAATTTCTGCAACAATCTCCTAAAGACTATTAAAAATAATTACGATAAAGACGAATTAAATAGAGCAGGTAAAAATAGCAAACAACTTTGGAAACATATTAAAAATGTCACCATTATTTCTAAACAGCGTGAGTCAAATTCGAGTTTACTGCTTGCTAATCCTTCACCAATCTTATCAGCTAAAAATGTAAATTACTTTTTTGTAAATGTTGGAAAAACTCTTGCCGAACAGATTCCGAAATATTGCGACCAACTTCTTTTCAAAACTCAAACAATAGCTGTTACCCGAAATCTTTTGCTATGTTGGACACTGATGAAGATGAAATAACCCGAATCATTTCTGGGCTAAAGGATGACTGTGCAGTTGGATGGGATAGTATAAGCAATAAGATCCTTAAACTCTTTAAGAATATTCTGGTACCTCCCTTAACGCATATTTTTCGAATCTGTCTTTCCGAAGGAATTTTCCCTAGTTGTTTAAAAAAGTCAGTTGTAATCCCTATCTTTAAATCTGGATGTAAAGACACAGTTAATAATTACAGACCAATATCCATACTCCATTCAATTTCAAAAATACTAGAGAAAATCATAAACAGTAGGCTAGTTAATTACCTAGAAAAAAACAACATCTTATCCCCCACGCAATTTGGTTTTAGAGCCAAACTATCGACAGCGGATGCGGTACATAGCCTGACTGATTATATTTCAGAAGAACTCGGCAAAGGAAACCAGACCCTGGGAGTCTTTCTCGATTTAGCCAAGGCCTTCGACACGGTGTCTGTTTCTGTTCTTCTGAACAAATTAGAGACCATAGGAATAAGGGGAACGCCGCTGAAACTTTTTACTGACTATTTAAATGACTGGTACCAATGTGTAAGAATAGATAATATTACAAGTGATGAACAGAAAAATACTGGTTTTGGTGTTCCTCAGGGACGTATTCTAGGCCCCACCCTTTTCCTGATTTATATTAATGATTTGTGTAATTTAAATATTAAAGACGGCAAAATTATATCATATGCCGACGACACGGCGTTAACATTTACCGCTAAATCCAGTAGCGAACTGTTTAAAATCGCTCAACTAGGTTTTAATACTGTGACTAATTGGCTTCAAAGCAATTTACTAACATTAAATGCAGACAAGACAAAATATATTACCTTCTCCATGCGCAAGCCTCAACCTAACATTACTAACCCTCATCTATATGCCCATCAATGTGGAAACTGTACAGGCAACATGTGTTTGTCCTTTTATCCTCAAAACGAGCAACATAAAATACCTGGGGGTAATAATGGACGACACATTTTCTTTTAAAAAACATTTTGAAAGCCTAGTTAAAAGAGTGCGCAAACTAATATATGTTTTTAAGAAATTGCGAACAATAGCAGATTCAAAATTGATCACACAAGTTTATTTGGCCCTATGTCAATCTATAATTCAATACTGTATCACGTCTTGGGGTGGCGCACCAAAAACTAATTTGCTTCCTCTTGAAAGAGCTCAGAGAGCTATTTTGAAAGTAGCAAACTTCTATCCCTTCTTCTTTCCCACAGATCTGCTACATAAATCCTGCAACGTACTGACAGTTCGCCAGCTTTTCATAATGCACTTACTGCCGCACTCAGAGGCGCCCATTAACGCTAATCTCTGATTTACTAATTTTGTCATTGAATAATAGTCTATATCTTTATGATGTTAAGTACCTTAGGTTTTGCTATAATTGACATTAAAGTAAAATGACGTCTCTGTGTGCGGCAGTTAGTATTAAAACAGCACACCATGCTTACCTACAATGCCAACAATACTAACAAGAGACGGAATGATATAGTATGCATATCCAATGCAACCTCAAAACATGTCTTTGTACAAAGATTTTTTACATTCTTAGGCCCATTTCTCTACAATAGATTAAATAAAAAATTAAGTATCTATAAATTAAATTACTATAGCTGTAAGAACATTATACTTAAGTATTTACTAACCATCAATTATGCCCAGACAGAAGATCTACTTGTTGTCTGCAAATAGAACTGCTAACATGCTATTTTACTTTTATTTACCTAAGTTTTATTTTCGTTGTAACTCTATATTCATTGTTAATTTATTACATTATGTTTTTCTGCACTTTCTAGCCTGAATCACAGGTCCAACCTAGTTCAGGCAAATTAGCAACTGTGCTCTACTTTAATTGTTAAGGTATTTATTGTAAATGTGCCCCTCTTATAAATAAACGATTTTATTATATTATATTATTATTATTATTTATTTTCGACATCATAGCACTTTTCCGACAAACTATACCCTTATAAAAAAAGAATTCGTTTATATAACCTCGTTAAAGTCACAGTTAGTAAGTACAACCAGTACCTACCACTGACTCTTGCCCATTGCTGTTATTGAAATTTATGACTCTTTTGTTCGGACACGCAGGCTCGGCTTATTATAAAACCTCTGGGGATGCAATATATAATAGTTAATAACTACTTATTTGCACGGGATCTGAATAGGGCATTTGGTTAAAAAAATATATAGAAAAAGATAGACTGTCATAGTTAAATGAATACGTGATAAGTATTTATTTTCTACATCATAGCACTTTTCCGACAAACTGTACCCTTATAAAAAAGCAGGCGATGTCGACCTAGGGATGAATATGAACGAAGCCTATGAATCTATAGCTGACATCGATGCAAACAGAAAACATACACGACCTATGCCCATAAAGTGCCATGTTTCCGAGAAATTAACCTTCAAAGATGATCACGTGACATCCATATTTTTTTAATTTGCTTTCATCTTGTTTCATAGATGATTAAAATAGTCAATCTGAATGTTTAAAGTAATATTTTTTTAGTGATGATATTAATTTATTAAACATAACACAATTATTATGATATAGATAATTCCCATTTATAACAGATAAATTAATATGGGGACATCTCACACACGGCTATGTGGTCCCAAACTAGGCAAAGCCTGTATGGGTATCAGACAGCCTACGTACAGCATAGCTATTCACAACCATTCGGTACGCTTCCGTACCGTATCGAATATCAATCAAAGTTATTGAAGGAGTCCTCTAAACGCCGTTCACAAATTCAAAACCAGAAAAAATATCAAAATTTAAATCAAATAGACGACAGCTATTCTTCCGACAGCTGTTTGCCGTCGGGGGCTGCTTGGCTCAATACTGGTCCTGCTTCACAACCACAACCAATTGATTAACATTTGAAAAGACTGTGTATTTATAGCTGTCTCATATGATTAGTACACAGAGGCTTGTTTCAAGTTAGGTCTTACCAGACTTGCCCTGGAAGTGGCGATGTTTTGGACCAACAAAATTTAATACACTGTCGTGCCGTCGACACAACGAAGAAGGAGACCGGACTGACCTCGGCAAGCATAGCTTAACCTTCAATCGACTCGTGCGTCTGTATGTTATGATTACGATTTATCAACGGACCCCCCATACCTCATGCCAGAAGGACACGATGGGACGGACTATCTGAAAGACTAGATTCAGAAAGCAGTGACGTAGATGGAGCTAAGACTAAAAGAAAGAAGAACGGCTTTTGTTCTGCAGCGAGACAATATGGGATACGGTGTTGGTCGGAGAGGGGTAACTTAACGCAAAAGAGTGCTAATTGACAATCAAATGAAAGTTTAAGAATCAGTATGCTGTGCTCCATTGCACGTTAGCAAAACTTGAGTTTGGACTTCTGTCGTTCAGTAAGTGTTCAGCTTTAAGCACCGTAGATTAGGACGGGCAGTATGAATCAGTCGATGAGTACCTTCTTTGGTGTTACTGAGATCAAATGATAGAGTATAAAAATCACCTGATCCAGCGGCAGCAGCAGCGGCAGCGGCAGTGGCAGTTGGTGCACCAGCGCCCGTGGAACCACCATTGCCACCTACGGTCATAATGTAAAAACTTTAGTAAACATTTGATGTAGTGTACACAGATGTAATTTGTAGTTCCATACAAGTATGACCGGTAGTAAAATAATATATCGTATTAATTTTATTTATTACTAGCCTTTGCCCGCGGTTTCGCCCGCGTGGATGTCGGAAAATGTCCTATGGGAACATACTACCGGGATTAAAAGCCTAAGACGGGCAGTATGAATCTGTCCATGAGTACCTTCTTTGGAGTTACTGAGATAAAATGATAGAGTATAAAAATCACCTGGTCCAGCGCCACCGCCAGCGGCGGGTGGTGCACCAGCGTTGCATTTGGAACCGCCATTGCTGCCTACGGTCATAATGTAAAAATTTTTGTTAATATTTGATGGTAGTGTACACAGATGTCAGTTGTATTTCCATACAAGTATGAACTGTAGTAAAATAATATATCGTATTAATTTTATTTATTACTAGCCTTTGCCCGTGGTTTCGCCCCCGTGAATGTCGGGAAATGTCCCACGGGAACATACTTCCGGGATTAAAAGTACCCTATATTTTAATCCAGGGGCTTTGAAGGTCTATGGCATACGAGCTATGTGTTTTTTTGGCAGCCATGAATGAAGCCTATATAAATCGGCTTCGTTCGTATTCTTCCCTAGTTCGAACTCGCCCGGTCCGTATAAATCTACCTACACGTATACCTAGAAGGCGCAAATGTACTGATGGTAAGAAAAGTGCTAGTATGATTTTTATTTATACTTAATCAGTTACTATTAGTGTTTTTTCAACATCAACAGTGGCCTTTTGTATGCCAGTAATTAAATAAATAATAAAAAAGCTATTGTATCTCGCATATACCACGTTAATAAAGATCTACGCTAATAAAGAAGGGTTAATAAACAACATAGGTATTACGAATTATCCACGGATCCCTCACGCCTCAAGCCAGAAGTACACGATGGGACGGACTACCTGAAAGACTAGATTCAGAAAGCAGTGACGTAGATGGAGCTAAGACTAAAAGAAAGAAGAACGGCTTTTGTTCTGCAGTGAGACAATATGGGACACGGTGTTGGTCGGAGAGGGGTAACTTATTGCAAAAGATGCTAATTGACAATCAAATGAAAGTTTAAGAATCAGTATGCCGTGCTCCATTGCACGTTAGCAAATCTTGAGTTCGGACTTCAGTCGTTCAGTAAGTGTTCAGCTTTAAGCACCGTAAATTAGGACGGGCAGTATGAATCTGTCCATGAGTACCTTCTTTGGAGTTACTGAGATCAAATGATAGAGTATATAATAAAAAAGCTATTGTATCTCGCATATACCACGTTAATAAAGATCTACGCTAATAAAGAAGGGTTAATAAACAACATAGGTATTACGAATTATCCACGGATCCCTCACGCCTCAAGCCAGAAGTACACGATGGGACGGACTACCTAAAAGACTACATTCAGAAAGCAGTGACGTAGATGGAGCTAAGACTAAAAGAAAGAAGAACGGCTTTTGTTCTGCAGCGAGACAATATGGGATACGGTGTTGGTCGGAGAGGGGTAACTTAACGCAAAAGAGTGCTAATTGACAATCAAATGAAAGTTTAAGAATCAGTATGCTGTGCTCCATTGCACGTTAGCAAAACTTGAGTTTGGACTTCTGTCGTTCAGTAAGTGTTCAGCTTTAAGCACCGTAGATTAGGACGGGCAGTATGAATCAGTCGATGAGTACCTTCTTTGGTGTTACTGAGATCAAATGATAGAGTATAAAAATCACCTGATCCAGCGGCAGCAGCAGCGGCAGCGGCAGTGGCAGTTGGTGCACCAGCGCCCGTGGAACCACCATTGCCACCTACGGTCATAATGTAAAAACTTTAGTAAACATTTGATGTAGTGTACACAGATGTAATTTGTAGTTCCATACAAGTATGACCGGTAGTAAAATAATATATCGTATTAATTTTATTTATTACTAGCCTTTGCCCGCGGTTTCGCCCGCGTGGATGTCGGAAAATGTCCTATGGGAACATACTACCGGGATTAAAAGCCTAAGACGGGCAGTATGAATCTGTCCATGAGTACCTTCTTTGGAGTTACTGAGATAAAATGATAGAGTATAAAAATCACCTGGTCCAGCGCCACCGCCAGCGGCGGGTGGTGCACCAGCGTTGCATTTGGAACCGCCATTGCTGCCTACGGTCATAATGTAAAAATTTTTGTTAATATTTGATGGTAGTGTACACAGATGTCAGTTGTATTTCCATACAAGTATGAACTGTAGTAAAATAATATATCGTATTAATTTTATTTATTACTAGCCTTTGCCCGTGGTTTCGCCCCCGTGAATGTCGGGAAATGTCCCACGGGAACATACTTCCGGGATTAAAAGTACCCTATATTTTAATCCAGGGGCTTTGAAGGTCTATGGCATACGAGCTATGTGTTTTTTTGGCAGCCATGAATGAAGCCTATATAAATCGGCTTCGTTCGTATTCTTCCCTAGTTCGAACTCGCCCGGTCCGTATAAATCTACCTACACGTATACCTAGAAGGCGCAAATGTACTGATGGTAAGAAAAGTGCTAGTATGATTTTTATTTATACTTAATCAGTTACTATTAGTGTTTTTTCAACATCAACAGTGGCCTTTTGTATGCCAGTAATTAAATAAATAATAAAAAAGCTATTGTATCTCGCATATACCACGTTAATAAAGATCTACGCTAATAAAGAAGGGTTAATAAACAACATAGGTATTACGAATTATCCACGGATCCCTCACGCCTCAAGCCAGAAGTACACGATGGGACGGACTACCTGAAAGACTAGATTCAGAAAGCAGTGACGTAGATGGAGCTAAGACTAAAAGAAAGAAGAACGGCTTTTGTTCTGCAGTGAGACAATATGGGACACGGTGTTGGTCGGAGAGGGGTAACTTATTGCAAAAGATGCTAATTGACAATCAAATGAAAGTTTAAGAATCAGTATGCCGTGCTCCATTGCACGTTAGCAAATCTTGAGTTCGGACTTCAGTCGTTCAGTAAGTGTTCAGCTTTAAGCACCGTAAATTAGGACGGGCAGTATGAATCTGTCCATGAGTACCTTCTTTGGAGTTACTGAGATCAAATGATAGAGTATAAAAATCACCTGGTCCAGCGCCACCGCCAGCGGCGGGTGGTGCACCAGCGTTGCATTTGGAACCGCCATTGCTGCCTACGGTCATAATGTAAAAATTTTTGTTAATATTTGATGGTAGTGTACACAGATGTCAGTTGTATTTCCATACAAGTATGAACTGTAGTAAAATAATATATCGTATTAATTTTATTTATTACTAGCCTTTGCCCGTGGTTTCGCCCCCGTGAATGTCGGGAAATGTCCCACGGGAACATACTTCCGGGATTAAAAGTACCCTATATTTTAATCCAGGGGCTTTGAAGGTCTATGGCATACGAGCTATGTGTTTTTTTGGCAGCCATGAATGAAGCCTATATAAATCGGCTTCGTTCGTATTCTTCCCTAGTTCGAACTCGCCCGGTCCGTATAAATCTACCTACACGTATACCTAGAAGGCGCAAATGTACTGATGGTAAGAAAAGTGCTAGTATGATTTTTATTTATACTTAATCAGTTACTATTAGTGTTTTTTCAACATCAACAGTGGCCTTTTGTATGCCAGTAATTAAATAAATAATAAAAAAGCTATTGTATCTCGCATATACCACGTTAATAAAGATCTACGCTAATAAAGAAGGGTTAATAAACAACATAGGTATTACGAATTATCCACGGATCCCTCACGCCTCAAGCCAGAAGTACACGATGGGACGGACTACCTAAAAGACTACATTCAGAAAGCAGTGACGTAGATGGAGCTAAGACTAAAAGAAAGAAGAACGGCTTTTGTTCTGCAGTGAGACAATATGGGACACGGTGTTGGTCGGAGAGGGGTAACTTAATGCAAAAGATGCTAATTGACAATCAAATGAAAGTTTAAGAATCAGTATGCCGTGCTCCATTGCACGTTAGCAAATCTTGAGTTCGGACTTCAGTTGTTCAGTAAGTGTTCAGCTTTAAGCACCGTAAATTAGGACGGGCAGTATGAATCTGTCCATGAGTACCTTCTTTGGAGTTACTGAGATCAAATGATAGAGTATAAAAATCACCTGGTCCAGCGCCACCGCCAGCGGCGGGTGGTGCACCAGCGTTGCATTTGGAACCGCCATTGCTGCCTACGGTCATAATGTAAAAAATTTTGTTAATATTTGATGGTAGTGTACACAGATGTCAGTTGTATTTCCATACAAGTATGAACTGTAGTAAAATAATATATCGTATTAATTTTATTTATTACTAGCCTTTGCCCGTGGTTTCGCCCCCGTGAATGTCGGGAAATGTCCCACGGGAACATACTTCCGGGATTAAAAGTACCCTATATTTTAATCCAGGGGCTTTGAAGGTCTATGGCATACGAGCTATGTGTTTTTTTGGCAGCCATGAATGAAGCCTATATAAATCGGCTTCGTTCGTATTCTTCCCTAGTTCGAACTCGCCCGGTCCGTATAAATCTACCTACACGTATACCTAGAAGGCGCAAATGTACTGATGGTAAGAAAAGTGCTAGTATGATTTTTATTTATACTTAATCAGTCACTATTAGTGTTTTTTCAACATCAACAGTGGCCTTTTGTATGCCAGTAATTAAATAAATAATAAAAAAGCTATTGTATCTCGCATATACCACGTTAATAAAGATCTACGCTAATAAAGAAGGGTTAATAAACAACATAGGTATTACGAATTATCCACGGATCCCTCACGCCTCAAGCCAGAAGTACACGATGGGACGGACTACCTAAAAGACTAGATTCAGAAAGCAGTGACGTAGATAGAGCTAAGACTAAAAGAAAGAAGAACGGCTTTTGTTCTGCAGTGAGACAATATGGGACACGGTGTTGGTCGGAGAGGGGTAACTTAATGCAAAAGATGCTAATTGACAATCAAATGAAAGTTTAAGAATCAGTATGCCGTGCTCCATTGCACGTTAGCAAATCTTGAGTTCGGACTTCAGTCGTTCAGTAAGTGTTCAGCTTTAAGCACCGTAAATTAGGACGGGCAGTATGAATCTGTCCATGAGTACCTTCTTTGGAGTTACTGAGATCAAATGATAGAGTATAAAAATCACCTGGTCCAGCGCCACCGCCAGCGGCGGGTGGTGCACCAGCGTTGCATTTGGAACCGCCATTGCTGCCTACGGTCATAATGTAAAAATTTTTGTTAATATTTGATGGTAGTGTACACAGATGTCAGTTGTATTTCCATACAAGTATGAACTGTAGTAAAATAATATATCGTATTAATTTTATTTATTACTAGCCTTTGCCCGTGGTTTCGCCCCCGTGAATGTCGGGAAATGTCCCACGGGAACATACTTCCGGGATTAAAAGTACCCTATATTTTAATCCAGGGGCTTTGAAGGTCTATGGCATACGAGCTATGTGTTTTTTTGGCAGCCATGAATGAAGCCTATATAAATCGGCTTCGTTCGTATTCTTCCCTAGTTCGAACTCGCCCGGTCCGTATAAATCTACCTACACGTATACCTAGAAGGCGCAAATGTACTGATGGTAAGAAAAGTGCTAGTATGATTTTTATTTATACTTAATCAGTTACTATTAGTGTTTTTTCAACATCAACAGTGGCCTTTTGTATGCCAGTAATTAAATAAATAATAAAAAAGCTATTGTATCTCGCATATACCACGTTAATAAAGATCTACGCTAATAAAGAAGGGTTAATAAACAACATAGGTATTACGACTTATCCACGGATCCCTCACGCCTCAAGCCAGAAGTACACGATGGGACGGACTACCTAAAAGACTACATTCAGAAAGCAGTGACGTAGATGGAGCTAAGACTAAAAGAAAGAAGAACGGCTTTTGTTCTGCAGTGAGACAATATGGGACACGGTGTTGGTCGGAGAGGGGTAACTTAATGCAAAAGATGCTAATTGACAATCAAATGAAAGTTTAAGAATCAGTATGCCGTGCTCCATTGCACGTTAGCAAATCTTGAGTTCGGACTTCAGTTGTTCAGTAAGTGTTCAGCTTTAAGCACCGTAAATTAGGACGGGCAGTATGAATCTGTCCATGAGTACCTTCTTTGGAGTTACTGAGATCAAATGATAGAGTATAAAAATCACCTGGTCCAGCGCCAACGCCAGCGGCGGGTGGTGCACCAGCGTTGCATTTGGAACCGCCATTGCTGCCTACGGTCATAATGTAAAAAATTTTGTTAATATTTGATGGTAGTGTACACAGATGTCAGTTGTATTTCCATACAAGTATGAACTGTAGTAAAATAATATATCGTATTAATTTTATTTATTACTAGCCTTTGCCCGTGGTTTCGCCCCCGTGAATGTCGGGAAATGTCCCACGGGAACATACTTCCGGGATTAAAAGTACCCTATATTTTAATCCAGGGGCTTTGAAGGTCTATGGCATACGAGCTATGTGTTTTTTTGGCAGCCATGAATGAAGCCTATATAAATCGGCTTCGTTCGTATTCTTCCCTAGTTCGAACTCGCCCGGTCCGTATAAATCTACCTACACGTATACCTAGAAGGCGCAAATGTACTGATGGTAAGAAAAGTGCTAGTATGATTTTTATTTATACTTAATCAGTCACTATTAGTGTTTTTTCAACATCAACAGTGGCCTTTTGTATGCCAGTAATTAAATAAATAATAAAAAAGCTATTGTATCTCGCATATACCACGTTAATAAAGATCTACGCTAATAAAGAAGGGTTAATAAACAACATAGGTATTACGAATTATCCACGGATCCCTCACGCCTCAAGCCAGAAGTACACGATGGGACGGACTACCTAAAAGACTAGATTCAGAAAGCAGTGACGTAGATAGAGCTAAGACTAAAAGAAAGAAGAACGGCTTTTGTTCTGCAGTGAGACAATATGGGACACGGTGTTGGTCGGAGAGGGGTAACTTAATGCAAAAGATGCTAATTGACAATCAAATGAAAGTTTAAGAATCAGTATGCCGTGCTCCATTGCACGTTAGCAAATCTTGAGTTCGGACTTCAGTCGTTCAGTAAGTGTTCAGCTTTAAGCACCGTAAATTAGGACGGGCAGTATGAATCTGTCCATGAGTACCTTCTTTGGAGTTACTGAGATCAAATGATAGAGTATAAAAATCACCTGGTCCAGCGCCACCGCCAGCGGCGGGTGGTGCACCAGCGTTGCATTTGGAACCGCCATTGCTGCCTACGGTCATAATGTAAAAAATTTTGTTAATATTTGATGGTAGTGTACACAGATGTCAGTTGTATTTCCATACAAGTATGAACTGTAGTAAAATAATATATCGTATTAATTTTATTTATTACTAGCCTTTGCCCGTGGTTTCGCCCCCGTGAATGTCGGGAAATGTCTCACGGGAACATACTTCCGGGATTAAAAGTACCCTATATTTTAATCCAGGGGCTTTGAAGGTCTATGGCATACGAGCTATGTGTTTTTTTGGCAGCCATGAATGAAGCCTATATAAATCGGCTTCGTTCGTATTCTTCCCTAGTTCGAACTCGCCCGGTCCTTATAAATCTACCTACACGTATACCTAGAAGGCGCAAATGTACTGATGGTAAGAAAAGTGCTAGTATGATTTTTATTTATACTTAATCAGTTACTATTAGTGTTTTTTCAACATCAACAGTGGCCTTTTGTATGCCAGTAATTAAATAAATAATAAAAAAGCTATTGTATCTCGCATATACCACGTTAATAAAGATCTACGCTAATAAAGAAGGGTTAATAAACAACATAGGTATTACGAATTATCCACGGATCCCTCACGCCTCAAGCCAGAAGTACACGATGGGACGGACTACCTAAAAGACTACATTCAGAAAGCAGTGACGTAGATGGAGCTAAGACTAAAAGAAAGAAGAACGGCTTTTGTTCTGCAGTGAGACAATATGGGACACGGTGTTGGTCGGAGAGGGGTAACTTAATGCAAAAGATGCTAATTGACAATCAAATGAAAGTTTAAGAATCAGTATGCCGTGCTCCATTGCACGTTAGCAAATCTTGAGTTCGGACTTCAGTCGTTCAGTAAGTGTTCAGCTTTAAGCACCGTAAATTAGTACGGGCAGTATGAATCTGTCCATGAGTACCTTCTTTGGAGTTACTGAGATCAAATGATAGAGTATAAAAATCACCTGGTCCAGCGCCACCGCCAGCGGCGGGTGGTGCACCAGCGTTGCTTTTGGAACCGCCATTGCTGCCTACGGTCATAATGTAAAAAATTGTGTTAATATTTGATGGTAGTGTACTCAGATGTCAGTTGTATTTCCATACAAGTATGAACTGTAGTAAAATAATATATCGTATTAATTTTATTTATTACTAGCCTTTGCCCGTGGTTTCGCCCCCGTGAATGTCGGGAAATGTCCCACAGAAATCCAGGGGCTTTGAAGGTCCATGGCATACGAGCTATGTGTTTTTTTGGCAGCCATGAATGAAGCCTATATAAATCGGCTTCGTTCGTATTCTTCCCTAGTTCGAACTCGCCCGGTCCGTATAAATCTACCTACACGTATACCTAGAAGGCGCAAATGTACTGATGGTGAGAAAAGTGCTAGTATGATTTTTATTTATACTTAATCAGTCACTATTAGTGTTTTTTCAACATCAACAGTGGCCTTTTGTATGCCAGTAATTAAATAAATAATAAAAAAGCTATTGTATCTCGCATATACCACGTTAATAAAGATCTACGCTAATAAAGAAGGGTTAATAAACAACATAGGTATTACGAATTATCCACGGATCCCTCACGCCTCAAGCCAGAAGTACACGATGGGACGGACTACCTAAAAGACTAGATTCAGAAAGCAGTGACGTAGATAGAGCTAAGACTAAAAGAAAGAAGAACGGCTTTTGTTCTGCAGTGAGACAATATGGGACACGGTGTTGGTCGGAGAGGGGTAACTTAATGCAAAAGATGCTAATTGACAATCAAATGAAAGTTTAAGAATCAGTATGCCGTGCTCCATTGCACGTTAGCAAATCTTGAGTTCGGACTTCAGTCGTTCAGTAAGTGTTCAGCTTTAAGCACCGTAAATTAGGACGGGCAGTATGAATCTGTCCATGAGTACCTTCTTTGGAGTTACTGAGATCAAATGATAGAGTATAAAAATCACCTGGTCCAGCGCCACCGCCAGCGGCGGGTGGTGCACCAGCGTTGCATTTGGAACCGCCATTGCTGCCTACGGTCATAATGTAAAAAATTTTGTTAATATTTGATGGTAGTGTACACAGATGTCAGTTGTATTTCCATACAAGTATGAACTGTAGTAAAATAATATATCGTATTAATTTTATTTATTACTAGCCTTTGCCCGTGGTTTCGCCCCCGTGAATGTCGGGAAATGTCTCACGGGAACATACTTCCGGGATTAAAAGTACCCTATATTTTAATCCAGGGGCTTTGAAGGTCTATGGCATACGAGCTATGTGTTTTTTTGGCAGCCATGAATGAAGCCTATATAAATCGGCTTCGTTCGTATTCTTCCCTAGTTCGAACTCGCCCGGTCCTTATAAATCTACCTACACGTATACCTAGAAGGCGCAAATGTACTGATGGTAAGAAAAGTGCTAGTATGATTTTTATTTATACTTAATCAGTTACTATTAGTGTTTTTTCAACATCAACAGTGGCCTTTTGTATGCCAGTAATTAAATAAATAATAAAAAAGCTATTGTATCTCGCATATACCACGTTAATAAAGATCTACGCTAATAAAGAAGGGTTAATAAACAACATAGGTATTACGAATTATCCACGGATCCCTCACGCCTCAAGCCAGAAGTACACGATGGGACGGACTACCTAAAAGACTACATTCAGAAAGCAGTGACGTAGATGGAGCTAAGACTAAAAGAAAGAAGAACGGCTTTTGTTCTGCAGTGAGACAATATGGGACACGGTGTTGGTCGGAGAGGGGTAACTTAATGCAAAAGATGCTAATTGACAATCAAATGAAAGTTTAAGAATCAGTATGCCGTGCTCCATTGCACGTTAGCAAATCTTGAGTTCGGACTTGAGTCGTTCAGTAAGTGTTCAGCTTTAAGCACCGTAAATTAGGACGGGCAGTATGAATCTGTCCATGAGTACCTTCTTTGGAGTTACTGAGATCAAATGATAGAGTATAAAAATCACCTGGTCCAGCGCCACCGCCAGCGGCGGGTGGTGCACCAGCGTTGCTTTTGGAACCGCCATTGCTGCCTACGGTCATAATGTAAAAATTTGTGTTAATATTTGATGGTAGTGTACTCAGATGTCAGTTGTATTTCCATACAAGTATGAACTGTAGTAAAATAATATATCGTATTAATTTTATTTATTACTAGCCTTTGCCCGTGGTTTCGCCCCCGTGAATGTCGGGAAATGTCCCACAGAAATCCAGGGGCTTTGAAGGTCCATGGCATACGAGCTATGTGTTTTTTTGGCAGCCATGAATGAAGCCTATATAAATCGGCTTCGTTCGTATTCTTCCCTAGTTCGAACTCGCCCGGTCCGTATAAATCTACCTACACGTATACCTAGAAGGCGCAAATGTACTGATGGTAAGAAAAGTGTTAGTATGATTTTTATTTATACTTAATCAGTTACTATTAGTTTTTTCAACATCAACAGTGGCCTTTTGTATGCCAGTAAATAAATAAATAATAAAAAAGCTATTGTATCTCGCATATACCATGGTGTGGCAAGTTATTGCCTCTTACATTTTTTGATTGTGGACGGTTTATAAGGTGTCTGTAGTCTGTCTTAGGCTTGTATTGCAGCCGCGGATATTGTGTGTCGCGGGATTTAGAGAATCCTGCGGCTAGTGACAGCTAATGATGGCTGTCAGACGTCATAGTGCACCGGCGCCGAACGGAAGCATTTCGTCTCACCGCAAACCAAGTTTTTTCAATCTTAGTTCATCGCGCCCGCAAAACCGCAAACTTTATTACGTTATCCCGTAATCCTTGGGGATATACTGTGTTAAGTTTTCAAAATTAAAAATAATAACCCGCGTCCGATTAAATCCAAATTATAGACTTTCAAGTGACCTGTGTACGGGCAAGCAAGGTGGCCACCTGCCCAGAAGGATTCTTCAAGACTTTCGCCAGGAGAAGCACAGGTACCGCTTTTGCATTATTTGCTGGAGTTAGGCTACAGACGCCACCTGACCGTCACCAATTCCTCTTTGAAAGTTTGCTCAAAAAAAAGGCAAATTGAATTATTATGCATTCCAGATAATAATTTTTCCGTCGTCCTCGACCCGCAAGGATACACGGCTATTTATACGCCTGTCCCTCCATACTTATGGTCCATTCGAGCCGGATAGGTATCAGTTAAATAAGTACAAGTCATTGCAAGTACTTACGATAATTTACAGCAATTAATATTAGATAGTGCCTTATAATGGCAACTCAAAAACAAGAAACTAAATTAGCTCAGCTTATTGCTAAAAAAGAAGTAATTTTTGAGCGAGTTAATCGCTTGTATAATTCTTCCAAAAGTATATCTAATTATGATTCACGCTCGAACGAGTTATTTCTAGCGCAGTCTGAATCTATTGGTGAATTTTACAGCAAGTTTGAAACAATAATTGACCAGATCAATGAGTTGCAGTTTGAAATTGATGAAACCCCACCCGACTATGGGAGTCTAAGTTCTATTGAAGACTTATATTCAACTATTAAATACAAACGTAATCTCATTCTTTCAAGTGGCAAAACATTAACATCAGATCAGAAGGGAGGTAGAAGCATAAAGTTACCACCAATCGAGTTACCATCGTTCGACGGTAGAACTGAAAATTGGCCCATGTTTTATGAAATGTTCCGTACTAATGTTCATTTAAATACTGATCTGACGGATTCGCAGCGTGTGCAGTATTTAATAAGTAAATTAACTGATGCCTTAAAACTAACTGCAGGCATTGTTCCCACAGGAGATACATACAGTGTTATGTGGAACAGTCTTGTTAAAAGGTATCAAGATAAACGTAGTTTAGGTATTCATTATCTCAATAATATACTGGACATTAAAGGATGTGCCGGCAATGCTGCTAGTCTGAATGCATTTGTAGAACGATATTCAGCGTCTGTCGCTGCATTGAAGCAGTTAGACATTCCAGACTTATTCGATTTCGCAATATTACACTGTGGTTTAAGAAAGGTTGACGCACAAACTGTTCAACAATTTGAAAGCCGTGTGAGTGGGAAAGAATTACCTTCCTATACGGAGTTTATATCATTTTTGCAAGACCATGTTAAGGTACTCCAGCGCTCACACGTTAATAATCCACAGACGGAACCACGTGCTAAGTCTAGTTTAGCTCACAATCGAATAAATAATACGCAAAGTACCGCCAAGTCGTTCGTGTCATGCAAACCAGTTCCGAATAACCGTTGCCCGCTATGTGATAACGATGACGTCGATCATCGACTGTTCAATTGTTCACAATTTAAAAATATAAATTAACCGCAAGCTCGTTTCGAATTTATTAAAAAGAAACGCGGCTGTGTTAATTGTTTAAGTATATCCCACTCTTTGATTAAATGCAAGTCACGGAGCGTTTGTAAAATTTGTAAAAAAACACATCATTCCTTGTTACATTTTTCCGAAGTAAAAGATGATTCACCGCGCGAGCCTGCCGCTACGTCTGTCTCGCTTAGTGCCGCCGCTAAAATATGTTTACCGACAGAGACAACTATTTTGTTAGCTACCGCGCAGATATACGTATATGATAGCAGCGGCCGAGATAAGCTTGTTGTCAGGTGTTTAATAGACAATGGATCGCAAAATAATTTAATTACCTACTGTGGACTGTTGTAAACGTTTGAACTTACCCATAATTAAATTACGCAATTCGTCTTTACAAGGTGTTGGTATGACCTCACGACCTGTACACGGCTTTATTTATCTCAATACAGAATCTCGGATTAATCCTCACAATAAGTATTATATACACGCATTAGTTGTTGATTGCATTACAGATAGACTTCCCGCTAGTTTTATCAAATTAAATGACGATATGTCATATTTAAATAATTTACCGCTTGCTGACTCAACCTGGAATGTACCTGGTGGAATCGATGTTTTGCTTGGAGCACAGCTGTTCCCTTTTATTTATTTAGGTGATAGGGTTGACTCAGGCACCCGCGCACCCCCAGCTATACTGACTAGTTTCGGATATGTACTGATGGGTGATATTGATTGTCATAGCAGTGACGTAACACACATGACATCTTCGTTTACCGCGCTTGCTAGCATTGACGTCGAGTCAAGTTTGCAGAAGTTTTTTGAGCTAGAGGAAATTCCATCTCAGCGTTTTATTAGTCCGGACGAATTAGAGTGTGAAAATAATTTTAATTCTTCAGTTTTATTTAAAGACGGTAGATATTTTGTCAATTTACCTTTCGCGCGCAATCCCTCCGAATTAGGCAATTCACGCGGTGTCGCTCATCGGCGGCTACTTGCGCTCGAGCGTAAATTCACGTACGTGCCAACCCTACGCGAGGATTACAATAAAACTATCACCGATTATATAACTCAGGGGTATTTATCGGAGGTACCCGACTCTGAATTAACAGAAGAGGGTTACTACATACCGCATCACGCCGTTATTAGACCGGACAAAGACAGCATTCGAGTGGTTTTGGACGCTAGTGCCAAAACACATTCGGGGTTGTCATTCTGACATTCTGCATGTCGGACCTAATTTACAGGCCGACTTGTTTTTATTATTACTCGATTTTCGTACCCTCCCTGTCGCAATGACAGCGGATATAAAACAAATGTTCCTACGTATCGGTGTAAATGAGCACCACCGCAAATATTTACGAATTTTATATCGATTCAACAAAAATGAACCTATACGTACTTTTCACTTTAACCGCGTTCCCTTTGGATTAAAGCCTAGTCCTTATTTAGCGATGCGCACAATACGCAATTTAGCGTGTGAGCATGGCGACCGCTATCCTGAGGCTTCTAAATTAGTAGAAACTCAGTTTTTTATGGACGATTATGTCTATTCTGTTCCTGATGAACAGATTGCTATACAATTATCCCGCGATTTAATTGAGTTATTTAAGTTAGGATCCTTTGACCTGGTCAAATGGGCTACTAACTCACCCGCTTTGTTGGAGATTCTCCCAGAGTCTCACCGCTTACCAGTTAATTTTTCTGGCATGGATAATGATAAACATAATTTCAAAATCCTTGGATTAACCTGGGAACCCGCTGATGATTATTTTTCTTTGACAACAGTCGCTGTAGATGATAAATGCACTAAACGTGCGATTCTATCGCTAGTTGCCCGCTTGTTCAACGTACTTGGCCTCGTAGCACCCGTCGTGTTGTACGCGAAAATCCTAATTAAGGAACTTTGGTTAGCTAAAACAGGTTGGGATGAGGTTCCTCCGGACTCCATCACCAATCGGTTTTCCGTTTTTTTGCGCGATTTCCCCTCACTCTCTTCTCTAAAGGTTCCTCGCCACATTGGCGTCTTTAGAGAAGCTGTAGTGAATATCGTAGCCTTTTGCGACGCCAGCTTTAGTGGTTATGGTTGTTGTATTTATTTACACATAACTGACTCTAAAGGCAATATCAGCGTTCGGCTTTTATGTGCAAAGTCCAAAGTTTCCCCCGCTAAAATAACAACGCTAGCTCGATTAGAACTTGTCGCCGCTTTACTTCTGTCTAAGCTTGTTCGCGTGGTCAAAGATAAACTTTCCGCTCGTGTACCTATTGCAGGTGTCTACGCTTTCTCGGACTCCACCATAGCTCTTTCGTGGATCCACTCATCTCCCCATAGATGGTCTATTTTTGTCAGTAATCGCATTGCTAAAATACAGGAAAACCTACCTGCCGCTAGTTTTAATCACGTGTCCGGAAAGGAGAATCCTAGCGATTGTCTCTCCCGCGGCATGCTGCTATCTGATTTAATTGAACACTCGTTATGATGGAACGGTCCTACTTGGCTCCATCGACCCATTAGCGAGTGGCCTTTAAAATTCTCTCCTACTGAATGTGAAACATTGCCAGAGTTTAAATCAAAGGTTTTTCTTGTAGAAACATCAAATACTGAACCGCGTATTTTAGATACAATAGCTGACCGTGTTTGTTCATGGAATAAATTGTTACGTGTATTTATGTACATTCTTAAATTTACGAACAGACTACTTAGTCATAGCTCTGTTAAAAATATACAAACCGCCGAAAATTTCATTATTCGAATAGTTCAAAATACGCATTTTTCTAACGATTTAAATTTAATTAAAGCAGGCGAACTTCCATCTAAGAAGTTGCGCTGTTTGTCTGTCTTTATTGATAGCTACGGAATCTTACGTATTGGGGGCAGATTGTCTAAATCTGACTTACCATATGAAGCCAAGCATCCCGCGCTTTTACCTAAACGTGACCGCGTAGTTGATCTAATTATTGATCACTATCACAATACGTACTGCCACACGGGCCCCGGATTATTGATGTCTATTATAAGGCAGCGGTTTTGGATATTAGATGGACGAACAGTCATACGTTCCCGCTGTCGGAAATGCAACACTTGTTTCCGTCTAAATCCTACGCATCTAACACCCAAATTGGCTGAACTTCCTGGATACCGTGTCCGTGATACTAAGCCTTTGTGCACACTGGAGTAGATTTCGCCGGGCCGCTTGCTTACACACCTATTCGCCGTAGAGGTCAACGTTCGCAAAAACTTTATATATGTTTGTTCATATGTATGGTAACTAAAGCCATACATATCGAACTCGTATCGGACCTCACATCCGAGGCTTTCTTATCCGCATTTAAAAGATTTATTTCTCGCCGCGGTCCAGTGTCTGTCATGTACTCAGACAATGGTACCAATTTTGTTGGCGCTAAGGCGCAACTTGATGATATTTATTCTTTCTTATTGAACTCGTCTGTTCAAACAGATATTAAAATGAGCTTCTAAAATCTCGCATTGAGTGGACAAGAATACCGCCGCGAGTTCCGCACTTCGGAGGTATTTGGGAGTCGAACATTAAGAGTGTTAAAACTCACTTGTATAGAGTCATAGGAAAGCAGCTTCTCACTTACGAGGAACTCTCTACCGTACTGGTACAAATCGAGTGCCTTTTAAATTCTCGACCGCTTAGTGTTCTCTCATCAGACCCGCATCCGGACGTGCTCACGCCTGCGCATTTTCTAATGCCTTCTTCTGAATTGACAGAAGAAAACATAAATTTAACAAACCGCAAAAGGCTTTTGGATCAGCTTGTGTTATCCTACTGGAACAAATGGTGGGTTGAGTACTTGCACACGTTGCAAGTTCGCCAGAAATGGTGCACTCCCGATCGCCCTATAGAGATCGGTACTGTCGTTCTCTTGGGTCAAGATAACGTACCACCATTGACTTGGCCATTGGGCATCATAGTGGAAGTTTTTCCGGGATCGGATGGTGTAATTCGAGTAGCTTCAGTAAAAACCGCGTCAGGTACATATAAAAGTCCTGTCACCAAGTTATATCCTTTGCCAACCCAATAGAACTATATTATTTCGTAGTTTAATTTAGTTTATAATTTACAATAGTATATTTTCTCAATGGTACGCCATTACATAGTTATAATTTAGCTTAGTAATTCAACTTTGTCTTAATTTAATCAAACTGCAATTTCATTCTTTGGAATCTGATAATTAATTTCGAACGCCGTTTCCTAGTAATGGTGTTTTGAACTGCTGCTTGGGATTCTCTTGATGCTTTCAGACTGCCAGATATATAAACATCATCTCATCCTCCCAACCGCACCAGCTTTTCAGCGTATAGATTAACATCTTTGAAAGCTCGGGACCTTTCAAGGCGGGGAGTATGGTGTGGCAAGTTATTGCCCCTTACATTTTTTGATTGTGGACGGTTTATAAGGTGTCTGTAGTCTGTCTTAGGCTTGTATTGCAGCCGCGGATATTGTGTGTCGCGGGATTTAGAGAATCCTGCGGCTAGTGACAGCTAATGATGGCTGTCAGACGTCATAGTGCACCGGCGCCGAACGGAAGCATTTCGTCTCACCGCAAACCAAGTTTTTTCAATCTCAGTTCATCGCGCCCGCAAAACCGCAAAATAGTTTGTTAAATTTGAAGCAAGCTCGCCTCGGTGTGTTTACGACATCATTACATGTAACGAGTCTTGGATTTATCAATACGAGCCAGAAACGAAGCGCCAGTTGACGGATTGGGTGTTTCAAAACGAATCAACGCCTACCAAAGTGAAGCGATCTAGAAGCGCAGGGAAGGTTTTGATCGCGAGCTTTTTCAATTTGACTGGCTACTTGGTGTCAATTTCAATTTCAACCAAAAAAGCATCAACGCTGAATGGTATACTACCAAATGCTTGGCAGAAGCTTTCTCTGTTGTGAGCAACACAGGGCTTCGCGGGCTACTGCTCCACCACGAAAACGCGCCTTCGCACACCATGCTCAAAACGAGGGATTTCCTGGACAGTACGCTGGTCAAACTCCTGGGTCACCCTTTTTACAGCCTTGACCTAGCACCATGTGACTTCTTTTTATTCCTGAAAATAAAAAATCAGCTCAAAGGAATACAATTTTCGTCGCCGGAAGATGCGCTGTCAGTGTTCGAGCACCAAGTGTCACCACTGTGTGGATCGCCCGGTGGACACGATGGAGCATACGGTGGAGGTCTTCCCGGCTGAGAGCACTGCCGTGTCCTCGAGGAGGCGACTGCCGGTGGAGATCTCTCGCGGCCCTCGTCCAGGCCATGGTACGGAGCGAGAGGGCATGTGCAGCCGTCACCTACCTTCTGGGAAGCAGAAACGCTCACGAAAGAGGAGGTGGGACGGTTGAGGGAAAGGCAAATTTCGCGCCCTCTCGCCCCTAGCCACCGCAGGAGACGCCCTGGGCGTCGAGAGTCCCAGGCAGATTTCCGGCCACCGTAGGCGCGGGGTTGCGGACGGGGAGCAATTGGTAGCTCGCCATCCGATAAGGACCAGGCCCGGGTCGACGGCGCGTTGTGTTCCACGCGCGCCTCAAAGAGATGTCGTCAGCACAAGTGTAGGGGTCCACTAGGGCCGATGCCTGCCGGGGTCGTGGGAAAGCCCGAAAGGGATACCGAGGCCCCTGGCAACACAGGCAACGGAAGGAACACGGGTGGGTTTTAGTCAGTAAGAGCAGACTCTTACTGACTAAAACCCACCCGTGTTCCTTCCGTTGGAGGGTATGTCAGAACATACCCTCCCACTCCGCCCAGAGCGGGAGAAGTTATGTGATAATTTCCCATACAAAATTTAAAAAAAAAGCGTCCGAGCAGGCTGTAAACGAGGTGTGTGCGGTGGACTGGAAAAAGCATTTCGAAAACTGGTTTCGACGCATGGAACTTTGTATAGAGGCTAGTGGACAGTACTTTGAAAGATTTAATAAAAACATATTTAAGAATATTATTTTAAATTTTCGCAAAACTTTCTGAGTGTCCCATGTAAATGCTCTGAGTTTGAGATTGAGTTTGGGGCAAGGCAAATCCCGGTTACCGAAATGCATCATTTTTGACACGATAGCCTGTCGAATGGTTCCATCTGAATTTGCATTAGGTACAAAATATTCTTAGTAAATATTAATATAATATATAAGTCCCTAATATTTTTGTTTTATTATTAATCACTCAAGGACGGCAATTGATTTTCTATTGTTTGACACCGAATCGGTGTCGCGTGGGGCTTAACAGGTTAATTTCCATCTAATTGCCCCTCATGAAGGCTCGCGCGATGCAACACCAGTAGAAATATTTCTATGAAAACTTCATTGAAATTTTACTACCGGTGTCGCGTCGCGCGAAAAGTCGCGCCAGTTTGCAGTAGCCTTAAAGCCAAACTTAGTTCTTTCCTGATTGTTTTGACTAACCGGAAATGTTACAGTTGTGTAGAATTAAGATTACTTAGAGTACTTACCTTATAGTCCATATGTATTATAAAACAGTGCCTCCCCCAGCCGCGTCTGTCTGTCTGTCTGTCTGAACGTGATAAGCTCAAAAACTACAAAACGGATTTTCAAGCGGTTTTCACCAATGGACAGAGTTATTCACAAGGAAGGTTTATGTGTATAATTCTTTAGGTTTTGTGTAAATTTACTGAAGTATGATAGTGATAGTGTTGAAGATGACAGAAAAAATAATGCCGAACGGTGGCTTTACTGGCGTGGGCCGCGTGAACCTATGTATTAGTATGTATGTGTTTATGTATTTATTTACCTACACTCCACAGGATTGTACATCTTAAGGGGCCATTCACACAGACCGGCTCGGAGAGCATCGGCCGGCGCTCTTCTCTTCACACAGACCGGCGCGAGTACTTACCACTTGTTTCGAGATGTTTGCTAATTTCCTACCATGCATTGACTTTCACTACCCGAACGCTATATATGATGGCTTGCTTATGTCAAGTAAACACTCATATTTTGACATAAGTATTATTAATTTTTCACCATTCATGTTTCACACAAGTACACACACCTGTTCCGTTCAAAGAGCATGAAAGAGCACGCAATCGGAGCCATTGCTACTGAGCGCAGAAGAGTACGTCATCAGAGGCAGCCGGTTGGCTTCACTTATTATTTCACACTAAGCGCGTTAGGTTTTGCTCTCAAGTATTCTTAATAATAAAAGAAGTGACATGCAAAAATAAACCTTATTACAATAATTCAAAACTATGATTTAACGTGATAAAAAATATCTGCTCTCCTCTCCGAGCTGGTCTGTGTGAACGGACCCTAAAAAGTCAAACAAAAAAGTTCGCGATGGCATATCTTCTAAGGATGACCCACAGTAACCATTTTTAGGGTTCTACGGAACCCTAAAAATGGTTACTGTGGGTGGAAACTATAAGGGTTCCTTGCTTACTACGGTAAACAAGGAACCCTTATAGTTTCGCCATGTCCGTCTGTCTGTCTGACTGACCCCACTGTAGCTCAGAGACGCTAAGTACTAGAAAACTGTAATCTGGCATAGGTATAAATATTAATCACGCCGACAAAGTGCTAAAATAAAATCTAAAAATTTTTTTTTATTAGCGTACCTCCCTCGCACGTAATGAGGGGACGATATTTTTTTTCTCGTCTACCCCATGGTGTGGGGTATCGTTGGATAGGCCGTTCAGACAAATATTGCAGATCCGTGAACACCACTTTTCGATCCAAGGATCCGCTTGCGTAATATTAAGCATTAAAGTGCAAATTTTTGTTAGAGTCGAGCCGCCCCGCCCCCCTGCCAGCTAATTGATTGTTTATGCAGACCCTCGGAGAATACAAGGGCATACAATATCAATTGTTAGCATACCGGAAATATGAATTTATTTACCTGTGAACATACTAACTCTTTCACTGGTTCATTAAATACAGGGTGCAACAAGACGCATCACTAGCCGTTATCGACATGTTCTGCACATCGAACTAAGTAACATTGAACAAAAATCATGGCTGGGAAATGAATTTTAGTTTTTATATGATAAATCGCTGTAAAATCGGTTATAGATGCATGCAACGGTATAGGAGTTGTGGGGGTTTTTAAATTTAAATTATAAAATTTAGAACTTGTTTTCGTAAAATAAAGAAAAAACATGTTTAAACTTTGCCCGTCAATATCTCCGTAACCCGAAGGTTCCCAAGTATGGACCGGTACAAAAAAAATATCACAATGACGGGCAGTATAAGTAAGTGACTCTCGGCTTCATTAAACGTCTCGTTTGCCAATCCAAACGTTGTAGCACGCTTTATTACAAATAAATTCACTCACCAGATATGAATTTACTCAGCACAGGACCACTTAATACGTTCAGGAATGGAGAACCTAGAGATTTGAAAAAAAAAAAACTTTAAGGTGCTGCGAAAACGCGATCGTCGCCATGGGCGAGCCATATCGCTTGTGCTTGAACTCCGAGTAGCTGTGTCGCAAAAACAACGGACTTTTTCTAAACAAATTTCAGCTTAATTAGATGCCAGGAAGTGCCTGAAATATGGATGATAAAGAAAGTAACCGGAAACACGTACAAACGAAGCAAGTTAATAAAAAGCTTGTAAAAACTAAGACATCCACAGCAACAAAATGAACATGTTATTTATAAGTAAATTAGATGTTAAATTTAAAGAGAAAAATTCATGCGAAAAATGTAATCGCTCTTTGGAATGTTTTTCACAAAAATAATAGAGAAAATATAAATTCTTAGACAACCACAGCATACACACAGAATACTCTGAATATATTACCTCAGCCAGGTAATATGTATTTAAAAATGATTGTCTGTGATTGAATTTTTTTTTTAATATTTTTGTATATTCTTTCGTATTCTCATCGTTAACAGTTAAAAAGAAAAACGACTCGAAAAATCACAATTAGGAATACGGCATCGAGTAAAGCGGACCAATAGACGCGGTAAAATCCCGTAAAAATAAATGGGAAATACTTACAACTGCTACTAACACTTACCATTCCCTGCAATTAAAGGGACAAATAACACGAGACATGTCGCAAGAACACGTTTGCCTTCCATCTTGATCAAAGGGAAAGTACTGACCGTTAGAACATTACAGGAGCTTATAAATGTCAAAAACCATTAAAAAATATATAGCTCCTATGTCACAGTTCGTGAATATTAAATGTACATAAGTAATTGTCTATGTATCAGGATTTTGGATCGAAATCGTGAATGTAATAAAAATAATAAAATAAAGTTTTATAGTTTGCTGATAACTTATTTACTCCATGTGTGTAATTAATCGTGTATATATTGAATTGTTGACGGTTTTTTTATTTATTTAATATCTTTGTCTTTGTTCAATAGGGCTCTTATGTAACCCAACTTCCCAAAGGCCAATTTCCCTTATAATCAATCAATCAATCAACTCAGCCTATAACAGTCCACTGCTGGACATAGGCCTCTCCCAGGCTGCGCCACAACACCCTGTCCTCCGCTTTCCGCATCCAGTCTGTCCCAGCCACCTTTTTAAGGTCGTCGGTCCATCTAGCTGGGGGGCGTCCCACACTACGCTTGCCAATACGCGGTCTCCACTCTAGGACTCGTCTGCTCCACCGGCCATCGGTCCTTCGACAAATTTTCCTCCTGTCCTTCCTCCGGTCCTTTGCAATTCCCTCAGGTTATTACTGAGCAAAATATTACAATTTGATGAGCACTTAAGTGATATTTGTTAGTGGTGTATTAAAAGTAGGAAGAAGTGGTTATATACCGTTTTCGTGCATTTTACTTGGGTCCAAGTAGTTGAGTAAATTTTAGATATACAATATAATATCTAACCTGGTTATTAATGGGCTCTGGATTTGTGAGAAACCTCTATTACTGATAATTACAATGAGGTCCCGAGTCCCAACATTTTTGCATTGAAATACCTCTGTTACGAGTACTGGGAATAATTAAACCTTTATAACTGAGAATGCGTTTGTTAGACTTTTCGATTTTAACCTCTATAATTGGGACTTCTAATAATAATTTATCATTTTGAGTATTGGTTTCGACAAGTCGCGACACTTTTGTCCATTCCTCTATAACTGAAAAACGGTACATTTCGACCAGTCTTGCGCCCACGCTAAGAGAGATTGATATGTACCGCATATGTAAATAAGACAACTGTCATTGAAAACCTGACTATTTGGGAAACTGGGTAAATGGAAAGCCTCTTTAAGACGCTGACAACAGCTGAACTGAAGTCACTGTCAGACTGCATAGAAAAGAAAGAGAAGCGCGATGACACAACGCTTGTGTTATTTCAAAATATGAAGCAATTATCTATTTACTCAAAATTTAGTTGAGTAATCGAAAATAAAAAACAAACACGTTCTGCATTAAAATAAGACGTACTTGTTATTAATTAAATACGTAACGTACGTTGATATTTAATACAGATATTTTGGATTAGAACTCAAGGTAAAAGCTAACCGCTACAATGTCTATGATTAGTAATTGATTAGCATTCGAAGATATTTGTTGGAGCTGCTGAAGATCATAAAAACTATCTTTGCATTGTATAAATTCAATCTCTTAATATGGTATAATTGCATGGCACACGTGTGTGTACTTGGTAACTGCTATAATGCTACCATTTACTGGGTACGTCTTTAATTGTCTTGAATGCGCCCTGGCGGCTGAGAGTATGTCATGCTCACCCGTATGTCTCGCTGGTGGTGGCGCGTGTGTTGGATCATATAACTCCCTTCAAAATGGTTGAGCCGAACGGTGCTGATCCATGCGTCATATTCGTGAACGGGCGTTGGCAGTAGAGACTGGCTACTTCTTAGCTACCACGGCTTGTTTTCATTTTTCAATTGTTTTTGATTTTATGTTTTTATTACGGCCACTTTTAACGTCTTTCTACATTGTCCTCGCGTGTATAATTTCAACATGAATGATGTAACCAATATTTTTGTAACAATATTTTTAATTTAAAAGAAGACGGACGGGCAAGAGACTCCACGGACACTCCGTAGAGTTTCATGTCCGTTCTTCTCCGTAGGAACCTACTACGCTTTTAAATGGGCAACTAGCTTCATCTTACTGAACGACCCCTTGACAATTCAAAAGTGCCTGTATTTGGTTTATTTGCAATAAATGCATTGAGTTTGAGTTTGATTTCTGGCTACGGCCAAACACACCAAAGCTCTTGCAGACTGGAGCGATATCGCGGGCGCGACAGGCAGTGCGACACTTTCCATGAAGTTTTCTTAGAAATTGTGCTACTAGTGTCGCGTCGCGCTATCAAATATAAGCTATGAAATAAAAATACCTAAACCAAGTAACTACATATTCTTTCATCTGCATAAACGATTTAGCTGTCATCCTTTTGTGTCTTCCCCAAACATTGGACCGAGAATATATGACATCATTACGGTCGAATCGAGCACCGAACGTTCATTCAAATTGGGAATCCAAAAACGCATCCGTCTTTAAATTGTGTTCATTTGCGGAATGCGTTCGGGATCTTTATAAATGCGAACTTACACGCTTTGCGATCATCTTCAAAAACGACCGGTTTAGCTTGAGCTTCCCATCCTCCCTTGTTTCTGAAAGAATGGGAGTAAAGGGGCTCTTGAAACGAATTTGCGGGGGTCATTTGATATAAGGTCGTGTAATACACGTGGGTCGTATAGAGCCCTTTACGTGTATTCTTATTCACACGCAATGGGCTACGTTTTCATATCTGAGATGAAAATATAACTGGAGTTGTTAGTACCACTCTTTGTTTTATTCTCAGATACAAATATAACTTTTTAACTAAAGTGAGCATCTGTATTTTTAGGACACAGATAATGCAACATGAAAGATTTTTGATAAATATTTATAAATGGTCTTAATTAATATTTCATATTAAGGCTCCCGCAGACTAGGCGCGACGCGACATTAGTAGCACAATTTATATGATAACTTCATGGAATGTGTCGCGTTGCACGTCGCGCTGCGGGTTGCGCCCGCGATATCGCGCCAGTATGTACGAGCCTTTAGACAGCAAAAAGTTGCAGATATTTGATAACCAATATTATAACCGTTGATGAACAGTTTGTATTCAGTAGATTCTGTAGATATAATACCTATAAATGTACATTAATGCCTACGTTACCATACGACATCTTACCTCAAAACACACTCTTTGTTCCCACCGGTACCAACATCTCTATAGAACTCCCCTTTTTCCAGCAACATGAAGAAATCACAAGGAATAAATAATAAGGCGCCGCGATGGTTATGAGATAGATATGTTCCACCTTTCATGCCCACACAATAGATCCTCTTGAACGCTTTATTTGAACCGGTAAAGGTCTCACACGTCAAATTTCACATCCTGAATAGAATTCCCCTCACCACGGAATCCGGAATCTTTATAAATAGTTGTGCGAAGACGGTGTTTAATTTAATGGAAATCCGGATGCTGAAAGTTCGATGCCGTGAAGTCAAAGGATTGTGCGCAATTCCTAAATTCGTGTTTGATTTAATTACGACGCATTTGATTACGGTTAGGTGTTAAGAGGATTTTGATTGAGGGTTGACGGGTCTATTGGTATTTCTTACACCCACGCTTTTTTTTTTTGGTTGGGGAATCATCAAATAACTTCTCTCGCTCTGGGCGGAGCGGGAGGGTGTGTCAGACTTTTGCTGACTAAAACCCACCCGTATTCCTTCCGTTGCCTGTGTTGGCAGGGGCCTCAACACAGGCAACGGAAGGAATACGAGTGCCTTCCTGTAACCCCGGCAGTTATACCCATGCTTAAGTGAGTAACTATGGCCATCTTATAGAAGAAGAAGGGGTATTTATTGTAGTGTGATTTTAATGAAACGCGCTGTACGTGGCATGTAAACATATAATTTTTAAATAAAATAAAGAATTTGATTATATAAAAAAACATCAGGTACAGGTGTGACGGTATAAGGTTGGATGATAATAAACGACCTATTTGGATGATTGCAACCCTTAGGTGCGTTCAAGACGCCCATATAATTAGCCGAAATAGAATAAATATATTTTTTAATGGTTATCTGGAAATCCTGCCGCTCGTGCTGTAACCGGAACACTAGGGGCAGCAGTTCGGCTTGACACAAAAGAGGTTGAATGTGTGGTGTTAGAACGAAGGACAAATGCTCAAAAATATATCGTAGAATTAATAATTCTATAGTATGTGTTTATTGTATAAAAAAAATTGTACACCATAGATTACCTACTATATTGTATCTCCTTCTCCCTTTAAATTAATCCAAAGGTTGCCTTTAAAAGATCACTTCCAGCGATAAGACCGCCCATTGTGTCACAGTACGTCAAATTTTTACTTTAATATCTGTAACTCATGGTATACATAATAAAGAGTATTCTATTTTAGAGGATTAAAAAATAGAATACACAGATAACTGAAAATTATAAGAGATTGGGTCAGTGGTCTAATAAGGTGATAAAACGGTGAATTATATCAGTGATCAGGCTGAAAAATTACAGGCACTTGCCTAAGTCTCGTGCAGACTGGGGCGATATCGCGGGTGCGACAGGCATATTGTTGCCTGTCGCGCCCACGATATCGCACCAGTAATAGGTGCCCATAACGTAACAGTACGCTGTGCTCCATTGCACGTTAGCAAATCTTGAGTTTGGACTTCTGTCGTTCAGTAAGTGTTCAGCTTTAAGCACCGTAGATTAGGACGGGCAGTATGAATCTGTCGATGAGTACCTTCTTTGGAGTTACTGAGATCAAATGATAGAGTATAAAATCACCTTTTCCAGCGCCACCGCCAGCGGCGGGTACTGGACCAGCGTCGCATTTGGAACCGCCTGTGCTGCCTGCGGTCATAATGTAAAAACTTTAGTAAACATTTGATGGTAGTGTACACAGATGTCGGTTGTACTTCCATACAAGTATGAACTGTAGTAAAATAATATATCTTATTAATTTTATTTATTACTAGCCTTTGCCTGCGGTTTCGCCCGCGTGGATGTCGGAAAATGTCCCGCGGAAACATACTAAACAGACAGACGTGCTGCTGGGGAGATTGTTCCACCACTTCTTCTTCCCACCTAAAGCACTAGGAAGTGGTGAAAGGAGGGCATTTTTGGGGACTGTCTTATGTAACTTTGACTTTCGGAAAGTGCTGATTTTCAGCCTAGTTTGAATAAATGACTTTTGATTTTTGATACTACCCGGATTAAAAGTACCCTATATTTTAATCCAGGGGCTTTGAAGGTCCGTGGCATACCTACTGTCCGCTATGTGTTTTATTAGCAGCCATGAATGAAGCCTATATAAATCGGCTTCGTTCGTACTCTTCCCTAGTTCGAACTCGCCCGGTCCGTATAAATCTACCTACACGTATACCTAGAAGGCGCAAATGTTCTGATGGTAAGAAAAGTACTAGTATGATTTATACTTATTCAGTTACTATTAGTGTTTTTTCAACATCAACAGTGATCTTTTGTATGCCAGTAATTAAAGAAATAATATAAAAGCTACTTTGTCTCGCATATACCATGTTAATAAAGATCTACGCTAATAAAGAAGGGTTAATAAACAACATAGGTGTTATGACTTATCCACGGACACCACATGCCTCAAGCCAGAAGGACACAATGAGACGGACTACCTAAAAGACTAGATTCAGAAAGCAGTGACGTAGATGGAGCTAAGACTAAAAGAATAAAGAACGGCTTTTGTTCTGCAGTGAAACAATATGGGATACGGTGTTGGTCGGAGAGGGGTAACTTAACGCAAAAGAGTGCTAATTGACAATCAAATGAAAGTTTAAGAATCAGTACGCTGTGCTCCATTGCACGTTAGCAAATCTTGAGTTTGGATTTCTGTCGTTCAGTAAGTGTTCAGCTTTAAGCACCGTAGATTAGGACGGGCAGTATGAATCTGTCGATGAGTACCTTCTTTGGAGTTTTTTGTTTTTTTCCAGACGTGCTGCTGGGGAGTTTGTTCCACCACTTCTTTTTCCCAGCTAAAGCACTAGGAAGTGGTGAAAGGCGGGCATTTTTGGGGACTGTCTTATGTAACTTTGACTTTCGAAAAGTGCTGATTTTCAGCCTAGTTTGAATAAATACTTTTGATATTAAATTTTTGATTTTTCATAATACCGGGATTAAAAGTACCCTATATTTTAATCTAGGGGCTTTGAAGGTCCGTGGCATACCTACTGTCCGCTATGTGTTTTTTTGGCCGCCACGCAAGAAGATTTTTTTGATTTAATTTGACTTCGTTCGTACTACTCCTTAGACGAACTCACCCGATCGGTATATATCTACTATATGGCGCAAATGTACTGATGGTAAGAAAAGTGCGAGTACGATTTTTATTAATTTTTATTCAGTTAATATACGCGGTATAAAATTAACAGTAGGTAGGTACTATTGGTGGGGCTAAGTAATAACAGCCGCACGGGTCGATCGATCAGGTTAAGCTACGCTTGCCGCGGTTGGTCCGTGGATGGGTGACCATCTTTACATACCAAGACGCCTCCGTGCCTCGGAAAGCACGTTAAGCCGTTGGTCCCGGCTGTCATTGTAGATCTTTGACAGTCGTTACGGGTCGTCAGAAGCTCGAAAGTCTGACAGCCAGTCTTACCAAGGGGTATCGTATTACCCAGTAACTGGGTTGTGGAGGTCAGATAGGCAGTCGCTCCATGTAAGATACTGGTATTCAGCTGTATCCGATAAGACTGGAAGCCGACCCTAACATAGTTGGGAAAAGGCTAGGCAGATGATGAGGTACTTTGGTGTTTTTTCACCATGTATAAAATAGAATAAATATTACCAAACAACATAGTTATTGTACGCTCGTTTAAAAGAATTCGTTTATATAACCTCGTTAAAGTCACAGTTAGTAAGTACAACCAGTACCACTGACTCACGCCCATTGTGGTTATTGAATTTTATGACTCTTTTGTTTGGACACGCAAGGCTCTGCTTATTGTAAAATCTCTAGGAATGCAATATTTATTAGTTAATAACTACTTATTTGCACGGGATCTGAATAGGGCATTACGTTAAAAAAATATATAGAAAAAGATAGACTACCATAGTTAAATGAATATGTGATAAATATTTATTTTCTACATCGTAGCACTTTTCCAAAAAACTGTACCCTTATAAAAAAGTGGGCGAGGTCGACCTAGGGATGCGTATGAACGAAGCCTATGAATCTATAGCTGACATCATAAAGTGCCAAGTTTCCGAGATATTAACCTTCAAAGATGATCACGTGCATTCATATTTTTTTTATTTGCTTACATCTTGTTGCATAGATGGTTGAAATAATCAATCTGAATGTTTAAAAAATTTTAGTAATGATATTAATTTATAAAATATAAAACAATTATTATGATATAGATAATTATTCCCTTTTATACCAAATAAATGAATATGGGGACATCTCACACACGGCCATGTGGTCCTAAACTAGGCAAAGGCTGTATGGGTATCAGACAGCCAATATACATATTTATATAAATAGATAAACAATATCTACATACCAGTATAAGGCAAATACACAAATATTTGTCCTGGGCGGGATTCGAACAACACTATTATTTTATACACAACCTCAAAAAGTAGATAATTATGAATTGAAAAGTCACATTTGTACTTGCCCTAATTTGAACCTACAACCTCGCGAATGAGAGTAGAGGCCTTAACCACTGGGCTCTAATCAATCTGAATGTTTAAAAAAATTTAGTAATGATATTAATTTATAAAATATAAAACAATTATTATGATATAGATAATTATTCCCTTTTATACCAAATAAATGAATATGGGGACATCTCACACACGGTCATGTGGTCCTAAACTAGGCAAAGGCTGTATGGGTATCAGACAGCCAATATACATATTTATATAAATAGATAAACAATATCTACATACCAGTATAAGGCAAATACACAAATATTTGTCCTGGGCGGGATTCGAACAACACTATTATTTTATACACAACCTCAAAAAGTAGATAATTATGAATTGAAAAGTCACATTTGTACTTGCCCTAATTTGAACCTACAACCTCGCGAATGAGAGTAGAGGCCTTAACCACTGGGCCATCACGACTTATTTATTTAAATATTAATAATAAATTTAGGTAAGTACTTATGAATAAAATATAAAAGCCTAACATACCATCGCTCGAAGTTACTGAATAAAAAAACGAAAAAGATAAGTCAAGAATAATATTACCCAGTAACTGGGTTGTGGAGTGACCTCCACAAGCCAGTTACTATCTGCGATAGGGAGTCGCTCCATGTAAAATACTGGTATTTAGCTGCAACCGGTTAGACTGGAAGCAGACTCCAACATCGTTGGGAAAAGGCTAGGCAGATTGATTGAAAAATAAGTAAATAACGCGATAACGAATCGTATTGTGACGAAGTACATCGTGTTGTGACGAAGTACATCGTATTGTGACGAAGTACATCGTGTTGTAACGAAGTACATCGTGTTGTGACGAACACATAACATCACGTCTGTATATCCCAAAAGGTTTGACAGAGGTGTACCTACAGTAATGTTTTAAGTTCCATGTAATAGGGGGTAAAATAGGTGTTCTATTTATCTATACAACTCTGCCTTGACCCTCGGAGAATACAAGGGCATACAATATCAATTGTTAGCGTAAATATGAATTTATTTACCTGTGAACATACTAACTCTTTCACTGATTCATTAAATACAGGGTGCAACAAGACGCATCACTAGCCGTTATCGACATATTCTGCACATCAAACTAAGTAACATTGAACAAAAATCATGGCTGCGAAATGAATTTTAGTTTTTATATGACAAATCGCTGTAAAATCGGTTATAGATGCATGCAACGGTATAGGAGTTGTGGGGGTTTTTAAATTTAAATTATAAAATTTAGAACTTGTTTTCGTAAAATAAAGAAAAAACATGTTTAAACTTTGCCCGTCAATATCTCCGTAACCCGAAGGTTCCCAAGTATGGACCGGTACAAAAAAAATATCACAATGACGGGCAGTATAAGTAAGTGACTCTCGGCTTCATTAAACGTCTCGTTTGCCAATCCAAACGTTGTAGCACGCTTTATTACAAATAAATTCACTCACCTGATTCTTTTTTATTCAGCACAGGACCACTTAATACGTTCAGGAATGGGAAACCTAGAGATTTGAAAAAAAAAAACTTTAAGGTGCTATGAAAACGCGATCGTCGCCATGGGCGAGCCATATCGCTTGTGCTTGAACTCCGAGTAGCTGTGTCGCAAAAACAACGAACTTTTTCTAAACAAATTTCAGCTTAATTAGATGCCAGGAAGTGCCTGAAATATGGATGATAAAGAAAGTAACCGGAAACACGTACGAACGAAGCAAGTTAATAAAAAGCTTGTAAAAACTAAGACATCCACAGCAACAAAATGAACATGTTATTTATAAGTAAATTAGATGTTAAATTAAAGAGAAAAATTCATGCGAAAAATGTAATCGCTCTTTGGAATGTTTTTCACAAAAATAATAGAGAAAAAATAAATTCTTAGACAACCACAGCATACACACAGAATAATCTGAATATATTACCTCAGCCAGGCAATATGTATTGAAAAATGATTGGCTGTGAATGAATTTTTTTTTTAATATTTATGTATATTCTTTCGTATTCTCGTCGTTAACAGTTAAAAAGAAAAACGACTCGAAAAATCACAATTAGGAATACGGCATCGAGTAAAGCGGACCAATAGACGCGGTAAAATCCCGTAAAAATAAATGGGAAATACTTACAACTGCTACTAACACTTACCATTCCCTGCAATTAAAGGGACAAATAACACGAGACATGTCGCAAGAACACGTTTGCCTTCCATCTTGATCAAAGGGAAAGTACTGACCGTTAGAACATTACAGGAGCTTATAAATGTCAAAAACCATTAAAAAATATATAGCTCCTATGTCACAGTTCGTGAATATTAAATGTACATAAGTAATTGTCTATGTATCAGGATTTTGGATCGAAATCGTGAATGTAATAAAAATAATAAAATAAAGTTTTATAGTTTGCTGATAACTTATTTACTCCATGTGTGTAATTAATCGTGTATATATTGAATTGTTGACGGTTTTTTTATTTATTTAATATATTTAATATCGTCTTTGTTCGATAGGGCTCTTATGTAACCCAACTTCCCAAAGGCCAATTTCCCTTATAATACAACTCTGTAATTCGATATTAGGTCAAGTAGCTCTCAAACGTTGCGTTCTCTCATAATTCCCATTGTTCAAATCACAGGCGAACCCCATATTATTTGGAGTCTTTGATGCATGCATAATATAGATTAATTCGTAGAGTGTATGTCATATACCTACTTCATGCTAATGCCGCACAAGTATGGCTTTCTACGGCTTTGCAATTCCCTCAGGTTATTACTGAGCAAAATATTACAATTTGATGAGCACTTAAGTGATATTTGTTATTGGTGTATTAAAAGTAGGAAGAAGTGGTTATATAGCGTTTTCGTGCATTTTACTTGGGTCTAAGTAGTTGAGTAAATTTTAGATATACAATATATCTAACCTGGTTATTAATGGGCTCTGGATTTGTGAGAAACCTCTATTACTGATAATTACAATGAGGTCCCGAGTCCCAACATTTTTGCATTGAAATACCTCTGTTACGAGTACTGGGAATAATTAAACCTTTATAACTGAGAATGCGTTTGTTAGACTTTTCGATTTTAACCTCTATAATTGGGATTTCTAATAATTATTTATCATTTTGAGTATTGGTTTCGACAAGTCGCGACACTTTTGTCCATTCCTCTATAACTGAAAAACGGTACATTTCGACCAGTCTTGCGCCCACGCTAAGAGAGATTGATATGTACCGCATATGTAAATAAGACAACTGTCATTGAAAACCTGACTATTTGGGAAACTGGGTAAATGGAAAGCCTCTTTAAGACGCTGACAACAGCTGAACTGAAGTCACTGTCAGACTGCATAGAAAAGAAAGAGAAGCGCGATGACACAACGCTTGTGTTATTTCAAAATATGAAGCAATTATCTATTTACTCAAAATTTAGTTGAGTAATCGAAAATAAAAAACAAACACGTTCTGCATTAAAATAAGACGTACTTGTTATTAATTAAATTCGTAACGTACGTTGATATTTAATACAGATATTTTGGATTGGAACTCAAGGTAAAAGCTAACCGCTACAATGTCTATGATTAGTAATTGATTAGCATTCGAAGATATTTGTTGGAGATGCTGAAGATCATAAAAACTATCTTTGCATTGTATAAATTCAATCTCTTAATATGGTATAATTGCATGGCACACGTGTGTGTACTTGGTAACTGCTATAATGCTACCATTTACTGGGTACGTCTTTAATTGTCTTGAATGCGCCCTGGCGGCTGAGAGTATGTCATGCTCACTCGTATGTCTCGCTGGTGGTGGCGCGTGTGTTGGATCATATAACTCCCTTCAAAATGGTTGAGCCGAACGGTGCTGATCCATGCGTCATATTCGTGAACGGGCGTTGGCAGTAGAGACTGGCCACTTCTTAGCTACCACGGCTTGTTTTCATTTTTCAATTGTTTTTGATTTTATGTTTTTATTACGGCCGCTTTTAACGTCTTTCTACATTGTCCTCGCGTGTATAATTTCAACATGAATGATGTAACCAATATTTTTGTAACAATATTTTTAATTTAAAGGAAGACGGACGGGCAAGAGACTCCACGGACACTCCGTAGAGTTTCATGTCCGTTCTTCTCCGTAGGAACCTACTACGCTTTTAAATGGGCAACTAGCTTCATCTTTCTGACTGAACGACCCCTTGACAATTCAAAAGTGCCTGTATTTGGTTTATTTGCAATAAATGCATTGAGTTTGAGTTTGATTTCTGGCTACGGCCAAACACACCAAAGCTCTTGCAGACTGGAGCGATAGCGCGACAGGCAGCGCGACACTTTCCATGAAGTTTTCTTAGAAATTGTGCTACTAGTGTCGCGTCGCGCTATCAAATATAAGCTATGAAATAAAAATACCTAAACCAAGTAACTACATATTCTTTCATCTACATAAACGATTTAGCTGTCATCCTTTTGTGTCTTCCCCAAACATTGGACCGAGAATATATGACATCATTACGGTCGAATCGAGCACCGAACGTTCATTCAAATTGAGAATCCAAAAACGCATCCGTCTTTAAATTGTGTTCATTTGCGGAATGCGTTCGGGATCTTTATAAATTCGAACTTACACGCTTTGCGATCATCTTCAAAAACGACCGGTTTAGCTTGAGCTTCCCATCCTCCCTTATTTCTGAAAGAATGGGAGTAAAGGGGCTCTTGAAACGAATTTGCGGGGGTCATTTGATATAAGGTCGTGTAATACACGTGGGTCGTATAGAGCCCTTTACGTGTATTCTTATTCACACGCAATGGGCTACGTTTTCATATCTGAGATGAAAATATAACTGGAGTTGTTAGTACCACTCTTTGTTTTATTCTCAGATACAAATATAACTTTTTAACTAAAGTGAGCATCTGTATTTTTAGGAGACAGATAATGCAACATGAAAGCTTTTTGATAAATATTTATAAATGGTCTTAATTAATATTTCATATTAAGGTTCCCGCAGACTAGGCGCGACGCGACATTAGTAGCACAATTTATATGATAACTTCATGGGCGGGTTGCACCCGCGATATCGCACCAGTATGTACGAGCCTTTAGACAGCAAAAAGTTGCAGACCACTATGGTTGACTATAGATATTTGATAACCAATATTATAACCGTTGATGAACAGTTTGTATTCAGTAGATTCTGTAGATAAAATCCGATCCTATAAATGTACATTAATGCCTACGTTACCATACGACATCTTACCTCAAAACACACTCTTTGTTCCCATCGGTACCAACATCTCTATAGAACTCCCCTTTTTCCAGCAAAATGAAGAAATCACAAGGAATAAATAATAAGGCGCCGCGATGGTTATGAGATAGATATGTTCCACCTTTCATGCCCACACAATAGATCCTCTTGGACGCTTTATTTGAACCGGTAAAGGTCTCACACGTCAAATTTCACATCCTGAATAGAATTCCCCTCACCACGGAATCCGGAATCTTTATAAATAGTTGTGCGAAGACGGTGTTTAATTTAATGGAAATCCGGATGCTGAAAGTTGGATGCCGTGAAGTCAAAGGATTGTGCGCAGTTCCTAAATTCGTGTTTGATTTAATTACGAAGCATTTGATTACGGTTAGGTGTTAAGAGGATTTTGATTGAGGGTTGACGGGTCTATTGGTATTTCTTACACCCACGCTTTTTTTTTTTGGGTGGGGAATCATCAAATAACTTCTCTCGCTCTGGGCGGAGCGGGAGGGTGTGTCAGACTTTTGCTGACTAAAACCCACCCGTATTCCTTCCGTTGCCTGTGTTGGCAGAGGCCTCGGTAACCCTTTAGTGCCTTCTTGTAATCCCGGCAGTTATACCCATGGTTAAGTGAGTATCTATGGCCATCTTGTAGAAGAAGAAGGGATATTTATTGTAGTGTGATTTTAATGAAACGCGCTGTACGTGGCATGTAAACATATAATTTTTAAATAAAATAAACAATTTGATTATATAAAAAAACATCAGGTACAGGTGTGACGGTATAAGGTTGGTTGATAATAAACGACCTATTTGGATGATTGCAACCCTTAGGTGCGTTCAAGACGCCCATATAATTAGCCGAAATAGAATAAATATATTTTTTTAATGGTTATCTGGAAATCCTGCCACTCGTGCTGTAACCGGAAAACTAGGGGCAGCAGTTCGGCTTGACCAGCTGAGATGGGACACGCCGCGAAGTCGCGGGTCACAAAATGGTGCTCAGCCTGGACACCGCTGTGGAGTGGAGATGGGGACTGCTGCGTATTAGCGAGTCACGCGATGGTATTCGGCCTGGGCGTATAAAGATGGGAACCGCCCAAAGCTGAATCCTAGGTAATTTTCCTAGATAAAAGATTGTGGTTTAAATATGGAATTACCAAACCGGGACTTTACTAGAAATATAAAAAGGGGAATTATATACCACTTCGTCGTAGGACTTAATTTATGGGACTCTTAATAAGTCTGTGCGACGGCACGCAGGGCTAAAAGGTAAAAAAATCATGAGAAAATCACATGAGAAATGGTAAAAAGCAAATATTATATATTTGAAATTAGGAAAAATAGGGGAATACGTACCAATAATTTTTTATATATATTGAGAGAGATAGCGATGCCTTATCACTTTAAATTTTCGAGTACAAATCCAAGAAATATTGGTAAACATTCTAATAAGAGCACGTCTTGGTATTTGATACACCTAGATAAAATTTTCTGACGTTCAACGATTCCGTCAAAAATTCCAGAATTTCCATACTAATATTCAAACGATAGACACATCATGTGCCAGTACGAATCCACAAAAGAGGTTGAATGTGTGGTGTTAGAACGAAGGACAAATACTCAAAAATATATCGTAGAATTAATAATTCTTTAGTATGTGTTTATTGTATAAAAAAATTGTACACCATAGATTACCTACTATATTGTATCTCCTTCTCCCTTTAAATTAATCCAAAGGTTGCCTTTAAAATATCACTTCTAGCGATAAGACCGCCCATTGTGTCACAGTACGTCAAATTTTTACTTTAATATCTGTAACACATGGTATACATAATAAAGAGTATTCTATTTTAGAGGATTAAAAAATAGAATACACAGATAACTGAAAATTATAAGAGATTGGGTCAGTGGTCTAATAAGGTGATAAAACGGTGAATTATATCAGTGATCAGGCTGAAAAATTATAGGCACCTGCCTAAGGCTCGTGCAGACTGGGGCGATATCGCGGGTGCGACAGGCATATTGTTGCCTGTCGCGCCCACGATATCGCACCAGTAGTAGGTGCCCATAACTCTCGGCCACTTTTATACATGATTAATTGTTCTGTATAATGCAGTGGGTAGTCAAAGGCTTATAATGAGTCTAATAGATCTTTATAAATGTACGAACGAAGTAGAAAAATACTTTGTGTAAATAAAACACATATTTTCTTTCACGGTGAGCAGCTATCTACGTTAACATCAGCATCAAAAGTATTTATTTTTATAGCAAACAGTTTCTCTTGCTGTAGTCGCCAATTAGTTCTTTCACAAACAACATACCGAGAGCAGTTCTTTACATTTTTCACGAGCGCAAAATTACAGTTGAACAAAATGTAAATAAACAAAGAACTCTTAACTGTGTAAGTGGTTCGTACTGTAAGGCACTTATTTTGAGCTTGAACGAACGATAAGTATGCACATTGTACTAATTAAAATAGTCTTTACCAAAGACTGGGGAGGTATTACACAAAAGTACACTTTTACAGTAAGTAAAGTGCAAATTAGTAGTTGGTATCGTTGTGAGAGGGTACTTGAGTATTTTTGTCGAGTAAGATTTCTTCATATTTAATGAGCCCGTTATTATAGAGCGTCTGTCTGTCGTCTGATCTTGTCCACTAATGGAAATAAAATATCCAAGAGTTCTTAATAAGTATAACAATATGTCCTGTTTTATTATTTACCTGAGATCTTGACTGGTAAATATAGGAAGGCTTAGATATACGTCTGTTTTATTCTTCATATTTGCGTTGGTCTAGTCTAGCATTGTCAACGTCATTTTTAAATCAGGACCTTTCCTGAGTTCGAATCCCGGGTCGGGCAAAGTGTTATTGGTGTTTATCTATCTGGAATTTCTCTGTAGCAGCCCGGAGTCTGGATTTGTGCCCGCTCGATGGCAATAGGCTCGCCCCTATTACATTGGACTTAAAAATAACTGGCGAAATGTGGGTGTACTTACTACAGGTACACCTCTGCCCAACCCTTCAGGGAAACAAGGCGTGATGATATGTTATTAAATTAACACTTTTTATAGAGTTTAGCCAAGCATTCGATATCCTCCGTAGCGATACACTTTTTGACAAGTTACGAAATGGCATATGGAGGCCAAACGTCCTCACGCACGTATGGGAGTAGTGCGAGGAGGCAAAACGCCGGGGCGTAACTCCGCTGCCGCGAAAAATCGCGGCACAGCGCACGGAGCTCCAGCGGGATCTCATGGCGACATGGAGAGTGCGATTGCCGCAACCCAGTGCTGGGCACGCCACAATCGCGGCCATAAGTCCCCTCTTTGAAGAGTGGTTAGAGAGGCGGCACGGCGTCCTCACCTTCCACCTGACGCAAGTCCTCACCGGCAGCTTCGGGGGGCTTCTTTGTCGGATAAGGCGTGAGAAAACGCCCGAGTGTCACCACTGTGTAGATCGCTCGGAGGACACGGTGGAGCATACGGTGGAGGTCTGCCCGGTTTGGGCGGAGCACCGCCGTATCCTCGAGGAGGCGATCGACGGCATAGATCTCTCGCGTCCGGCCCTGGTTCGGGCCATGGTACGGAGCGAGAGGGCATGTGCAGCCATCACCTCCTTCTGCAAAGCAGTAATGCTCGCGAAGGATGAGGCGGGATGGTTGTGGGAAAGGCAAATTTTACGCCCTCTCACCGCGCCGAATTTTGCGCCGCCGCAGGAGACGCCCAGGGCGTCGGGAATCCGGGGCGGATTTCCGGAGGAGGCCAAGCGATTCTTCGTGAAAATGAAAATTGGCCAGAAATTCATCTTAAAACCACTGCAGGTGCGGGCTTGCGGACGGTGAGCAACGGGTAGCTCGCCGTCCGATAAAGACCAGGTCCGGGTCGACGGCGCGTTGTATTCCACGCTTGCCTCAAAGAGATGTCAGCACAAGTGTAGGGCTCCACTAGGACCGATGCCTGCCAGGGTCGCTTGGAAGTTAGAAAGGGTTACCGAGGCCCCTGGCAACACAGGCAACGGAACGGGTGAGTTTTAGTCAGTAAGAGTCTGACACAACCTCCCGCTCCGCCCAGAGTGGGAGAAGTTACTTGATAATTTCCCACCCACAAAAAAAAGCGGTACACTTTTTGACAAGTTACAAAATGGGATACAAGGGCCACTATTGGAATTATTAAAAAATCTATTACACAATTAGATACAGCAAGGTCAGAATGAAAAATGAGTACAGTTTAAAGCTCCCATCCACCACGCAAGGAATGGCCCAGGGTTTAATATAGGTCCGATAGAATACTTAGTTTATGTTAATGATATGAGTAATGCTATAAATTCGGGATCTGTCTAATTTGAAGACGACACGTGTATTTAGGTCGCCAATTGAAACATCCTTGATGCTCAGGAATCCCTAAAACGTAGCTTCGATCAAATATGTAAATTGGCACATGACGTAGGGTTAGTAATATACCCATCAAAAACTAAAACTGTTTACAAACATTTATTACACAAATGGTCCACACCTACAGTTATAGCACACGAACACCTTCATAGCTCGCCAAAGACTTACAAATGCCCATTATTAGAAGTCTAATAGTTGATAGCCGATTCTGTCAGGGCCCGCACAAAGATTACGCATGCAAAAAAACTCAGGTCTATCCTATATGTATTGTAAACTCAGCATACTGAAATATAAATTGCCTTATAACACGTTAAACATGGCCCTAATTGACTCGGTTATCAACTATGGATTCAGCAGCTATGGGAGATCTTATCATACATACTTGACAGATATCTATATATAGATATGTATAAGTTACAACGAAGAATATAAAACGTAATTACGCCCAAACAATTATACATATAAAAAAGAAATTCAATCAAAAATAGTGACGAACATCTTTTTAAATACTGTAATGTTGTGGTCGCCCACAAATGGCTTTATTAGAAGGCTAAAAGTCAACCGTAGGGCAATGGAGAGGGCTACGCTTGGAGTTTTCCTACGTGATCCAATCAGAAATGAAGAGATCCGCAGGCGAATCAAGGTAACCGACATTGCCCGAAGAATTGCCAAACTTAAGTGGCAGTAAGCAGCAGGGTACATTGCTCACAGAAAAGATGGCCGATGGGGCCGAAAGGTTCTGAAGTGGCGACCGCGTACCGGAAGACGTAGCGTTGGAAGGCCTCCTACAAGGTGGACCGATAACCTTGTGAAGGCCACAGGAATCCGCTGGATGTGGGAAGCACAGAACCGGTCAAAGTGGCGGTGCTTGGGAGAGGCCTAAGTCCAGCAGTGGACGTCTTTCGGCTGAAATGATGATGAAGAATGTTATGAATGTGTTCGATAAAGTTGAATTTTTCACTCTTACTGAAGTCAAAAGGCTCGATCTGTTAACCGAAAAAACTAAATCCGACTTCCTGTTAACTATACCACTTCAGATTAAATACATCCTATCAAAATTCAATAATATGTACGGGATGAGGGTTGTAGAATATTTATTACCACTTTTTCTTAATAAACTTCTAGAAGTCTTACAAATGTTGTACAAAACGGGTTCGAAAACTTAGTACAAATTAAAAAATTTGCTAACAAACAAAAAAAAACGTTTTTTTTTTTTAAATTGATAATGATAATTCTATCATTATCAATTTTTAAAGTATTATATTGTAATCATTCCATTAGAGATCACTGGTAGCCCAGTGGTAACGGCCGCGACTTACGAGTTGTAGATCGTAGGATCGAACCCATACAGGCGCTTTACTTTGTGTAAATTATTTCATCACCATTGCTCTCAAAACGGTGAAGGGAAACATCGTGAGGAAACCGGCATGTCCTAGAACCAGAAATTCGAAGACATGTGACATCTACCAACGCGCATTGGGCCCGCGTGGTGGATTACGGGTACAGCCCACTACGGTACAACATTATAGGCTGATTATGTATATTGTGATTTTATTAGCATTGTAGTAACAATAATTATTGTTTTATAAAGATTTAAATGAACGGCTTGCCATCACAGATTTACCCTGAGAGGTTTTTGTTGTGTGGCTAAAACCAACTGACCAACCAACTTTGGAAAAAAAATATGTAGAAAAGCATGTTGCATCCTGCCCGCGTGATCCTGAAAAGATACAGATTCACAATGCTGTAATCATTATTATTTTAACTACCCATTAAAGCTACAAAGATGAACGGACTACATTTATATTTTGACTTTTAAAGGCGAATAGTTAATTTACATACATGAAAAAATTGGTCAGTTTGATTCAGCACTTTACAAATGCTAACATCAATTTTATAGGACCTAAAACGAAAACAGATTTTTACATAATAACTACATTAAAAAGGCACCCAATAAAAATTATCGCGAGCATTCTTATAACATTACAATTTAATTGTTGGTACTTTCAAGCAAGCTACGAATCACGAACAATTTCATTACTTATTTTAATAGCCAATAAAGTTCACGAAATTTATAGCGACTATTACATGTGGGGAATCAACTGCGAGCGTATCCTACCGTAGGTATACTGGTATCCTACTCATGAATAATGGGGCAGACCTTTAAAGTTTAATAAGGTCCTCGTGTGCAGTACTATATGAGTAACGATCTCAATTTTACAATTTTCCCTCATATTGGGCGGACGAGGCGCGAATTAAGCAGTTCTGAACTTACGTTGGGGGAAGATTGTATGTGGTATATTATACAGCAAGTATCGGAAAGATGTGGTCATATTTAAAGGTGTGGATATCCATCTAACTGAATAAACTTCCTTCATGTTACGAACATCGTTGTAGGGGACTTTTGGCTGTGTGGGTGGAGGGAAGGGGGTTGTGGTAAATAATAACAGCCGAACGGATCAATCGATCAGGTTAAACTATGGTTGCCGTGGTTGGTCCGTAGATGGGTGACCATCTTGATATATCAAGACCCTTCTGTGCCTCGGAAAGCACGTTAAGCCATTGATACCGGCTGTCATTCGTGGATCTTTGACAGTCGTTACGGGTCGTCAGAAGTCCGAAAGTCTGACAACCAGTCTTACCAAGGGGTATTGTATTACCCAGTAACTGGGTTGTTGAGGTCAGATAGGCAGTCGCTCCATGAGGCCCCAACATAGCTGGGAAAAGGCTAGGCAGATTTAGAGATTACGTTACGAACATCGTTATCGCGAAAAAATACCAACTGTCTCAAGAAAACTTAAATTCCTACTCGACCCAAATGTGTGGGACGGCTGTATATTTTATTGCAATTACGATGTTAGTCCCATGGAGAAAGTTGAATGTACATGACTGTATGTTGTTTCCGTGTGTAGATTGCTTAAATTGTTATGGTTGTTTAATTGCTGTTCCGTATCAAAATTGGTGTAGTTTGTGAACCATTAAAGGGTTTATCTTACTGTTTGATTGTAGTATACATTTCTTTATCTGTTTTGAATATAACTGATGTCTATATCACGCCTGTAATCTCTGAAGGAATGGGTAGAAGTGTACCTATTATACACCTACATTTCACCAGTATTTTTTAAGTCCTGTGTAATGGGATTGCCATCAACCGGACACAAATCCAGACTACTGGCTGCTACTGAGAAACTCCTGATGGAAAAACCCAATAATACTTTGCCCGACCTGGGAATCGAACCCAGTAAGTACCTCATGCTCAGCGGGAGCGTTCGACTACTATACCAACGGGCATTATTAATGGATTTTGGAAGTTAATACTCATAACTGTAGAGATTTTAATTAAGAATATTTACAAACGCAAGAGGCTTCATTTAAAAGTTTGGGTAACATGTGAGTCAAGGTTAAATAATCTTTTGGGGTTGAAATTATGCAGGGGTTGGTTATGAGCAAGGGTCATGCCATAAATTACTTCGGTAAATACTTTTATAATTTTCATAACGATGTTCCCCGATAAACGCAAAATGTAGAGAGAACTTTTAACAGAATTTTATTACCTTTTTGGAACATAAAACTCGTCTGAAGTTATTAATGCATCTAGCCGGTGTTACCAACTGGTGTTAGCATGGGCATTGTCACACAAAAGCTGTGAGGTTTTTTCATGTCATCTAATAATTCTTTAATAATAAGATATTTCCTTGTCATAATAAATGTTATGAAAAATCATAAAGGCTCCTACATACTGGCGCGACTTGTCGCGCGACGCGTCGCGACACAAAGGCACCGCTTGTAGCGGTACACGCGGTGTCATTGTGTCGCGTCGCGTCGCGCGACAAGTCGCGCCAGTATGTAGAAGCCTTCATTTCCACAAATTTCCTGTTATTGTTTTTTCCGCTTCTAATTTACAGCCAAGCTCATCACAGAAAAAATATTGCCTCATAAATCCACCAAATTGATCACGTCAATCCATATCTTCCTTGTCGACTGCTAAAAAAACTATTTCTATCGTAATAACAATAAAGAAGCTAACAAAATCGCCATTATAGCTCATAGGGCGCTTATAACGCGGTCTGAGTTATATTGCTCGGCGAACGACAGATTGCTCACATTACGGTAACGAATTGCACCAGGCTGGCCTGGAGGTGGATGAACTTATAATATTGCTGAACTATGGTAATACACGGTAATCTGTTTACAATTTTGTTGTGGATTTTAATTAGACCATTTTCTACAAGTAAACGAGTACCAGCAACTTCAAGACGTTTACAAAGATGGCTCGTTTTAAAAATGTAATTTAGCTCACTTAGAACTTAACACATTCACTTGTGTTGTTGTTTTGTTTGAGCTTTAATTTGAAGTAACTTTATTTTACTCTGTCTTAGATGGACATTGGTGCCGATTCTGTTGTCACAAAATTCTCCAAACTAAAAATCACCAAAATTTACTTTAATTCTGTCAAATGACGTTTCCTATTCTGAAATTGACTAAAGTGACACGAATTAACTACAAGGTGGGCCAAAAGAAGTCATCCGATGTTGTTTGGCTCTCTTTTTTTTTCTAAATGTAAAACTTCGATTCTGTTTTTTGAATTTGTTTATTTGAACCTTTACAATTTTATTGGTCAAGTCAAGAAGATTATATCGGCCAAATGGGCGCCGTCACAATTGATTGCCATACGGGCTCGTTTTATGGCATTTTTCATCACTTCGGCGAGAACTTCGGGCGACAGATTCTCGCACTCGTGTCGAATGCTGTCCTTGAGGGCTTCAAGAATCTCGGGCTTGTTCACGTAAACACGGGACTTTAAAAAACCCCACAAAAAAAAATGTCTGGAACGCATAAATCGGGCGATCTTGCGGGCCAGTGCAAATCGCCAAAACGAGAGATGAGGCGACCCTGCCTGAACGCTGCCTTCAGAATATCGGTTGTGGCTTGCGCAGTGTGTGCCGTTGCTCCGTCCTGTTGGAACCACATGTCCCTCAGTCCTAATTTGTCCAATTGCGGCAGAAAAAACTCGGTCAACATGGCCCTATAGCGCGCACCGTCCACTGTTGTCGTTTGGCCAGCGGCATTCTCGAAAAAAAATGGGCCGATGACTCCTCCAGCGTGAACAGCGCACCATGCAGTCACTTTGAGCAGATGTAATGGCTCCTTATGCATCACTCGTGGATTTTTGGTGCCCCAGAAGCGATAGTTTTACTTGTTCACGTACCCGCTGAGGTGGAAATGAACCTCATCGCTCATTATGATTTTGATCGAAAAATCGTCCACTTCTTCCTCGAGATTGAGGATGGCTTGGGCGTAGGTTACGCGCGTTTGGCGGTCTTTGTACGGGAACATGCGCAGGTGTTTGACCAAAAGTCGCCTTAGGGACGTCCGGCTGATGGCTAATTGCGTGGCACGGCGTCTAGTCGATGTTTCCGGCGACAGCTCGACATCCTCGGCAACAGCGGCGATATTCTCGGCAGAACGGGCGCTCCGGGGCTGGCCCCTCTTGGCAACGTCTCGTGTGGTCCCATACTCTTCAAGATTGGTGGCCAAACGGCGCTGTGGTTGCGCAGTCGGTATCGGACGGCCGGAGAATCAGCGATGGAATTCGCGCAGCGCCAACACCACAGACGAATTGTTACGCAAAAAATAAACACGATTATTCCGCGTTCTTGGGGATGTATCGCTCCATGGTTTGTTCACTTGTATTCTGCATCTGTCTAGTCCACAAATGTCAAAACAGATTTGACATTGGCGGCCATTTGCGAAAATGAGAGCATCTTCCAATAGGGTGATTTCTTTTGGCCCACCTAGTATGTATATTATAGTTTGACAGCACTAATGTCATTTTAGTTATTCAGTTTAGTGAAAATAGCACTTTTGCTATTCTGAATTGGACATTTTTCACCTAAAATTTTGATTATCAAACTAAATCATACTATTTTTAATCGCGATTAAAAAGATGGAATAAAATTAGTTGTCATGAACTAAAATTAGCAAAGCACATATATCTTATGTTTCTTGAAAGTTTGGATGCTTGTGAGTTTGGAAAACCTTAAATCATTAAGGAAGCTTACGTGACTGCAGCTATTGTCGATTCGGCAGAAAGTTAAATAATAAAATTATTGTTATTAGAATACAATACGAAATTAATTCGTGAAAACTTAGAGGTATTTTTGTACTGAACATCTAACGACTTCATTATCAAATCCTTTTCCAGATTTTGTAAAATAAGCTATTTTTTTAAACTATCATGATAGAGTTCATTGGGAGACCGTTCCAACCTATTCAATTACAATTTCATTGTAAAGGTTATTTTACACACTGTATTAACATTAAACAATACAGCATTCTCTATGAAACCTCATCCCTCACAATCGTCGAAAGGATCCGGCAATTGGGACTCGAGGTGGCACTGCACAAGTCCGAGGCCATGTGTTTTCATGGTCCTCGGAACGCGCCACCGTTGGGGTCCCAAATAACGGTAGGAGGGGTTTCTATCGGCGTCGAGTCGACGATGAAGTACCTGGGACTCGTCCTCGACAGCCGGTGGAACTTCGTGGAGCATTTCCGACGTTTGGCTCCCAAGCTGGAGCGGGCGGGCGCTGCATTGAAGCGGCTCCTGCCCAATCTAGGGGGTCCAAACGCCTCCTGCCGGAGGCTCTACGCGGGGGTCGTGCGGTCCATGGCCCTCTACGGGGCTCCTGTATGGGCGCGCTCTCTGGCGCTGCGGCCAGCCCGCCGGTTGAGCGCGGCCCAAAGGGTCATGGCCATCCGGATGGTCCGAGGATACCGCACGGTCTCCTGTGAGGCAGCGAGCCTCCTTGCCGGATTGCCGCCATGGGATCTGGAGGCAAAAGCCCTCGCGCACGTATGGGAGTGGCGCGAGGAGGCGAAATGCCGGGGCGTAAGTCCGCTGCCGCGAGAAATCGCGGCACAGCGGACGGAGCTCCGGCGGGATCTCATGGCGTCATGGAAAGTACGGTTGTCGCAACCCAGTGCTGGGCACGCCACGATTGCGGCGATAAGTCCCCTCTTTGAGGAGTGGCTGGAGAGGCGCCACGGCGTCCTCACCTTCCGCCTGACGCAGGTCCTCACCAGACACGGCAGCTTCGGGAGGTTCCTGTGTCGGATAAGGCGGGAGGAAACGTCCGGGTGTCACCACTGTGTGGATCGCCCGGAGGACACGGTGGAGCATACGGTGGAGGTCTGCCCGGCTTGGGCAGAGCACCGCCGTGTCCTCGTGGAGGCGATCGGCGGCAGAGACCTCTCGCGTCCGGCCCTGGTTCAGGCCATGGTACGGAGCGAGAGGGCATGGGCAGCCGTCACCTCCTTCTGCGAAGCAGTAATGCTCGCGAAGGAGGAGGCGGGACGGTTGAGGGAAAGGCACGTTTCGCGCCCTCTCGCCCCTAGCCGCCGCAGGAGACGCCCTGGGCGTCGGGAATCTCGGGCGGATTTCCAGCCACCGTAGGCGCGGGCTTGCGGACGGTGAGCAATGGGTAGCTCACCGTCCGGTAAGGACCAGGCCCGGGTCGACGGCGCGTCGTATTCCACGCGCGCTTCAAAGAGATGTCGTCAGCACAAAGTAGGGGTCCACTAGGGCCGATGCCTGCCGGGGTCGCGGGAAGGTACTTATGGGTCACCGAGGCCCCCGCAACACAGGCAAAATTTGATGATTTCCCACCCTCAAAAAAAAAAAAAAAAAAAAAAAAAAAAAAAAAAAAAAAAAAAAAAAAAAAAAAAAAAAAAAAACCCTCACTGAAACTTGCTTGTTTATTACAGAATCAAACAGCATAGAATACCAACTAAATAACAAAGGACTCAATAAAGAAACTATTCGGCGAATGCAGCCAAAACGGCAATATAATAATTAATAGCTTACGTCCACTAGCCTACGTCCACTTTCACAGAGTGTAAAATAAACAGTACAACAACTAGGAACAAACACCCGAAATACCCGAATCGACGGACTTACAGAGTCACGCGGCTCCTTATGAACTACAAGAGAGTTTTGCAATTTAGTTACATTCATTTTGGTGTAAAGTTAACTATTAGACAGGCAATCTGGTAGGCATCAGGTCATCCTGTAATTATAGTTCTATACAGGGTGGCGATTTAGTCACCTACAACTGTTGAGGTGGTGATTCTACCCGCTATACTAAACAACTTTCGCTATGAAACTCATATGAGTTTCCGACTCGAGGGAAAAAAAGAACAAAATCCTGTACAACAGTAGACTATTTCGATGAATCCAAGTTTTTTTTTTTTTCGTGTCTTATATGAGTTCCATAGCGAAACTTATTCAGTATGCCAGGTAGAATCACCCCCTTGATGGATGCAGGTGACTAAATCGCAATCCTGTATACCAAATTAATCGACTTCTACTGGCTTCAGGAAAATATACAGCCATTTTGATTTGTGGCGTCAATCTCGATCAGATTGTAAACGGATTTACGGAAACGAACTGATGCCAGATTGATCGTCGAATAGTCAGCACCGATGGATCATCGTTTTACTTTTAATTATCACTGAAATAGCCTAGTTGAGTCACTGATTCATACTTCTATTGTGGCTATACTACGAGACGCGGTCACCAGTAGAATTTATAGAGGAATTATTATTGAAAAGCTCCCTTGGTTTTGGACAAATTGTCGAGCGTTGCGAGGCGACGGTGACCATCGTGTCCCCCACACCGGGTTTATTGTTTACTGTTGTAAATATGATTTTGTTAGAGGTAAATGTTTGGCGGTAGGTATATTGTGATGTAGAAGGGTGTTTCAATCAGAAGATTTTAATTTGGTACTATAAAACTGAGTTTAATTAAAATATGGCAGTTTAAAGTAAAGCTAAACTCTATTTTTGACTAGGGTAGGAAGTTCATCAGTTTCAAGTCGAGGATGGTTGGGTACCTAAAGTTCTAAGATGCGGATAATATTTTAGTTCGTTACCTTTCAATGTGAAATTCAGAACTTTTACGGTAGAATTTGAATGATGACTAATCACTACATATTATAAAACGCGTCTGTCTGCCTGAACGCGAGAAACTCAAAAACTACCGAACGAATTTTCATACGGTGTTCACCAATGGACGGAGTGATTCATGAGGAAGGTTAAGGTTTGTTGAGGTTTTGTGTAAATTGGCTGAAATATGGCGATGATTATTGAAGATGTCGGAAAAAAGCATGCCGACTGGGAGCTTTACTGGCATGCGTGTTACGGTAGTACGTTTTCGTGGGATAATCTGCGACCTTCACGCGAGCGAAGCCGAGGGCAAAGCTGATAAGTAAACATGAAAAAAGGGATAAAAAATAATTAAAATTGTTCTACCGCAGTGAATAATTTTGTCCTTGTTTAAAAATATTATTTTAGGAACAAAACATCATCTGCCTAGCCTTTTCCTAACTATGTTGGGCTCTGGTTCCAGTCTAACCGGATACAACTGAATACCAGTATTTTACATGGAGCGACTGCCTATCTGACCTCCACAACCCAGTTACTGGGTAACACGATACCCTTTGGTAAGACTGGTTGTCGAGCTTCTGACTATCCGTAACGACTGTCAAAGATCTACAAAAAACAGCCGGGACCAACGGTTGAACGCGCTTTCCGAGGCACGGAAGGGTCTTGCTATGTAAAGATGGTGTGTAAGGATGGAAGAAGATACCCATCTACGGACTAACCGCGGCAAGCGTAGCTTAACCTGATCGATCAACGATTATTACTTAGCCACAAGCCCCTCTCTAGTAACCAAACAATCTACTTATGTTTACAGTCTACATGTTCTATATCTACCTTCCTGCTTATTTCTTATACTACGGCTACATTGTTGCGATAACGCGAACTACGTGCACTCTCTCTCGCACACCGCTCCACGTCTCGCTGTACAACAGAGAGCGCGCGAAGTGTAGTTTAGTTAGTTTAGTTCCCCTTTATCGCGACAATGTATCCCTAGCATTATAAAAGTTACAACTTTAGTTATTTCTAGTTCAGTGTGAAAACAAAACTGTTGTGCAGTTGTAACATTATTTGATTTCAAAGCATAACAGCAAAGCTTACAGAGCGCTTTTAAGATACTGTCATGTTTCGTGAAAGGAACAATGCTTTGTGTCTGTTCTTGTTGTTCTTCGTGGAACACGATGATTTAATGCTTTACTTTATACAGCGAGACTTGGGAATAAGCAAAAATATAAGATCATACTTACAAAAACGTGTTTTTTTAATAACAGACAATCTTTTTCTGAAGATAGAAAGTGTTGATTTTTAAAGTACGAGTATTTACATAATATTTTGTGAAAACAGTTTCAATGTAGGGACATTATTAAAAAGTTTGCGTTTTTTGTACACATTATTAATTGACTTCCTTTTTTAAAAGCGTTGGTTTTTTTTTGATAAAATAAAAATATATACGATGTGTAAACTATACATAATTAAATAAAAAACAATTAAAAAAAAAAAACAAATATCCTAATTTAACTAAACTGTGTTAGGTTTATGTCGGATCAACTGAAAATGTCCTTAAAGGCATTTATTTCCCCCTAATAATTTACATAAACACTTCTCCTTTACCTACTGTCCATCAAACGTTCAATTAGATAAAATATGAGCACCGTACACCCCAACATCATTATAAATCATACATCTTCGATATACCTGCTACAATGTTCACCCTAATCAATGTTTCAAGGGAACAATAACGTGTGGTCATCCTCCTTTGGACGAAATTCAATAAATTCGGACAGCTAGGGTGCCCCATCGCCATCAACTGGAAACTTTTGAATCGCCGACAGCGACCATACAATGAGGGACAGCCTTTTGTCCGCGAAATTGCCTTATTTCGTGGTGCACCTAATAAGGGTTTTCTGGAACTATCAATTGGAAATTGTAATTGAGTCTCTTTGTAGTCTTTGATGTCGTCTGCATAGTACGTAGGACTGTTTGATTTACTTTCTGCTTTGTTTAACATACAACAACTGTTTTCGTTCTGATAAAAATAAAATGTCAATTTATTTTGAAGGAATAAAGTAAGTTGTACTTACCTAACTATTTGTTAGTTATTGGATATTGTAAATGAAGGAGGTTATGTAAATTTGATACGATTGGAATATTTATTGGATACATCGAATTTGTAATTAGATATCTTCATCTCGCTGAGTTGGTCCACCGGGAAATCGTATCGGGTCGGAGCGACATCGTGACGCTGCATGAATTAGGAAGGATAAACTTTATGTCTTGATTTACTTATGCAATAACAAAGCTTGTGAATATATGATCAAAGGTGACTTGCTTTTGTTGAGGATCATTTTCCTCGTTTAAAGTTATATTGCGGTCAGTTGTCAGATTTGCATAACTTAATCCAGTTTTTTTTTCTATACCAAGTAAAACTACCTACTTACAGGAAGATAGGTACAGGACATTTGCGAAAAAAATAAAAAAAAACGAGCGAGCCTTACAGTAGTCGCATATGATGTCTGTCATCTCACCTTGGTAATAAGCAACTGAACAGCGACAGAAATTAACCTCGGAATTTAAAAAGCTAAATACTGAAATATTTATTCGAATATATTCGAATATTCTTCATTATTAGTGGTCGCCCACTGGTCGAAATTCGACTCCCTCTACTTACAATCTATATAGTACTTACTCATTCCATGCTCAAGCTGTCACTTCCTATGTCTACACACTTCCGTCCCTTTTTACGAAATCGCTTCAACAGAAAGCGAGAGTATAGATGTGACACATAAAAAAAACTAGAACTAATTTTACAGCTACTGATGCGGACGTTACTCATACAAAAACCTGATGCCAATAAATTTAATCAAGTACAAGTGCAAAGGGTCTTTCAAATTTATTTATTTCTTTGGTAAAACAAACAGTTACACATAAGTTTCTTAATTAATAAACCTTCGTATCTAAAGTTAATAGTGTATGTGTAACTCACAACACATCCACATTTTACCTATTCAAATTTGTATTTAAGAACTAACTAGGCATACGAGTGAATTTACATTACAATAGAATTATGCTTGGGTTATAGTTATAAAGTAGATTTAGTTTGTTAATTTTTGGATTAAAGTATTTCGAAATTTGTTAGATGACAGTGTAAGTAGATCTATGTCCGAAAAATTTGTGTTATAATTATTTGCTATGCGACGTAGAGTTGCGCCAGCTCCAGCATTGGTGCGGCAAGATGGATCAAATTAAAAACACAATTACTAGTTACCTACCTTCATCTACCTACTAGTTATCCGGATATTATGACTCTTCATACCTGATACAAACTGAGAAATTCACCAATTAGTGTAAATATAAGATATGTATATTAATTGGGTGTGTAAGGGCGCAGTCCAGCCTAATTAAGGGCTGGTACACAATTCGACTTTATTGTAGCTGACCGTATGTTACACACAGGTGGTAATAATTGCTAGCAACTTATTATATTTTATAAAAGATGAGTTTGACAAACACTTTGCTGTTGGACCATACTTTAAAATATAAATTATATGGATAGTCTCCACTGAAAATGCATTTTATTTACTTTATAAATTACTTGTAGGGCTTCTTTTTTGTCACACAAAGTACAGAAAATACATTTATTACAGCATTCTTCAATATTGCTCGCATTGTTACTGAAAGCGAAAAGCACCTGAGCATTTCGAAGGTTAATTTTTGTTCAATTTTAATCATGTAGCTAGGTTTTAATATCGGTAAATGTATTTTTACAAATAGTTAATGTAAGAAGTGTAAGTGCAAAAGAGACCCGATGAGTCAATAAACAATTTTTCTTTCTTTTATTTCTTTTCTAGCCTACCCACCTTATATTACCTACCTACCTAATATTGTTTTATTTATTGATTTTTCAAAATCTCCCTTACAAATATCCTTACAGGTGCATACCTAATGCAATAGCGCAGTCTTAAATAGCTCTACAAAAAATAAAAGATAAGTTTTCATAACAACAATGTATTTATCACAACTATCCTCGTGTGTATCAATAGACAAATTGCAGAACGAACATTAGTGAGGTTGTCCAAGTGGCCGACTGTTCGTTAGGGATTTAGATCCGATATAATCAGAGATGAGATACTGAGGGACTGTGGGACTGACGCCGCGTCCGTTAGAGCTATTGTTAATGAAGGAGGGTCTGTCGATGATGCGGCTTGCGTTACGGTGAGATAGTTTTGATTAGGTCGGTGATTTTATTTTTATAGCTTTTTTTTTTTTATTTGTTGCTTACCTATATAGTTTTGAGTTTATAATTTTTGTAATGTACAAGGCTACTTTGATAAAATAATAGCAAATTAAAACAAAGGATATTATTAATAAACACAGTGGGTAAAATGCTACAGCGGAAAAAAAACATAAAGCAGGATTAAAAGAATAGAAAAGGAACAAAAGTAATTGAAAAAATCAAAAAACACAACTGCGTAAAAAGTGAACTTTTAAAAAGATATATAATTGTTTATAGTCGGAGGAATCTTCTTAAATTTAACAATGAAGGAAGACATATTGCCTCCGACTGCATGAGATTGTTCTGGTCACTTTTTACGCAGACGGGTTTTTTGATTTTTTAAATTACCCCTTTTTTTACTAACATGACCTAATAAACAATGGTCTTGTTACAAATAGTATGAAAAATAATGAGATATGAACTTTAACACAGCTTTGTTATATTTTTTGAAAATGTAAGTGAGAACTAATTTTAAACCGTTATAGATCCTGAATGGTCATTCAAAAGGAAACTTAATACAGAATCCTAAAGATGATTTTCAAATACCTATTAAATGATACCCCGATTGACATAGTTCGTCGACTTTCATGTTGTTATTTTTCACAATATGGTATCTGGTTGTTGCCATATTTGTTTTTTTTTTTTACTGTCATGTCTTTAGTGACACTCACAAGATTAAGACAAATCGATTGACGTAAAAATCATCAAAATCGGCCCACGCGTCTGGTCACTAGAGCGCCACAAAGGAACAAACATACATACATACATAACAGCCTATAATGTTCCCACTGCTGAGACACAGGCCACCTCTCTGTGAGAGGGAGTGGGCCGTAATCCACCACGCGGGCCCTATGCGGATTGGTTGATGTCACATGTCTTCGAAGTTTTGGTTCTATGACATGCCGGTTTCCTCATGTTTTCCTTCACCGTTTTGAGAGCAGTAGTGATGTTATAATTTACACAAAGTAAAGCGCCTGTCAGGGTTCGAACCTACGACATACAACTCGTTAGTCACGGCCGTTACCACTGGGCCACCAGTGCTCTATAGATACATAGGCTGATAAATATATTACCCTCCTTTGCGTCGCGCACTCGGGTAAATAATCATGAAGCACGATTTTTGTTTAACGACATTTAAAACTTTTTAAGATGCCAGTGTGATGCCACAAAAAGTTCGAGGTAAATATCAGTCTGTTATCTAAACAAAGAATGGAAAAACTGAAAAGACCTATAAAATCACCTTCCATTTTATTAACACAAGACAGTGTTACTACGTCCATAAAACAAATTCATACAAAACGACGAAGCTCACAACAAATTGTTGTCGCGTGAAAAATGTTCGCGGTTTCTGGCTAATCCTTATTCTGGCACGGTCAATCCGGCACGGCACCTACTATTTTTCACAACCCGCCTCGTTTGTTCGGATATTCGTAAATATTTCAAGCTTTATTACCACCATCAACATAATGTTATGGGGTGAAATTTTACAAAACGGAAACAAAAGATATAAAGGAACGACGTGATGCTGAATCTTTTTCTGTATTAATGCTGTGTTGAGTTGTATCGGTCGGTTTGTTTTGATTTCGATAGGTTTGGGTTGTGGCAAACGACATGGTCTTATAAATTTTTGAGTGTGTTTTCAGTAAGTCTATTCATCTTCAATAGCCACGTGTTATTTCAAAATTTGAAGGGCCTTGGCCTTTCAGAATTACCTTCAATATTTTTTTTTCCATAAATAATCTTCTAGAATGGACACAAAAGGTGTTCCAATTAGATTTTTCTTTTAAAAACAAACAGTTATCACAGGCTGAGTGCAGCCTGTGACAACTGTTTATTTATTTTTCTATCGCTGGCTGACTTGGCTGGTTTTAGAATTAAGAATTCTAAAACCAGCCAAGTGCGTGTCGAACTACGCACAAAGAAAGATTCCGTAGTTGGTATGAATTTTGTCCCAAAACCAAACTTAATATTGTAGTTGAAAAACATGTTCTCCCATACATCGTATACGTCACGATCAATTTTCCAATCGCAAATGTAAGTTGGTCAACTAGTACTCGTTAACTTGTAAAGCATACTTAGCTGTGATAGTTTTCCTTTTAACTTTGTTGTATATATTACTGCCGTGAATTTTTTCACATATCCGAAAACAACCATTTATTAAGGCTTAACTCTAACAAAAATGTGCACTTTAAATATTAATATTACCCAAACGGATCCCTGAATCGAAAAATGGTTTGACAGACCCACAATATTTTTGAACGGCCTATCCAACAATACCCCACACCGATATACACCCACACTGATATTTTTTCTATAATTTCTAAAATATCATACCAGTTTATGTGCAAGGTTTGTAATTGTATTTTGGTCGTGTATACCCATGCTAACTTGCATTTTTCTAGTACTTACTAATAGTCTCTGAGCTAAGCCGTGTACAGACAGACAGACGGACATGGTGAAACTGTAAGAGTTCCTTGTTGACTACGGAACCTTAAAAATATGAAAGCGGTAGTCATTTTCTTCAAACAAAAAAACAAAACAGACAGCCAAATCGTTTTTAAAGTGAACTGGCGCAGTGAAAAAGATACCTATACGATAAAAGTGCACGTGTAATCTAAAACAAATTGCTGCAAGTGTAAATGGAGCGTGGTGCATTATTGCATCGCCGGCGCGGGATGAACCACTCCAAATTGTTCCGATGCGACACCTGCGCTGACTAGTGATGTGCTCAACTGAAATTTGGATGATAACACTTTTATAGTGGATGCACAAAGTGCACGTGTAGAATGGAAAAAGTTATGGTTAGTTGTGTAATGTCAGAAAACCGATATCTAAGTAGGTTAGGTAGGTTCATCGTCATCATCATCCCCGAAGGACGTCCACTGCTGGACATAGACCTTCCTCAAGCACCGCCACTTCAATCGGTTCTGTGCTTCTAGCAACCAGCTGATTCCTGCAGCCTTCTCAAGGTGGGTTACTTACTACAACATATGTGTTTAGTCAAATAATACATAACTACATATTTAAGTTGTTAACGTTCATGCACCGTCTACGCGGTTTCTACAGCTAAGGTGCCTACGCAGTGGCTACGCAGGGGTCTACGCAGCGTCTACGGAACTTCAATGACAACAATGATATTCTCAAAGACTAGAAACTACTTCCTCTCAAGAATTACGTTAAAAACCAAGAATAAACACCAAACAACTTAAAGTTAAATTTTCAACTAACAGTGTTATTTCTACACTGTAAAATCACTGCGCTGTCACTGTATTAAATTTGAGGCATGCTCGGAACATGTCTAGGAGACATCCCCGACTATCCACTAAAGCTTTATAAATAAATTAATGATCGTTCCGTCCCTTGCATTGTCTATGTTCTCCTAAATTGCATCGGAAAGATTGAGCGAAAACCTTTCCTCAAATATTTTAGAGAAAATGGGAATTATGTACTTTAATGGACATTCAATTGGGAAAAGGTGTTTGTCTGGACATAAGCGTTTCTAGAAATACTTTCTTCAATCTTAAGACAATTTATTAGATCGCATATCGTTGAAGTAAGCGCGACTAGTAAGAAGTTACACGTAGGTGCATAAATATAAACATATAAATGTGGTTATGTGAGTAGATAAATTTTCTTTTGTTAGTGGTAGGTACATTCAGTTCAATGTCAGTTATAGAAAACTAGCTGTACCCCAGAGTTTTACCCGCATAAGTCTCGATCCCTTGGGAATATCAGGATAAAAAGGACCTTATGTCCTAATCCAGGTCATGGTCTACCCATGTGCTAAATTTCATCCAAACCCGTTCAGCCGTTTTAGCGTGAAAGCGTAACAAATAAACAAACTAACTCACTTTCGCATTTATAATGTTAGTTACAGTTATGAATGAGTCATGAAAATAATATTATTAATATCTTATTTCAAGGATTTAGTTCTATTTGAATTATGATAGATTTTGAAAGCAAAAACACCTGAAATAATTCCTGCTACAGCTGATACAGGAACCCCTACTACTTTTTTTTTTGAAACACACAAAGTACCGCCTTAATTTTACCTCCGTACATCACATAACTTAGACACCCACTTGTTCTCGTAAACCCAAACCGGTTTATGTTTAAAAATAAACATAAGAGACTCAACGTTTAGCGTAATGAAAATAACTGTAAACATAGAACCACAAGCCGGGCTTCGCAAAACCCTTACCCCGAGGCAAGAATTCACGCGGGTCAGACCAAATTAGACATTATTGAGTCAGTTATTTAATACCACAGGGTACACGTGCATTTTTGGGTTATTATTATTATTATTGGGGGCTACATAAGCCTCGTAATCTAATGAACTCTCATTACACCGCGTTTTGAGCATAACTTTATTTGCTCTCGCGGCTTCTGCCCAAGCCTCTTGATACCCTTAACGGCACGCCACTGATAGACATTTCTGCTTCAAACGGTAACATAATGTAATTATTAAAAATTGCCTTTATTTACAGGGAAATGGTTTTTATTAGAATACATTTTTCAAAGTGAAGTTAATTTTGTGGAACATTTTCGGCGTGCATTTGTTTTTATTGCGTTGTTTCATCTTAATGCTTGTTATAGGCGGTTGTGTTTATTATGTTTCATTAAATTAAAATGAAAGTGATCCACTTTAGGCTGTTTGTTTGTAATGTTTAAAATGCAGGAGAAAATTCTGATAAGTGCCATATAATGTATTCATCATTATTAATTATTGTGGTCAAGCTGACAAAAAAAACGTGTTGCGGTTTCGGCTTCGAGCATATTTATTATTTTCATTATTTAATTAATGAAGAAAATAATAAATGTGCTCGAGGTCGAAACAGATCAGCTCGAATTAAATCACATTGACCCACAAATAAGTCTTAACTAGATATCGGTACAGTGTAGGAAGAGGCAGATAAAATTTATGTAGGTATTTATCTATGCAGCTTACCCGATAGTTAATTAAATTGTCAAATAGATATGAGTAGTTATTAACGTCTCAATAACATCTTTCCTTTTGCGCGAATCCTCATTTTTTTTCAAAGCCTGATTTCCTTAAAAGATAAATTCACTTAAAAAATTAAAACTCTAATTTAAACCGGTTAATGGACAGGGAAGCGCAACATTTTCTCTCGCGTAGACCGGCGCTAAAGACTGAAATAAAATTGAACTTTAGACGTTAAAGCCCGACTGAGGGGGGCAAAGGGGGTGGGGGACAGACGCTGCCCGCTAACCATCATGTTTATGACTTCTATAGGGAAATACAATGCGATGTACCCACTAGATGGGAAAAACTTTTATCCCAACACATGTACGGAACATTAGGTATATTTTCATATTTTTGTCGATGAGTTTTTTATGTTTATGCCCTCGTAAAGTTTCTAGTCGTTTAGTTTGCGACAGTGTTCGCTCCTGTTCACGTTTCGTGTATGAAATTTTCAGTGTTACGGGCACTGAGCGAGTATTTATTACTGAGGCATGATACAGTGTTGATAACGCTTTTTAATGGTGTGTTTTCTCCATTTCTTATATCTGTTTTATGTGTTGATAATGTACGTATTTTATGGTTTGTTTCAGAAACTATTTTGTTCAGAGTATTTTTTTAAATGTCTAGACCGCATTCTGTATCATTTTTGCTATTTTCCCACTACGTCATCCCATCATAAGAGTTTCGGTATTAACAACAGATGTAACATAGCTCCCTAAAAGTTATGACCAAATAAAATGTATATTTACGCCTACAAAACATGACATTGTTCTCAATGCGTCTTCAAATGAAAACCACAAAATAATTACTCCTCAAAACTTTGTCACTGGATTCACCCCATACAATACAACATAGGCCCCCACGGGAGCTCTATTGACACGAGTACACGACCCGCCATGATAGCACTTGGCAACAAACACGATTTTAATCAATACATCAAACAAAACTTAGCCACTACCAATAATAATTAAAAGCGAATCATTATATGGAATATTTGTACAGGACCAAAGGGATGTTTGGCCGCGGGCGAGACGGCTATTGCATAAGTAAGACATAGTTGGACGCAGGGCTGTCACACTACGGAATCGCCTGCCTTATTTTACACGGACACACGGCTACATATCAAGCTATACAGTTCCAGTATAAGCAGACCTTTCATTGTACGACAATCCTATACAATGCGAGATCAGCTTAAACTGGAAATGTATACACAAGATGAACACTATAAAACACTCAGAGTGATTTCGTGAAACGGGACGGAACTGTGTAACAGAAAGTGACGGCTTGAGCATGGAATAAGTACGTACTTTTTAATAGCATAGAATTAGTACATACTTTATAATAGCATGGAATTAGTGTACTCATGGAATTAGTAAGTACTAAATAGATTGTAAGTAGAGGGGTCGAATTTCGACGAGTGATAGTGACCACTAGTAATGAATAAGTATTCGAATAAATATTTCAGTATATATAGTTTGAGGTCAATTTCTGTGCTGCTCAGTTACTTATTACCAAGGTGAGATGTCAGATGTTACACATCATATGCGACTACTGTAAGACTCGCTCGTTTTTTTTTTTTCAAACACGTGTGATCTAGATCATAGATTCTTTCAAACTGTTAGGGTTTCTGATTTGGATGAGACAAATACTGTATTTTCTTTTAATTGATGAATGATCTTGGCGAAATAAAGGCGATTTAATATCAATACCTCTAAGAAGGAGTGTTATATTTTAAAGCGTAGCCTATTTCTGGCTTAAAAATATCAGGTGTAAGGAGGTAGGACCTAAGTACTGAAAATAACGTTTATTTTTGATTACTGATAATATTTCCTCCTAGATAAAGATACGTAGAATGGACAACTATGTCCAGTTCCATAAATGACAACCCTGTCCAATAATCCTATGCCCTCATGTAATCCTGGTCCGCAAGATGATGATTGCGTCCCATTTTAGTTTACAAAAGGTAATCCTTTAAGAGGAACTATTGGGGAATTTTGATAGCAGTTAGTGTTTACGATGTAAATTCTACTGTAATATCATAAACCTCTTTGATTGGTAACTTCGAACTTTGAAAGGGATGAAGACTTTGCATTCTGAAGATTATTACGCAGATGTAGGTAACTTTATTTATGCGTGGTGGAACTATGTTTGAAGTTGGACCTTATCTTATCTACCTTTGGTTATTATGTAAAATGTTTTGCGTCCCTTATTGAGTCGGAGATATTCCGTAAATGGGTGTATATGGAAGGTTCTGGATAAAAGGAATATTCTTTTCCTGGCTGGCGTTTGTTTGTATGTTCAGTAAGTATCTAAATACTAGACATATTTTTATGGAAAAATATCATATTCTGACTTCTGGGTAGTTATTGAAGAGCCCGTTTTCGGCAATACAAGTAAAGTTTTAACAATGTTTTAGATAAAAATATTTCCTAAGTATTATTTCTTTCCACGTAACCGAATTAACCGTACAAGACCGTGAGTGTAACGTGTACCTTGAATGTTTATCACAAAAATAACGCCCCTAATAGTAATCACCAAACATACACATCTACCCCTTCTAAGTTACAAAGCAACCCAAAAAAGGAGCATCGAAAAAAAAACCCCGCACCACCAATTGCGCGGAACTTCTTGGCTTTCATACGAAACCCTCATCAAAAAGCGTTATATTATCAAAACGCACATTGTTTAAGAGTACGAGTATCTGTTTCTGCAGGCTCATGTTTTCGACGCCATTATTCGTACGTCTCTTGACGAATAAAAGAGCATTTCATAGACCGTTTCGTATGCTGAAAGGGTGATTCACAAAAGCCTTTTTATAATACTTTCGGCAGGCATGTGCATAATCAACCCCTCCCGCTGGTTCTTAATAAATACAAATAGGTACCTGTACTGAGTAATTATTACCTGTACCTTTGTTTTATTTATTAGGTTGTTTAATTGCATGGCTTTGTATTAATGGTTTGTTAGTTTAATTTATAGAATCGTCTTTACTCGTACTAAAATGTTTTTTTGTATTTCCATTAGCTTATTTATCAATATGTAAGAAAGTACAGTGACTGCTTAAGTAACTCTGGCGCATCCAAAGCAATCAGCCTCGCTACTAACCTTGCTGACTGGCTAATGATTTTATTTCTGTAAGTAGGTTTGTTCAAACACGTTTACACGTCAAAAATAAAATATAATAGAATAGAATACTCTTTATTATATACACCATAAAAATTACAGATACAAATGTTGAAATTTTACAAGGGAATATTTTAAAACTAGATGAGTTTTGATTCCTATCCGACTACTCTGAGAAGAAAAACCGAAACAAACTTGAGAGGTCACACAGTCTCTTTTAAAGTCCAGACAAATATGGAATGAGGAAAGAACCACACTGATTTGAGTGGACCTGTCTACAGTCAGCGCACGCATTTGTCAGTAATCGTGTAGCTCAACTCAGGTAGGTAGGTGAGGGTAGGTACCTACTTATAACTCATGCTGACATAAGATTAAGAGAACTAGAGTTCTTCTAATCTTATGTTGTCGTCGAAAATATACGCAATACCGGCAAAAAACATACGTTATTTTTCTCCATCCAGCAACTTCGCAAACAGATATTCGATATCCTCAAAATTTGTGCTTGCTTCCTTCGGGAGCCAGCCAAAGTTAATGTAAACAAAACGTAAATACAGCATAATAGTATCAAGTCTACAATATTTCGATAAACAGGAAGGTACTTTACATGGCTAGGAAGCGCGGTAATATCCCAGGGGAGTGTACTGCAATTTCACTGGCATCTACCAACTATACACGAAAGTATTACAAGTCGGGGGATGAAAAAACTTGTCTTATTGGCAACGGTTTTTTTTTTCTTATAAATAAAATTGCAAGATTTTGTGTTTTATTCTTGTAATGTTTTTAATCATCATCTTTCTTACAATGTTTTGGTAATTTTAAAACTCAGTGTTTAATAGACAAGCTTGAAAGCCATTTTAGCATACAGTAAACTATTTTCAGTAACACTTTCTTCTTTTTTTCGTATCGACAGTACATCTGTGGTTCCAGTACTGTTTGGGTCCAGTTGGTGGAAACATTTATTGCGGCGTCGAAGGCGTTGTTCAGATCGTCAAAGAGAACGTTCAATTAGGAATCTAGCAGATGGGACACAGTATGAGTGAGAGTAACAGTTCAACAGTGTGTTGACTTTTGTCTTACTTATTTTTAATAAGAAAGGGATGGTACAAAAAATCTGACATTTTAATATACCCAATTGATATCTACAAAAATAAATGGTTTTAAATTTAAACAGTCTTATTCAACGTAAAGCAATTTAACTGAAGCTCTTATAATTAAAAGCAAGTAGGCACTGATTTACTGATGAGTCTCTTAATTAAGAAAAAGTCTAAAAAGAAATTAGTGGCCAATAATGGGTGCGTTCACCTTAATCATCACAACTTGGTGCACCAGTTCCATACATAGTCTTATAAAGAAAAGGCTAGACGAGCGTAGGTAACTCAGCATAATTTGCGTGACCCAAAATGAGTCGCTGAAATTAGGTAAGATGCGGTTTCTTCTTACACAAATTGAACGTAAATTCATCGACTCATTCTAAGCGACTCTAATTACGTTAGTTTACGCACAATTTGCCCCTCCCTTATAATAAAGCACAGTGCACAAGCCCCAGAGGCCCAGACACCACTTATAACAGTTTGCGGTAAATAGCGCCATAACAATATAATGCTGGCTCAAATAGCTCGTATATGTGCTTGTAGCTAAAGCTATAGCTTTAGAAACTCATAAGCTGGATCTTTATCTTTATCTCGTATGAGCTTCTGATTTTATTAGAAAGTACTTACATAACCAGCCTATAATGTTCCCACTGCTGGGACACAGGCCTCCTCTCTGTCAGAGGGAGTGGTCCGTAATCCACCACGCGGGCCCAGTGCGGGTTGGTAGATGTCATATGTCTTCGAATTTTTGGTTCAAGGACATGCCGGTTTCCTCACGATGTTTTCCTTCACTGTTTTGAGAGCAGTGGTGATGAAATAATTTACACAAAGCAAAGCGCCTGTCTAGGTTCGAACCTACAACCTACAACTCGTAAGTCGCGGTCGTTGCCACTGGGCCACCACTGCTCTCAGAAAGTACTCATCTGAGTTTTATTAAATAAAGTATCATAAGTATTGTAGAATCACCATATTGTATACTAGCGACCCGCCCCGGTTTTGCACGGTTTTTACGACTTGACAAAACATCGAGATTTCTTTATTAGAAGTAAGTTTATTATTACTGTATTTATACATCATTCGGAATAAATTCGCTAAATAATGGTGAAAACCGCATTAAAATCCGTTGCGCAGTTTAGAAGAACAACGGGGTAATACAGACAGACATGAAAGGCAACTTTAATCTTAACTATCCTAACTTCAATACTATAAATGCGCAAGGGAGGTTGTTCGTTACGCCTTCACGCTAAAACGGCTGAACAGATTTGGATGAAATTTGGCAAATGGGTAGACCATGACCTGGAGAAGGAAATAGGCTACTTTTCATCCTGGATCGCAGACGAAGACGCTAGTTTTAAATAAGTATATGAAGGTACAGATTGTATTTCAGTAAAATGCAATGTAAGTGCAAAAAATGGCTTTTATAAAATTTGTTTTTCCTTTGAATCGACTAAAGGATGCAGGTTTTCACACAGTTAAACCCCATCAGTGAATCGTAAATACTGCTGCCCATTTTAGTAAATCAACAAGTACTTATTGCATCGTGACCTGTGCGGTTTCAACCTATATTTTTTTTTTCTAGTTCGTATAACTGGCCATCAATTTTGTATTCTTAATTTTTCTGATTTTCAAATTTTATTAAGACGTAAACAAGACTATCAATTTTTTATAAAAAAAAAAACCTTCAGTCGTAGAAAAATGGGCCTTTAATCTTTGGGATTTTATAAATTTTGAACTTTTCATTTTACATTGAGCCAGTTGAATTTTATTGCTTATACCTGGCCTTGATTCCTAATCAGTTTGCCAAATTATATTGTTGAATTTTGCACAAATGGAGATATTCTTCGAATTTGTTAAACTTCCGCTGAGATAGCTGACTATCTCAGCGGAAGTTTAAGACTTATCTATAATAGTGTAATATCCGATTTTATTAGTAATAAGTGTAGAACCGGTTGAAATGGGCCACTTTTGGCTTTTTCTGGGCACCGAACTATTCACCAGGCTGCCGTGCTTCGGTTTGCTTTTACCAGCCGCATAGATCCTTTTAGTTCGAGACCCTCAATTCAATCAATTCCGTTTTGGTTCGTGACACGTGATCGTCGTGTCACCTACGAATTACTCGAAGCGTGCTACTCTTCGAAGTTACATCAGGATCGAGTTGTTATTTTAACAGTGACACTTAACTATTATAGTTATTAATACTTTCAGATTTTTATACTATTTGATCTTTAACCAGGATTGTTTCTATCAGGATAACTAAGGTTCTGTAGATAATATTAGAGAGTTTACGTAATTTAGTGGTCACGAACCTAAAACCGATTGCAATCGATTCCTTGTTCGGATAACAATTAATGTGTAACCATAGTTTTTTTTTTTTTATATTTCTATGTGCGTAACAAAGATTTACCATTCAATTTCCTTTCAGTTTTCTCGTCATCTCTTTTCATTTAGGCCAAATCACCTGTTTCGCAACTGTTTTAATGATGTTTAATTTATTTTTTATGCAATTCTATTTTAAATATTAATACATTATTATAAGTGTTAAAGTGGACTGCCTCGTCGTTAGTGACAAGGTCGAGGTCCTGGGCTCGATTCCCCAGTCGGGCAAAGTGTTATTGGGTTTTTTCCGTCTGGAATTTCGCAGTAGCATCCCCGTGTCTGGATTTGTGCCCGGTTGATGGCAATAGGCTCGCCCCCTATTACATGGGACTTAAATATAACTGGCGAAATGTGGGTGTACTACAGGTACACCTCTGCCCAACCCTTCGGGGAAACAAGGCGTGATGTTATGTTAGTGTTAATTTGGTGAATTTTCATTTTTATTTCGCTACACTCTGTATATTTATGTTTAGATGGCATTCACACGAATTACCATATAAACAGCTACACATGTTTAATGCCAATTCGAAATCCGAATACCCACTATTGAATACACACTAACACACCGTATGTACTACCCACTGAACCAAAACAACACAGCATTTGTACAATGTACAGTCAACGTCATCCGCACCTCATCAAAATATCAAATTACAGAATCACAAATTCATTCCGGGCCGCCAATTATCCGTGAGCGTTCATTTTCCGACTCATTCCCCGGTGTAATGATCACGTGGTGATTTTGACAGTTGCCTCGGCTTTGCTCGGTGTCATTTATGTTGACGTTTTGGGGGAGCGAATGTTCGTATGGTGTTCGTGTGATTTTAGTAGGTAATATAGAATAGAATACTTTTTTATGTAATTAACTTGCTAAGCCCCGCGCGACGCCGATTCGGAGTCAAACAATAGAAAATCATTTGTGACTGATTACCTGTACCTATGCCAAATAACAGCTTTCTAGTACTAAGCGTCTCTGAGCTACAGCGGAGACAGACAGACAGACGGACATAGCGAAACTATAACGGTTCCTTGTTTACTACGGAACCCTAAAAATAAAAACAAGATGAGGTTGGTAAAAGGTCGGTATAGGTAAAAGGGGGTCATTTATGTACATAGCACTCTCTGAGTGCAAATCCGTAAACACATTTTAGAAAGGACATGCCCAAGCCAAAGGGAAATCTTATTTCCACTTAATGGATGTTAGATTACCTATGTAAAGGTTGTCTTTAGAATATCGCTTTTAGCGATAAGACCGCCCATCGTGTAAAATTTCTACATTAATATTTGTAATTTTTATGGTGTACATATTAAAGAGTATTCTATTTTATTATATAATAAAGATTCCAATGCCAATATATTTAATGACGGTCTTATCACCACACATTAACCACCACACGAAATAACACATCACTGAAAAGACTCATACCCAAACACCACACGAAAAAAATAATTTCTTCTTTCTAATTCTTCTGTTCGCACAGTGGAACCACCCCTCAAGGCATGAACCGGGATCCAAATGCAAATGTCAGTCGTTAACATGCATGGCGTGAAGTCGGCCGTCTAATTAGGAAAACTACTTTGACAAGGACTGCAGATATCATTTTGCGAAATGGCTATGAAAATTTCTAGATATTACCTCTTAAGTGAGTGTTTATGTGGGGCGGTTTGTTATAATATTGCGAGTTTGGGTGTTCTGATAATACGATTACTTGTACCCTTTAAAAGGTGTTTTACCATTGTAATCCTAGGGATTATTCACCCAGTTGATACTACGTATGTTGTAGTAGGTATATCCCATCAAAAACATAAATGTGAAATGAGAGCCAAGTTCAATATTATGATATTGTATGCCTTGGTTGTTGACTTCAACGACAAAAGAAGTGAGATCTAAATGGGTGCCAAGTTCAATGTTCAGTCTTGAAATTTATTTATACCAACATAAAATATAATTTCTTCTTATAACTTAGGATAATATATTGTAGCCTAAGGTCTGACTTGGCTAGTTCTCATATACGAATTATTATGTTCGATGGCTAGTTTCTACCAGCAAGCCAAATTTTCGGAATAATAAAATATGAACCGACAAGTAACAGGTTTAGAACTTGCGAAGGCTATAATATAAATATATATTGAACTTGGCTCTCATTTCACATTTATGTTTTTGATGGGATATCGTTACTTTTTGTACATAAATTATTAGTAGGTACTTATTTATAACAAAATTAATACCAAATGGTTTTTGTTAAACTACTGTCTTTTCCTACGTTTACGGGGTATGATTGTCTTTTTTTGTGTTATTTTCTATATTTTCTTGTACCTTTGAAATGTTCGAGTGAATTGCCCATTCAGTAACCGGATTTTTTTTACGCGTTTTCTGTTTATACTTAATTCGGCCAAGTCGCACCGCTCCCACCCCACTGCTCCGGCGTCGAACCGCGCGCCGTGTACCAAAATGCCTATATTATTTAATAATTAATTATAAAGTAATGATCTTACACTATTGATGTGTGCTAAATATTGACACAATAATTAATACTAAATCCCAGTTAATAACGTAATCAATACGAAAGTCGACTATACTCTTAGTTATAAGTACTAAAACGGAAATATTTGGATTAAAAATAAATAAGAGTGGTAATCAACTCGTTATATATTCACGTGAAGACTTTAAAATCCACATTAAGACCGGCTGTCATAACTTTTGATTGCTGATTGCTGGTTCCTATATTATTACAGTTACAGGCACTAAGTATAAGTTAGGTGTTCTTAATAGAATCAATTAAGGCGCTGACAAGACCCAATTGACCAAAATAGGCTTCACTTAAGAAAAAAAATTGCCAAATCCGTATAGTTTGTGGTAGCGGAAAAAATATATGTTAATTTTGAACATATTTCCCAGAACCTGGTTGTTACCAAAACACGTTTTGAAAACAAAATCTCGATACAAACTAACGTTAAACTAACCTCTTACTTTGAGTTCTAATCCAAAATATCTGTATCAAATATCAACATACATTACGTATTTAATTAATTAATAGAACGTCGTATTTGAATGCAGAACTTGGTTGTTTTTTATTTTCGATTACTCAACTCAATTTTGAGTAAATAGATAATTACTTCATATTTTGCAATAAATTACAAGCGTTGTGTCATCGCGCTTCTCTTTCTTTTCTATGGAATTTGACAGTGACCGCGGTTTAGGTGTTGTCAGTGTCTTAAGTGAAAAATTATAATAAAATAATAAAAATTTACCAGTTTCTGATTTATTCCTTTGTATTCACCTAATTACCTATCTGCATGCCAAATTTTAACTTTCTAGGTCATAGGTTAGAGTTTTGATCTTATAGGTCAGTCATTGATAAAAATTACGATTTTTGGACGTTAATATCTAAATAACCGTTTAAGATGTGTTTAAGAAACTTGGAGCACATATGTATCTCGCAAGTTTCAATACATGTGCCAAATTTGACATGTTTATGTGAAATAGTTTTTGAGTTATGAGGGGGTCAAAAGTGGCTCCAAATGGTTCGTGTAATATTACAAACGGTGCAGCTCGCCAGTTCTGTTAGTTGAACTTGGCTTGACACGCTACCGCGTGTCTAGATTTTCCTTTTGAAACCTAATCGTATCGATAAAGTGTATGATTACCATTTTCCCTTTTATCACTTGAGGGTAAAATATCTCTTAATTCATCATTAGGAAATGGTAGACATTATATAACATCAGCTTTAGAAAAAAAAACCAACATGTTTTGGAAATCAATCGATGCGATTAAAGAGAGAGAAAAAAGCCGTTCATAACACGCACCTACTCGTATGAGGCTATGATGTATAACATTCAGTTAAACAGATCTATTTTCGAAATCCAAAATACTCTATCCGAATCTGCTTCCATTTTCAAAACTTTTACGAAGGTCGTTGTGAATTCTAAAAGATTGAAACCTGGTAAAAAATATATATCTAGTTTAGAATTTATTGAAGTGGCAGTTAGGGGACGCAGTTAAATTAGTTCTTCAGGCTTCTGGAATCGACGGAGCAAGTTTCTGCCCCCCTTCTCCCACCACAGGATCTCCCCATTCACAAGCGAAACGGGCATACATTAAAAGTTTACCGGCAAAATATAAACATACTGTAGGAAAAAGGATAGTTTAAAGTTTTCTATTTTAAATGAAACTGTGGGCTGTATATCATATGAAGTTTTGTTTGTAACTGTTATTGTTCGTGAATTGTGGCCAAGTTTGTAGTGATGTGTTGACTACCGAGCTAAAACTTAGAAAAACTGAATGCATTTCGCGAAACTGCATATTTTTCAATGCTTTCGGTTTTTACTGGAATTAATGTGATCAAACATTGGGTTTTTTTTAAAGAAAATTATAAGATACCACATAAAACAGGGAGTAGTTTCCCCGATTTTTTGTTATATGTTGTAGTTATATGTAGACAACAAATAACATAACATTACACCTGTATTCCCTGAAGGGTAGGCAGAGGTGTAGGTACCTATATAATAGTACACCCACATTTCGCCAGTTATGTTTTAGTCTCATGTAATAGGTTCACACGTGTTTTACAATTAGGTACCACTAAGTTGACTGTATGTTTAACTATTTAAATTTATTTAATCAGATTTTAGATTCATTACCCGAACATCAACAACGTCCTCAAATTCCGAGCGTCTAAAACCCTTGAAAATTCGATTTCTCGTCAAAGACGCCATCATATTGGCAATTTCGCGAATTTATTAGTTGCCATAACGGCACAATTGCTCTTCAACTAACATACTACGTATTCGAACTATGTTCAAGTAATTGACTTTCCTCTCTGTTGTATTATAAGAGGCAATAGCTAATCTACATTCTCAAATATACCTCAGCAATACGTAGTAAGCCGACCACTTTTATTTGACCCCCGTGCAAGTTCAATGTTTTGTTAACCTCGTGTGTTCTTGCCATATAGGTCTGTTTCCAGGGGTCTGGTAATTCTGGTAGTTAGTGTTGTATGGTGCTCGTCTGTCAGTGTGAGTAATTAAGTTACACAGTATAAATGAAGGGTCTCATGCTATCTAGAACAGGTAATTAGTTTATGCGTCAATTGAGCCCCTCATTGTAATTTGTACTTGCAAAGGAAATGGAAATTTTATAAGCTACATAGCGGTATTTTTTTATTTTAATCTTGTTGTGGAAATTGTTTGATGTGGTGAGGCTTTGTACTCAGTTTTTTGCTATAAAATTACACATGTAGGTAGGTATACTTGCACTTGTAGGCATACTCATTTAAATGCGTGTAAGCGGTACTAACAAAAATATTTTTTAAGCCTTTTTTACCATATTATTTAAAATTACGTAACGAATAATATTTCATAAAGTTTTACAGTGTTTTAATATGAATTTCTGGCCAATTTTCATTTTCACGAAGAATCGCTTGGCCTCCATACCTAACAAATATACATTTTCATTATAAAATATACCTCCTAAACATCTACCCTATCCAAAAAAATTAACACACACACACACACACCCAGATATGTATTTTATTTTAAACATAAATCGCCCCAACAGTTCGTTAGCACAAAGTGGCTATTCAATATAACGCACGTGGTGGACCCTTTTACCAATTATTATAATTAACTATAAGAGGAAGTGACCTCTTGGGCTTTGAGGGACGCAACTTTGTAATGCGGCGGCCATTTGAGCAGATTGATGGCAACAAGACAACGAACTTAAGTCAATATTGCGTTGTTGAGAAGTTTGTGTACCGGCCTTGTTTATACCGGGACACGTTAAGGGTATTAGGTATTTTAGATGTATCGATTTTGAATATGGATAAGTTAAATTTAAGTCTTTTGGGTAGGTAGATACTTTTTAGAGTACCGCTGATGATGTAAAAATGCGAGGGTTGGAGCTATGAAAGTTCAATGCGATGGGAAAGACACAACTTCACCTACTTTTTTCTCTACTAAAGGCTCGTGCAGACTAGCGCGATATCGTGGTGTGACAGGCAGCAATATGCCAGTCTGCGGGTGCCTTAGCTTTTATATTTAAAATTTAAATACTTTTAGGTTTTAGTTTTATTTATATTACGAGTAGATATCTACAAAATATTTAATTAACGTGTACCTAATCAGTTGTTTTAGTATGAATCATAATATTATATAAATGTTGACCAAACCTGCGTACAATAGGGTATTTTACTATATACGAGAAAGAATCTATAAATAGATTATTGAGATAGTTTAGGCAAAACGGAGTCGGAAAATGTTACTTTTAGTTCAGAAAATAACAAAATAAATTTTAAAATTGAATTCAACGTTTTCAGTTTTTCTAATCTGTTAAAAAACACCATGAATTAGTAGCCGCCATGTTATTACGTCATACCACTGTGTAAACTAAAACGAGTCAACTGTCAACAGACTGATAGTTAGATACTAGATCAGCGCATTTGTTTACATAGCCAAGTGACGTCATAACCACAGAGCAACACGGCGTCCAATGCGTCCAGCGTTTTCCTCAAAAGACGCGCGAAATTTGAAAATGTATTTATTTATTTATTTATTTATTTTATTTGTTAACATAGGTAAGGAAATACAGATCTTATGATTGCTAAACAGAGCGCTATGTTATGCCAGGAGGCGTACAAATATGGTGTGAAAATATAGCCGATGATTACAAATTAAAATTATTTAAAAATATTTGAAAATAATGCATAATTATGATATTAAATTAGAAAATAAAATGAACAATTACATATTATTTAATACTCAATTATGTCAGACCTAAATGAGGAATTATTAAAATGTCAAAAATCTATATCAAAATAATTAAAATGTCAAAAAGATTTAATGTCAATGCTATTAGTTGTAACTCTAAATTAAATCGTCATTCAGGTATTCGTCAATCGTATAATAACATTTATCAATTAAGAACAATTTCATTTTTTTCTTAAATTGTGTTAAATTTAATTCTTTTATGGCGTCTGGAATTTTATTGTAAATGCGTGGAGCCATACCCAGGACACTTTTTTTTACTAATGCAGTTTTACATTTATAATTACATAGAGATTTTTTGTACTGACTACGAATTGGAACATTTCGTACCATTGTCATTTTTTCAAAAAGGTTGGGATTTGTTTTGACGAAGATACTAATTTCTAATATGTATATCACCGGTAGCGTAAGTAGATTTAATGATTTAAAGTACGGTGCACAGCTGTTATCTGTTTTCAGACCACACATGGCTCTAATGCACCTTTTTTGTGCCTTGAATGGTAATCCCTTTTCCGAGGAATTACCCCAAAAAATTATTCCGTATCGTATAAGTGAGGCTACTAGACCATGATAGGCAACAAGTAACGCGTCTATATTTACTTTTCTAGCCAATTGAAAAAGTGCATAGGCAGATTTATTTATTTTTTTGCATAGCTGTTCTATATGAGCTTTCCAATTGAGGTTATTGTCAATATAGATACCCAAAAACACACTTACTTTTACTTCTTCTATTTCGTTACCATTGTAATGGACACAAATTTTTGGAGCTTCAATTCTTTGATGGAAATGCATTACTTTGGTTTTATTGAGGTTGATTATTAAATTATTCATATTAAGCCAATTAATTATGTCAGTAAGAGTATTATTAATGTCAAATTGATACGTATTTAAGTCCTTACATTTAACGATTGCAGTGCTATCGTCTGCAAACAAAATCATTTGTTGTTGTGTCACTTTTGGCAAATCATTTATATAAATGAGAAATAAAAGTGGCCCAAGCACGCTACCTTGAGTCACTCCATATTTTATACTTCTGAAATCCGACACATACGTTTGTTCCGTTTTGGTTTTTGCGCACACTCTTGTGATTTCAGTACATTGCAATCTATAACTAAGATATGATTCTAGTAATTTTAGAACGTTCCCTCTGATGCCATAGCAATGCAATTTGTCTAGAAGGATTTTGTGATTAACACAATCAAAGGCTTTAGTCATGTCTGTGTAAATAGCGCAGATTGGAGTCTTTTTATCAACAGCAGGACCTTTAACAGGATTTGCCCACTGCCCGTTGATTCTGCGTCTGGTTGAAAGCGCCTCTGCTGCTTTCAACGTCCGGGGGCATGTTCGAGCCTACGCCTGCTCGTTTAGAAGGAGCAAATCAACGTTGCGTACTAATTTGTTTGTAATTAGATGTAAGGATTATCTGCACTTGCTTGTCATTCTCTTCCATTTTTGTTCGTCATCAAGGCAATACAAGTTTGACTAAAAATCAGCATATTTGGAGTTTCTTTGAAGAGTCACCCAAAATTCCCCAACATTTTGGTCCATTACCGAGCCGGATTGGTAATCCTATGAAGATTTGATAAAAATCAGTGGATTTGGATATTAGTATCGTGGAGTTTTGCCGAGGAGGTTATAAACCGGCAACGTGACTGTTGTGAACAAAGGACGTCAAGCTAATTTACGGTGTTAAGAATATAAGAGTTAAAATATCATCACCCAACACTCGTTCAGGTAGTACCTATTTAACCATAATTAAGGATTTTAAAAGGTTAGTATTGTTGTATTTACCTGAATACCTATATTGTTCAAAGTTACATATTTACCTATTTTTGAATAGTTTCTAGCACTTATCATTTATTTGATGATACTTATTTGCAAATACAATTATACGTTCTTTCTATTATTAAAGTGAAAAGTCCAGTAGATATTTTGCTACATTTATAATTGTATAGCAGTATTTTAGTTATCTATTCATATTCAATAGTCATTAGTGCGTAGGTTGGTGTTAGATATATATTATAAGTGTTTATTAGTCTTTATTCAGTTAATTAAACCGTATTAGTCAATTTAATTGATTATTTGTTAGTGTATTGCTTTAAAGTTCGACGTTAGGTAATTAAGTGTTCAAGTTTTGAGGAATTTATCTAGCTAAAATAAAAGTCTAAATTAAAAATCTATTTTGTATTCACATAATATTTACAATAGGTTGAAGTCACTATTTGCAGTATTAACATCTTTGTTTAAATTGTTATACCATAGTAGCTAACCGTAGGTACCTTAAATTATTTAAGTGTTGTATACAAATATACCTAAGTTATTATTATACATATTCCAGGTTGACTGTATTCGATTCCCAGTATGTCCGAAGAAAGAGAACTAGTTAAAAAACGAGGAAGCTTTAAGGGTCGCTTAACTGCATTCATTAATTACCTTGATGCATCCAGTGACAAGGAGTTAACCAGTTGTGAGGTCAAGGAATTGCAATTACGGATTGGAAGAATCGAGTCTTTGTATCAGCATTACGACGAGGTACAGTTGCGATTAGAATGTCTGGTGGAAGATGTTAAAGCTCAATTCTCTGAGCGTACTGAATTTGAGTCACAGTATTACAAAGCACTGTCTAGGTCACAGGAGCTGTTATGTAAGTATAACAATGATAATGAGTCGATGAGTAGCGAAAAATGTACCCGTGTCAGTCAACGTAAGCCTGTTAAGTTGCCCACAATACAGTTACCCAAATTTAATGGGAGTTTTAGCAATTGGTTGGAGTTCCGTGACACTTTTACTAGCCTCATTCACTGTAACGATGAAATCGACCAAGTTAACAAATTTCATTATTTGCGAGCGTCCCTGGAAGGATCTGCTGCTGTTGTAATCCATGCGATTGAGTTTTCTGCAAGCAATTACGATACAGCTTGGAAGCTAATTTGTGAACGTTTCGATAACAAAAGGTTGTTAGTTCAAAATCATGTGTCATCCTTATTTAACTTGAATGCTATTACGAAGGAGTCCTCTGTTGCTTTAAAGGGATTGATTGACCAACTTAATAAAAATCTCCGTGCGTTGGAATCATTAGATGAGCCCATTAAGTATTGGGACACTTTATTAATATTTATAGTAACTCGGAAGCTGGACCAGTTAACTTATCGTGAGTGGGAGGAGCACAAAGGTCGTATAGACAAAGATAGCACAATAACATTTACTGCACTCATGCAATTCATTCGCTTTCGCGCTGACTTGTTAGAAACGTTAGAAGCAGCACGAAATAACAATAATCCCACTCCCGCTAAACCTAGTTCACACAATAAGATGAAATCTATGATTGTATCACTAGATTCTAATAATTCCAGCACTGAATTAAATAAGATGTGCCCGCACTGTAAAGCTGATCACGGTTTAAGTAGTTGTTCACAATTCCTTGCACTTAGCATAGACGCCCGACTCAAATTAATACCTAACTATAAAGTGTGCTATAACTGTTTTCGTGCAGGTCACTTTGCTAACCGATGCAAAAGGCCGGGATGCAAGATATGTAAGCGCCGACATAACACTTTGATTCATTCGTCCGAGACCAGAGGTACGGCGAATTCTTGCAATAATGACAACAAATCACACGGTAGCTCGTCCCATTCCGTATCAACGTCATCACCCGCTGAAGCCGTGGCTAGCACTGATGCGCATGCGAGTGCAAATAATTTAACTTTGTCTGCGGATCTCAGTTCGTTAAGTAGTGTGCGTAAACAACGCGCTGTGTTATTGTCCACCGCTCTTATCAAGTTATGTGATCACAATGATCGTGAGCACATAGTGCGAGCCATGCTTGATAGTGGCAGCACATCGTGTTTTATGTCAGAAAGGTTATGTACACGGCTTAACTTAACTACTAATCTGATAAATGGTTCGGTCTATGGCATCAATAACGTAAGTTCGCGCGTAGGCAAAACATGTCATGTGAAAATGACGTCATTAGACAATAGTTATGTTGCTAAGTTTTATTGTTTCGTTTTGCCATCATTAACGACTGTTGTGCCTTGTCGTGAAGTCGACATTTCAGACCTGAACATTCCAGATAATATCTGTTTAGCTGACCCCACCTTTTACAAGCCTTCAGAAGTAGATGTCTTAATAGGAGCGGATCTCTTCTGGGACTTGGTTGGTTCACAGAGAATTAGACTAGGAGTAGGTAAGCCAGTGTTGTGTGAAACGTTGTTAGGCTGGATTGTTTCTGGCCCTGTTACCTATAATAATGGTAAATTAATGTCGACTAATATTTCATGTAATTTAACTCAAACTGATTCCCCTAGTAACGGTGATTTAAATAAAATTCGCACCGATTTAGTAAAATTCTGGAATCTGGAAGAGTTTAACTCACAATCCCCACATTATTTACCTGAAGAGAAGTTGTGTGAGGAGCATTTTGTCAAGAATTCGACACGTTTAGAGAGCGGTCATTTTTGTGTTCGTATTCCTGTTAAGCAAAACCCTTCTATTTTAGGAGAATCTTTCCAAAGGGCTTCTAAGTGTCTATATTCCCTTGAACGCAGACTGAAGTCTAAGCCAGAGTTCGGTAAGTTATATCGTGACTTCATGTCTGAATATGAGACTTTAGGACATATGACCGAAAAAACGGATAATGACAGTCCTAGTGGATATTTCATACCACATCACGGGGTACTGCGAGAATGTAGCACGACTACCAAGCTCCGTGTAGTTTTTAATGCAAGTTGTACTACTTCTTCAGGAGTATCCTTTAATGACGTGCAGATGGTGGGTCCTACAGTGCAGGACGATCTTATATCTATACTTCTTCGGTTTCGACAACACAAGTTCGTCTTGTCAGCTGATGTTACGAAGATGTATAGATGTATATACGTCCACCCATCGGATAGGTACCTGCAACAGATTCTGTGGCGTGATAATGCATGCGATCCCGTTAAGGTTTATAAATTGAATACCGTCACATATGGGACGGCTAGTGCACCATTTCTTGCTACACGTTGCCTTAAACAAATAGGCATTAACTATCAAACCAATGACACTATCACTTCACCATCTGTGGGTGAGTCATCCTCAGGTAGCAGAGATAGGATTGCTGAAATCATCAAGCATGATTTTTACGTCGATGACCTCTTGACTGGAGGTGATGATTTAAATGAAGTTATGTTTATCCGCACAGAGGTCACCAACGCACTAGCATCTGCTTGTATGCCGCTTAGAAAGTGGAGGTCCAATGTCCCTAACTTAATCTCCGGAGCTTCTCAGTCGTCATTAGATTTAGATATGGGATCTAATGAACCCAATAAGTTATTAGGGCTTGACTGGTTTTCTAGTTCTGATGAACTTGGGTTTTCAAGTTTAATGTTACCTTCTAAGGATTCTGTTACAAAGCGTGATGTACTTTCTGCCATAGCACGTATTTTTGACCCCCTTGGACTTTTATCTCCTTGCGTAGTCACAATGAAAATGTTTTTACAACGGATGTGGTTAGACAAGCTCTCGTGGGATGAGCCGTTAACCCCGGCACTTAATACCAGTTGGAATGCTATTGTCAAAGCTTTGCCGCTTATTAATAATTATCGTGTTCCACGACTCGTTATATGTGATGCATTTACTATACTGGAACTACATGTATTCACAGATGCATCTGAGCGAGCGTATGGTGCGTGCGTCTATGTACGTAGCGCCAATGATCAGGGTAAGTATATGGTTCGCCTGTTAGCCGCTAAAAGTCGAGTGGCGCCGATAAAGCCGACCACGATTCCAAGACTGGAACTGTGTGGTGCCGTAGTCGGAGCTCGTTTGTGCGAGAAGGTTGTGAGTTCACTGCGACTAAAGTTTAGTAATGTTTATTGCTGGACTGACTCCACCGTCGTGTTGGGATGGTTGCAGATGTTACCTTCTAAGCTACAGCCATTTGTACGCAATCGTGTTGCTGAAGTTTTAGATAAGGCCGGGCACTGTACTTGGCGACACATCCCAACCGCTAAAAACCCTGCAGACCTAATATCTCGTGGCGTGGATATTAGTGTTCTGCAATCAATGGACTTGTGGTGGAGTGGTCCCAGTTTTTTGAAGCAAGTCCAGTCTCATTGGCCGTCTCAACATAAGTCTTTAGAGTCAGACAAGCTGCCTGAAACTCGACCTCATATTTTATTGAGCGCCAGTACTCGTATTAATAATAATATTCAATGTCATACATTCATCAATTTTAATCGTTTTTCTAGTTATTTAAGACTAATCCGTAGTGTAGCAACAGTTTTAAGGTTTATAAAATTGTGTAGGAAAATTCCTTCTATTGGTAAATTTCTATCACAAGCCGAGTTGCAGGATGCATTAAATGTTATTATAACTAGAAGCCAAATTGAGTCTTTTCCCGAGTATGAATTACTCATTAATAATCAGAAGTTGCCTTGTAAAAGCGCCCTTATAAAATTTAACGTATTCTTAGATAATAATAAAATCATGCGTGTTGGAGGACGCTTAGCCAATTCAACTTTTTCTTTTGATAAAAAACACCCTATTCTTTTACAGTCCACTCACAAATTTACCAAGTTACTATTTGAATTTGAACATCTAAAGCTGATGCATGCAGGTCCTCAGTTATTGCTGGCTTCGATTAGGGATTCATACTGGCCCATAGGCGGACGAAGCCTAGCAAAGAGTTGTTATCGTAATTGCGTGCGTTGTTGTCGCATGTCGGGTAGAACAGTTACTCCTGTTATGGGTCATTTGCCACAGCAGCGTCTTCTTCCAGGGGGTTATCCTTTTGAAAGCACTGGTGTGGACTATGCTGGTCCCATCATGGCGGCTAGTAGGCAAGGTCGGGGATGTAGGCTGGTAAAAGTGTACATAGCCATCTTTGTGTGCTTTACCACCAAGGCTATTCACTTAGAGCTGGTGAGTGACTTAACCAGCAATAAGTATTTGCTAGCTTTATCTAGATTTATCTCGCGACGGGGAAAACCCAATGACATCTACTCCGACAACGGTACCTCTTTCGTCGGTGCCTGCAACGAACTTTCGAAGTTCCTTAAATCTAATTGCAATTCCTTGGGCGAACAATTGGCTAATGACGGAATTAAATTCCATTTTATACCTGCGTATACTCCTCATTTTGGCGGACTCTGGGAAGCGGGTGTTAAGTCAACAAAATATCATCTCAGGCGAGTGTTGGGAAATTGTAATTTAACCTTTGAAGAGCTTAACACCACATTAGTCCAGATTGAGGCGATACTGAATTCACGTCCACTGACGCCGCTGTCATCCGATCCAGCGGACTACACCCCGCTGACTCCGGGTCATTTTCTTGTTGGCCGGTCGCTGACGTCACTTCCGCAGCAAGACCTAAAGAACCACTCCACTGCTTCATTGTCTCGTTTCCAACGGATCGAGCAGCTACGCCAGCATTTTTGGGCTCGCTGGAGTAAAGAGTTCGTGTCCGAGCTGCAGCAAAGGACCAAGTGGCATACCAGCAAAGACACGCTAAAGTTGGATTCTTTGGTCATCATAAAGGAGCACCATCTTCCTCCTCTTAAATGGAGATTGGGAAGAGTCGTCGCCGTTCATCCAGGATCAGATGGAATTGTTCGTGTGGCAGACGTCAAAACATCCGCTGGAGTCGTCAGAAGAGCCTTTAACAGGATTTGCCCACTGCCCGTTGATTCTGCGTCTGGTTGAAAGCGCCTCTGCTGCTTTCAACGTCCGGGGGCATGTTCGAGCCTACGCCTGCTCGTTTAGAAGGAGCAAATCAACGTTGCGTACTAATTTGTTTGTAATTAGATGTAAGGATTATCTGCACTTGCTTGTCATCTTCTTCCATTTTTGTTCGTCATCAAGGCAATACAAGTTTGACTAAAAATCAGCATATTTGGAGTTTCTTTGAAGAATCACCCAAAATTCCCCAACATTTTGGTCCTTCGAGCCGGATTGGTAATCCTATGAAGATTTGATAAAAATCAGTGGATTTGGATATTAGTATCGTGGAGTTTTGCCGAGGAGGTTATAAACCGGCAACGTGACTGTTGTGAACAAAGGACGTCAAGCTAATTTACGGTGTTAAGAATATAAGAGTTAAAATATCATCTCCCAACACTCGTTCAGGTAGTACCTATTTAACCATAATTAAGGATTTTAAAAGGTTAGTATTGTTGTATTTACCTGAATACCTATATTGTTCAAAGTTACATATTTACCTATTTTTGAATAGTTTCTAGCACTTATCATTTATTTGATGATACTTATTTGCAAATACAATTATACGTTCTTTCTATTATTAAAGTGAAAAGTCCAGTAGATATTTTGCTACATTTATAATTGTATAGCAGTATTTTAGTTATCTATTCATATTCAATAGTCATTAGTGCGTAGGTTGGTGTTAGATATATATTATAAGTGTTTATTAGTCTTTATTCAGTTAATTAAACCGTATTAGTCAATTTAATTGATTATTTGTTAGTGTATTGCTTTAAAGTTCGACGTTAGGTAATTAAGTGTTCAAGTTTTGAGGAATTTATCTAGCTAAAATAAAAGTCTAAATTAAAAATCTATTTTGTATTCACATAATATTTACAATAGGTTGAAGTCACTATTTGCAGTATTAACATCTTTGTTTAAATTGTTATACCATAGTAGCTAACCGTAGGTACCTTAAATTATTTAAGTGTTGTATACAAATATACCTAAGTTATTATTATACATATTCCAGGTTGACTGTATTCGATTCCCAGTATGTCCGAAGAAAGAGAACTAGTTAAAAAACGAGGAAGCTTTAAGGGTCGCTTAACTGCATTCATTAATTACCTTGATGCATCCAGTGACAAGGAGTTAACCAGTTGTGAGGTCAAGGAATTGCAATTACGGATTGGAAGAATCGAGTCTTTGTATCAGCATTACGACGAGGTACAGTTGCGATTAGAATGTCTGGTGGAAGATGTTAAAGCTCAATTCTCTGAGCGTACTGAATTTGAGTCACAGTATTACAAAGCACTGTCTAGGTCACAGGAGCTGTTATGTAAGTATAACAATGATAATGAGTCGATGAGTAGCGAAAAATGTACCCGTGTCAGTCAACGTAAGCCTGTTAAGTTGCCCACAATACAGTTACCCAAATTTAATGGGAGTTTTAGCAATTGGTTGGAGTTCCGTGACACTTTTACTAGCCTCATTCACTGTAACGATGAAATCGACCAAGTTAACAAATTTCATTATTTGCGAGCGTCCCTGGAAGGATCTGCTGCTGTTGTAATCCATGCGATTGAGTTTTCTGCAAGCAATTACGATACAGCTTGGAAGCTAATTTGTGATCGTTTCGATAACAAAAGGTTGTTAGTTCAAAATCATGTGTCATCCTTATTTAACTTGAATGCTATTACGAAGGAGTCCTCTGTTGCTTTAAAGGGATTGATTGACCAACTTAATAAAAATCTCCGTGCGTTGGAATCATTAGATGAGCCCATTAAGTATTGGGACACTTTATTAATATTTATAGTAACTCGGAAGCTGGACCAGTTAACTTATCGTGAGTGGGAGGAGCACAAAGGTCGTATAGACAAAGATAGCACAATAACATTTACTGCACTCATGCAATTCATTCGCTTTCGCGCTGACTTGTTAGAAACGTTAGAAGCAGCACGAAATAACAATAATCCCACTCCCGCTGAACCTAGTTCACACAATAAGATGAAATCTATGATTGTATCACTAGATTCTAATAATTCCAGCACTGAATTAAATAAGATGTGCCCGCACTGTAAAGCTGATCACGGTTTAAGTAGTTGGTCACAATTCCTTGCACTTAGCATAGACGCCCGACTCAAATTAATACCTAACTATAAAGTGTGCTATAACTGTTTTCGTGCAGGTCACTTTGCTAACCGATGCAAAAGGCCGGGATGCAAGATATGTAAGCGCCGACATAACACTTTGATTCATTCGTCCGAGACCAGAGGTACGGCGAATTCTTGCAATAATGACAACAAATCACACGGTAGCTCGTCCCATTCCGTATCAACGTCATCACCCGCTGAAGCCGTGGCTAGCACTGATGCGCATGCGAGTGCAAATAATTTAACTTTGTCTGCGGATCTCAGTTCGTTAAGTAGTGTGCGTAAACAACGCGCTGTGTTATTGTCCACCGCTCTTATCAAGTTATGTGATCACAATGATCGTGAGCACATAGTGCGAGCCATGCTTGATAGTGGCAGCACATCGTGTTTTATGTCAGAAAGGTTATGTACACGGCTTAACTTAACTACTAATCTGATAAATGGTTCGGTCTATGGCATCAATAACGTAAGTTCGCGCGTAGGCAAAACATGTCATGTGAAAATGACGTCATTAGACAATAGTTATGTTGCTAAGTTTTATTGTTTCGTTTTGCCATCATTAACGACTGTTGTGCCTTGTCGTGAAGTCGACATTTCAGACCTGAACATTCCAGATAATATCTGTTTAGCTGACCCCACCTTTTACAAGCCTTCAGAAGTAGATGTCTTAATAGGAGCGGATCTCTTCTGGGACTTGGTTGGTTCACAGAGAATTAGACTAGGAGTAGGTAAGCCAGTGTTGTGTGAAACGTTGTTAGGCTGGATTGTTTCTGGCCCTGTTACCTATAATAATGGTAAATTAATGTCGACTAATATTTCATGTAATTTAACTCAAACTGATTCCCCTAGTAACGGTGATTTAAATAAAATTCGCACCGATTTAGTAAAATTCTGGAATCTGGAAGAGTTTAACTCACAATCCCCACATTATTTACCTGAAGAGAAGTTGTGTGAGGAGCATTTTGTCAAGAATACGTCACGTTTAGAGAGCGGTCATTTTTGTGTTCGTATTCCTGTTAAGCAAAACCCTTCTATTTTAGGAGAATCTTTCCAAAGGGCTTCTAAGTGTCTATATTCCCTTGAACGCAGACTGAAGTCTAAGCCAGAGTTCGGTAAGTTATATCGTGACTTCATGTCTGAATATGAGACTTTAGGACATATGACCGAAAAAACGGATAATGACAGTCCTAGTGGATATTTCATACCACATCACGGGGTACTGCGTGAATGTAGCACGACTACCAAGCTCCGTGTAGTTTTTAATGCAAGTTGTACTACTTCTTCAGGAGTATCCTTTAATGACGTGCAGATGGTGGGTCCTACAGTGCAGGACGATCTTATATCTATACTTCTTCGGTTTCGACAACACAAGTTCGTCTTGTCAGCTGATGTTACGAAGATGTATATATGTATATACGTCCACCCATCGGATAGGTACCTGCAACAGATTCTGTGGCGTGATAATGCATGCGATCCCGTTAAGGTTTATAAATTGAATACCGTCACATATGGGACGGCTAGTGCACCATTTCTTGCTACACGTTGCCTTAAGCAAATAGGCATTAACTATCAAACCAATGACACTATCACTTCACCATCTGTGGGTGAGTCATCCTCAGGTAGCAGAGATAGGATTGCTGAAATCATCAAGCATGATTTTTACGTCGATGACCTCTTGTCTGGAGGTGATGATTTAAATGAAGTTATGTTTATCCGCACAGAGGTCACCAACGCACTAGCATCTGCTTGTATGCCGCTTAGAAAGTGGAGGTCCAATGTCCCTAACTTAATCTCCGGAGCTTCTCAGTCGTCATTAGATTTAGATATGGGATCTAATGAACCCAATAAGTTATTAGGGCTTGACTGGTTTTCTAGTTCTGATGAACTTGGGTTTTCAAGTTTAATGTTACCTTCTAAGGATTCTGTTACAAAGCGTGATGTACTTTCTGCCATAGCACGTATTTTTGACCCCCTTGGACTTTTATCTCCTTGCGTAGTCACAATGAAAATGTTTTTACAACGGATGTGGTTAGACAAGCTCTCGTGGGATGAGCCGTTAACCCCGGCACTTAATACCAGTTGGAATGCTATTGTCAAAGCTTTGCCGCTTATTAATAATTATCGTGTTCCACGACTCGTTATATGTGATGCATTTACTATACTGGAACTACATGTATTCACAGATGCATCTGAGCGAGCGTATGGTGCGTGCGTCTATGTACGTAGCGCCAATGATCAGGGTAAGTATATGGTTCGCCTGTTAGCCGCTAAAAGTCGAGTGGCGCCGATAAAGCCGACCACGATTCCAAGACTGGAACTGTGTGGTGCCGTAGTCGGAGCTCGTTTGTGCGAGAAGGTTGTGAGTTCACTGCGACTAAAGTTTAGTAATGTTTATTGCTGGACTGACTCCACCGTCGTGTTGGGATGGTTGCAGATGTTACCTTCTAAGCTACAGCCATTTGTACGCAATCGTGTTGCTGAAGTTTTAGATAAGGCCGGGCACTGTACTTGGCGACACATCCCAACCGCTAAAAACCCTGCAGACCTAATATCTCGTGGCGTGGATATTAGTGTTCTGCAATCAATGGACTTGTGGTGGAGTGGTCCCAGTTTTTTGAAGCAAGTCCAGTCTCATTGGCCGTCTCAACATAAGTCTTTAGAGTCAGACAAGCTGCCTGAAACTCGACCTCATATTTTATTGAGCGCCAGTACTCGTATTAATAATAATATTCAATGTCATACATTCATCAATTTTAATCGTTTTTCTAGTTATTTAAGACTAATCCGTAGTGTAGCAACAGTTTTAAGGTTTATAAAATTGTGTAGGAAAATTCCTTCTATTGGTAAATTTCTATCACAAGCCGAGTTGCAGGATGCATTAAATGTTATTATAACTAGAAGCCAAATTGAGTCTTTTCCCGAGTATGAATTACTCATTAATAATCAGAAGTTGCCTTGTAAAAGCGCCCTTATAAAATTTAACGTATTCTTAGATAATAATAAAATCATGCGTGTTGGAGGACGCTTAGCCAATTCAACTTTTTCTTTTGATAAAAAACACCCTATTCTTTTACAGTCCACTCACAAATTTACCAAGTTACTATTTGAATTTGAACATCTAAAGCTGATGCATGCAGGTCCTCAGTTATTGCTGGCTTCGATTAGGGATTCATACTGGCCCATAGGCGGACGAAGCCTAGCAAAGAGTTGTTATCGTAATTGCGTGCGTTGTTGTCGCATGTCGGGTAGAACAGTTACTCCTGTTATGGGTCATTTGCCACAGCAGCGTCTTCTTCCAGGGGGTTATCCTTTTGAAAGCACTGGTGTGGACTATGCTGGTCCCATCATGGCGGCTAGTAGGCAAGGTCGGGGATGTAGGCTGGTAAAAGTGTACATAGCCATCTTTGTGTGCTTTACCACCAAGGCTATTCACTTAGAGCTGGTGAGTGACTTAACCAGCAATAAGTATTTGCTAGCTTTATCTAGATTTATCTCGCGACGGGGAAAACCCAATGACATCTACTCCGACAACGGTACCTCTTTCGTCGGTGCCTGCAACGAACTTTCGAAGTTCCTTAAATCTAATTGCAATTCCTTGGGCGAACAATTGGCTAATGACGGAATTAAATTCCATTTTATACCTGCGTATACTCCTCATTTTGGCGGACTCTGGGAAGCGGGTGTTAAGTCAACAAAATATCATCTCAGGCGAGTGTTGGGAAATTGTAATTTAACCTTTGAAGAGCTTAACACCACATTAGTCCAGATTGAGGCGATACTGAATTCACGTCCACTGACGCCGCTGTCATCCGATCCAGCGGACTACACCCCGCTGACTCCGGGTCATTTTCTTGTTGGCCGGTCGCTGACGTCACTTCCGCAGCAAGACCTAAAGAACCACTCCACTGCTTCATTGTCTCGTTTCCAACGGATCGAGCAGCTACGCCAGCATTTTTGGGCTCGCTGGAGTAAAGAGTTCGTGTCCGAGCTGCAGCAAAGGACCAAGTGGCATACCAGCAAAGACACGCTAAAGTTGGATTCTTTGGTCATCATAAAGGAGGACCATCTTCCTCCTCTTAAATGGAGATTGGGAAGAGTCGTCGCCGTTCATCCAGGATCAGATGGAATTGTTCGTGTGGCAGACGTCAAAACATCCGCTGGAGTCGTCAGAAGAGCCTTTAACAGGATTTGCCCACTGCCCGTTGATTCTGCGTCTGGTTGAAAGCGCCTCTGCTGCTTTCAACGTCCGGGGGCATGTTCGAGCCTACGCCTGCTCGTTTAGAAGGAGCAAATCAACGTTGCGTACTAATTTGTTTGTAATTAGATGTAAGGATTATCTGCACTTGCTTGTCATCTTCTTCCATTTTTGTTCGTCATCAAGGCAATACAAGTTTGACTAAAAATCAGCATATTTGGAGTTTCTTTGAAGAATCACCCAAAATTCCCCAACACATAACATTATTCAAAAGGTCGAAAATAGCCATGTTAATTGTTTTATTTTTCCGGAAACCGTTTTGTTCTTTGCACAAAATATTATATTTATGAAGATATTGGTATAACGAGTTATAAATAACTTTTTCAAAGATTTTGGAAAAAACAGGAATTTTGGCTATTGGCCGGTAATTTTTTATATGCGTCTTGTCTTCCTTTTTGTAGAGCGGTTTTATTATGACTTTTTTCAAGCCTTCGGGATAGATGCCCTCGGTAATGCCTATATTAATAATATGTGCTAAGGCAGGTGATATAAGCTCAATTACATATTTAATTACTTTTGTAGATATACCGTCAATGCCTACAGTACTAGTATTTTTAAGCGTCTTTGTGACTAAAATAATATCGGATTTTAGAACAGGCTGCATAAACATTGATTGCATTGTCAAATTATCGAATGTATTATTTATTTTAATGTGATTTATTATATTATTCTCAATGTCATCTATAAAGTAGTCATTAAAGGCATTTGCTATGTCATACGGGTTTGTGTAAGTCAAATTACCTGTTTTTATTGTCAGTATCTGTTCTTTTGGCCAGTTAGTTTCAGATCTATTGACTATCTGCCATGTGGCTTTAGATTTATTTTGCGAGTTGTTTATAAAGTAGTTATTTTGTGCCTTCTGAGTTAGTCTAAAAATTTTTTTATACTGCGTAGTGTATTTTTTCAAGTCACTTTTAGCTTTTTTTGTTCGGTGTAGTCGGTAAGCCCACAAGAACTGTCTCTGTTTTTTACTACACGTTTTTATGCCATGAGAAATCCATTTAACCTGTTTGTTAGTGTGTATTGTTATTATTTTCTCTGGAAAACAGAGACTGTAAAGAAAAGAGAAAACATCAAAAAAGGTTTTATAGGCCACATTAACATCATTACTTTCGTAAACTTCTTTGAAAGATACATTTTGAATACATGACTTAAATTTATCAAGGTTCTCTTTGGCGTAAACTCTTTTTACCTGTAAAAGTATGTAAAATTTAAATGCATTTTTATGGCACTTACCGATTTAATAAAAATTTTGTGATTTTTTTTTTGGGGTATATTAGCACTATAGAATTAAACTAAGACACTTATCAAAAATGGGTGTAAGACCCTATTGCGTAACACACATAAAATGACAATTGATCGCAATGGGTTTCATTTTGACCCGCGTCCATTGCGCTATTTACACTGTTAAACCGACGATTTTATCAAACCTGTGAAGCAATTAGAATGTGATTCAAACTGTGTTACGCAATTAGGATGCTGGACAGTGTTTTGTTTTTCTTTTTAACAAATTCGAATGTATAGTTACTCTGTTGCCTTCTAATCCGGCTTATTGGTTGATTTCGTGGTTGATTTGCACGAATTCACTCGCCCGAAACGGGCGAATCGACACTTTTATATATTTTTTTTCTGTAGGACGTACTAGACTCGCACGTAGTTAATTTACTAGTGGGCGAATAGACAACTCCAGAATTACGTATTAGGCAATTGCCACATTTTGAATTTTATGCAAAAAAGTAGTGAGACAACGACACTAGAAACTACATTTACCAAATATTTTTGTACAAGTTCATATTTTATTTAGGAAATGTTTATGAGTAAATATTAAAAAAAAACTACTTTATGTGCCAATTGCCTAATAAGTATTTCTGGAGTTGTCAATTCTCCCACTAGTAAACTAACTTCGTGCGAGTCCTACAAAAAAAATAATATCTAAAAGTGTCGATTCGCCCGCTTCGGGCGAGTAAATTCCTGCAAATCGACTAATAAGCCTGTAGTCCGACTTTTCTATTTTTGAAATACTTCATTACGCTGACAGAGGTATAAAACCTACGATGCAGTAAAAATGCAAATAATAATAAAACTCTAACATAAAAATTAGCCGTAACAGCGAATTCGAATACAGAGAGAACTTCGCAAAGTTGGCACAACTTCTTGATTATTATTTCTCCAGTTGGCAGACGAGAAAATATTTGCAAGATGAACTTGCTTCATTATAGTTTTTATTTTCCCTTTTATTATGTTGAATGTGATTGAGTCTAAACAAGAGGAATGAGTGAATGAATGCTGAGTGAACGGAGTCGAATAACCGCAAATAAAACAGGATTCCGATCAATGTTGGTTATGCTTGCTGCTTAAGTGGAAAACTTGAGATTGGCGAAACTGAAATCGCTCTCTGTTAAATGTTGGTCTAGACGGGTTATTAAACATTTATTCTCCATAGATTTTGGTGAATGTACTTGGTTTTCTTTGTACAGTGTAACCTGGTTAAGTGGACCCTGGATATCTGAGAAACCTTCTGCATTGAAAGACCTCTGTTACTAGAAATTAAATATTTATAACTGAGTGTGCATTATATTTTTTCGATTTTTATCTCTATAACTGGGACTTTGTAGTTCAATAGCCTGTATAAAGTAAGACAACTAATAATAATTTATCTTTTTGAATATTGGTCTGGACAGGTCGCGACACGATTTAACGACCTCAATAAATGAAAAACGCTACCATTTTGACCTTCTTAGCGGGGCCTCTGTAAAGAAAACAGCTGTCATTTTAAACCTTATTATTTGGCCTCTTTATGTGATAAATAATCCTAAGTCCCCCCTGAGATCCCACATAACCAGGACATACTGTATTGCATAGCATTCATTTGTTCTTGTTTGATTTAAGATCAATTTAATTCTAGCAAGGATAACTTTGTTTTTATTTGCTGTGAAAGTTAGATGCTTGTGTTGCTTAATTTCAAAATTTAATCGACCGAATAAAATATTTTTATTTGCTACAAAGTTTTTGCTTGTAACTTTTAAAACGTGTTTCAAGTCTATCTAGACATAACGACGGCCGTAAAGTATAAAATCATGATTTTACAGGAGAGTGTTTTGAACGCAAAACTGTGATATTTATTAGAAGAACAAAGCTGTCTTCTTCTATTTTACAACATTTAGTTAATAGGGCATTATCAAGGAAATGATTAAGGCCAATAAGTGTATTTTTTTTTTCGAAAATACGGTGTCTTTTTCTACTTTGTGTACAAAAATTTAAAGTAAATGAGACAACTGTCATATATCCGCTTCAACGCGGAACTTTCTAATTGCTTGAGCTTATTTAATTTTAAATATGAATACAGTTATACGCTACTCTTTTGTGTTGTTGTTTCATTATTTTACATTGTTGATTGCTATAATAAATAAAGGTATGTAATAATTTTCCATATTAGACTAATATTTGTAAAGCCGTGACTTATTATTGTCGTTGCACTAAACAACTCAAGTTTAACTTTACTTGGCACTTATGAAACGTCAAAAGGTGCACGGGTCCAATTGGTCGTTTCCTATGGAGAAGAGCCAGCAAGAAACTCAACTGTTACTCTTTTAAAAATACAATGCTTTTACAATGTTTTCCAATTACAGTGTTAAGAGGTATGGAAACTCAAAGAGATGTTGTCAGCACAAGTGTAGGGGTCCACTAGGGCCGATGCCCGCCGGGGTCGCGGGATGGTACAAAAGGGTTACCGAGGCCCCTGGTAGCACAGGCAACGGAATGGACACGGGTGTGTTTTAGTCAGTAAGAGTCTGACACACCCTCTCACTCCGCCCAGAGCGGGAGAAGTTATTTGATGATCCCAATCCAAAAAAAAAAGACAAACAGACAAAACATCTCCATAAATAGAGAAAAATACATAGACATAGAAGACCACAGAGGTAGGTATTGCTTATTTCATGAGAAATGTCTTCAGAGGTATGGGAAACAACATAAAAGGGCTGTGTGACTGATATCTTGGCATACAACAGCTGAACGCGTCGATTGTCCGACTAATAAGTCATAAGTCATTTATTCCTTAACAAAACACAACGTGTTGATAATGTTTAGTATTTAATAGTGTAATTTGTTGTGTATTTTTTTGTGTTGTGTATTTGTAGTTTGTTTTTTTTTTTGCTGATTTTTATTTTATTTATTCTGTTTTTTTATATATCCGTGGCTACTTCGTCACTCTGGGAAAATTAAGCGTAGTTCTCTTTATATACGTGACTTAATATAAGCAAAAAATGAGAATTAAAAAGAAAAAATAAATCCTATGATAAAAACAAAAAAATCTGAGTCGAATGATGTAAAAAAGTGAATTTCGTAAAAAGTGCAGTTGACTCTTTGTACTTTGCTGGCGTCCATATAGTATATGTAGATTTTATTTTAAAAGTTGCTTATTTAAAGAAACGCAAACGCATGTGACCATGACAATACTTTGTCGTTCGACTTTTATACTATTGAGGGTCAAAACGAACGTGAATACTCAAACTATTCAGAAATCTCAATGAAACAAGAAATACGACCTTAATAATAGGCCTATAAATATTTTGAGAACTGCACCAATAAACTATTTGTCTTAGCTACGAAGCTTTATGTTTCACATTTAGTATTTATCGAGCCATTAAACATTAAATCATCGAATTATGGTGATGCAAAAACAGTATAAACTTGTATTAAAATAGTTTGTTGTACGAAACCATTTTTTTAGTGAGATCACAATGGCTTAACAATGATTTAACTTCTAATATTAATATTATGAATCTTTCCAATTGATGTTGTTTTATTACATAATTCTAACTACAAAACAACGTATGTAACTTGTCCCACACAAAAGTTCAACTTTTTTAAATCACACTCAATCTTAGTTTTCTAGTTCAGCATCGCAGTTATAGATGGCGCTACATGTAACGTCCGGAAAATTACAAATGCTTGACGGGGGCATTTGCCAAGGCAATTGATAGTTTATTGATGGCTCATCCGACACCGTTACGCTATTATGACAATCCTTCTGAAGCGTAAGCTAGTTTTCACAATTATTAAAATATTACTGTAATTTTGGTGACCTTTTTAATAGCTTAAAAAAAAAATAAAAACTGCACAGTAGTACATATTATTATGTCTACCTACTATTTATTAAACTATGTATTTATTTGAGGAATTTATTGATGTTTAACATCTTACCTCTCGCTTCTTGTGGGGTGATTTCAATAAAAGGGACGGAAGCGTGTGTAGACATAAAGTGGCAGCTTGAGTATGGAATATATAAGTATTTTTAATAGCATGGAATTAGTATGTACTTTATAATAGCATTGAAGTGGGAGTACATTAAGTACTCGTGGAATTAGTAAGTACTATATAGATTGTAAATATATCGGTCGCCCAATAGAAATTAATGTTTATTCGATAATTTATTTAATAATTAATTTTATTATCGAAACTTAAATTTAAAAATTAAACATTTCAGTATATAGCTTTTTTAATTTCTGTCGCTGCTCAGTTGCTTATTACCAAGGTGAGATGTCAGATGTTACACATCATATGCGACTACTGCAGGCTTATCATAACGCTTTCTATTTCTTCGTAGATTAGACACGGCTCTTTCTATACAAAGTGACATTTCGTTTCTCCTTTTTTGACATCCCACCGTAGAAATCCTTCTAAATAAAAATGGACCTAGACAAAGATCGTTAGAAACGAAGGACAAAATGACAGATTGTAGAAGGATTTCTACGGTGAGATGTTAAAAATGGAGGTAAGGTTCACTAGTGTTTTTTAATTTAGGTCTAACAAAAAACTGCTTAAAAAACATGCATTTAAAACTTTATACTGTGCAACAATGACTTGAAGGTAAATGACACACACACATGACTCAAATTAAATATATTAATTGACTGCTTAGTTACATGTCTTATTTACAAGCAAACTCGAAAGGTACCTACTAAGGAAAAAAAGTGAAGTAACGATCAAAAAGTCAAATAACAAATCAGACAAACAGTTCAGAATTTTAGATTTCTGGTTAGTTACAGAATCCAAGTGTAAATTGATTAGATCGCTACAACTATGTATTAATAATTTGTAAAACCTTTTTGATACTGATCACCCAAGTATAATTTTGTACCTACCGACTCATATTTTCAAACCGCAGCAGAAACGTAAAACAATAGAACCTACTCCAAAATGAATGCAAATAAAATAAAACAATCAATTCCCATAAAACAAATTGACTTTACAATCATAATCAAAAGCGAATTAATTATTAACATGCAATCTTATATTTGGAATATTATTAATTATTATTCGCCCAACGAAACGAACTCGACGCCTAAGAGGTCACTCCTGTGGTTGGAGCAATTATTGTAATGAAATACATTAGTTAAGGAGAAGGGTTGAGTCGTTATACCTCCTTTGTCTTAATCTCTCTCGTTAATATGTATTTATAGGGACATTCCAAGTTATTTATGGCTCTTTTTGGTATTATTCGGGGAAAATATTAGATTGGTGATGTTAATGTGAGTGATTAAGATGTTTAGGAGTGATAATCTGGTGGCAAATTAATAGTCTGGTGATAGAGTAAAACGTGAGAAGGGTTTTAAGACAGATGTTGGGTTATTGCTTTTTATTTTCGGCGGCGTAATTGCGTTTAGTATTTTTATCTCACGATGCGACACGCGCTTTACTTGTGGTAACCAAGTGTAGAAACACGGTGTAAAGACAAGTAGCGTCCGCACATAACATACACACGCACACTACCTTCGCCATTGTCTCGATCGGTACCGAGAGCTCCTGCGCTTACACACACATTTACAGCGTGTAACACACTTGGTAACCACAAGTAAAGCGCGCGTCGCTTCATGAGATAAAAATACTCTAACACGCTAAAAATTGCAATGTCTTTCAATATGACAATTCGACAACATTCATTTCGTTACCTACGTTGTCGAGCAGAATTTTTCAAATATATAAAGCAATTTGATTAGGGTTTTTTTTTAAATTCCTTCGAATTGTGAAAAAAAGTGTATTTCGCAATTCGGGTGCAGGATTACCAAACCTTCAGGCAAGTCTGGTGATGGCATCTACGGTACAGATTATTTGAACTGCATTATGTTAAATTAAACCGTTGTAATCAAAAGTGATATAGGTACACACGGCTACATATCAAGCTATACATTTCCAGTATAAGCTGACGTCTAATTGTACGGAAATCCTATACAATGCGAGATTTGCTTAAACTTCAGACACCAATCTACATGGTCTTCACATGATCTGACCAAGATTATGTCTGGATTTTAAAAGAGACTGTGACCTCTGAGTTTGTTTAGGCCTTTCTTCTCAGAGTAGTCAGATAGGAAACACCGAGCTCATCTAGTTTTTTTCTACATATGATTGACGAGTAAAAGTGTTTGTACAAACCCACTTACAGAAAATAAAATCGTTATCATCATCATCATCACTGGAAATGGAGGCTCGACATGTAGCCGTGTGTACAAGAAAAACTAGTTTCGTTATGGCGTTATTTACATCGGTAAATATTTGTTTCGAGTTTTTACCTCGATTCTACTTGTGTCGCATCACGCGATTTGTCGCGCCAGTCTGCACGAGCCTTAATAGCTAGACAATTTTATTTATGCATAGATGCATTTTATTTAATCCTGATTTTGAAGTAATTGCCCTACTTAAGTTTTAACTTGATAGTGAACAATCCACATCTATACATACATATATATTATATTATGAATGGGAAGGTAACTCTGACCGTCTGTTTTCACGCCTTAATGGCTGAACGGAATTCGTTGAAATTTGGCACTCAGGTAGACCATAATAATAACTCCGACGTTTGGCTCCCAAACTGGAGCGGGCGGGCGCTGCATTGAAGCGGCTCCTGCCCAATCTAGGGTGTCCAAACGCCTCCTGCCGGAGGCTCTACGCGGGGGTCGTGCGGTCCATGGCCCTCTACGGGGCTCCTGTATGGGCGCGCTCTCTGGCGCTGCGGCCAGCCCGCCGGTTGAGCGCGGCCCAAAGGGTCATGGCCATCCGGATGGTCCGAGGATACCGCACGGTCTCCTGTGAGGCAGCGAGCCTCCTTGCCGAATTGCCGCCATGGGATCTGGAGGCAAAAGTCCTCGCGCACGTATGGGAGTGGCGCGAGGAGGCGAAACGCCGGGGCGTAAGTCCGCTGCCGCGAGAAATCGCGGCACAGCGGACGGAGCTCCAGCGGGATCTCATGGCGTCATGGAAAGTACGGTTGTCGCAACCCAGTGCTGGGCACGCCACGATTTCGGCGATAAGTCCCCTCTTTGAGGAGTGGCTGGAGAGGCGCCACGGCGTCCTCACCTTCCGCCTGACGCAGGTCCTCACCGGACACAGCAGCTTCGGGAGGTTCCTGTGTCGGATAAGATTCCTTAAAACTATACCACATGTTTAATCTTAAACTTATTCGCTTTTCTTTTGTTTTTCTTACCAACTTGTAAGTATCCAAAAATCAAAGGAAAATTCGATTTGTCGTCCCTTTACGTCAACCTGTAACGAATAAACAATGCGAATGGGATTTTAGTTCGAAAACTGTGTGCACGGTAACATATGCAGTGCAGGTATGGGTCGGGTCTAACGAAGACTGTTCGTTTGGAGAATACTTGATGTCAACGAGAATTTTTAGTTTGTTTTTTGGACCGACGATGCGCTTGAATAGAAATCTTGGAGCAACAATGTTTGAATAAATAATGTTTTGTTGTTGTTTTATGTGAAATATACAGTTATTTATGTTGAAAGTCACTGAAGCTAATAGCCATACAGGGCTAAGGATCTTTCGGTACTCAAATGACGTTGACAGGGGACGCTGTTTGGTTAGGGTTGTCAACTCTACTATATTATATAATATTCTAATATATTAGAAGCCTACATACTATATTTCTAAAAAAAATATTGTAGACGAAACTACTATATGTTCATTTGAATACAAAATGGCGAGATGATCACAATAGGGCCAAGTATTAATCTCATAAAAGCTGAATGGTATTTTATTACCTTAATTTAGAGTGTAATCTTTATTAGTTAGTCGCCGTCTTCTGTATTTTTACAGGCTTCGAAAAAACAATATTTTCATTTGAATACAAAATGGTGAGATGATCACAATAGGGCCAAGTATTAATCTCATAAAAGCTGAATGGTATTTTATTACCTTAATTTAGAGTGTAATCTTTATTAGTTAGTCGCCGTCTTCTGCATTTTTACAGGTTTCGAAAATACTATATTTTCTTTAACATATGTTCACCGATTTATCCCAGAAATCTCAATGAAACAAGAAATACGACCTTAATAATAGGCCTATAAATATTTTGAGAACTGCACCAATAAACTATTTGTCTTAGCTACGAAACTTTATGTTTCACATTTAGTATTTATCGGGCCATTAAATCATTGAATTATGGTGATGCAAAAACACTACAAACTTGTATTAAAATAGTTTGTTGTACGAAAGCATTTTGTTAATGAGATCTCAACGGCTTAACAATTATTTAACTTCTAACATTAATGTTATGAATCTTTCCAATTAATGTTGTTTTATGACATAATTCTAACTACAAAACAACGTATGTAACTTGTCCCAAACATAAGTCCAACTTTTTAAATCACACTCAACCTAAGTTTTCTAGTTCAGCATCGCAGTTATAGATGGCGCTACATGTAACGTCCGGAAAATTACAAATGCTTGACGGGGGCATTTGCCAAGGCAATTGATAGTTTATTGATGGCTCATCTGATTCCGTTACGCATAATTATGATAATCCTTCTGAAGCGTATGATAGTTTTCACACTTATTAAAATATTACTGTAATGTTGGTGACCTTTTTAATAGCTTAAAAAAATAATAAAAACTGCACAGTAGTACATATTATTATGTCTACTTACTATTTATTAAACTATGTATTTATTTGAGGAATTTATTGATGTTTAACATCTTACCTCTCGCTTCCTGTGGGGTGATTTCGTGAAAAGGGACGAAAGCGTGTGTAAACAGGAAGTGACAGCTTGAGCATGAAATAAAAAAGTATTTTTTAATAGCATGGAATTAGTATGTACTTTATAGAATTGAATTAGTGTACTCATGGAATTAGTAAGTACTAAACATAGATTGTAAATATATCGGTCGCCCACTAGAAATTAATAATTTTTCGAATAAAGATTTCAGTATTTAGCTTTTTTAAATTCTGAGCTTAATTTCTGTCGCTGCTCAGTTGCTTATTACCAAGGTGAGATGTCAGATGTTACACATCATATGCGACTACTGCAGGCTTAGCACGACGCTTTCTATTTCTTCGAAGAATAGACACGGCTCTTTATATACAAAGTGACATTTCGTTTCTCCTTTTTTGACATCCCACCGTAGAAATTCTTCTAAATAAAAATGGACCAAGACAAAGATCGTTACAAACAAAAGACAAAATGACAGTTTGTAGAAGGATTTCTACGGTTTGTAAACTAAAACGTGAATGAAGTACAAAGGGATTATTTGAACTGCATTAACAGACATAAATATTTAACGCGGCTAACAGCTCATTCAAGCTTGTGATTACTCCACTCAACCGTTTTAAGGATCTGAAAAAAGAATCTTCCTAAACATCAAATAGAGGCAGACATTTTAAAGAGAAGTGCCCTCAAACGATCCCCAGATTTGCATGTAATTATCATTTTTGATTCTCTCTTCTTTTGTGTAAATACTCCTCTAAAAGGTAACGCCGTAAATGACATAATGCGCAGAAAGATATGCTGAATTATTTATATGATAATACGTTCCTGTGAGCCTTGGCTTTTTAGTGAGGGGCGAGAGAGTGGTGCTTTTTATCGACTCTTAGTTGTACCTCATCTTAATTTAGTGACTTATTATTTTTAACGTGACTTCCTGAAAATTATACTGGGTAGAGCATTATCTCGTTAAAAATATTGTGTCAATCAAAATACCGTAGTAGAAATCTAATTTAGGTCTTGAGCAACTTTCACATTCAGCTTTAAGACGATGACAACAGCTAAAGCGCGGTTACTGTCAGACTGTAACGCTTGTTATTTATTGTAAAATATAAAGCAATTATCTATTCACTCAAAATTGAGTTGAGTAATCGAATATAAAAAAACAACCAAGTTATGCATTAAAAAAAGTAAATATATATACGTATATTATTATATTTACTTTATATATTTACTAAACAAGAACGTTAAGACGTTCTTGTTATTATTAGCGTACCTTGATATTTAATACAGATATTTTGGATTGGAACTCAAGGTAAAAGGTTAGTTTACTGTTAATTTGTATCGAGATTATTTTTTTTAAAACGTTTTTTGGTAACAACAAAATTCTGCGAAATATGTATGTTCAAATTTAACATATATTTTTTCCGCTACCACAAACTAATATATACAGAAAAGCCATATTTTTTTCTTAAGACCAGCCTACTGTAATCATTTGCCTCTAGTCAGCCCCTTAACTAACGAACCTGTTTAGAAACTTAGTCCTATTTTAGTGTAAATTGACATACATAATACTCTTTATGAATGAATACATTGTAGTCACAATTCATCATATTCCCCCATCACTATTCCTCATCTCCGCTTTAGCGTTAAATACACTTCAATGGATATTACTTTTGGGGATTTTTGTTGCTTAAATAAATTATTACATTTGACTAAGAACAGGTTTTAATGAATTTCAAGTGGAACCGACGTAGACTAATATGATTTCCCATTTCGCTCCTGTTGCTTTAACGACATGAAAGGGAATTCATTTGGGGTTTGTCAACGTGTCGATATTCGGAATTGAATAATAAATAGTTAGGTGTGCTATTTTATTCATACCAAGATGAGATGTGCGGTTTTTGCCCTCTGTGGCATTACTCAAGAATAAAAAAATGTATTATAAACTTTCGAAATACGAGAATTATTTACTATTAATTTATTTTAATTTTGGTCTGTTTCAAAAATATGTTAATTATGATTGATCTTTAATTTTATTATTTGATTCGGGAATAAGAAGCATGATGCCCGGTTGATGGCAACAGGCTCGCCCCTATTACATGGGACTTAAACATAACTGGTGAAATGCGGGTGTACCATAGGTGCACTTCTGCCTTACCCCTCGGGAATTATAGGCGTGATGTTTTGTAATGTTATTTACACAATGCAAATAATAACATACCTACAAATAGTGTGATATCGCGGGCGCGACATTCAGTGATATCCCAGTCGCGCCTGCGATATCGCACCAGTCTGCACGACCCTTAATACATAATTCATGTCTCTGTCGCAAAATCAAATTAACCACTGAAAAAACATAACAATATACTCTCTCAATAAACTCAGAACACAATTTCAGCAATATGAAAAAATTCCAGATTATAATTTTACAACAATAAAAAATATCCAAGTGTAATCGGTGCAGTTTGACGTTTCACTCCGCCATCTTTGTTGGCGCCAAAACGTTGTGTTTGACATAAACATTATTCGTTCGGATACAACACGAAAATAACTTAAAATTGAGTTGCTTGCGAGTGATGGCTAATAAAAAATTGGGAAAGCAAAACGAAATTGGAGTGTCGAAGACGGCAAATTGTGAAACATTTTTGTACGTTTTTTAAGCTTTCGTAACATGATGGGTCTGTTTACTTGCATTGAGTAGTTACCTAACTGACTCACCTATTTTTCACTCAATGTTATCGTATAAAAATATCATAATTTCACTAGGAAATCATTGTGAGGAATTGAATTGAATTATTTCATTAATTTTAATAGGAATGGTTTCTTTAAGTTAGAACACATTCTGTTCTAATATTAAAGCATTAAAAAGGTAAGAATGGAATGAATTTATTTAACCAATACAAACATTTGGCAAGGTGGTGTGATGATCTAATCATGTTTACAAGGCCAAAATGGCCAGAGATTGCACAAAATAGAGAAGTATGGATGGAAAAAGGGGAGGCCTTTGCCCAGCAGTGGGGCACAATGTATAGGCTAACAAAAAAAAAAACACATTTGGCAAGCTTTTCGATAAATGTTCAAACAAATTCATTCGCAATTTAATGAAACTTCAATTACACTATGTTTAAGAAGCGAGACAGGCACCTCTGAAATAATTGCTTCTTTGAATACATTCTTAATAATAGAAAAATCGCATATCTGCTTATGAAAACTAAATTTTTGAAGCTCATTTAGAAATTCGAGCTTGTAAAAGGTTTTAATAGAATAAGAAAGATTAAAAATATAATATCTGAAGACAAAAGAGAATCGTTTCTAAAGAACATTAAATATTCAAATACCTACCGTAATTATTGTTTGCAATAATATTAACATTGAATTCAACGAAATATACTAATGATTTGTTTGCCTCTGCTTGTTTTATAAATATATCTACTTAATTAAGAATAAGTTCTGTCACAAGATTCGTTAATAATATTTATTCAATTAATTGTGCGTCAAATTCGTTTTCTTTCAGCTAATTAATTAATTATTTACTTGAAAGCTTTCAAATGGAATGGATTCTTCTTCAAATGGAAATATTTTCAAAAGCTGTATATTCTATCATCAATAGGTTTTATGAGAATGAAAATTTAATAAACAAGAATAAAATAAAATTTTATGAATGTTTTTTCCTGGTTTACTGCAATAATTACCTTTGCACTTCACTATCTCTATATTATTTTAACTATTTTGTCTTATGTCTCGTATCTTATCTGTGTCTTAGAATATACTTAATAGGGATAACCAACTTCCACCTGTTCCGATGATATCAACTGCATATAATAAATGATATGAACAATGTTATTCACGATTTCCCTTCAACTAAGAGCTAGAAATTTCGAAACGATGTAGTCAGGTATAAAAATAAAGAATTATCTCTATGGTAATATATCAGAGACGAGATCCGTCGCTCGACGGACGATGGCGGCGACGACGATAGAAAAACTTATTTTACGATAGTTTACGATTTCCGTTTCCATAACTACTATCGAACTGTTAACGCGTAAAATTTATTATTTATTACGTTTGTTGCTAGTTTTCACAAAACTGCAGACATAGGGACGTTAACGCTTTATGTGTTTTCCCTGAATAATGAAAAGTATCGCCCGTTGGTGGAAAGTTTCGGTCACTACTCGACTGGAAAATTCTGAGAGACGTCTTGGAATATTTGTGTAGGAATATTTAAAATAGTGTGGGTTAAACACAGTGTACCTAGTGCATAAGTATACGATATGAAAATTAAAAATGATTTCACATAATGTTTTTTCACATAATTTTGTATGTTTTCCAATCAAAACTAGAATTCATATAAAAGTTTCTACGATGAAAAAAATGTAATCATCCACTTATGCTATAAGATAAGAATGAAAAAGTTGACAAAGTTCAAAGCTTCGTAGGGAACTACCGATAGCGAACTTATCAAACATAAATCTCAATACAAATCCGTGAGCCCATCCCTCAGCATCACGTAAACATAACTGGGCTTTCAGCGGCAAATTTCACACACGATAGCCCCCCCTGACATACTACGTGTTACTTTTAACAAAGGGCAAATCCTCATGAAATGACATAGGCTGACACCGACGTCGAACATTATCGCAAAATACCCTTAACTCGATTCGTTCATATAATATTCATGACAGGGCCCAATCTTTCAAAAATTGACACCTTTTTACCGGGGTTACCCTCTCCCGGGATGGACAAGTTTTCTGTGTTGCCAACGGTGAATACATTACTGGACACAATGGGGTTTTTGGTTTACGACTGCGTTTAATTTATTGTGGGGAAAGTAATGAAATATATTAATGGTTTATTTATTGATGTGATTATAATATCAATGATCTGTCGGATGTTCGTACGATATATTGATATTTAGGTGTGAATTTATTTGAGTTAAGCAGGTTTTCTGTTGCAAAAACTAATTTTAAGAATATGTTTGGCGGAAATAGATGGATAGTATTCAGTAGCATATTTACTAGAATATTTTCGCCTCTGTTAATCCGGTCGATACTAAGATCTGTAAGGAACACCAATGTAAATGTATAGAAATGGACATATTTATTTTCTTACATTCGGAAAATTGTCATTAAAATACAATTAAATAAACAGGAAGAGAAGGCAAATTACAATTTAAATTAAATGGCTACCAAAAGCTCTGCCCATATCAACAACTCTACAAACAAAATTAAAATACGCATACCCAACCTCCATTAACCATATTGGTCAACATCTCCAGAAAATTTTTAGAGGGTTGACCTATGCACACATTACTTAGCAATAAAGCTTTAAAACAAATAGGTACCAGGCTCCCAGGAGATTGAAGAGTAGATCAAATAAATGGTAGGTGAGGACCCTACGTCACTGTGCCCACAGTAACTAAAGTTGATTGTTTGTTCAACGAACATAGATTTTTCCACTTGATTGTCTGATTTGATTTTCTTGAGGGCCTCCTCTTAGGTTGCTGAGCAAATAGATTGTCTGAAATAATCCTCTTCGAGCAAGTCCGGGGTTTCCATTTTACCTTTCCTAAAAGAGTTTGTCTTCGTTTTTGGTTTATTTTAGATCTGGTTCGATGTTGATTGGGACTGAGGTTTTCGTGAGTTAAGTTTACATGTATTTTCGTTGGCATATATTTTAATGCTCTTATTTTCATGTTCCGGTTCTTAATATCAGAGGAAGTAACAATTTAAATTCTTGGCGTGAACTGGCTGGTTGCCACTTCAACATTACCCTCGATTTATATCTGATAAATCTGATAACTCTTACTGGCAGTTAATTTGCTTCTATGTATGATGTTTTTAAATAATAGTACAATACAACATTGGACGGTATTACCATGGCTAAGCAAAATGCCTGACAACTATCAACAAAAACAACAACAATAACTTGTTATAAAAACAAATCCCTCTATTTTTCCTTTGTTAAAAAAGAAACAAGGTTTCTATTAAGGATTATATAAACTTGTTCCAGCCCCTTGTTCCGCGACGTTTCCTGACAATCTCGCGGCGACAAGCGTCTCGAATCTCCTTCATTGTCCACTTGTCATTAAGTTTTTGTCTTTCCCCATTCTTACACTTGGATGTTAGGCTTATGGTTGGGTGAATACGGGGAGGAAGAGGGGCCAACATAATTATACTTACAAAAATGTTGGTCGCAACTTACTTGGAATTATAAGTAACAAATTTTAATGTTAATAATCATCTTGTAATTTGGTTATGTAAATAAATATTTATTTTATTAACAAATTGAACAAAACCGGCCAAGTGCGTGTCGGACCTCGCACAATGAAGGGTTCTGTAGTTGGGAAGTTGAGATGAATTTATCCCAAAAACAAACTTAACATTGTAGTTGAAAAACATGCTGTCCCGTACATCGATATATGCCACGATCAATTCTCCAACTGCAAATTTAAGTTGGTTGACTATTACTCGTTAACTTGTAAAGCCCACTTAGCGGTGATAGTTTTTCTTTTAATTTCATTTTAATTTCATAATATGTACTAGTGTCATGAATTTTTTCAAATTCTCCTATACAACCATTTAGCTGGTAAGGGGCAAAAATTAGCATTTCACACTTAATATTACGCAAGCGGATCCTTGAATCGAAAAGTAGTGTTTATAGAACCGCAATATTTTTGAACGGCCTATCCAACGATACCCCACACCATGGGATAGACGAGAAAAAAACATCATCCTCACATTACGTAAAAGGGTTTAAATTACGCTAAATATTTTTTTCTCATGATTTTATTTTAGCACTTTGTCGGCGTGATTAATATACCTATACCAAATTACAGCTGTCTAGTACTAAGCGTCTCTGATCTACAGCGGGGACAGACAGACGGACATGGCGAAACTATAAGGGTTCCTTGTTTACTACGGAACCAAAAAGCTGCTTTGCCAACTCTATAATTAATTGGTATAAACTAGAGGCTGCCTACTCATGTCTCTGCAATGCAAAACAACAACTAGGTTATTATTGTCTACGATAAATAGTTTTTTTTTTATTCCTTTAGAATGAATGAATTTTGAAACACATTCTTTGGATTTTCGTCTCGTTTTTTTCGCCAGCATTGTTACCTAAGATCCAATACCACACTTTATACTATTACCAAATACCACATCATCATCATCATCGGGTATAAGATTACGGGTACCCGTGCTGATTTCTACGGCAACTTCCAACCGATCAGAATACTCGTAATACCTACACACACAGTACACAGATCCCATCTCACTTCCCTTTCACAAATCAGAAGACGTTCCAAACTACGTTCCAAATGTTAACCGAACAGTCGACCCGTGGGTCACTCCCAAAGATTTAACGACGACAAATGGCCACGGATTGACGTTACATTTATTCCACTGACATCTAATGTTATTGTGCAGATTTATTTGTTTCCGACGGCTTCGGGAAATGCCATTATAATGGATACGCGTTTTGACAGGCTTGCTAATTTGTCATTTGAGTGGTGCGTAGTGTGTGGGACTATTAGTGGAATATATTCTCTGCGTAGGGTACATCATATGTATGTCATCTTCAGTAATAAATGTGACTGCGGAAACAACCGGATTTCGTGCAGATTTATAATCAGAGAGTAATCATTGTCCCTCCTCGTCATCATATAAGCCTAATCTTTTCCCCACTATGTTAAGGTGTACTTCTAATCACTAATACTTCTATTAAAAAAAGTATGGTGTGTGAGTGTTATTGGGTTTTTCCATTAGAGTTTTCTCAATAGCAGCCCGGAGTCTGGATTTGTGCCCGGTTGATGGCAATAGGCTCGCCACTTATTACATGGGACTTAAACATAACTGGCGAAATGTGGGTGTTACTTGTGTTGTAGGTATACCTCTGCCCAACCCTTAGGGGAACAAGGCGTGGTATTATGTACGTTATGTGTAAGTACTTTACAGTTTTTATGTGATTTTTATACATTTTATTTTTATCTGCTGTACTATAATGTGTGTCTTTTATTCTGAGCTAAATAAATGTATTTTCTGTCTTCTTCTTCTTCATTCTTTCTTTTTATCTTGCTCCAACATTCCATAGCAGTGTTATCATAAAGATGTACTTAAGTCTATTACATAGTGTAGTGAAATAAAACAGCTTCTTCACTACAAAAACACGTATATTAGTTTCGAGATATTGAACAAGAAAATCGTGTAAAAAAAAATAATAAAAAAAACAACCGTGCGATAAAAATTATACGATTAGTTTAGTCGTGCATTGAGTCATTTGTTTTTTTGTATTAGAAGTTTTACAAGAATACTTACCTACGGTACATCAATAGGTGGAATTTTAGCTACGTTTAAAAAGACTGAAAGTTACGTTGAAAAAAAGATGAGAGGATGTTGTATGGAATACATACCATCGGACGAAAGAATCCCGCTCGTAAGGTAACTACACTGCAGAATTCAATAAACAACTGGAGATGGCTACACTGGTTTTAAATTTCACAAGCACATCAATACACTGCACTAAAGACTTCAATAAGTTAGCATTTCATAAATTATCACATATCAAAGCAGTAAGTCGCCACGACCGCTCGTTCAGCCTATAAAAAAATTGTGACTTTCGAAAAATTTTCGAAACGCTTTTGAAAATTTCATTTTCGAAAAACGTTTTCGAAAATTTGAATATTCAAAAATTTAAGAATAAAATATCGTTGACCGGCTTGCGAGCAAAAAGTTATCGTCGTGCAATATGTTTGACTATACATTAATTCCATTTTTTGTTAACACTGCAGTAAACCACCCATCGATAGATAAAAATCTATTTTCACATGTTAGCGATTTTTCGCATACCACGTTGTCACCAAATAAATTGCGCTAGAAATGAACACGTAATTCGGTACAATGTTCCAGAATTGGAAAAATTAAATGACGGAATCCGTATCATGTGTGGTAACAAGTTTATACGGGCGAACCGTTCGGAAGGCGATCGGAATTATCCTGCATTCGCCAAAACTGCTGACGCGGTATGAAGACATTACCATGACGGTGTAGGGGACTGGATATGGCACAAGACGGTTTTCTTTAAGCTAACCTTTTTATAGAGACTTCTAGGCGTTAGTCTGTGCAAAATGACATAATATTTTCTTCTACGAAAGGCCATCATGGAAATGATTCCATAATGTTATTTGGGATCACTTTTAGGGATCTTCTCCGTCTATTTAATAGAGGTATTGATTAATAGAGGTCGCTTATCGAGTGCCCTAGCTAACCTTGAACCCTTACTGTAACAAGACCATCTGCAAATGAGAACAGGCTTTTCTCCTTTTTTTTCCATCAATACCCAATTCTACGCTACTTCTCTTATCTAGAAAATATGATGTAAAGGGTGATCCAATTCGAGGTTCCTGCCCACAAGAATCTCGAATTGGATCACCCGATATATTCGCCTTCTAGTAGATACCTATCAAGAAAAGTTTAGACTTCAATCATGAAAGATCTGTATCCACCATAATACCTGTATAAAAGCTTCTCATTTTGACACTCGCTGTTGACATTGGCCGTTTCCGAGTTTTTCATTGAAAGATTCCAAATCCAATCAGTCGTTCCAATATTTACATGAACACATCCAGTCACCCTGCCTCCATGTCCCTCGTACGTGGTCGCGCGCACCGCTGTAATGAGCGACGCCGGGCGACCGCACTAACTAGATTACCTGACACGGGTCTAGCATTGTAATCGCACAGACACTACTATTTTTTCCACATTATTAGATGATGTTGTGTAGCCCTCGTAGTAACTCAAATGTCTTTGTAAGTGAATTAGGAATATTCATTAGTGGCTTAGTATGATTTTCGTAGAAACGGATCTGTGGAAATAAATAAGACGGTAATCTTTTTTTGTTGCAGGAGGTGCTTGACCGCTTTGTCCTTTGATGAACTAATAGATTGTGTTCAAAACTACTTACTTTACTATTTATTTACTTGGGATCCCACACATAACTGCGATGCGATACGATACGACGCCGCATCGAATAACATATCATAATAAAGTAACATCGAGCTCGCAGATTTTTGCAATGCGATGCGAAGTCGCAGTTTTTTGTGGGAGCCCTAAGTTGAAAATGCATTGGCATTTTTTTAATCGGTTCGTTCGGTGTAGAAAATATTTGATGCCATAAGCCATAGTGAGCTTACGAAAATCAAAAGACAAAAGTAACGAAAGAAATGATGGTACATATATTTTTGTTATTCAGACCTCGACGATTATAGCTTAGCGCATATCTAGCAAAAATAATCTAGAACGAAGCAACTTCAAATAGAAAATTGAATCCATGTAAATACCACGGGTTATCCAAACACAAGAGCGGTCGAATAAATTCAAACAACAACACCCAACAACATCGCACATCACGATCACGATCACGACGAGCACGATCTATGGCAATAAATAACAGGCTATATTGCTCGTTACCATGCAAAAATACTGATCACTATCGATAACATTGAATAAATGAAAAGTCGGAAAATAGTTCAAAATTACGTTATTGTTTCATCACAAATGAACATTTGGATTGCATTCATTGAATGCATTTTTTAGGGTTCCGTACCTCAAAAGGAAAAAACGGAACTCTTATAGGATCACTTCGTTGTCCAACCATCCGTCTGTCTGTCTGTCTGTCTGTCAAGACCCTTTTTCTCAGGAACTCGTGGAGGTATCAAGTTGAAATTAATCAAATAGGCACGTCCCTTGCAGCTCTAAATAAATCAAGTTTCTAACGCAATAAACAGATATGGCTATTTATGCGACATATTTAGATACTCGCCAATAAATCAAAACCGTATACTTTCCGTTGACCTAGAATGCATGAAATTTGACAAAAAGCAAGGTCTCACAGCACCGCACAGTACCTGACCATTCTCCCCACATGGTGCCTCAGAAAAGGGGAGTCCTTACTCCCCTTTTCTCCCTCCTCTTTTCTTTTCCCTTGCTCTCCACCACTATTTTCAGGATGCTATTGTCACTGACCCGCGTTCTACGCATCAGTGATGCGACTTTTTTGGGAATCACTGAATGGAAGCCGTCATGCGTCAGTTCGGTTCCGAGCAAACATTTCCGATGCGCTACAGAAACGGGGTAGTTGCAACAGCATCCTAAAAACATTGTTGTATTGGATAAATCACATTAAAGAACATTTTTTTGCGACTACAAACTTACTTTTGCAATTGGAGAATTGACCGTGATACGTATCGATATAAAGTAGAACATTTTTTCAACGACAATGCTAAGTTTGTTATTCAGATAAATTCATCCCAACTACGGAACTCTTCATTGTGCGTGGTATGACACGCCCTTGGCCGGTTTCTTGTGTGTTGATCCACAGTCATTGGAAATGCCAATTGATAAAAATTCAGTATGCTATGTTTTAAAATAAATAACGGTTTTATTTGGATGCATGATGATTTCATATAATATTCATTCATTCATGGACATAATGTTAATTAAACATTGAACATGTATTAGTATAAGGAGGTATATTTATTTTCTCTTCTCAAATGTACAGTAACACTGCTTAAAACTAGCTTATGGATAAGTTTACATTTGTGAGAGAACGGTGCTTGAAATAGGCATTGCAAGGAACGCCTATGATACAAATCTCCAGGGCCCCACGACGCTTTAGATGTACAGGCTTACATTAGGTGCTTTTATGAGACCGAAGAGAAATTGCAATATTAGAAAGAAATAAAAGAATTAAAAAATCTGTTTTCATTGAGTCACGGCCGGGGGGGGGGGGCGTGATCCAATGAAAACAGATTTTTTATTCTTTGTTTTTCTTTCTGCCCGGTGCTTATGTGATTTACGACGAATCACGTGTTTTTATTAGTCCTGTGTTTACAGGTGTAATTTAGTTTGTTAGGTTAAGTACTTACTCTAACACATAACACATTATAATTCAACCGAGTATCATCAGCTCCCTAATTGCGTAACAACGCACTATCAATGATTTTGAACGATATTGCTAATCCATTGCTTCTTAAGTTCGAAAAAAGATAAGTAGTATCGCAGTGAAAATATTTCGGGGTAACGTGCATCGAAGACATGTTGTATCGTAGTGAAGATCTATCGCGGTAACGAGCATCGAAGTGTAGTGGCTTCGCAGAGACGGTCTTTCGCAGTAACGTACATCGCGATTTTGTAGCATCGTATTAGCATTTATCGATATTTTGTGCGTCGAAATTCCATATTCTACTCCCAAAATGGTCAAAATACGTAATTCTAAAAAAATAACCTCGAAGGGGATGGATTTTTTCAAGCCCTTGAGGACCGCGAGGCGGGCCTCGTACTACGCATTTTAAGCGACTTTAAGAGTTTTGAGGTTAGGTTACAATAATTTGTTTTTCTCAAGAACGGTGTGTTACCTTTTCATGGAAGTGGTACCAGGGGGCATGTTGCACCTCCCCCATCCCCCCTTTTCACCTTATTCCCCCCATTCTCCTGCCAAACGATACTAGATTTTTACCAGAAATTTAAAAAAAAAAAAAATATTTTTTTTCAATTCGGTCGAATTTTTACGAACGTGCATCGAAGTTATGTAGTATCGCAGTGAAAATCTTTCGCGGTAACGTGCATCGAAGTCAAGTTGTATTGTAGTGAAGATTTATCGCGGTAACGTGCATCGAAGTGTAGTGGCTTCGCAGAGACGGTCTTTCGCAGTAACGTGCATCGCAAATTTGTAGAATCGTATTAGCATTTATCGATATTTTGTGCGTCGAAAATCCGCATTCTACTCGACCAAACTGTATAGAGCGAGCGGATAATAGCAATAATAATTTAACCTTATTTCAGACATACCGTCTATATTTTTTTACAAAGATAAAAACATAGGTTGCTTTTTTTACAAAAGGGTTTGGATTCGACTCCTGCCTCAGGCGGAAGATTTTCAAAAAACAAAAAATGCAGTATCATTTTCTCTGAAGTCCCATCTCAAAAATCACACTGTATACATTGATTGAACTCGCCTTGGACTGATTTTTAAGCTTTACCACCATACAAAATTTCGTTTGTTGAAATTATTGTTATAAGATGATTATTAACATTACATAATCAGCCTATAATGTTCCCACTGCTGGGACACAGGCCTCCTCTCTGTGAGAGGGACATTATTTCATCATATTATTAACATTAACTAAATTAAATTAAAACTAAGTTAAGCCTAAAAAAGGCCCTCGGGGTATTGTATCGAGAATTCTGGCGGCATTTCCTCGTTGAATTGCAATGCTGATGCGTTGCGCGAGAAAGCCGCCAGCTTTTCGGTCACCAGTTACATCAACTAGACGTTTCGCGATTTCCGCAAATAACTTATGCGCACTGGGACCCCATGGACCGAGGGTCTCGACGCCACAGGGCACAAAGTTGTACTCTCTGCCAAGGCCTCCATATTTTTATTAACTTTCAGATTTTCTGCCGCTGCACCCGCTTTAGAAGTAGTCCGTTGGAGGTGGGACGGTGCCAGTGTGTCTACACAGGTAATACATTATTATTATATATTTATTTAGTTTAGTTAATGGCCCCGGAAAATAAAATGGCACCAGTTTTGGTCATTGGCTTTTGTTTGCTCAACAATGTAAGTAACGCAATGACTTAATGAATACTTTAAGTGTTTTACGCAATTACCCCACTGGTCCAGTCCGTCAAAAATCTATCCAACCCTCCATTTCCATCATCAAAAAAATCCAAGCAATATCGCCCAACCTTCTCTGTGGTTTATGTTGAACAAGCACTTTTCCTCCACCATAAACCACAACAGAATGATACATATCGTATAATAAAACCTTTATTAAAATAGTACACGCCGTCGATTAGTGCGTTCAGACAGTGACAGTTAAAGTACAGTGATGGCGCCCTTAATGGTTCTACGCGTATTTCACCCTTATTATCTATTTACAACCCGCATTTTATTATTGGGGTTAAGACGAACAGGGCATAAAGCGCTGGCGCACAGGGTGGGCGGGGTTAAGGATGGTTGTGCAAAGGAGCGGAGCGAGAAATTGGATAGCGAGGAAGCAGTGTAGCGGATTCTGCGGATTTTTTACGAAAGCGGAGCGGTGCGAAGACGCGTGTCTAAGCGTGAAGACGTTCTAAGCAATGCAATGGGATGGCAACGCAAAACTAGAGGCATTACAACAGATCCACAGGCGCATTGACCACTTACTATCAGTTGGGAAATAGGTTTTTTTGCCATCCGAAAACATAATAATATAAGAAGTGAACAGCGGATATAACTTTGCCCACATTCCGAAGTTGATTTTCGTTCGGCTATAGCTATATCCATTGAAACGGAGCGGAGACGAGAAATTCTATTGGATAAATTCTCCTAGCATGCTCCGCTTCACTCCTCTTCGCTCACACGAACAGGCAGCTTTAGGGTGCGGTTCCACTGACGCGGAGCTGGGCGGAGTGGAGAGGAGCGGACCGTGAATTGTCCAAACACAGTGCTCGAAGTCTGCGGAGTGGAGATTTTGAGCGATTGGCCAATTCACGGTCGGCTCCTCGCCTCTCCGCCCAGCTCCGCGTCAAAGGAACCGCACCCTTAAGGGCGAGTGAGATCGGACGACCGTTAAGGGATGTTTTTACGACTATCAAACGATACTTTGAGAGATGGTGTCCGGTAGTTGAGTCGTAACTGAACATTTCGTAGTCGTTCAGATAGATTTTAGCTTAATTTAAAAGGTTTTTTTCTGTTGATTCAAGTGTTTGAGTGCTTTATTTGTCTTTGCTTAATCGGCGTCTTTTTCAGCGTAGCTGTTCTAAGCAATTTGGTAAATTGAATGGGTGTTTATTTGTAAAAAATGCTTAAACATAAAACAGAATTCTCTACTAGACAACAGTACTTAGGTACTTAGGGCTGTTACTCAAGTAACTGCACGCAAAGAAAATGAAACTCACCTTGTTTTTTTTTATTTTTCATTTAGGAAACCATAGCGTCTCGCCTTTAGAGTTTCAATGTGGTTGATAGAAATATCACCTTTGTATATTACGGACGATACGGATTTGCTGAGAGAAGTCCGGGAGCGAGCGGAGTTTGCAATGAGCATTCCGATGTCTTGGTTGCCAGCCAATATTCTAACATTAAACGTCGATAAAAACGAAATATATCCCGTTCTCTTAAATCTTTTTTTTTTTTTTTTTAATTTTGTGATGGGTTTGCTCTTAACCTTAGTCTATGTCAGAGGCGACAGAAACAAAGTCGACGATGGAGCGAGCTTACCCAGAAGAAGCCTGTTCACTCTCACTTTGAAGAGATTAGGGTTATATGCGTTCGGAAACACAGACGCAGGCAGAGAGTTCCATTCCTTTGCTGTGCGCATTATAAAAGAAGTTTGGAAACGCTTAGTGCGAGTTGGTGGGATAGCCACCAGGAAGGGATGGTAACCTGAAGTGCGCCTAGATGACCGATAACAGAAGGGGGCCGGTGGAATGAGGTCGTGGAGTTCTTGGGCACACTCTCCGAAGTACAATCTATAGAAGACCGACAAGCAGGCAACCTTGCGACGATGGGCCAAACTGTGAAGCTTGGCATCCACCAGATTTACGTCGCCAATGAGCCTCTTAGCTCTGCGTTCCACCGAGTCAAGCGCGGCAAGTTGGTATTTAGCCGAGCCATCCCAAAGGTGGCTACAATACTCCATGCAGGATCGGACCTGCGCTTTATAAAGGGTCAAAAGCTGTCCAGGCGTAAAGTATCGCTTCACCTTATTTAGAATGCCCAGTTTCTTGGCCGCAGTTTGGGCTTTGTACTCGATAATCTTCTACGCGGCCGGATGACTCGTTTGTTATCAGTACCCACAGTTGAAATGCGTAGTTAGACAAATGCCTTTACTCTCCCCTAATCAGAACAACATAAGTCAATCTGATGTCCTAGAAGGTGCAAATTGAAGGAACGTCTGACAGAGAGGAAACTCATAGCTATTCTCATGAATCTATGCTATAGTGCGGTCTTAGATACACTTCGGATGGTCTGCTTCTAACTCTGCCAGTCAGTACTATCAATTGGGATAACGACTTGGGGTGGGGCTCCAAAAAACCTCTATGGAAAGAGCGCCAACGAGCGGTTCTTAAAATCATGACATGGTATAGCACCATACAATTATATAAAGACTGCCTTGATAATCGTTAGACAGCTCTTTGTGCTCAGTGCCATTTTGAGCAGACATCGTTCTCTGAAATGCAGTACTGGTCGTCTGGAAAATAGAACGTTAAAGAACTAAAACTGGCTGAAAGACACTTTCGAGTATTAGGTAGTCGAATTTATATTGCAGTTAACAAACAATGCAACATTAATCGATTAAATTAATTCGAATTGAAAAGGAAAGTGTGTAATGGCTACGAATTTTACCAACGAGGAGATTGAAAAGTTGCTTGGAAAGATTTTTTTTAACAGTTCCTTTTTTTATATTTTATTTTATTTTGGACAACTCAAACATACACCACACACACACGACACATACCATAATTTAATTTAATAACTTTATTTTGTTTTTGTACTCAAATGATAACTACCAAGCCAGCGCAACTCCGTACTACTCGTAGTTTGTATAAATTGGAAAATGTTATTAATAGAGAGCCCAGCTGACACTCATAACACAAGTTTAATCTTAGCTTGGGTGCCGGAGATAATAAGCAGTGCGTTATGCAATTAAACAAAACAATGTTGTCATAGTACTAACCTTTGTGGAAATAGTAAATTTGGAAATAAAGTTTATTGTATTCTATTCTAAAAAAAATCATATACTAATGAGTTTAAAGTATTTTCTACAGCAACAAATGATTCCAAAGGAAACTCAAGAATATTTTCTCCTCGTACAATTTGTTAACCCGGCGGCAGCTGCTCAAATCTGTTTTGTACGTGATCGAGCCGCGAGCAGTTTAGTGTTAATGAACAAGTACTTTGAGCCAGCAGAAACGGTTGAAACAAACCTTTTTACTAAGTGACGCGTCTAACAGATTTTTATAATTTAATTAAAGGTAAGTGTCGATTAGTTATCTTTAAGTATTTGGAGTTTTTGTTTAGTTAACACTAAGCTCTATCGGGCTTTTATTTAATATTGTGTTGTTTAAAAACATGAGTAAACTTCTTTCATAGAGATTTGTCGTTTTTTTTTTTCGGTTTTAGTATTTGGAAATAGTAAATAGTACCTAAATACATTTATTTCTCTCTCCACAAAGGTTGGCTTAGAATTAACATCTTAGGGCTAGACAATTCGCGGGAAGGTACTTATGGGTCACCGAGGCCTCCGCAACACAGGCAACAGGAAGGAATACGGATGAGTTTTAGTGAGTCGCCCTCCTGCTCCGGCCAGAGCGGGAGAAGTTATTTGATGATTTCCCACCCAAAAAAAAAAAAAGGGCTAGACAAAAAATGTAAATGTAGACAAAAGCTCCTTTGCGAGAGACGAGTCCGTACTAGGAAAACCCTGTGTTACGGATCTCCAGGCTCCCAGTGTTTAAGTCATCTTATGGTACATTGCAGAAGTTTAAAGTACAAGCACAAGCATTTTATAAGTTCTATGAAAGAGAAGCAAAGGAAGGAAAATAGTTAAAAATAAATATTAAAACAAATAAAAAGAATAAAAAAAAATACTATTTAAATTATAATTGCTATCAGTTAGTTTGTAATGAGGTGCATATACGTGTGTAGAGTGTATCGTTATGTGTGTGGTGCGAGATGAATGAGTTTGAGTTTTTGAGAGAACTCCACACACACACAACCACAGCACACCATAAGGTGTACTGTGGTTGTGTGTGTGTGGAGTTTTGTGGGTAAATGTTATTGTGCGAGGAAAGATGTGTATGTTGTGTGACTTTAGATAGAGTGACCGGGCTTTAAAGGTGAACGGCAGATTTCGTACAGCTTACTTTTTTTGTTGTTTTGTTATAGAATTTGTACCACATATTAAGGCAACCAAGCCATTTATTTTCATGTAAGTGTACTATTTTTAGAAGTTCGGATTAATTTTATAATATTTAAAAAAAGATTTTAATAACTACACGTAGATTTAGTTGTAAAGTAAACGCAGTTATGTTGGTATTTAAGCTATGCTCGCCATGAGGGCCGACCTGCCCCCTTCTTAGATGAAGTAATTTACGAATGAATTAATTATAAATAAAATAAATGTACTTAAAAAAAACTATTAACTGCATTGTTTTGTTTACCTACACTCAAAACCCCATCAGGACTTTATTATTATCATTTTTTTGCAGTCATCTGACTGGACATAGGTATCTCCTAATGCACTCCACTGAGTAGGTACGATGCTCATCTCAATTTACCTACTTGATAGTAAGTAAAACACTACAAAAATAGTGACAAGCAATCTAGAACATATACTTTATTACCGAAACAATGTTTATGTGCCTATAAGTAACAATCTACATTGATACACTAGTACTTAACCTTAAAAAATAAAACTGGTTATAACTTTTACGTCCCAAGTTCTAAAAAACCAAGAATTTAAAAAAGGCTTGTCTATCGTAATAACTGTGGCGTAGCCTCAGTATATTTTATTTGTCATTACTAGGTAAACTTAATATTGTTAAAAGTAAATTAAATATTTGTTTTGTATAAATACATACATATAAATACATGATATTGTCAAAGTCTGTAATAAGTTAAATATATATATTATACTGTAAACATGGGTATCGATAACAATATTGATTTATATACAACGTACGATATTTCTTGTTAGTAGTGATTTAGGCAGTATCGTCGTCATCGCTACGTCATAGCGGCCGGTGCGCGGGCGCCTTTCACTTTTGAGCAGTCGTCGTCGGGCTTCGCCCGGCAGTCGATAACCTGTTACGACGCGGAACGCATGTTTCTAGCTTGCGCACTCGCCTATCCTAATATCGCTGTATTTTATGTTCTCCTTCTTTCTTAGTGCTTTAAACAATTTTCTTCTTGTGTCTCTAATCCTTCCTGTGCTTTCAATCTGTGAACTATACTCTGCTTGTTGCAATAAACACTTTTAATTTGTGCATCAAAGGACTGCCTTTTATTCCTCTCTCGCACACGGTAAGCCGCTATTACAGTGACTACAAGAACAATAATCTAGACGCACTAAAGTGATGTGGCGTAGCCTCAGTATATTTTATTTGTCATTACTAGGTAAACTTAATATTGTTAAAAGTAAATTAAATATTTGTTTTGTATAAATACATACATATAAATACATGATATTGTCAAAGTCTGTAATAAGTTAAATATATATATTATACTGTAAACATGGGTATCGATAACAATATTGATTTATATACAACGTACGATATTTCTTGTTAGTAGTGATTTAGGCAGTATCGTCGTCATCGCTACGTCATAGCGGCCGGTGCGCGGGCGCCTTTCACTTTTGAGCAGTCGTCGTCGGGCTTCGCCCGGCTGTCGATAACCTGTTACGACGCGGAACGCATGTTTCTAGCTTGCGCACTCGCCTATCCTAATATCGCTGTATTTTATGTTCTCCTTCTTTCTTAGTGCTTTAAACAATTTTCTTCTTGTGTCTCTAATCCTTCCTGTGCTTTCAATCTGTGAACTATACTCTGCTTGTTGCAATAAACACTTTTAATTTGTGCATCAAAGGACTGCCTTTTATTCCTTTCTCGCACACGGTAAGCCGCTATTACAGTGACTACAAGAACAATAATCTAGACGCACTAAAGTGGTGACCCCGAACAGTACACGAGAACCATGCCCGACGAAGCGAAACAAGATGGTGCGCGTGAATTTAGCGAATCATGCCGCGTGGGCGTACGAGTACCACCCTTTTACCCAGAAAAGCCAGCGTTGTGGTTCGCGCAGCTGGAAGGTCAGTTCGTCTTGGCGAATATTACGAGTGATAGTACGAAATTTTACCACACTATCGCTCAGCTCGAGCCACAATATGCCACTGAGGTTGAAGATATTATCACCTCGCCACCCGCGAGCAACAAATATGACAAGCTGAAGGCGGAACTAGTCAAACGACTGTCGGCTTCCCGTGAAAAAAAGGTTAGACAACTACTTGTCCATGAAGAACTTGGGGACCGGAAGCCGTCTCAGTTCGTTCGCCACCTACGGAACTTGGCGGGCCCAGATGTACCTGAAGACTTCCTGAAGACAATTTGGACGAGCCGTTTGCCACAAAGCACGCAGTCCATCATAGCGTCACAACCAAAGGCCACGTTGGAAGAACTGGCGGAATTGGCAGACAGAGTGCACGATGTTGTCATGCCGAACGTGCAAGTTGCCGCTACGTCGAGCACTGCACAACCCGGCAGCGTCGTGGAAGCCATGGAGCGTCAGATAGCGGCGCTCACAACGGAGGTTAGGGCATTGTCAGCCGAAGTCAGGCGGTCTCGTTCAAGTCGTTCAACTCAACGACAGGACCATTCGGACAGCCATCGACGCCCACGTTCCAGCTCAAAGAGGTCCCTGTCAAACTACCGCAAGTACCCCCAATGCTGGTATCATTCCAAATTTGGGACGAATGCAAGAAGATGCGTGAAACCATGTGACTTTGCGGAAAACGCGACGGGCGGTCGATAATGGCGACTAACGATTGCCCTAGTACCGGTCGTCTATTCATTACTGACGCAAGATCCAAAGTACAATTTTTGGTAGATACCGGCAGTGATCTTTGCGTGTTTCCAGTATCTAAAGTTCGTGAACGGTTGGTTAAAGCAGATTTCGACTTATGCGCCGCTAACGGCACTAAAATAAACACATTTGGTTTTATGAACATTATTCTTAACCTGGGGTTGCGCCGCGACTTTGTCTGGAGATTTATCATTGCAGACGTCACGAAAGCGATAATAGGCGTAGATTTTTTAAGTCACTATAACCTGGTTGTTGATTGCAGGAACCAACGTCTAATCGACAATAGCACTAGCCTTGCTGCCGGGGCTTTGCCTGCATATCCTTCGGACATGATTTCTTCGGTGAAGGTGATTACTGGTGAGTCTGTATATCACCGCATACTAGTGGAATACCCCGAAGTCACCCGCCCAACCGGTACACATCATGCACCTACACACAACACAGTACACTACATACGTACTACACCAGGACATCCAGTATCATGTACACAACGTAGGCTGGCCCCTGACAAAATGAAGATCGCAAAGGAAGAGTTTGCAACTATGCTGCAAATGGGTATAGCCAGACCTTCCGACTCCCCTTGGTCTTCTCCACTCCACCTCGCTCCCAAAAAAGACAACGGTTGGCGTCCTTGCGGAGATTATAGAATGCTGAACGCGAGGACTACACCGGATAAATATCCGATACGCCATATTCATGACTTCGCTCATGGTCTCTCGGGCTGCAAGGTCTTCTCTACGATAGACCTGGTGAAAGCTTACAACCAGGTTCCAGTGAATCCAGAGGATATCCCCAAAACTGCAATCGCAACACCTTTCGGACTTTTCGAATTTCCATACATGACGTTTGGTCTTCGAAACGCCGGACAGACTTTCCAACGTTTTGTGGACGAGATGTTGCGTGGCTTGGACTTCTGCTATGCTTATTTAGATGATTTTTTAATATACTCGCAGAATGAGGAGCAGCACAAAACACATCTGAGGGAAATTTTCACCAGACTAAAAGAGTATGGCATGGTCATCAATACTGCCAAGTGTGTTTTTGGAGCGTCGGAGGTAAAATTCTTAGGATACCATATTTCAGCCGACGGTACCACACCCCTTCCTGCCAAGGTCCAGTCAATCCGGAACTTCCCAGTGCCGAAGACCGTAAGGGAACTTAGGAGATTTCTGGGTATGCTTAATTTTTACAGGAGGTTTATTCCAGACGCAGCCCAACACCAAGCTCCCCTAAACGCACTTCTCGAGGGCTCCGTAAAGGGTTCTCACCCTGTCACGTTCGCTGAAGCTGAACAACATGCTTTTGAGGCTTGTAAGGAAGGCCTATGTCAGGCTACCTTACTAGCTCACCCAAACTGCCAGTCAAAATTAGCCGTAGTGGCTGATGCTTCTGACATGGCGATAGGGGCAGCATTGCAGCAGCTAGGAGATGAAGGGGCATGGCAGCCGCTTGCTTTCTTTTCGCGCAAGCTCAGCCCTTCACAGCGAAAATACTCACCCTATGACCGAGAACTACTGGCCATATACGAAGCAATCAAGCATTTTAGGCATATGGTCGAAGCAAGAGATTTCGTGGTCTACACTGATCACAAACCTCTTTGCTACGCATTCCAATCCCACAAAGAGAATTGCTCGCCCAGACAGTTCAGACATCTTGACTTCATATCCCAATTCACAACCGATATTAGGCACATATCTGGCAAGGACAACGTAGTTGCCTATACGCTGTCCAGAATTGAGGAAGTAGCTCAACCAGTCAGCTTAGAGCTCTTAGCAAAGCTACAAAACACCGACTCAGAGTTAAGCCAACTACTGGATAGCAATACGTCCTTATGCCTAAAAAAGGTCAAGATTCCTGGGTCAGATGCTGAACTGTACTGTGACGATAAAGTGAACACCACGCGACCATATGTCCCAAAAGACCTTCGTCGCCGAGTTTTCGAGAGCCTGCATTTTCTGAGTCATCCAGGAGCAAACGCAACTGCCCGACTCGTGGCTGAAAGGTACGTCTGGCCAGGTGTGAGAAAAGATTGTAGGACATGGACACAGGCCTGTTTAGCTTGCCAGAAGTCCAAGATCACCCGACATGCTTCACCACCTCTCGGCACGTTTAAGCTGCCACGAACGAGGTTCGCACACATCCATATAGACCTAGTCGGCCCACTTCCACTGTCTCATGGATACAGGTATTGCCTCACTGCCGTCGACCGTTTTACTCGTTGGCCTGAGGTAATACCACTCCGTGACATAACAGCAGAAACTGTGGCCAGGGCTTTACTATATGGATGGATCGCCCGCTTTGGTTGTCCTTCTGACATCGTCACCGATCGTGGCATGCAATTTCAATCTGACCTCTTCAAGCGCTTGTCAGAACTCGTCGGCTCCAAGCATAATAGTACAACGGCATATCATCCAGCGTGTAACGGACTAGTGGAAAGGTTCCACAGGCAGTTGAAAGCCGCAATCACATGCCACGGCAACGACAACTGGGTGGAGTCTCTTCCATTAGTCCTCCTGGGTATACGGAGCGCGTACAAGGAGGACCTACAAAGTTCTTCAGCCGAGCTTGTGTACGGCGAGCCGCTCAAATTACCTGGTGAGTTCTTTCACCCTCAAGCGAATGAGTTCACTGACATGACAGATTATTTGTCACGAATTCGCAAATTCGCCAGAAAAATCCAGCCATCACCACCTTCACGCCATGGAAATCGCCCCATTTTTATTTTCAAAGACCTGGCGACAGCAACTCACGTCTTTCTTAGGGAGGAGGTAAATCGTGGTTCTCTAAAACCAGCTTACACCGGCCCCTATGAGGTTCTTAAAAGGAGTGACAAGGCGTTGACAATTCTATTTAAGGGTAAACCAGTCACAGTAACTGTAGACCGTGTCAAACCAGCCTACTTACTGAATGACTCACACACCACTAACTCATATACCACTCACTCACACACAAACAAACATACATCATGCACTCCATCAAATATAACACCACTACAGACTACCAGTACGCCTCATCCTGAAGAAGTCAACGTCAGGAAGACGCGATCAGGTCGTACTGTTCGTTTCCCAGACTATTATCGCCCGTAGGACGGTCTCAAGGGGGGGGTGATGTGGCGTAGCCTCAGTATATTTTATTTGTCATTACTAGGTAAACTTAATATTGTTAAAAGTAAATTAAATATTTGTTTTGTATAAATACATACATATAAATACATGATATTGTCAAAGTCTGTAATAAGTTAAATATATATATTATACTGTAAACATGGGTATCGATAACAATATTGATTTATATACAACGTACGATATTTCTTGTTAGTAGTGATTTAGGCAGTATCGTCGTCATCGCTACGTCATAGCGGCCGGTGCGCGGGCGCCTTTCACTTTTGAGCAGTCGTCGTCGGGCTTCGCCCGGCAGTCATCGGCAGTCGATAACCTGTTACGACGCGGAACGCATGTTTCTAGCTTGCGCACTCGCCTATCCTAATATCGCTGTATTTTATGTTCTCCTTCTTTCTTAGTGCTTTAAACAATTTTCTTCTTGTGTCTCTAATCCTTCCTGTGCTTTCAATCTGTGAACTATACTCTGCTTGTTGCAATAAACACTTTTAATTTGTGCATCAAAGGACTGCCTTTTATTCCTCTCTCGCACACGGTAAGCCGCTATTACAGTGACTACAAGAACAATAATCTAGACGCACTAAAATAACTACCAATTAAAACAAAAAATATCCCAAAACACGAAATTTTATGAGCTGTACGAAAGTCCCATACAAGCCGACTTTCATCTTGGTTGCCCCCTGTATTGAATTTCCCGTATTTTAGTTTATTAGGCAGAACTCCTGTGAAATATTTTTTCTTCGCTACATATACGGGTATGGTATCTAGGAAAACCCACCAACTTATTTTAATAAATAAGGTTTCAATGACCGGTCATTCACCGGTAAATTGCGGACGCTATGTGGTGGCAACCACTCTTCTAGGAAACCGTCGCTTAAGATAGATTTACGAACGTAAGTGAACTGAAACTCCGTGACATTACAAGGAACAAGATCTTCCTTTTCCATAAAAAACCCTACATTTATCAGTAATATTTCCATCTACAGGGTGTCATCTTTGCACTTATCATCCTACACCTAAAACCTTACCCATCTCAGATAAAACAGCAAGCGTGAAAACGCTCATATACGACTGAAACTAAAAACGATATCCCAAAATATTTTCTCGTAAACTCTTAAGTCAATTACGTAACATAAGTTGACAAGATACTAAAGTAATCTTGAATAACGATAAGTGATTCCGCCGGACACACGACGATCACCATAAATATCTTCGCAATGGTTGGGGAAGCTGCAATCACATGACATTTACCAGCCCACTACCACTTCGGCTGAAGTTATAGTGGAGGGGTAGCTTACCTCATTTTTCTTAACGAAAATCTTTGCTTTGGCTAGTGATTGCTAAGGATAATATGGTTGAAGTGGTAATGAGTTGATGGATCACAAAGGCCCTAAGCGGTAAAATGGAAACTTTCAACGTGAAATAATGATCCTGACAACGAATATTCATACTTCAGTTGCACAAGAATCTCTTAGCGTGTGGCCAAACGAACTAATGCCGCCATCTTGTTGTTTCAATACATTTCACAAACATGTACCAACTGCGTCATTCTGTCAACGTCATTCAAGCGCCAAAAAAAACTGTGTGGTGGGGTCATTATCTGACCCGGAAAATCTCAAATGACATAACTTTCTCAACAATATTTCTTATAGCTTGTACACGTTTTAGTGACAGTGAAAACTAGTCGCTGTTGTGTTTCATACACAACGGCGACTTAAACTTGAGTTAATTATGACTTATTCGGCTGCAAGATAAATATTTATGCATAAGAATCCCTTGCCTTTTTACCATTATGTTCCTTAACACAGCACAATACATCACAAAGCCATTTCCATATTTAGAAGGCAAGCTATTGCATTTTTACCTTTTACAGGTAAAAATGTAAAAATGCATACAAAATAATGCAAATAGGGGTGTACTATCTAACTCTACTTGATGAATAATTGAAACTTCGACATACGCGGTGCTGTGTTTACTTAATGCCACCACTAAACGTACCACTGCTTACATAATAGTATGTTAGCATGCAAATCGACACTTAAGGCTAGTTAGGTGCTTCACTTTTAAACTGATAAAATATCATGCTGTATTGTGATATTTTGGTAAAGGTTTTTATGCGCAAGGCAACTTTTTATTCACAAGTGTTGCGATACACGTTCAAATATCGCTTGGACTCCAAGATATAAAACATTTCCTCTACAAGTGGTGCCGGACGGGCGTAATCGCTGGACGTAAAGTGTTCAAGAAGGGTGTATGCCTATCCAGGTTTATCCCGGTGTGAGGGTAGGTCTCTCCCATTCCAGGTGGTACTCACGTCCTGCATCGATAGGTTCTGGGTATCTTCGTGAATCAGCTGGTGGCTATGTTTTGATGTCTTGATAGGAAGAGGTTTAATGAAGTATAATAGGTAATAGGTAATAGGTAAAACGGGCCGGTGTCCGCAACTCCACGTCAATGCGCGTATTTTGCGTACGGGTGGGAAATCGATTATTCGATCCACCCCAGCTCCTCAAGGAAGGCCAGCAACGCCTTGGTGTTACTGACCATCTCACAGAGGGTACCTGGGTTACCGAAGTACCTACTTTGCCCTGTATGTGGCGACGACCGGGCAGTTTAGTAGCACATGAGCTGCTGTCTCGTCGTCCTTCATGCAGGCCCTGCACAGCGGACTGTCTGTGACTCCTATGATAAAAAGGTGTTTGTTAAATGACCCGTGGCCTGTTATAGCTGCTGTAACAGTGCGCAGCTGTAGTTTAGTTAGTCGGAGAACCCGTTTCGTGAGGCGACCATCAATTGTAGGGAGAGCTTCCTTGGCCTGCCTGCACTCACCTTGGTCCGACCATAGTTTGAGATGTTTATCTCTGGTGCGTTTCCTTACCAGAGTGCGTAGGTACCCGAAGGGAAGTGGCACGATGGGCTCAGGTCCCACTGGTGCCATGCTCGACCCCCTTCTGGCAAGTTCATCGGCTGCATCGTTGCCTAGCGAACCGCTGTGTCCTTTAATCCATTGAATGGTTATGTTGTTGAGGCTACCCACCTGGTTGAGGCGCTGGTGGCACTCGTATATTAGCCCAGAGTCAACTGTGTGACTGTTTAGCGCTTGCAGGACAGCCATGCTGTCTGAGAGAATGCGGATTGAGTGGTCCTTAACTTCCCTGGCCATGATGGCTGAGGCGGCCAGAGAAATACCTAAGCACTCAGCCTGGAACACTGTGTTATGGACCCCCAATGGTGTGGCTATGCGTATGTTGAAGTCCTCCGAGAAGATTCCAGCACCTGTGCCACTACCTGTTTTGGATCCATCTGTGAAGATGCGCAGCTCTGCGGGGCGCAACCCCTCGCATCGGCGATCCTCGTGGAGTTGGATCTTGTATTTCTTATCAAATATAAATTGTTTGGGTACCTGGTCATTTATTGCTTTCGTGATGGGGAACTCTTTATGGAGTCCCTCAAGCAGCGCAGTGTGTAGTGTGTCTCTCTTGCCCCAGAGATTCAGTGCATTTAGGCGTACTGCCGCCATCGTCGCTTCCTGCTGTATGAACAGGTGGAGCGGCGGCAGTCCCAGCATGGCTTCGATTGCTGCAGTTGGAGTTGTCCTCATGCAGCCCATGGTCGCCATGCAGGCAAGTCTTTGCATGCGTTGTAGTTTATTGGAGGCTGTGACTAGCTGGGTGCGGGGCCACCAGACCACGGCCCCGTAGGAGATCATGGGGCGGATTACCGCCGTGTACAGCCATAGTATAATTTTGGGGGATAGGCCCCACTTCTTACCTATCATTTTCTTGCACTGCCAAAAGGTGATGCAAGCCCTGTTTATTTTGTTGTCTAAGTGACTACTCCAGTTTAACTTACTGTCTAGAATGACCCCGACTTCGTTGGCTAACTGAAGTTCTGTATCGAACAGTATTGGTAGGCGGAAAGGGCCTAATGCTCGTTTATGGGTAAACATAACTAGTTCAGTTTTGGTGGGGTTCACCGATAGGTCGAAATCCCTACACCATTTTTCTACGATACGTAGTGCCTGCTGAGTGAGGTTGCAGATTGTTCCCGTTACTTTCCCCGAAACAAGGATTGCAAGGTCGTCTGCATAACCTATTGTGTAATAGTGGTTCGCGTTGAGTTTGGTGATGAGATCGTTTATCACCAGATTCCATAAAAGGGGGGACAGCACCCCTCCCTGGGGGCAGCCTCTGGCTATCATGGCCAGCTGTCGCTCATCCTCAAGGCGAACCACACGTTTGCTTAACATGTTTGTAATCCAGTCCGTTAGTACCTGTTCTACTCCATGTCTAGAGAGGGCGCTGCTGATGCTGGAGAAGTTTGTTTTATCGAAGGCTCCTTCAATGTCTATGAAAGTGCCCAGGCAGGTGCCTTTCTGATGAATCGCCTCCTCTATCTGTCTAACCACTAGATGAAGAGCGGATTCGGTCGACTTACCCGAGCTGTATGCATGTTGGTTACCGTGCAGCGGTATGGTTTTTAGAGCGCCGTCCCTCAACTCCCTATCACACAGCCTTTCCAGAGTCTTTAGTAGAAAGGAGGTCAGGCTGATTGGTCGATGGGATTTGGCGTTTGTGTAGTCCCCCTTACCTGGCTTAGGGATGAATGTGACTTTCACTTCCCTCCATCCTTTGGGAACGTATCTAAAGGCCAGACACGCTCTCATTAATGGCACCAGTCTTATTGCGACAGAGGTTCCGCCCCATTGTAGTAAGGCGGGGAACACTCCATCAGGACCAGCTGCCTTAAAAGGATGGAAGCTCCGGATGGCCCATTGGAGTTTCTCCAACGTGATCACCCTGCGTGCGTAATGCCAATCGTTGTCTGATGGCGTTTGAATTACATCTTGCCAGTCGATTACCTGCGTGAAGATACATCCAGGGAAGTGAGTCTCGATAAGGACGCGTCTCATTTCTTCTGGCGAGGAAGTGAGTGTGTTATCAGGTTTGCGGAGGGTAGTGGGCCCAGGAGATTTCTGTTGCGCCAGTACCTTCCTTACCCTGTTAGCTTGCTGGCAAGATTCAATGCTACCACAGAATTTGCGCCATCCCGCGGTACTCCTGAATCTAATGCATTTTTTGTAACTGGACTTGGCTGCGTAGTAATTATCCCAGTCCTCATCCGCACATGTGTTCATGGCTCTGTTCAGAGCTGCCCTTACCTTGCCGCGCTTGCGCTCTAGATCAGCGCCCCACCATGGTTGTTTGCCCGGTGTGCTGCGTGGGGTGGTCTCTGGACAGGCAGTTTGGTAGCTATCTATCATTGTTTTGGTAAGATAGCTCACTTGTACCTCAATCTGTGTCGTGTCCGCCAACGTCGCCGGATCGCTTATTGTCGCAAACTTGGATTCAAGGTTGCGTGTGTAAGTGGCACGATCCGTGTTTCGCGGATTGCGCCGTGGTAGGGCTGGAGAAACACAGACCTGGATGTCGAAGCGGATCCACCTGTGATCAGAGCAGGAGGCCTCGTTGGAGACCTGCCACCCAGCAGTGATTTCCACCGCGCCCTCTGTTGCCAGAGTGAGATCTATGATTGTTCGGCTACGCCTGGTTACGAATGTTGGTTCGGAGCCAGTGTTTAGTAGGGATAGGTTAGTCGAGAACAAGTATTCAACCAAGGCCTTACCCCTCTCGTTTTGCGTGTCCATACCCCACAGTTGATGGTGAGCGTTGGCGTCGGCCCCTACTACGACCTCAAACCCACATCCCTCGCAATGGCTCAAGAGGCGGGCGAGGTCGTGCGGAGGCGGCGCCTCCGCCTCGGGCATGTAGGCCGAGGCGAAAACGATCGCCATCTTCGTGGTGTCATCACGCTGTATTACCAGCTTTGCTGCAGAGACATCTCTGCAACAGAAGTCAGTTAAAAGATGTGTTTTAAGGTTACCTGTGACATAGATGCACGCTCTGGGGTGATCGTGCTCTGTGGTGACCAGGAGCTTACCGCCAAGATTGGAAAGTCCTTGTATGCGGCCCGCCCTAATCCACGGCTCTTGGATCAAGGCAATGGCCGTGTGTTGCGCCTCCAGCCACTTGCGAAGCTGAGCCGTCGCAGTCTGACTGTGGTGGAGGTTTGCCTGCAGGACTTTACATATTGACGAAAGGGACGCCATCGCTAGTCGAACCCTCTTCGTCCCCCCCAAGTCTGAGCCCGGCAAACAAGTCGCCCTCGTCGAAGCCGTCCCCCCCCGGGCCCGAAGCCGGTGACAGGAGTATGTCGTCCAGCTCCTCTCCCGTTGGAGGGACAGCGCCCACGGAGGCGGCGGCACAGTCGGCCGACCCTGCTACAGCAGGTTCAGCCGCGGATGCGTCCGGGTTGTTTAGTGGGGGAGTGGTCTTCCCTGCTGGTGTTTGGGGCAGCTGCTTCGGCGCCTCGCAGATGGTCCCAGTGGCAGGGTCCCATCCCTGAGGGACGTCGGTGAACCTGCCGTTCCGACCCTGGAACTTCACGTATACCGTCCCCAATCCAATTGAGAGACGGCGTCCGGCTTCCATCAGGATCGGGATTTGGTCCACAGGGACACCAACCACCACAAACCATGCTGCGGCCTGTTTGTCGGCATGCAGAAATACCCACCTCTTTATGTCGACCCAGGGGTTCTGGTAACTGAGAGCGCGCCCAATATTGGTCGGCTCTCCGAAGACTCCCTGCTCGTCTGGGATCACGACGCCACATCGTGCTCGCTTCAGGATTTCCGACTGGCTCTTGACAACTAGCGGGATGCTAGATGGGAGAGACAAGTCGGAGACTGTTTTCCTTAGCCAGGCTAAGGTGTGGTCGTTACCGCACCACAGTTTAAGAACACCTCCGGCGAACAGCGGCTTGGCGTTGAAGGTCGGTCCTGGAGTGTCTTGCTTGGGGGAGCAGGCCTCAAGAATGATCTGCTTCTGGATAGCAGCGAGTACCTGTACCCATACGTCCTTGCTGAGGATTCCCGTGCGGTCGCAGGTGATCGCGACGTCCAGGGTTGAGCTGGCAGCTTGGGCGTAGCTTCGTTGGTCGATCCGTTTGGATTGGTCAAGACGCGGCCGCTTATGCTCCCCCCGAGGTGTCAAAGACTCGTTGAGAGCTCGCTTGGCCGCGGCCTGATCCTTCCAATCGGATCGCTGTTTATTTTTATTGCCAGCACCCGGAACACTGGTTTGCGGTTGACTGGGCGTTGGTCTGCTTGTGCCGGCCTCTGTCTGTGACCTCTTACCCGCGGAGAAGCTCAGTTGGCCGCTCGTCGGTTTGTCCGTGCTAGTGGCAGTGGCCTGTTTGGTGCGGAAGCCCTTACCTGGTCTCCAGCGGGCTTGGCGTCGCTCCTTCCTCGTCACTCCGTCCCTCTGCTTGCCTTTAGCTGCAGCAGGTGATGGACCTGAAGGGTCAGTGCGAGGGCAACGGGCTTGTTGAGTGCGTTTACCCTTGCCCTTGCGTTTCTGCACTTGCCAGGCATGCGAAAACGCATCCTGTGTGGAGCTGGCCGTCTCCGTTTGACCGGTGACGGCCATCTGGTGGGAGGAGGCTAGAGGAGTCTCAGGAGGAGGAGGGTGTTTGGCTGGAACCCTGGTGCCGGTGTTACCCAGCACCGGGGTCGTCGCCTTGGTATGGGAAGGGTCGGTACTGGTCCCAATCAGCGCCGACGTCCTTTGTATGTTTTGGGACTGTTTTGTTTTGGTCTTGGCTGTGGTTCTCGCCACAGCCGGACCTACGCCCACGCTGGTACCCGCAGCGTTAGCTGCAAGGCCACCAGGGGCGAGGGAAGTGCTAGCACCTCCCTTGGGAGTCTCATTGGCTTTCGCCTCCACTCCTGTGTTTATTTTTTTAACAGGCCTATTTTGATCCATGTTAAATTGGTTTTTGGATTCATCTCTCTGGCTCCCACCCTCCATGGAGAACCCGCACCTGGGAACGTCTCACTATGAAAAAGCTCGAACGTTAGGACTACCAGAGAGATATAGGGGCGCAAGGCTGGCTTACAGTGCGACATCGGGTGCTCGATCGGGTTGGCGTAGGGGGTCGAAAGGCCCACCCCCAACGAACTGATCAACCCTCACTTACACCGTCAGCATGACCTTTACCTACCGCTTCAGCCGTCCGAGGACGACCTCAGCGGACCTCACGCACCTCGCCTGTGGCCCTCTGACGGGACACTATGACCATTTCCCTACCCCTGGCTATTGGGTAGGGCCACCGTTTTGCTTGAAATTCGGACCAAAAAGGGCGTGTTGCCTTACGGGCACATTACCGCCAGAGCCGCTCGGCTCAACCCCCCAGGACTCCTTCATCCCCGCTCACGGCGCTCAACTGCGCAGGTCCTAGCGCAGGTGACTTCTTACTCCTACTCGCCATCAGCTGAATTTAGTGACAGTCGAGCCCGCAACCACCCAATCACAAAGGGGTCACGGTTCGGAGTGGAAATTGGACTGGTGAAGGAAAGGAGATAACGATGTGGGTAGGATGGGGTAAGGAGGGATTGGGAGATTTAGGGCAGGAGGGTGAAAGACGGGAGAGAATGGGGGGAATTGGGCAAAGGAAGTGATGACGCCTGGTGGTTTTTGTTACGTCTATTTCTTATGGAACTAGACCAAGAAACGGGGTGGCAACCTCGGGAAGGTGTATCCGCCAGACTTGCCTTGAGGATCTACACGACTGTTGCGCTCTCCCTCAAGACCCCGCCATCCTACCACCTCTGAAGGAGGCGGCAGGATAGGCCTGTATCTATACTACCAAGCAAGCAAAGCATGTCGTTGTGCAACCGCAAAAGCATAAATCCAGATCCTCCCCCAGTATGAAGAAGAAATAACAACACCGAAATGATAGTCTTTATAAGTGTTCAGGAAGTGCTTGCGGGACTCTTCAGGAATACGAGTACTAGTTGAAGTATTAGAAGCTATGAAGTACCTTGCCGATGACTACGAAATCATCAAATTTGCATTCGCGCTTAAGTACTGACCACCTTTACCTTACCGAGAACCGCGCATCGCTTCAAAAAGAAACCTCAGGCTATTGACTAAAAAAATCTGGTATTTAAAACGTTACGTCTAGATTTTTCAACACGTGATGTGCCTTTGAATGCCAGTTGGCAAAACCATATTTTCAAAAATAACGGACTAAAAATTTTACAACATGTAAACTTAATTAAATAGGCATTTCTGAAGGTCTAGGACTGTGGTCCAGGGCTAGCTCTCGGTCTAGGGTATCTGGACGCAAGAACTTGAAAATTACGGCTATATAACCCACTTAATTGAGATTATAATTGGTACATAAGATTTTTACGCAAAATCACTATTTGAGCACAATTTTGATGCTACGAGTAACTGGTATTATTAATAACTATCCTTTATAGGAGTCTAAGTTAATACAAAAACACTATAATAATTTAAACTGTTTGGTGACGCATCGTCGTGAACACAAGTTGTGTCTTGTGTTTTCATTTATTGTTTAGGTACACTTAAAACTGGTTGTATACAAAACTTGTCAGAATGGTGAATAAAATAGTTATCGTGAATGTGAAGACCATGTGGGTCATATTTTGTTTTGTGTCTTTCTCAGTTAGCTTTAATGAGAATCTGGCAGTTTGAGTACTTTATGCGGCCTATCCAAATGTCCTTTCCTTGGTATTGTTCGAAGAGTCATTGAGCTCCGCTCTGAGTTGAGCTACACGATTACTGACAAATGCGTGCACTGACTGGACAGGTCCGCTCAAATCGGTGTGGTTCTTTCCTCAAAAGGACCATTTCATACATCAATCTACATGATCTGACCAAGATTATGTCTGGACTTTAAAAGAGACTGTGACCTCTGAGTTTGTTTCGGCCTTTCTTCTCAGATTAGAAAAACGCCGACCGCCGTAGAGATAGGAAACGCCGACCTCATCTAGCTTTATTTTAAAAATATGATTGACGTGTAAAAGTGTTTATACTTACAGAAATAAAAATCATTTATCAATACATGTATGATACCTGTTAACACTAAATGTTATTGGCAAGTCTTTTAAAAGACTTGTCGAAAACAAGTATCACAACTTGTATTTATGGGTATAAACGCGGGCTTTGAAAATGATCAAATCACCGGTATCAGTGTGAGCAGGGGTGTATCCATTTCTATTTACATCTATAGTTGGTGTATGACACATTCATCTCATACGATTTTACTTTGTAAGAGAAACCCATGATCGTTTAATGGGTTTATACTCGTATTCAACTGGAATTCAAGAAATACCGCAAGGATTTCCTTGTGTAACAGGTTCCGAGTTGCTTCATATGCATCATTCCTAAGATTATTCCTTAACCGAAGTTTTCTACTGATATTACGCGCTACGAAATTGATATTGAAATTTAATAACAATACCTTAGAGTTGCTACAATTTCAGATATTTTGACAAATATTACGATTTATAGATATCAGTATCTCGCCTACGACATATTATTAATTTTGGTGCGTGTTTTTTACTAGTATTGTTACGTCTATATTGTTTTTTTCACTGACAAACCAAATACGCGGGAGAAAAATATTTTTGCTTGCATAGTGAGAAAAATATTTGATAAAGAATTGATTACTCAGCCTGACAGGGTGTAAAATATTTATATTTTGGTGTTATTTATTTTGGATATGACGGATTTGAGGGCTCCCGGGATGCCAAGTAATTTACAAAACGTCAATCACTCTGCCTAGCCTTTTTCCAACTATATTGGGCTCAGCTTCCAGTCAAACTGATGCAACTAAATGCCAGTATTTTACAAGGATCGACTGCCTATCTGACCTCCACAACCCAGTAACTGGGTAATACGATACCCCTCGCTAAGACTGGTTGCCAGACTTTTGCTTCTCACTACCCGTAACGACTGTCAAAGTTTATGGATGACAGCCGGTACCGACGGCTTAACGTGCTTTACGAGGCACGAAGGGGTCTCAATATGTAAAGGATGGTCACCCATCCATGAACCGACCGCGGCAAGCAAAACTTAATCTTCGATCAACCCGTGCGGCTGTTAAAATTAACCTACGAACCCCTCTAATTTACTAGTTATTTGTGCAACTGTTATATAATATGGGGTATTAAAACACGAATGTTGATAATGACATGAGTGTTTTAATACCTAATTATGTACAGTTGCATACAAGACTTTATCTACACACATGATATGAATCCTCTATAAAAGGTTCTGAAACCATAGGGTGTTTGTTGTACAGTATTGTAAGAACTATGTAAATTCATGGAAAGTTTCTTTTGCTGCATTAGAAATATCTGATGGTGTGTTATCAAAACTTGTATTTTTGCAATACTAATATCGAACGAAAATGGCGGGATACGACGTGAATTCGAATAACCTATAAGTTGTTTTTTTAATTACGGCGCTGTGGTCGTAAACCGCGCGTGCATGACAATGCTCTTTTTTTGAAAAGGAGGTGCATATTGACATTTAGTACAACATTATAACACTCGTTTGGATGATATTATGGTTTCTATGACACTGGTTGTTTTAATGTTGACAATAAGCTGTTTCAGAATTTTTTATAGAGGAATTATAGCATGGGTTTAGATAAAATAATTTACAAAACGTGTTTATCATAATAAGTTTCGACAAGGTATAATTCAGTTTATTCTTGAAATAGGTAGGTATCAATTAATAATCGAAAACCAAAGCCCCAATAAATCATTCCCCAAACCAAAGTTATCATCTAAAACATAAAATACAGATATAAAAGATCATTTAATAACGTTCATACATGAAATATAAATAATGTCGCGATGAAAACTTAATAAAATATTAAAACCATCTTGAATATTCAGGGGACGTTTTTAATTAAAGAATGTTCTAACGCAACATAAAATTTTACAACCCTTTAATAAGACATCAAAGTGGTGTTAAGTGTAGTTTTAACGACGAATATTAATTATTATAGGCGCCACAAGATATTTTTCGGTATAATTAAATGGGTTTATTGTTATGGAGATTTTGAAGACGGGCTCTGGTTGTGAAACAAGGGAATTAAATTGTAAACGACTAGCTTCTGACCACAAATTCATCCGCGTGATTTTTTTTTGTTTTAACTTAAAAATTAAATCCTATGACATTTAGCGATACTGTAGCTTCCCATAGATGAAAGAATTTTCGGAATCGGATCAGTAGTTCAGACGATTATCCTCTAGAAACAAGCCCACAAATTTTACCTCTAAAGTCGAATTAATCATTCACTGGAGTAATCTGACGTGTACTGGTGATCGTTTAGTTTAATAAATTTATATAAGTGTAAAAGTCTAGAATGCAATAAATATAATAAATATGACCATTTTATTACACAAAGTGACACTTAGCACATGTCAGTTTACTCTAGTGAATTTATAATTAGACTTTAGGTATATAATGGTGCCGATTCCCTTGTTCACAAACTAAACTAAATTTAAGTTCAGTGCTTCTTTTTCTTTCTATTTCATTAAGAAAAGGACAGAAGATAAATTTTAGTTTAGTCCTGTCAAATTAATCAGCGCTTGACGTAAATTGACGTAATTTTAGTAGGCAAGTTTTTAATCTCGTCTAAACTTGTATGGAGTAGTGACAGGCGCTGATTAATTTGACAGGACTAAACTAAAATTTATCTTCTGTCTTTTTCTTAATGAAATAGAAAGAAAAAGATGCACTGAACTTAAATTTAGTTTAGTTTGTGAACAAGGGAATCGGCACCAGCATTAGTAGTTATAGATATTTAAAGAAGGAAAAGTGGGTGTTGAATTAATACATAGAATAGTATAGAATACTTTTTATTATGTACACCAAAAAGATTACAGATATTGGTGTGGCAAGTTATTGCCCCTTACATTTTTTTGATTGTGGACGGTTTATAAGGTGTCTGTAGTCTGTCTTAGGCTTATATTGCAGCCGCGGATATTGTGTGTCGCGGGATTTAGAGAATCCTGCGGCTAGTGACAGCTAATGATGGCTGTCAGACGTCATAGTGCACCGGCGCCGAACGGAAGCATTTCGTCTCACCGCAAACCACGTTTTTTCAATCTCAGTTCATCGCGCCCGCAAAACCGCAAACTTTATTACGTTATCCCGTAATCCTTGGGGATATACTGTGCTACGTTTTCAAAATTAAAAATAATAACCCGCGTCCGATTAAATCCAAAACATAGACTTTCAAGTGACCAGTGTACGGGCAAGCAAGGTGGCCACCTGCCCAGAAGGATTCTTCAAGACTTTCACCAGGAGAAGCACAGGTACCGCTTTTGCATTATTTGCTCTGGAGTTAGGCTACAAACGCCACCTGACCGTCACCAATTCCTCTTTGAAAGTTTGCTCAAAAAAAAAGGCAAATTGAATTATTATGCATTCCAGATAATAATTTTTCTGTCGTCCTCGACCCGCAAGGATACACGGCTATTTTATACGTCTGTCCCTCCATACTTATGGTCCATTCGAGCCTGGATAGGTATCAGTTAAATAAGTACAAGTCATTGCAAGTACTTACGATAATTTACTGCAATTAATATTAGATAGTGCCTTATAATGGCAACTCAAAAACAAGAAACTAAATTAGCTCAGCTTATTGCTAAAAAAGAAGTAATTTTTGAGCGAGTTAATCGCTTGTATAATTCTTCCAAAAGTATATCTAATTATGATTCACGCTCGAACGAGTTATTCCTAGCGCAGTCTGAATCTATTGGTGAATCTTACAGCAAGTTTGAAACAATAATTGACCAGATCAATGAGTTGCAGTTTGAAATTGATGAAACCCCACCCGACTATGGGAGTCTAAGTTCTATTGAAGACTTATATTCAACTATTAAATACAAACGTAATCTCATTCTTTCAAGTGGCAAAACATTAACATCAGATCAGAAGGGAGGTAGAAGCATAAAGTTACCACCAATCGAGTTACCATCGTTCGATTGTAGAACTGAAAATTGGCCCATGTTTTATGAAATATTCCGTACTAATGTTCATTTAAATACTGATCTCACGGATTCGCAGCGTGTGCAGTATTTAATAAGTAAATTAACTCATGATGCCTTAAAACTAACTGCAGGCATTGTTCCCACAGGAGATACATACAGTGTTATGTGGAACAGTCTTGTCAAAAGGTATCAAGATAAACGTAGTTTAGGTATTCATTATCTCAATAATATACTGGACATTAAAGGATGCGCCGGCAATGCTGCTAGTCTGAATGCATTTGTAGAACGATATTCAGCGTCTGTCGCTCATTGAAGCAGTTAGACATTTCAGACTTATTAGATTTTGTGATATTACACTGTGGTTTAAGAAAGGTTGACTCACAAACTGTTCAACAATTTGAAAGCCGTGTGAGTGGCAAGGAATTGCCTTCCTATACGGAGTTTATAATATTTATGCAAGACTATGTTAAGGTACTCCAGCGCTCACATGTTAATAATTCACAGACGGAATCGCGTGCTAAGTCTAGTTTAGCTAACAATCGAAGTAATACTCAAAGTACCGCTAAAGCGTTTGTATCTTGTAGCGAACCAGCTTCGAATAACCGCTGCCCGCTGTGTGACGGCGATAACGTCGATCATCGACTGTTTGATTGTCCACAATTTAAAAATATGAATTCTCCGCAAGCTCGTTTCGAATTTATTAAAAAGAAACATGGCTGTGTAAATTGCTTAAGTCTATCCCACTCTTTGGTTAAATGTAAATCACGGAGTGTTTGTAAAACTTGTAAGAAAACACATCATTCATTGTTACATTTCTCCGAAGTAAAAAGTGATTCAACGCCGAGCGAGCCTGCCGCTACGTCTGTCTCGCTTAGTGCCGCCGCTAAAATATGTTTACCGACAGAGACAACTATTTTGTTAGCTACCGCGCAGATATACGTATATGATAGCAGCGGCCGAGATAAGCTTGTTGTCAGGTGTTTAATAGACAATGGATCGCAAAATAATTTAATTACTGTGGACTGTTGTAAACGTTTGAACTTACCCATAATTAAATTACGCAATTCGTCTTTACAAGGTGTTGGTATGACCTCACGACCTGTACACGGCTTTATTTATCTCAATATAGAATCTCGGATTAATCCTCACAATAAGTATTATATACACGCATTAGTTGTTGATTGCATTACAGATAGACTTCCCGCTAGTTTTATCAGATTAAATGACGATATGTCATATTTAAATAATTTACCGCTTGCTGACTCAACCTGGAATGTACCTGGTGGAATCGATGTTGTGCTTGGAGCACAGCTGTTCCCTTTTATTTATTTAGGTGATAGGGTTGACTCAGGCACCCGCGCACCCCCAGCTATACTGACTAGTTTCGGATATGTACTGATGGGTGATATTGATTGTCATAGTAGTGACGTAACACACATGACATCTTCGTTTACCGCGCTTGCTAGCATTGACGTCGAGTCAAGTTTGCAGAAGTTTTTTGAGCTAGAGGAAATTCCATCTCAGCGTTTTATTAGTCCGGACGAATTAGAGTGTAAAAATAATTTTATTTCTTCAGTTTTATTTAAAGACGGTAGATATTTTGTCGATTTACCTTTCGCGCGCAATCCCTCCGAATTAGGCAATTCACGCGGTGTCGCTCATCGGCGGCTACTTGCGCTCGAGCGTAAATTCACGTGCGTGCCAACCCTACGCGAGGATTACAATAAAACTATCACCGATTATATAACTCAGGGGTATTTATCGGAGGTACCCGACTCTGAATTAACAGAAGAGGGTTACTACATACCGCATCACGCCGTTATTAGACCGGACAAAGACAGCATTCGAGTGGTTTTGGACGCTAGTGCCAAAACACACTCGGGGTTGTCACTCAATGACATTCTGCATGTCGGACCTAATTTACAGGCCGACTTGTTTTTATTATTACTCGATTTTCGTACCCTCCCTGTCGCAATGACAGCGGATATAAAACAAATGTTCCTACGGATCGGTGTAAATGAGCACCACCGCAAATATTTACGAATTTTATATCGATTCAACAAAAATGAACCTATACGTACTTTTCACTTTAACCGCGTTCCCTTTGGATTAAAGCCTAGTCCTTATTTAGCGATGCGCACAATACGCAATTTAGCGTGTGAGCATGGCGACCGCTATCCTGAGGCTTCTAAATTAGTAGAAACTCAGTTTTTTATGGACAATTATGTCTATTCTGTTCCTGATGAACAGATTGCTATACAATTATCCCGCGATTTAATTGAGTTATTTAAGTTAGGATCCTTTGACCTGGTCAAATGGGCTACTAACTCACCCGCTTTGTTGGAGATTCTCCCAGAGTCTCACCGCGTACCAGTTAATTTTTCTGGCATGGATAATGATAAACATAATTTCAAAATCCTTGGATTAACCTGGGAACCCGCTGATGATTATTTTTCTTTGACAACAGTCGCTGTAGATGATAAATGCACTAAGCGTGCGATTCTATCGCTAGTTGCCCGCTTGTTCGACGTACTTGGCCTCGTAGCACCCGTCGTGTTGTACGCGAAAATCCTAATTAAGGAACTTTGGTTAGCTAAAATAGGTTGGGATGAGGTTCCTCCGGACTCCATCACCAATCGGTTTTCCGTTTTTTTGCGCGATTTCCCCTCACTCTCTTCTCTAAAGGTTCCTCGCCACATTGGCGTTTTTAGAGAAGCTGTAGTTAATATCGTAGCCTTTTGCGACGCCAGCTTTAGTGGTTATGGTTGTTGTATTTATTTACACATAACTGACTCTAAACGCAATATCAGCGTTCGGCTTTTATGTGCAAAGTCCAAAGTTTCCCCCGCTAAAATAACAACGCTAGCTCGATTAGAACTTGTCGCCGCTTTACTTCTGTCTAAGCTTGTTCGCGTGGTCAAAGATAAACTTTCCGCTCGTGTACCTATTGCAGGTGTCTACGCTTTCTCGGACTCCACTATAGCTCTTTCGTGGATCCACTCATCGCCCCATAGATGGTCTATTTTTGTCAGTAATCGCATTGCTAAAATACAAGAAAACCTACCTGCCGCTAGTTTTAATCACGTGTCCGGAAAGGAAAATCCTAGCGATTGTCTCTCCCGCGGCATGCTGCCATCTGATTTAATTGAACACTCGTTATGGTGGAACGGTCCTACTTGGCTCCATCGACCCATTAGCAAGTGGCCTTTAAAATTCTCTCCTACTGAATGTGAAACATTGCCAGAGTTTAAATCAAAGGTTTTTCTTGTAGAAACATCAAATACTGAACCGCGTATTTTAGATACAATAGCTGACCGTGTTTGTTCATGGAATAAATTGTTACGTGTATTTATGTACATTCTTAAATTTACGAACAGACTACTTAGTCATAGCTCTGTTAAAAATATACAAACCGCCGAAAATTTCATTATTCGAATAGTTCAAAATACGCATTTTTCTAACGATTTAAATTTAATTAAAGCAGGCGAACTTCCATCTAAGAAGTTGCGCTGTTTGTCTGTCTTTATTGATAGCTACGGAATCTTACGTATTGGGGGCAGATTGTCTAAATCTGACTTACCATATGAAGCCAAGCATCCCGCGCTTTTACCTAAACGTGACCGCGTAGTTGATCTAATTATTGATCACTATCACAATACGTACTGCCACACGGGCCCCGGATTATTGATGTCTATTATAAGGCAGCGGTTTTGGATATTAGATGGACGAACAGTCATACGTTCCCGCTGTCGGAAATGCAACACTTGTTTCCGTCTAAATCCTACGCATCTAACACCCAAAATGGCTGAACTTCCTGGATACCGTGTCCGTGATACTAAAGCCTTTGTGCACACTGGAGTAGATTTCGCCGGGCCTCTTGCTTACACACCTATTCGCCGTAGAGGTCAACATTCGCAAAAACTTTATATATGTTTGTTCATATGTATGGTAACTAAAGCCATACATATCGAACTCGTATCGGACCTCACATCTGAGGCTTTCTTATCCGCATTTAAAAGATTTATTTCTCGCCGCGGTCCAGTGTCTGTCATGTACTCAGACAATGGTACCAATTTTGTTGGCGCTAAGGCGCAACTTGATGATATTTATTCTTTCTTATTGAACTCGTCTGTTCAAACAGATATTAAAAATGAGCTTCTAAAATCTCGCATTGAGTGGACAAGAATACCGCCGCGAGCTCCGCACTTCGGAGGTATTTGGGAGTCGAACATTAAGAGTGTTAAAACTCACTTGTATAGAGTCATAGGAAAGCAGCTTCTCACTTATGAGGAACTCTCTACCGTACTGGTACAAATCGAGTGCCTTTTAAATTCTCGACCGCTTAGTGTTCTCTCATCAGACCCGCATCCGGACGTGCTCACGCCTGCACATTTTCTAATGTCCAGTCCACTTAAGCATTTGCCTTCTTCTGAATTGACAGAAGAAAACATAAATTTAACAAACCGCAAAAGGCTTTTGGATCAGCTTGTGTTATCCTACTGGAACAAATGGCGAGTTGAGTACTTGCACACGTTGCAAGTTCGCCAGAAATGGTGCACTCCCGATCGCCCTATAGAGATCGGTACTGTCGTTCTCTTGGGTCAACATAACGTACCACCATTGACTTGGCCATTGGGCATCATAGTGGAAGTTTTTCCGGGATCGGATGGTGTAATTCGAGTAGCTTCAGTAAAAACCGCGTCAGGTACATATAAACGTCCTGTCACCAAGTTATATCCTTTGCCAACCCAATAGAACTATATTATTTCGTAGTTTAATTTAGTTTATAATTTACAATAGTATATTTTCTCAATGGTACGCCATTACATAGTTATAATTTAGCTTAATAATTCAACTTTGTCTTAATTTAATCAAACTGCAATTTCATTCTTTGGAATCTGATAATTAATTTCGACCGCCGTTTCCTAGTAATGGTGTTTTGAACTGCTGCTTGGGATTCTCTTGATGCTTTCAGACTGCCAGATATATAAACATCATCTCATCCTCACAACCGCACCAGCTTTTCAGCGTATAGATCTTTTCATCTTTGAAAGCTCGGGACCTTTCAAGGCGGGGAGTATGGTGTGGCAAGTTATTGCCCCTTACATTTTTTTGATTGTGGACGGTTTATAAGGTGTCTGTAGTCTGTCTTAGGCTTATATTGCAGCCGCGGATATTGTGTGTCGCGGGATTTAGAGAATCCTGCGGCTAGTGACAGCTAATGATGGCTGTCAGACGTCATAGTGCACCGGCGCCGAACGGAAGCATTTCGTCTCACCGCAAACCACGTTTTTTCAATCTCAGTTCATCGCGCCCGCAAAACCGCAAACTTTATTACGTTATCCCGTAATCCTTGGGGATATACTGTGCTACGTTTTCAAAATTAAAAATAATAACCCGCGTCCGATTAAATCCAAAATATAGACTTTCAAGTGACCAGTGTACGGGCAAGCAAGGTGGCCACCTGCCCAGAAGGATTCTTCAAGACTTTCGCCAGGAGAAGCACAGGTACCGCTTTTGCATTATTTGCTGGAGTTAGGCTACAAACGCCACCTGACCGTCACCAATTCCTCTTTGAAAGTTTGCTCAAAAAAAAGGCAAATTGAATTATTATGCATTCCAGATAATAATTTTTCTGTCGTCCTCGACCCGCCAGGATACACGGCTATTTTATACGCCTGTCCCTCCAGATATATATATAAACAGATATATATATGATTTTGTGGTGTATATAATAAAGAGTATTCTATTCTAATCTATTCTATAAATGTTAAAATCTACATAGGGTGACATACAATGGGCAGTCTTATCGCTAGAAGCGATTTTTTTACAGACAACCTTTGGATGGATTAAGGGAAAAGGAGAGACAATACTGCAGGTAGTCATTGGTATAAATTTTAGTAATCGGACAGTAGTTTGAAATTACAGGGAAAACATCAATGAATAATTATTACGATATGTAGGTAGTGTGGCGTAATTAAATGAGAAATCATAGGATGTCACTTTGAAATACATACTCGTACGTATAATTTAGAAAAATAAGATTGTTTTAAAAAAGGAATATAAAATTGACAGAACATTTTGAGAGAGAACTAAAACACGTACGTTGTAATTTCTGCTGTTTTTGGCGTGAATGATAGGGAATTTAGGCGAAAACTTATGTTACGTTTTAGGATTGATGAGAATATACTCGTAGGTACGCCCAACGGATCTGATTGCAACCAGGTACGATTGAATGATTCGATGGCCATTAAGATGACCCTAAAACGCGACGGTAAGCTCTAGCATAGAATATATTCATTCAAAGCCTAATAAGATAATTTTGGTTATGCGCTAGGGTTCAAACAAATAGATAAAAGTTGAAATATCTGAAGGCGATGCCGGTCGTGCTCAGCTTGGCCAGGTCAGGAACAAGAAGCGCTGCACAGGTGTGCGTCACGGTATGAACCGCTACACCTCAATGATGGCAGTCGCCAGCCGGCGGCGGGGTGAGAAGTCAAAAAAACTGGCTAAGCAGGGCAACGAGCTTACCTAAATAAAGAATAATGGATAATTTAACGACCTTCTAGCCAAATTTTTAGTAAAATGAAAAAGATGAGGTAATTACACACCAGTTCGTCGTCAGATTGATATTCCTATTAAAACATTTAATAATCAACGGGTCTGGAAAATGAGATTCTGTAAATAAAATTTACATCTCGTACTCAAATATCCATATTAGTTACAGGAAGAAGAGGAAAAAATATATCACATTTCAAATTTAGGTTTAAGAAGTCTGACATTATTCGTATCGCTCGAGGCAACGATATCTTTGTCAATTGGAATCCGACAAGAAAAAAATGTTGACGTTAGATCAAACTAATATTTAAAAGACTGAATGGAATGTGTCATTGATGATTTTCAAATCATGTTGAATGTGAGATCTCGGCATGAAGGATAAATACCAAAAACGATGGTGGAATGATAAGTCTACAGTATTAGTTATTACAGTTACTGATAATGAATGGCGAAGAGAGAGAGAAAAGTAGAAGTAAACAAAAATAAGGTATTTAGAAAGTGCAAAAACCTACACACGGCCAGCCATACCTGGCCGTGTGTAGCTTTTTTTTTTAAATACAGGCGTGGTGTTATGTGTTGTTATAATACTATTGTAACAACACTATGAAGTTATGTGTTGTTATAATACTATTATAACAACACTGTGATGTTATGTGTTGTCATAATTCTATTGTAACAACACTATGATGTTATGTGTTATTATAAAACTATTATAACAACACTGTGATGTTATGTGTTGTTATAATACTATTATAACAACACTGTGATGTTATGTGTTGTTATAATACTATTGTAACAACACTATGATGTTATGTGTTGTTATAATACTATTGTAACAACACTATGATGTTATGTGTTGTTATAATACTATTATAACAACACTGTGATGTTATGTGTTGTTATAATACTATTGTAACAACACTATGATGTTATGTGTTGTTATAATACTATTGTAACAACACTGTGAAGTTATGTGTTGTTATAATACTATTATAACAACACTGTGATGTTATGTGTTATTATAAAACTATTATAACAACACTGTGGTGTTATGTGTTGTTATAATACTATTATAACAACACTGTGATGTTATGTATTGTTATAATACTATTGTAACAACACTATGATGTTATGTGTTATTATAAAACTATTATAACAACACTGTGATGTTATGTGTTGTTATAATACTATTATAACAACACTGTGATGTTATGTGTTGTTATAATACTATTGTAACAACACTATGATGTTATGTGTTGTTATAAAACTATTATAACAATACTGTGATGTTATGTGTTGTTATAATACTATTGTAACAACCTATGATGTTATGTGTTGTTATAATACTATTGTAACAACACTATGATGTTATGTGTTGTTATAATACTATTATAACAACACTGTGATGTTATGTGTTGTAATAATATTATAATTATAATTACAATACATAACACCACGCCTGTATTTCCCCGACGGTTTAGGCAACGACGTACCTTTAAGTGATACCTATGAATTTTTTTATCCTGTTTTGACATAATTTATTATTGTATGCCTACTAGGCAAGACATAATGGATCTGTAGTTTATCTAACAGCTGTCTGTATAACCTATTCCCACAATAAAAAGATTTGATTTGATTTGAATACCCCCCTCCCCCCACCCTCTTATTCTATCATAATTATTTATAATAATTTCTTGTTAGGTTTAGATTTAAGTTTATGAAGTCTATAATTTGTTAAGTATCTTGAGTCCACTCCACTGCATTCTGCAACTGCACCACTTCTTAAATATGAAACATTACACTGTTTAAGTATCTACCAAACTTAAGTACAAGAAGATACATAGTTTTTCTGTCACCCCCACTAAAAAGGTCTGTAACTTTGGCAATAAAATCAACGAACCGTTACAGATAAACATTAGAAGTCGCCGTATCGACACAGACTTTGAAATAGTAAGCGAAGACCCTTTAGGGTGACGACACATTAGCGCAATTACCTACTTGTAACAGAACATCGAGCTGCTCTTTTACCAACTGAACATTAAGAACAACGGTCGATGTTTTGTTACAACTAGATTTTAACTTACCAAATCTTGACTCTTATCAGTTAAAATCAAATTAATTATATTTTTATATTGTTGCGACCAGGCAAAATGTACTTGAAGCGTATTTATTACAAAGTCTACATGTTACAAGTGATTGCTAATTCGCTGTAAGCTATTTGTCGAACACAGAATCGAGCATTCGTGTTATCTATAGTACACAGTGTGTATGAGACACCGGGCTTTCGAGAAAGATTGACACACACAGGTATATGAGGGACAGAGACGATGCTCTACAAAGCTGACAACACCCTGAAACTTGGTGTACCTAAAGTAGGTACATCAAGTCTGTCGTCCGTAAGAATGTTACATTACATGGAAACGCCTTAGTGTGCCGTCACCTTTATGTGTACTTGCTTCATATTTAACTTTGTGTTTATTTTAATCGTAAATAAGAAAGAGGGATCGGTGAGGTGATTTTCATTTTGAGTTCTGCAATATAATCTAGAGATTCGACCTTTCATACACCTTAGCAAATAGTTCATGTAATGTTATCTTCAAACGGACCTAGTAGGTGGTACGTGAAATCATTAGTTATTTATCTTGGAGGAATAAATCTTCTACGACATTAGGGAGTTCATAGATATAGAAAGGGAACGCAGGGCGTTGTCTGTAAGGAGCAATATGCTCGCCCGCAGGTTCCCTCGTTGTACTACTAACGTCAAAGTAACCCTTTTTAAGGCATTCTGTCAATCTTTTTACACGAGCGGCCTGTGGGTGTCATACACGCAGCGAGCCTACAATGGCCTGCGTGTTCAATTTAATATTGCCTTCAGAATGCTGTTGGGACCGCCATCATGCGAAAGAAAGCAGCCTCCTTACTACAGCGCCTGCATGGTACTGACAACAGCATTTTGAAAATGATTGTTGCCAGACCAGACTGCCCCTTTCAGAGACACTGGGTGGGAACAGTATTAAACCTGAAAATAAATAAAATGTAAAAAACTAACAATACTAACCTATTTATTTAAGCACTATTGTTACTAACACTAAAATACTAACAAAACTATGGACTGAAGTCTGAAATAAATTTATTAATATTATTGCCATGGTTTTTTCCCATTTCAAACACTAGAGTTAAAATGAATGGTTTTATTAATCCTTGGCGCTGATATAACGATTTAAGATAATCTTCAAAAATCTGTATTTCGGTGCACTTCAATTTTTTCGTGTTAATTTTTCCGTGATCATTTGTTCTAAAAACATTAATGTAACATAATAACTTAACATCACGCCTGTATTTCCCCGAAGGGTGAGGTACCTATAGCGCACCCAGACTTCGCCAGTTATGATCAAATGCCATCTTATAGGAGCCTATTACCATCAACCTGGGAAAAAAATATCTTCTTAAACCTTAATGTGAAAACATTAAAGTTTAAGAAGATGATTTATTTTAGTAGTGTAGTTTCAAGACAATGGTACTGATTCCCTTGTTCACAAACTAAACTAAATTTAAGTTCATTGCGTCTTTTTCTTTGTGTTTCATTAAGGAGAGGACAGAAAATAAATTTTAGTTTAGTCCTGTCAAATTAATCAGCGCCTCTCATTACTCCATACAAGTTTAGACGTGATTAAAAACTTGCGTACTAAAATTACGTCAATTTACGTCAAGCGCTGATTAATTTGACAGGACTTTTTTTTTTTTTAAACTAAAATTCCTCTTCTGTCCTTTTCTTAATGAAATAGAAAGAAAAATATGCACTGAACTTAAATTTAGTTTAGTTTGTGAACAAGAGAATCGGCACCATTATCTGTATTTCCAAATACGATTACAGCAGAAATTATCTGAAATAAAAAAGAATAAGCATTACATAAAATAATAGAAACAAATCTCAAAAACAAGTAAAGCGACTAGAAATAATGTAAAAGCACTAATTAGTAACAATCTGCAAAACGTGGGACGTAACTAATGACGTCCTGTTTGTCAAAGTTAGTTCAAACGTCTAGTTTCGGAATCATTCATTTTAAAGTAACATTTTGTCATGTCATAAGTTCGTGTTTTACGTTAAACTTTAGGTACAAGAAAAAAAAAAGAATCTCGTTTAAATGTTTTTTATTTTTTTTGTGAATCTACAACCACTAACCTATTTCGAGGTATTACATTACGCTATAAATTCGGGTTTTACTTTAATTTACCACCCCTTCGTCGTATAATCCACCTCCACTTTTTAAAGCCGAAACTATTAATTCCAGACTTAGTATTTTACAACCTACCCCTAACAAACACCTAAACTTTATCCAATAAACTTTTAGCTCAACACATTATTTTTTCTCCAAAACGCGTTAGTTAATTTCCACTTTCATTTTTAGTACTGAGTCATAATTCAATGGAGGACATAAATTTTTCGTACAGCGCTTTTCGACGGCGTGCAATAGAGAAGCAAATTAATTTGTTTTTCTTACAATGGGTCGTCTAGACAAACGCGTATAATTCAACTTTCACTTAGTCCTTAGGAGACACTAATGGCCGAAAGCCGAGGCGTATATTAAGACAACAATGCTGTACATCATTTTAGAGGTGGATTATAAAATGTCCAACCCTATTGGGTTGGATTTGTGTTAACCCTATAACGCATATATAAATTATGTTCGAATAGGTAAGTACTAGATTTTGATGTTACATTTTATGAAGCTAACTTCGTCACACAAGTAATGTCCTGAGTCTGGATTATGTTGACATGGCGCTGCGGTTTCATTATGCGCAGGATACGCGCACGCCAGCAACATCCTGAAAACTATAGCCAATAGGTGGGACAGTCCCATACTCGGACACAAGATACGCCTACATGCCACTGTAGCGTAGTAATGAATAGTTTGTGTTGTTTTTCTGGTAGATATAAGTACACATGTGTACTTATACTAACCAAATGGACTATACCTATGACCGAAATAAATGTTTAAAAAAATAGATTACCTACCTACCCTACCATAACACCCTTTATTCAGTTATAAGTAATATTTCAATACACTGCAAGTAAACATTAAAATTTTAAACAGCTTTTAAAAATATCTTCTTTTTACGACCTTCGACTTAAAATATCTGAGGTTCTAGTTATAACTGAATTACATTTAGAAGGTAACGTATTTAGAACTAAGCTATAAACTATCCTAAGTACTAAATCTAAAAGCTCTGCTAGTGAAACGAAAAGCGAGTCCAGTTTTATTCCCTATAGTTTTTCACAGAATTTTAACGGTCACTCTCCTCTAACAGCGGCCATCTTTCTTTTATAACTCATTCAAACAACACATTCAAATTTAATCTAACTGAGTGGCGTCGAATTGGAAATACGGTCTTTTTGGTGGACGATGGGCTTGCAGTATTTATTATCGGTCCCCAAACGACCGGAAAATACCACTTCTGTCTGTCCCTTTTGCTTTAGAGTAGAATTTGTAATAGATATCATCCAATACCGTTCTCCTAATTGAAATTGGTGTTATTTTATGTAAATTATGCGTTTGAGTTTCTTTAGAGTTTCGCTACCAAGTCACTTATCTTGCAAACATGATTGATTTCGTAAAAAGTGGTAATTTTCATCTGTAGTATCTCTTAGTAAAAACATTTACAAATCGATAGTGGATAACTTAAAATCGGACTCCAACATGGAAATCTTATACCAATTTACACAGCACTCGCATTGACAGATACACATAGATGTCCCCTATAACTCTAGCTTCAACACCTACAAGCCCGACTCTTTATTTATCGGATGGGAAACCCTTTTGTGCCATACGAGTCCACTTTCCTAATGGCCATGTTTTGGTCTGCGACTGTACGAACGGACGCGATTTTAATTATTTTCGTTCAATTTACGAGTGGCCATTAAAGAAGAGGTCCCTTGTGACCCATTAGAGGTCCCGTTTATATTTTGTGAGGTCCCAGTCTTGTTGATAACTTTACACCGTAGTATTTTATTCGGGGTGAGAATTAGTGTTTATCAGAACGTTTCGTTGGGATAATAGGAACGGGAACCCTGATGTATGCCATATGTTGGAATATTTAATGCTTTCGCAATTAGCGGGTGTAAAATAATTTGGCAACGTTGTTTCATGTTGATAGTGTGAACGAAGCTATATTTATTTGTCAGTTTATTGTTTTTATTTTTGCCGTGCAGTTTCCAGAAGTGTGGATGGGAGCAAACATTTCGCATACAGAATTGCGATATTTTTCAGGGCGACAGATATTTAAATTTATTACTATTAAACGTGTATAGTCCCTTTGTGTGTTATTCTCAATGATACTCGTATGCAAAGAAAGTCAGAATAATGTTAATTTAAATCAATAAACTTTTCAAGTATAATATGGGTCAAGGCTTCTCGAACCTTCCAAAGTTCCGCTCGTGTTATTTATTAATGCGTCTTATCTTTCAAAGCACACCCTTCCCTTCTTCTGCGTCGCCCCTATTTCAGTGCAACCCCAAATAAAATCTTAGCTTTTAATCGTCTTACTGGCCAGTCAAAGAACGTTGCATTTTCTTAAAAACGATAAAGAATTTTATTTTGTCTTTCAATCAATGTGTTACAAAAAAATAAACATTATAAATAATACAGACCTGTATTTACTTGATGGTGCAGACCTGTCTTACCAATAATGTGTCTTCTAGCGAAGTTAATTAATTTAAGTGTCCAAAAACCTGTACATTTGTAGGTCTAATAAACCACTGACGCTGCTATTAAGGCGCAGTTAGACGACTTCTAATGATTTTAAATTGTAGACCACTTCTAAATGACTAGTCTTATTACTTTGAAAAAAATATATGTTATACTAGACTATTGTCTTCGTAATTTGATATATGAATATTTGAAATAATATGTTTCTGCAATTAATTTGTAAAGTAATGTCTAACGCGGACAAAAAAAAACGATTATTTCGCAAAAATTAACGGGCGTATTTTCATGAAACTTTTACCATCTAAAAGACAATTTAACTACTCAAATTTTAGTATACGTATTCTATTTGTTTTGTGTTTGATTAATCAAGGTGGGTTGTTTTTTCGAATAAACTTGGTGCGCTTTGAAGCGGGAGCTCTTGAGGGCGACGGGCGGCAGTGCTCATATATATTAGTCTATGGCAGTGCTTCGCTGACCACTGCCAAGGGTAGACGCTAACGCTTGGCGCTCGCAGCCACCATAACACGATTTTATTCGTTTTTAAGGATGCGTTTGCAAAATTTATAGGTAAACTACTACATTGACACGGGTCACACACACAAGTGTACGCACGGTTAGCTACGGGAATAGCATGGCCACCTACTGGGACAGCAAATTTAAAAAGCACCATCGACTCGAAATGAAGATTTAATTGATGCTTGAAAAAAAAGTTGCAACTAAAGTCGAATTAATTCACTGGAGTAATCTGACATGTGCTAGCTGTCACTTTGTGTAATAAAATGATCATATTATTTGTATTTTAGACTTTTGCAATTATTATTATACATTTATTTTATAATAATAATTGCAAAAGCATATACAGCTAGCACATGTCAGATTACTCCAATGAATTAATAATTCCACTTTAAGGGAAAAAAAACATTAATGAAATTGAGCACGTTCAAGAGCTGTCAGTGTCAAAATCGTTGTGGAATATTGACATTAACAGTTGTTGAACGAGAAGTGCCGATCGCGTACAGTTTCCTTTTATTCTCGGTCCACCTAGAAAAAAACGCTTACGTATGTTAAGAATGGAACATTACCGAACCACCTAGCTATGTTTATCTCGCAAACCCTTTCTGCGACTTGCACAGAATAATAAATTATCGATATTTTTGTTCTATTCCCTGGAACCATCTTGATCAGCGAAAGAATATTATTTTATATTTATTGGGTTATCCCAACTCAATTATATAAGGTAAATTATAGTTTCTCTTGTTGGCTAAAGAAGCATAGAGGAGTGAAACTGTTCATAATACTAGTACATGCAATATTTCTTTAATAAGACGAGTATTCTTCGAAAAAATATATGAAACTCGAAATATACTAACATTATACGTATCATAAAAGTAAAAGAAAGAAAGAAAAAGTATTTATTTGGACTCGCACAGGAGATCACATAACATTACATCACATCTGTAATGCCCGAAGGGTTAGGCAGAGGTGTACCTATAGTACACCTCCGTTTCGCCAGCTATGTTTAAATCTAATGCAATAACGGGCGAGCCTATTGCCATCAACCGGGCAAAAATCCAGACTCCGGCTGCTACTGAGAAATTCCTGGTGGAAAAATACTTTGCCCGACCTTTTTTTTTTGGATGGGTAATCATCAAATGACTTCTCCCGCTCTGGGCGGAGCGAGAGGGTATGTCAGACTCTTACTGACTAAAACCCACCCGTATTCCTTCCGTTGCCTGTGTTGCGGGGCCTCGGTGACCCATTAGTACCTTCCCGCGACCCCGGACTTTGCCCGACCTGGGAATCGAATACCGGACCTCGTGCTCAGGAGTAGCGCTTGTGACTACTAGACCAACGAGGCATTCAAAACAACTATATCATTCTAGAGAGTTAACATTTTTTCTATGAGGAAGGAGAAGTACCGATCCGATTACCGCCGACTATTTGTGTTTTATGATTATATGTTGATCTATTTTGTTTAATTTTTCGGTTTACCTATTCTAGATTTGTTGTATGCACGTGTTCCTGTGACAATTAAGTTTATTTATATTTTGTTTCTTAAAAGTTCCATCACTGATGGAAAGTACACTGTTACCGAGTGATATAGGATATTTATGTTTCTTCTACGGGGACGATGTTGCGGGCCTAGTAAAAAATAATGTGCAGTTGCGAACATTTCCTAGCATCTTTATAATTAAAAGCTCGTGCAGCGCGATATCGCGGGTGGGACAGGCAGGAATATGCCTATCGTACCCGCGCTATCGTCCCAGTCTGCACGAGCCTTAAAATTATTGCCAGTACCTACCTATTCATTCAACATTTTAAACGCATATTTATTTATTTATAAACTAGCTGCTGTTCGCGGCTTTTACCGCGTGGCTTTTTCTAAAATAAAAAATATAAAATAGTTACTGTTTATAATATTAGATATCTACCAGTGAAAGTCCCGTTAAAATCGGTCTAGCCGTTTCGGAGATTAGCCGGGACAAACAGACAGAAAAAAAATGTTATTAATATAAGTACCATTATATACTTTCATATGCATTCAGTAAAAAGCCGTTATTTTGACATTACTAACAGACACTTCAAATTTATTTACTTGTAAAGATTTATACATTAAAAGTACATATATTCAGTAGGTATTAGGTACCTAATTAGCTACGATACCACAACTTAATTAAAACTTCCCTTAAAGCTTAATTTAAAAAACTCAAGGTAAAAGGAATGGCTAATAGATTTATTTTATAACGAACCCGTCTTTAACAACTCAGGTTTTTGCTTGAGTCTAGTAGAATGTGTAGAAACTTCTAACGTTTTCTGGTTTCAAGGCATTTGTTTAGGTACAAACCTGTGAATTTCTAGTGTTCATTTAAAATTCTGAAACTTTTTAAGACGGTTTAAATTATTTTATCAAAAGTAAACTAAAACAAACAAAATAAAACTTGACCGCTTTTTGTGAACCAATTAGAAAGCTAATTTACGGATACTATTTAAAATCACGACAAAATGGATCTAAAGGCTCCTACATACTGGCGCGACTTATCGCGCGACGCGTCGCGACACAAAGGCACCGCTTGTAGCGCTACACGCGTTGTTTTTGTGTCGCGTCGCGTCGCGCGGCAAGTCGCGCCAGTATGTAGGAGCCTTAAATCTGCTTCTTAGAATATCAGTTGGTTTTTATCAGGAATAACTATATTTGACCCGCCACTCCCTCTCAAAGAGAGACTCAGCAGCTGCGGTAAGAACGTTATAGGCTGAATATGCTTATTTTTCTCCGGTAGAAATAAATAATCAAAAGTCTGCTGCAATACGACACCATATACAACGCGGGACGCACAAACACGGAAATTTAAAAAAATCCAACCAATTTTAATACACATCTCTTCAAACAAATTGCAACAAACGACTCCTCATATCTAAAAATAATCAAGAATCGAGATAATCCGAGACGCGAACAGGTAAATAGCTATTACTCGCTCCGTTGGACGAGACAAGATAAGATTTGACAAGCTCAGAATCCGTCATCTGATTGATGGCTCTGCCGAACCCCTGACGGCTTCATTTCATGGCTTTTTACTAAATAAAGCCATGCATGATAACAGATTGATAACGATGATGGATTGTGCTGAGGTCTTATATAGTTTTCTTACACCTTATAATAAAAAACCGGCCAAGTGCGAGTTGGACCACGCACAATGAAGGGTTTTGTAATTGCGATGAATTTATCCCAAGAATAAATTTAACATTGTAGGTGAAAAACAGGTTCAACTGCAAATATAAGATGGACGCACAATATTGAGAGATTTACCATGTTATTTTCAGACCATAACCTTTACGTACTTTTTTTTTAAGTTTTAGTTTCAGTAGTTCGGAGATAATGGGGGAATAGTCCAATTATTAAATAACTTTAAGAGTATTTATTTAAAAATTATAAAAATACTGTTTTATAATTTTCAAATAAATACTTTTTACATCTAAAATCCTTACAACAGGCCCTTTTATTTGATATACCTATCACACGGTACAGCAGTATGCAAAATTTATTTTTTTACATTTCTGTTTTGTCCCGCAAAAAATACCCGCATATTCAAAATTCATTTCAATTAATGAATTTTAAATAGGGTCACCCAAACACGAAGTTTGGGTCACAGAAATTCAAATGTGTACCAAATTTCAACTTAATCGGTCCAGTAGATTCGAAGGAAATTAGCTGTAACAGACGGATAGACAGACACGAATGATCATTATAAGGGTTCCGTTTTTTCATTCGGACGTACAGAACCCTACAAATGACAGAGTTTTTCTATTTTTTGCGTACTGAATAGACCCAGTAAGACTTTTGACTATATTAGCGACTGTTTTTGTTATTTTCGTCTTGACTACGCATTGGCATTTTCATACCGAGTACCGCTTAAATTTCTACTGCTGAGTTTAAATATTATAGAATGATAAATCGCTACAATAAATAATAATTATTATTTTGCCGTGCCTACTGGCATTAGGTACTGCAAATAGATTTTGATAGTTTTTTTTAAGCCATAAGATATTAAGTAGCTTAAGCGGCGGAGCAAGAGGTGAATGAAAGCTATGGTGTCATATTCTATCGGTAGTAACCTCACAATTACTCATAAAAGATAATTAAGGATCTGTTCGTAGGCAATATAATATCCTCCAATTATGCAGGATGGTTACGGTCATTTACAAAAATATCCAATGAAAACCGACGCAGAAGAAAATTTCTCTAGCATATTATTGTGTCGATTGAATAATATATTAGAGAAATTTTCTTCTGCGTTTTTTTTTTGTTTTTGTCGCTCGGTTTTCATTTTGATCGATCGTTCTTGTCGATTATTTTTGTATTTAATATGGGTCAAGGACCTGAAATAAATGCTACTCGTATTTTCTAACCCGTCCCTACCTGAAAGAAACTTACAGCAACATATTTCTTTTATATAGGAACATTACATGCCCCTCGTGCTATTTTCCTTTGTACTACAGAGGAAATTCGATGCTGTAACGACATGAAATGTATTGGTACCGCCGTGATATGGCATTTCTGATTTCCTGACGAGGTACAATATTTTATTTCTGTAGTGTGTGAAAATGCAGACAGAAGAAACTTAAAAGAAATTTCTAGTTTATTCAATATACTGATAATATTGAAAGGCTTCATCCGCGTGGCTTTTTCTAAAATATAAGTACTCCTCTGTTACTCCTCATAACATCAGATATCTGCCCGTGAAAGTCCCGTCAAAATCGGTACTGCCGTTTTGGAAATTTGCCGGAACAAACAGACAAACAGACAAACAGACATTTTTTTTTTATATTTTTTTGTTATAAGTACTACCGAGTATAATGTCATATAAATTTAGTAAAAAGCTGTTATTTTGACATTACAAACAGATAATTCGATGTTATGTTTTCCTATAGAATAAGTATACCTTAAATACTTTCTTATGCATTGTGTAAAAAAACTGTTATTTTGACATTACAAACAGCCTCTTCAATTTAATTTATTTGCATAGATGAATTCAAAGAAAATGGTAGGTAAGATATTTAACAAAATTCAGCAAAAGATCACGAAAAGTACCCAGTATTAGCTGCCTTTAGCATCAAAATTCAAATAGGTTGAATTTCGAATAGTTGGGGTCAAGTTATTGGTAATCATTATTATTCGAAGGAGCTCGAAGCTCGGGGGCCTATGTCCAGCAGTGGACGTCTTTTGATGAAATGATGATACCTACTGCAAATGATTATGATTACCATCATTGCTCACTATCATCAATTCTTCATACGCTATGGTACCTTTGTGAAGCAGAATGTAAAGATAGTTTAATTGAACAACTACTTTATTGATGTCATTCTATGCTCTTATTTTGCTTTGTTTGATCTCACGCTGAATATACATAGCTATATTTTTGATGCTTATTTCTTTTTTATTTTGTTTGATTTTAGGTTAGTTTAATTTTAGTTTAGTTTATGTTTACCTGTTATGCAATAATCACTATGCTACCCTTAACTTTGAGAATGTCGCAATTCCGACCCCCATGATACAGGCTAATGCTTTGTTTGGGGGATCACAGTCCAATCCGTTCTTGTACAACCTGATTATTGATACATAAATTTGAAGTTTGACTTAGCGTAAATTGGTTAAACCAGATTAAATTTAATGCTTAAGTGGAGACAAATGACAAAAAGTACTTTCATTGGATAAGTTCTCCACGACAAAATGTCTGTCTGAAGCACAGCCTTATTAAATCCGATTTTCATAACATCGCGTTAGTATCAAATACATTCAGTAGCAAATTGTAAAGCCCTAAAGAATTTCCTCATGCGAAATAATTTAACTTCAGAACGAGACTTCTTTGGGAAAAAATTAAAATACGTCCCGTCTCCTCGATAACTCTGCCCTCGCCGGCGCCGAGTCGAACTCCCCATTGAAATCGCAACATTATTCATTAAATGATACTTTAAGCGGCTCGCAATTACGCAGGACCTACTCCGAACTTTATTCACAATTGGTAAATAATTATAATTATCACTGTGGCTCCCTTTGGTGATTCCACAAAAAGGCAAAGTGTAAAACTTCTTGTGACGCCCTCTTCGTTATTAAAATGTTCTCCACACAAATTCGGCTAAACATCACGCTTGCACAATTTTCCACCGTATTCCGCTCACGCTAAAGTAAATATTCGATGCTATAATTTTTCTAAATAACGATCAAAGGGAAGTTTGATTTTGCGGTGATAATTGTGGTGAATCCTTAATTATTTTGAGGGTAAACTTTCTGCCAAGTTAATTTGAGGTGGATGTTAGATTCCTTTTAATGGACACTCTTTTAGGTGACTTCCAATTTATTTGGTTGACTGGAATATTCATTAAAACGGAGCATTGACTTGATATCCTTTTAACGACGGACCAAAAATGCTTTGATAAATTTCCCGTCTGTCTTTGATTCAAAGTGTACCTTAAAAGGTAAACAGATTTAATCCCGTGCTCGTGAAGTATCGGATATCGTGTATATCATGTAGAGTATTTGTTTAAAATACAAGGCAGACTCGTTGTATCGCGCTCCCCTGCGCAAAAACATGTACACTATAACTTTGATACGAATTTATATCACACGACGCTCGCACCCTTTTAGCATTCCCCTCGCAAATCCCGTCGAGCACCCAAACGTAGATATACCTAGACTCAGTCGGTACCTAGGTATTATGGTTTGGGGAAGGGGCGAGGGAAAGGGGAAGTAATTACTGGGGGGAAACATCAAGTGTGTCACAGGGAGACTGTGTTGTAAGGACAAAAATGTGAGGGCTGACTGCATAGAAGGTAAGTGTGTCGCCACGCATCAGTTCACTGTGTCACTGCTGATCTTTTGAAGATGTTTCGTATAACTTTAAACATGCACATATATGCAGTTTTTGGGGGACGTGAGTTCGAGTGAACTGCACGGCGTCAACAAAAAAAAAATGCATACACGAACTGCATTGTGAAATTGTTTTAAGTTCGTGCGTGTGTGTGAATATTTATTAATGAAACATTGTTCTTTGCATATTTTTAGCATGGGGCAAATATTTATATTGCTTGATACTGCACGAATTAGTTGCTGATGAAATAATAAAGAACGAAACCAATCCTGATGTGGCAATTAACAGACGACAGTATTTAAAGTGGTGGTCATGTAAAAGATAATTGCAACATAGAAAAAAAAAAACAAAACTTTAATGAAGTAGTAGATACAATAGAAGTAAGCAGTAAATTTACATAGGTATAACAACAGCACAAAGAAAAACGATACCTGAGAGCTGCTAGACAAACAGCAAACAAACTGCTATGTTAGCAGTTCTTGAAAGACTTGCTTCAAATATTTCCATTTAAAAGAAATAAATAGTTTCTTTGCTCTCCAACGATACGTATCAATCTCTAATATCAAATTTTCTAAACGCCAAACTTTTCCGCCTTGCATTCTGTCAATAATGTTTCCGTCAAATTTTTCTCATCTCAATTCCATCAGTTGCAGAAGTCTGTACCAAACATCAATACAGGTTGATATAGTGTTGAAAGTATTCATCAGTTTGATTGTGGCTCGGGAGGGTTGGGTGTGGCACAACCCTGTTGCCAGGCGGGGGGTTCAGCTGACGCATGCACAGGGAATACCTATGAACCCATTGCGGATGGACATGATGGACTTAAAGCTTATTCTTAGATTTTTAGAATGTTGTCGTTGTAACCTTCAGTGGAAGTTTTGGTGTTAGTGATTGAGTAGTTATGTGAAGGCCGATATTGGACACTAAAGATTTAGGAATCGAAGATGTTTGTATTAAGAAATAAAGGTGGAATCTTCGAAAATAGATTGACATGAAGTGAACGAATCGTTTTGTATGAAACATAATACGATTTACTTCAGTAATGCAATAATTTGTCATTTCATTGAAAAAATAAAAGAAAGAAGCCGTAAAGAGTATATCCTTATTCAAACTGGAGTCGAGCACAGGAAACGCGAATATCAATACAATGTTAATCTTACCAATCAACAAAATTACAACATTTTTGATAGTTTACTCAAAATCAAAACCGTTTTAAACAAAAAATGAGCGCACGCCGAAACCACCAACATTTCTAACTTCACAACCACCAGATATAGGAACCCTATAGGTATGATTATCTGCAGATTAGACCCTCCTAGGGGGCCCAAGTACAATACTGGCGTTGCTAGGTTACCAGACTTCCCCAAGGTCAAAATGCTTCATAAGCGCATGTATAGACTATCAAATTATACGAGGGGTGGCGTGTACTTGCGTTGCAATCGATTCATTTTATACTTGTGTTATTAGGACAAATATTTTGTAGCCTTTAAAACCCCTCGTGGGTTTTTCATTGGTCGTTTTTACTTTGATTATAATTACGGATATGTGCGTTGAGGGATGAGTATGTTCTTTTGTTTTGTTTGTGTTTATGTTTTCATCTTGCTCTCGTGTTTTTGTTACTTTTTGGTCAACTTTATGAATATCGGAGTGGGATAGATTAAATTTCAACGGCGTAGGATACCTTTTACCAGAAGTGATCATCGTATTAGTGGCAGCTTCAATATCATTAGGATGGATCATTAAGTTCCCCTCAGAATGGTTGAGCTACATGGTGCTGATCCATGCGTCATGTTCGTGAACGGGCGCCGTGCGTCAGTAGGGACTAGTAATTTCTTAGCTTCCATGGCTTATTTGAATTTATTTTGACTTTTCATTTTTTTTTTTTTGCGATTACAGTGTCAATAACGACATAAAAAATATTTATTCTTAGTACGTCACATCCATGTTCGTCATCTTAAGGGCCATTCGATCTGCTTATTGCACGATAGAATCTGCTTTACCGACCGTTTAGGACGTTTTAAATAAGTCTAAATTTAGCCAAGCCAAATCGGTACTTTGCTAAAGCTTGATTTTCTCCGTGCACATAAACGTTAATGACATCGCTTATACTTGGCATAGCAGCACCTCCACATTATTGTTCACATTATGTCACATTCTTATTTACTGATCGTTGTGAAAACATTACCCTTCTTTTGGGCTCCGCCGCAGACGGATAAAGAAAAACAATAATTCCGCTGTTCGTATTCGATCACATTTTTGATAATGGCGCAGGATAGCCTTTACCAGAAGTGATCATGGTATTAGTAGTTCAGCAGTTCCAATATCATCAGGATTGTGCTGGACGTCGTGGATGACGTAGGGCAGTAGCTCCCCCATAGACATATAGGGCTCCCCTGACATCATCTTCTGTCATCAGAAGACAGTCGCCACGCAGCCATCAATGCGACGCTTTGCTAGAGTGACTGTCATCAGCCAGTGTCACTCTTATCCCACCTTTTCGGTGATTCTAGTAACTTCGTAACAAAATGGGGCGGCGCCACTAGCTCGGCGTCATAATAATACTAATTAATTCTGTATCATTTAAATTATGACTTTGTCGGTTCAGTTTATTATTTTAATTGGTCAAGGACAGCTAATGAGACACAATTGATTTTCTATTGTTTGATACTGAATCGGAGTCACGCGGGGCTTTACAGGTTAAGGATTTTTTTTTGGATGAGAAATTATCAAATAACTTCTCCCGTTTTGGGCGGAGCGGAAGGGTGTATCAGACTCTTACTGACTGAAACCCATCCGTGTTCTTTCCGTTGCTGGCAACACATGCCAAGGGGCCTCGGTAACCCTTTCAAACTTTCCGGCGACCCCGGCAGGCATTGGCCATAGTGGCCCGACATCTCTTTGAGGCGCGCGTGGAACACAACGCGCCGTCGACCCGGGCCTGGTCCTTACCGAACGGTGAGCTTACCCATTGCTCCCCATCCGCAAACCCGCGCCTACGGTGGCCGGAATGCCGCCCGGGATTCCCGACGCCCAGGGCGTCTCCTGCGGCGGCTAGGGGCGAGAGGGCGTGAAATTTGCCTTTCCCTCAACCATCCCGCCTCCTCCTTCACGAGCATTACTTCTTCGAAGAAGGAGGTGCCGGCTGCCCATGCCCTCTCGCTCCGTAACATGGCCTGAACCAGGGCCAGACGCGAGAGATCTCTGCCGCCGATCGCCTCCACGAGGACATGGCGTTGTTTTGCCCAAGCCAGGCAGACCTCCACCGTATGCTCCACCGTGTCCTCCAGGCGATCCACACAGTGGTGACACCAGGGCGTTTCCTCCCGCCTTATCCGACACAGGAATCTCCCGAAGCCGCCGTGTCCGGTGAGGACCTGCGCCAGGTGGAAGATGAGGACGCCGTGGCGCCTCTCTAGCAACTCCTCAAAGAGAGGACTTATCGCCGCAATTGTGGCGTGCCCAATTGTTTTAAGGCTGAAGTTGGTATTTAGTGCTGAAAGAAATCAATTTCCTTTAATTTATGATTTGAAAGTCTTGTTGACCTAAGGTTCTGTAGTCAACAAGGAACCCTTATAGTTTCTCCATGTCCGTCTGTCTGTCTGTCTCCGGCTTAGTTCAGAGACTCTTAGTACTATTTAGCTGTAATTTGGCATGGGTATACATATTAATCATGCTGAGAAATAAAATATTGTTTAGGGTGTACGTAAAGTGGGAATTATATTTTTTTCTTGTCTATCCCATGTGTGGTATCGTAGGATAGGCCGTTCAAAAATATTGCGGATCTATGAAAACCATTTTTCGATTCAGGGATCCGTTTGCATAATAATAAGTTTTGAAGTGCAAATTTTTGTTAGAGTCAAGTGTCCTCTTTACCAGCTAAATGGTTGTTTTTGAATATATTAAAAAAAAAATGGCAGTAGATATATAACGAAACTGAAAGGAAAACTATCATAGCTAAGTAGGTTTTACAAGTTAACGAGTCCTCCAACTTACATTTGCAGTTGGAGAATTGACCGTGACGTATTTCGATGTATGAGAGAACTTGTTTTTCAATTACTATGTTAAGTTTATTTTTGGGGTAAATTAATCTCAACTACGGAACCCTTCATTGTGCGTGGCTTGACACGCACTTGCCGGGTTTTTTTAATGATAATTCGAAGCTCTGGTTTTTTGTTTGTGATCAAAATAATTATGATTATTGTTTCTTGTTTATTTTATAGCAGACCATTTCAAAGTCAGTTGTGTATTCCAAATACAAGTTCTTACTCTTTATAAATAGTAATGCACATCCAAGCTTAGGTAGGTACATGTTTTCAAAGACCTTCAATAAAACTTTATATATAACATTCAGAATATTATATTTTGGACATGAAGTCTGCATTAGCTATCGGTCTCTTGAGGCAAAGAAACGTTTGATACCGTAAATGGTAAAAAACTTGTATCGAATTCTCAATATATTTCTACTGAGAAGTCAGACCACATATTTGTGAAGTCAACTGGGAGGCAGATAAGCAAAATGGCATAAATAAATGAGCATGTTTTTAAATAAATGCATAGACAAGTAAATAAATGCAGTCTCTGTCGCACTGAAGAGACTTTTGATTGAGTTGATTAGTTGTAGATATTGCATTAAAAACCAAAGAATATGAGATGCTTTAAAGAAAAACCGAGTCGGCCTTGCACACGACGTGTTCGTACCGCATTAAGATCGAGCAAAAACGCTGAAAACACGTTTCTTGTATGGCCCTTTTAACTTAATTTTTCGTTGTTATAGCGACAATAGAAATACACAATCTGTAAAAATTTCAACTGTCTACGTCGTCATTACGGTTCATGAGATACAGCTCGCTGACAAAAAGACCGACTACGGACGGACGGACAGCGGAGGTTTAGTAGTAGGGTTCCGTTTGGCTTCTTTCGGGTACGGAACTCTTATAAACAGAGTTGTCTACCCCAAGTTAAGACTGATGCAGAAGTGAATGGGTTGTATATTAAGTAGGGATACTTCTCTATCTAATACAACACAAATGTCTAGCATTTTATATTTTATTTTAAAAGTAGGTATGTAATTAATGACCTACTACGTAACATGTGGAAGCAAGCCAGACGTACTGTGGCGGATATCTACATCGCCACATACGAACTACACAGCACACTGACGTCACGCAAAATCCTGCATCGCGCAAGCAGAGTTTACCGCGCAACTAGCATATACAGGGTGATTGGAAGATGGGTGCAAAGCTTAGGCTTAAGGTGAAGATAGTATAGACAATTTAGAACCATTTAAGCCATGGTTGTCTTAGACGAAGTCTTACCAAATTTTTTTAACCAAATTTTTAAGTTTTTTTCGGAAATTCTCAAAATTTAATGTAAACTGCATAATTATGGCCAAATTGAATGATAAATGAATTAATTTTTTATTTATTTAATTAAAGTAATGTGTAAGCAACCAAGCAAAACATGTTTTAGGCTTCTGTGTCATTAGACATTTTTTTTACAGATATTTAAAGCTCAGAAAAAATAAAAAATTTGTACAATACGTCTTTTAAACCTTATTTAAAAAAAAAACGGAGGATGCTTTTTTTGTTCAAACCTTTTTGAAGACATGCTTGATAATCGCTCTTTCTTTTGAGGTATCATTTATGCGGATATCTTACAAATTATTGAAATTAGGACCTACAAACCAATTCGAGGGAGAAATTTTAAATTTTAGGCAGTCTAACAAAACACAAAATTTTTGCTTAAAAGAATACTTTATGTGCTCGAAATGATAACATTGTTCAATTCTAAGAATTTTTGGCACATGCAGGAACCAATTGAGGGGAACCCATTGAGGGGATTCTCTAAACAATGGCCACCGAGCGCGGTGCGACGGCATTTCCAGGTAGAACGCCCAATGAATAGCAAAAAGCGATAAGAGTTGGTTTTTACAGCAAAATGGTCTTAGTTACTGAGGCAACAAAGTCGTTTTTCTTTAGTCAGGGTCAGTCGGTCTGTAATGAAGCCGTTACATCTTTTACTTATTAGTCAAACTACTGCCCTTGTGAGTGGACGTTGTCGTGCTGATTCACAATTTACCGTGTTTAGTTGTAGCCCTTTGCGTTCCTGCACGCGTTGTTTGCGTTAGTTTTGAACTTTTTTGTTTCACCGTGTCCAGTCGTAGCCTCGCGCTCCTGCACGTGTTGATTTTTGACTTAATTGTGTTGAGTTGACATTTAGTGCGCTCCTACGCCGTTTTTCTTAATTGTTAAGTGACTATGGCTACTTTTTCCAATCAAGAATATGCGGATATCGTATTTATGTACGGTAGAGCAGACGGCAATGGATCTTTGGCGCGACGGATGTATCAAGAGCGCTATCTGAATCGCAGGATACCGAATGTCCGAGTGTTTTACAACACGTTTTGTCGTCTTGCCCAAGATGGGTTTCACCGCGTGGAACCTGGAGTCAACCCGGGCAGACACGAAACTGCCGTCGACGAAGACATTTTAGCAGCATTTCAAGCGGATCCTACTACCAGTACTAGAGCAGTAGCTCGAAATTTAAACATTTCTCAATGGAAGGTGTGGCATACAATGCACCAAAATGATAAGTATCCGTTCTATGGCAGGAGTGTGCAAGGTCTAATAGAGCAAGATCCTCAAAGAAGAATTCAGTTCTGCCGTTTCCTCCTCAACAGAGACATCGAAGATGCGTGGTTTCTGAAATCAATCTTGTGGACGGATGAAAGTAAATTTTTAAGGGAAGGTATTACAAACTTTCACAACATCCATGAATGGGCCGACGCAGACAACAATCCACATTTTAAGAAGCAGGTGTCATTTCAGATGAAATTCTCTGTGAATGTATGGGCTGGAATAATTGGCAGAACATTGATTGGAACACTTTTTGCCTGATCCATTGAATGGCGAAAATTATTTGCAATTTCTGCAAATTGATTTACCACTGCTGGTAGAGGAATCAGGTGTCCCGATCTTCGAAAGAGACCGAACAGTCATCTTTCAGCAAGACGGCTGTCCGGCGCATTGGACTTTAAATGTAAGGGAACACCTCAACAATTGCTTTCCTGATAGCTGGATCGGCAGGGATGGACCCATCCCTTGGCCCGCTCGCTCCCCAGATCTGACCCCGTTGGACTTTTTCGTGTGGGGCCGGGCCAAGGAACTGGTGTCATAACATAGAAATAAACACTAGAGAAGAATTGATACAAAGAATAAATTCAGCGTTTGAGACAATGAAGCAGGAGATGATGTTGAAAATAACGACTACAGAAGTTAGAAGACGGGGCCATGCTTGTATTAGGAATCACGGCCGTCATTTTGAACATGAAAAATAAATAATTTTAATTCAAATGTTGTTTTAATTAGTCTGCCTAAAATAAAAAAATTCTCCCTCAAATTGGTTTGTAGGCCCTAATTTCAATAATTTGTAAGATATCCGCATAAATGATACCTCAAAAGAAAGAGCGATTATCAAGCATGTCTTCAAAAAGGTTTGAACAAAAAAAGCACCCTCCGTTTTTTTTTTAATAAGGTTTAAAAGACGTATTGTAATTTTTTTTATTTTTTCTGAGCTTTAAATGTCTGTAAAAAAAATGTCTAATGACACAGAAGCCTAAAACATGTTTTGCTTGATAGCTTACACATTACTTTAATTAAATAAATAAAAAATGAATTCATTTATCATTCAATTTGGCCATAATTATGCAGTTTACATTAAATTTTGAGAATTTCCGAAAAAAAACTTAAAAATTTGGTTAAAAATATTTGGTAAGACTTCGTCTAAGACAACCATGGCTTAAATGGTTCTAAATTGTCTGTACTATCTTCGCCTTAAAGCTTTGCACCCATCTTCCAATCACCCTGTATACAACATCCCGACATTAACCGTCGGGTCCCCCCCGACACTTGCTCGACGAAGCGCCAGCCCGCGCCGCAGCTGAGCCTGTAGTTTTAAATTCCCCGATTAATAATAATAACACTGATCAGATCCAGCCTGTCCCACCTTGCTGTCCTCCCCCCAGCGACGCCCTAAGCCGAGGTCCGTACCCCACAGGGGGTGCCCTTAGCGTGCAGTCGCTTAGTATTATAAGTAATTCGCCCCTGGCTGGAGGCTTTGAGTTCGCTTAAGGCAGCCACAGGAAAATCCGGTTAAGTAGTCACGACCTCTCAAGTTCAACTACGAGATGCCATACAAAAAAAAAAACCGTCGGGCAGTTGCCCACCAGACACGACACCCGTCTGGTCGGAGGATCCTCCCTTTTCTATGGAGAATGAGTGAACTTTACACCATGTTCCTCATGCCTCTTCGTTCCACTGCAGAACTTGGAGAAAGTCAATCAAAGAATGATAGAATGCGCACAAAAGTTAATGAACATAAATGTTTCCATACGTATTGTTTAGTATTTTCGCGCTCCCGTACGATATTAATGACGATTTCGCGCATGGTCGAGCTTGATCGGAATGGCAACCGTTTGTATTCGAGTAGAGACCGCGGGGTGGCTCCGATTTCATTGTGTGATTTATTTTTTTCACCTCCCCTTTCCAATAAATCCGTACGCAGCGATGGCGGGTTAATTAATAATTTAAGGGCATGGAAACCATGCTAGATTTTCTGGTAAGTTGAAAAGATGTGACAATTTAATTTTGAATATTTAAACATCGAAATGCGTGTTGTTAGTTCGCGGTACATTGTTACTGAAGTTTCAAATTCAACCTACTATAGTATTCTGTTCATACTGTATCTGATCAAACCGAGTTGATTTAATTGAAATTGTTTTTACTGTCACTACAGTTTTACATTATATGAAAACAGTTTCATACAATTTATCTTTAAAATTCATGTTCGTTTTTATTTTTGCGCGTAAACACGGAACGGTAAAATTAATTATCACCAAACTTTTTACGGGAACATTAAAATAATTGTACAGTCCTTGGACCAATTTAATCTTTTTTTCCAAATTACATCTCTGACAGTGCACTCGGGCAATTGTACGAGTTATTTACGACTTCAATAAAGTGAACCTTAAAATTGTTAATGAAAAGGTATTAAAACACAACGGACCCCTCGTAAATTAACCGGTGACAGTACAGAGGAAAGAAAAATTCACTTGGATTTGAACAAATTGTACCGACCGTAACGTTACGTTGTAAGTAGATTGGCGCTATATGTTAACCCGATGGTGTTGATCCTTTTCATGCTAAATGCCGGTCGCATTGGTAGGGTTAATTTTGTACTAATTGAGTGACATTATTCATGTGGAGAGATTGTTCATGGGAGAAGAATGGTATGGTTACAAAACAAATTGTTTAAATTGAATTATTAATGTTAATTTGATATTTATATAGATAGGTAAAACAACAACATAATATCACGCCTGTATTCCCCGAAGGGTTAGGCAGAGGTGTACCTATAGTACACCCACATTTCGCCAGTTTTGTCTAAGACGCTGACGACACCTAAACCGCGGTCACTGTCAGATTGCATAGAAAAGAAAGAGAAGCGGGATGACACAACGCTTTTAATTTATTGCAAAAGATGAAGCAATTATCTATTTACTCAAAATTGAGTCGAGTAATCTAAAATGAAAAACAACCAAATTCTGCATTAAGAAATTCTGAATAAGACGTTCTTGTTATTAATTAAATACGTAGGTAACGTATGTTGATTTTTACAGATATTTTGGATTAGTACTCAAGGTGAGAGGTTAGTTTAACGCTAGTTTGTATCGAGATTTTATTTCAAAACGTGTTTTGGTAGCAACCAAGTTCTGGGAAAATATGTTCAAAATTAACATATACTTCTTCGACTACCACAAACTATACAGATTTGGCTATTTTTTTCTTAAGAGAAGCCTATTTTGACCAATTGGGTCTTGTTAGCGCCTTAAGTCCCTTGTAATAGGGGGCGAACCAAAAATAAAAATATAAAACAACAACATCATTAAAAATGTATATAGTTCCGGAAGTCCTAGGTTTTGAGTTACCAATATTTGTCGTGTTAACTCACGACAAATATTGGTAACTTAACCTATGTTTTACTAATGTTTTGCCACTTTTGGCCGGTTCGGTAATATTTTATTTCAATGATTGAAATAACTTTTAAAATGAATCTAACTTGTGTCTGAGTTAAAATCTCCACCTTCTGCTAAATAACCTATCTTAAAAACAAACTTTAAAATCAAACTATAACACAATGTATCTACTTTGGTTTAAGGAGACATAATAAAATTGATGACTTCAATTTTATAGGTCTGACTTCTACCTTCGACGAAGTCTAGTGCTTCCAATATCCGATACAGAAGTCAATCCTTTTAAGATTAAATTAGATTAGAGAGACGGATCTCTGAATTTATTTCTCTTTTGTTTGAGAGATAGCAGCCATTTTTTTTTGCCATTAGCAGCCATTTGGTTTATTAATGAGATTATAGTGGGTGAAATGTTTTTGATTTAGGTATTCTTAAAATGTGAAGGACATTTTATATTGTCTATGTTAAAGAAAAAGGTTTCGATGATTATTTTTATATACAACCTAACAGTAATATTAATATTAACAACAGTAAAAACAATCATAATAACAGTAATATTTATATTACTGTTCTAAAACTTACTGTTTTTATTACAAAAATGATGTGGTTGTCGTGAAGAATTTCAAATAAGTATACTTCTTATCTCTCCTTTGAATGAACAAGAAAACATTGCCACCGTTTCATTAGGTTGGCATACATAGAACATAAGCAGTATAATTAATCGAATTAGTAAAATTTATTTTATTAACCCAATATTTCTAACTACAGTTGATGACCATTCCTTCCACGTTCGCACATCTGCGTCAGACCCTAAAAGATATACCTATAAATACTAAACTTCATATAACAGTGATTATTGACCTTTTCGTGATTCAATTTGACCAAACCGATTCATACGATTAATCGAATATTTGTCGGACTCACTCGTGTAATTGAAAGATTCGTATTTGACATTGGAAAGTTATTAACCCCCAAATAATGCCAAGTTTGGATTCTTATCAAAGTTTTCAATTATGCGTGAACTTTGAAAGGCAGTTAACTTTGATGACGTTTGCACACTGAGTGGCTGTTTCTCATATTAAATATCATCTTGTATGACATTTTGCTAACATGACGAAATAAAGATAATGAAAAAAAAAAACATGTATAAAAGCTACAGTCATCATCTGCCTAGCCTTTTCCCAACTATATCGGAGTCAGCTTCCTGTCTAACTGGATGCAGCTGAATACCAGTATTTTACATGAAGCGACTGCCTATCTGACCTCCACAACCCAGTTACTGGGTAATACGATACCCTTTGGCAAGACTGGTAGTCAGACTTTCGTGACAACTGTCAAAGATCCACGAATGACAGCCGGGAGCAACGACTTAACGTGCTTTCAGGGGCACGGAGGGGCCTTGATATGTAAAGATAGTCACCCATCCACAGATCAAACGCGGCAAGCGTAGCTTAACCTGATTGATCGATCCGTGCGGCTGTTATAACTTAGCCACAAACTCCTCAGCCCAAGTATAAAAGCTAAATTATATGTATATGGATTAGGAACGAAGTTCCTTATCGCACGTTTCTCTGCTCACTTGGCCAATAAGAGCTAGACCGAAAAAAAAAACCGGCCAAATGCGTGTCGGCCCACACACAATGAAAGGTTCCGTGGTTGAGATGAATTTATCCCAAGAACAAACTTAACATTGTAGTTGAAAAGCATGTTTCCCCCATGCAATCCAACTGCAAATGTAAGTTTGTACGTACAATATTGAGAGATTTACCAAGTTATTTTAATACCATAGACTACTTAGAGGTTTTCCTGTAATCTATAAGTAAATAACTATTTTCTGTATTTATTTTTTAAGAATTTTATGGGTCTGTAGTTTCGGAGATAAAGGAATGGTCAATTTACATATCTTCTTAAAAAACTTTATAACTATGTATTTTAAAATATTTAAAAAAAATAGCACCTTACAAGAAGCCCTTTCATTTGATATGTCAAACGGTACAGTTTCCGATTTCTTTATTTTTATTCTATTTTGTCCTAATGTAAAAATAAAATCATATCATATTAAAAAAATCATTTATTTACGATACGCATCCGTTTTTGGGTCACAGGTATTCAGAATTCGAAGCAACAAACAGCAGATAGACAGACAGACAGACAGACAAGAGGGAAACTATAAAGTTTTTTTCCTTTTGAGGTACGGAACCCAGAAAGTGTAACACTTTTTATATTAGGTTACTCTCAAACGTTGTTAATTTATTTCATTGTGCCTGTTTAATACATACATAATATACAAAAAAAGAAATTTCGTTCCAACCGGCTGTGCCGGGACACCTCTCGTATTTTTTTTTATTATTATTCTTAAATTATTTTTTTTTATTATTATTAGATCCTTCATAAATATGTTTAACGGAGTAACTAGAAAACTTAAACAGGTAGCAATAATTTAAATCCTTAAATAATATCTCCCATGTGATCAGACATAAATTGAGTATTCCGACTTCCATAAGTTCACAACAAAGTGAAGAAACCCACTATAAACTATCCAAAATAAAGTTCCATTTTCCAGAATTTATATCCTAGTGATGCTTTTAAATTGTAAGGACACTAATCGAAATCTTATTTCATATGGCAAATGTACCGTGAAAAGAAATCCTCAATGTCTCACAAAAGATACTAGAGTTTGGTCACATACATATATATGCCCGCACGGATGAACACGTTTTCAATAATATACACCGTTGTTCGGGAATAAAGGAGGAATTGTCGGGGAAACGGATTTATTTACGCCTTGGAGACGATAACTAGCGGGCAGTTCTTTAGAAAATATTAGTTTTTAGTGGTCCCTGGTTGTTTACCTGCAGATACTTTGTCTCGTCTTTTTATGTCTGTATGATACTGGCAGTATCTCATACACTTCATTAAACTAAATTTATTGACATGCTGTGTTAATTAGTTAACTTAAATAAATGATGTAAAATTGAGATTTAAAGGTACTTGAGTGGTGTGAAAGCATACATGCTTCCTGGCCTCTGTTTTGCAACAAAATTGTAAACCATCATGTTCATTTATTCTTGAACAAACGTAAGATTGATTTGAAATCCTTTTTTTTTTGTACGCCGTTTCAAATTGTACTATCGTAGTTAACCAAAGTAGACGCTAACTCGCACAGCTCCACAATCCAGTATCTCCTCTTTAATATATTCCGTGTCCATTCGTCCATGCAGTCCGTCGGCCATTTTGTTCCTCATTCCTCTCACGTTTGCATTTCTTTTTTAACAGGCAACAGAATGTGCCCTGACTGAAATTACAGTGTTTTTCAACGACATCCACGATATTTTGATTCCTCTATTGTATTGATTCGAGTCTGTTATCGGTGTTTTCCTGATGTGAATGTTTGATTGTACGCTGTTTTGTATATTTTGACTATTTTGAGGTTGGTTGTGTCGCAATTGTGGTTCTTTCAGTCGAAATTGGGAAGTTATTTTAAAATTATGAACAGAATGGTTTTAAACCATTGCTAGAGAACTTCGAAAACAAACGCTGTGGTGTAGGTATATTGTTTCCTTTACAATGTCACTTTTATCGTAATTACTAATTAGTAAACAAAGATCACCCAGATCTATTGGTATCATTTAGAGGTATGGGTGAAGCTGAACTTCAATTTTAAAATACCATTTCTTAGAACATTTAACGAAATATTTCAACGTTGTAAGGCCCTAATTGACTTAGTGACTGCGATAGTCCAATATCGAAGCTAACTAGAATAATTTAAAGGGTAAACATCAACAGTTTGCCAACTATCGACCATCTACCCAAAGCGTCTATTACACCAACAGACCAACATAAACATGCAATTAAATACTGTGGCAACAAAATAGTTATAAACTACTAAAGTCAACATAAACGCAAACCAGACAGTCTAAGTAACTTATTTTAATAAAACATTACATTTAACGTTCACGTTTATTGAAACTACTTTAGAAATTCGATTTTAAAACCGCTCTGTGGTTCAAACACAAACAAATCGTAAAGCTGGCGTCATAAACAGCAAACACCTTCGTTGATACAAAAGGAAATTGCTTATTTTACGTCAATGTGTCGGGTAGTTTCGCCTGGTCACATATATATACACACCAGCATAACTAGCAACACGGTGAGCAACGGAACTAAGTCCAAATGTACTGGATTTGACGTTTTGTTTGACGGTTGTCTAAACAATCAGCGTTGGTGTGAGAGATCAGCATATAATGGGTGTCTTGAATGTTTGAAAATAAACACTTTTATGATGTTAGATGGCACGATGACTGTCTGGCTGTATGATGTATGATTTTGGCTAAGAATAGATCAGGCTATCAATTCCCAGGAGTGTCGTAAGCGCCAATAAGTACCTATGGACTATGGGACTTGCCTCGTTATCCAGTGAAAGGTATTCCCGGCAACTTGATGGGTTCATCAAGACATAGAAAGCGACTATGAACGTTAAGGTATGTTTCGTTTACCTATTGCCTATGCCCAGCAGTATAGATCTTTTGGCAGATTTGATAACAATTATAGATCGAGACGCTACTTGAATAAGTTGAAATGAAAATCATTTTAACTTAATCAATGTTTTTGAAAAAAATATGGTCAGCAGTAAATTTTCACTAGGCTCTAGTCATCACTAGGCGTACGGCCACAGATGTTTCTTTTAATTTCTAATGTAGGTAAAGGCAGATAAATTAATTCTGTATTAAAATGATAACCAAATTATATTGTCCATAAATATCTGTCGCAGGCAATTTGTATGATTCCGCTTTTTACAGTCAGTTTAAAAACGCTCGGCACCGCTCGTTTCGCTCACTCGGCTTGCGCGCGGTTGCTGGCAGTTCTAACCTGATCTAACCCATTTGGTTGGCGTGCCCTGGATGTCGAAATTACAACGATTTAACGAGTTGCCAATTTGCCTTCGGCATATTTCATAACTACGAGCATTTTTAAACGGACGGCTCCGTATGTACGATCATACAATCTGCCTGTGACGTAATCCAAATCACAACTGTCATTCTTTGACAGTTGTATGAACTCACGGCAAATTGATGAAATCTGTCAATTTATTTCCCTGGTCCTTCTTGATAACTCGAGATTTAAAAATGGAATAAGGCTTTCGTTTACCCATTTTAATTATCCCCGATAGCTAAAGTTTATTACCCTTATTTATAAAACTTAGCATGCCTATTTTAGTTAAAATAGGTTTTGTCACTTTCTAACAAACACAAATGTCAAAGTGACAGATAAGGACAAACGAACGTTAGCAGCATTTTAACTAAAATACGTTTGATGGACGTTTATGAATAAGAGCCTATGTCGCTAAATCATTAAAGACACTATAGTTCCTTTTCCTAAATATCTCTCCATAGGGACCTAAACAATAGACTATGTATGGTTTGTCATTATTGGAACATGTTGAAGATCACCATTGACATTGACTCAGGAAGTTAACGGACCTTATTTCAGTTTTTGAAATAATAACTGCTAGAAAAGTTAAGTGGGTCAATGACCGCTATTGCCATGCTAAAACGCGACAACTATACTTAAAATGAAACATTTTAAGTACAGAGAGATGTTGAGAAAACTTTAAAATCCTCTCTCTCGACTCTCTTGTCGTGGGGACAGTGGGAACAATCAGGTGTAGGTAGTCTGGGCACAATCCCGCTCACTTATAACTTGTTACATTCTGTGTTAGAACTTTATTTTCGACTAATACGATGTGTGTGGGAGTAATCTGAAGGTGTTACTTTTATTTTATACTTTGAAAAGGGAATTAGACAATTATTTATGGAAGTTTTTCGAAATTAAATACTGTGTTTGGCTGAAAACAATTTCGGGAATTAAAAAACTTGAAGATACATACCTAAATTAAGACAAAACATACCTGCAGTTTCTGTAAAAATGTGTAGGTAAGTGTAGGTGCTGTGGTATTTTGCTACACAAAGCCACATCTTTATGCTATAATAATTATAAATTTACCTTTGTTTTGATTCCTATACTGTTTTCCTTGCTTCAAACATATGAAATCATATTATTTCTCTAACTTTCTTACTTATGTTTGAACACGACAGCTGAAAAGCAACACCACAATGAACTGTTTCTAACACTGAAGACTGTATTTTATATTATTAATTTTCTCTTGTTGTTAAATAGCTTATTTTTATCCATTGACATCTTCAATCATAAATTTTCATCTGTATAATATTTTCTTTCTCTAAGAATCGTACCGGCCTTGATAAAGCTAGTTTCAGACTTACTTCGCTATGTACCTACTCATGTAAATCGTTTTCATTGATCCTGGCAGGCATTCAAACTAATCATTTGAATTATGTTTCACAGAAACTTTTACAACTTTTGCCAGGATCTATAAAAGCGGTGATCGGACCTGACAAGGGCTCAGTCAGTTGAGTTCGGCGCAGTCAGTTCCGGTTGAGTCCGATTCAGTTCTATAGTTTACTTTAATCAAAAATAAAAAAATATAATCTCTAAAGAATCTCATAGTGTGTGTGATTTGTGATTCACCTTACATAGCCGCCGCCGGCCCTCTCACTTCCGCCTTTGGGAGATTTCTAAGGCCGAATGCGTCATAGTCGCGTGGCTTAGGACGCCATAGCTGACCACTCCTGTGTGTCTTAGGAGGTCCAGACACTCGTCTCATGGAGCGTGAGGTGCTGTAGAATGCCTCCGCAGTCAGCCGTATCGAGTTGCCGACTGACTGCGAAGGCGAGAACCTCATCTTCGTGCTCCGCCTCGTCTGTCAGCCCTGTCCCACTGCTGCCTGCCGATCCAGACCAACTACCTGCCGACCCTGTCCAGCTGCTGCCAGCCAATGCTACATCCTGCCGTCCAAGCGTCCCGTGCACTCAGACCGGAAGCCTAGAATACTTTTAATAATTAGACTAATCTTTTTAATATTTAGTAGTAAGTACTATTACTTTAGTTTTCTTTATTTAACGTGACTTACGACTGGCCCTCCGGTCAATCGTAACGTTACAGTGCACAAGAACCTACGTTGTATTCAAAAGATTTCTGAGCTATAAAAAAAATAGGTCGCTGCATTCTTAAAAAATTACAAAATCAACTAATTGGCTTATTTGAATTCTGTAGCTTTTACACAAAGATATAAATATGTCTAGATAGACGGTCAAAGCTGTAAACTCGTCGAAAAAAATTGCGTCCAACTGTTGGCCGCAAAATGCACGCACACTAGAATAACACCATGTCAGCAAAATAACGTGTCGCGAGTGTAAGACGTAGCTGTCATGCACACCAGCATGACAAAGTTGGCCTGTTTGTTTTAGTTCTTTTGCAGCGCAACACTATCTTTACACCGATAAAACAAAAGCCACTGAGAATAAATACACGACAACGCAAAATTATTACAAAATAACATCGTCGGAAAAATAAAAAGTACAACACAACTCGACTAACAACCAGTAGACTAATTTGCTACGGCCATTGTATTTTTAATTGAACAAGCAGAAGCTTCATTACGCACAATAAAAAAAAACAAGTGGTAGTATGTTACCTTATTCCTTCATTGTACATCGTCTATTGTTTCTTTTAAAAGTAACTTATAAATTATTTATTCTTTTCGCCACAGATTAAGGGCCCGATCACACTTACCACAACAATGACACATCGTAGCGACAAAATGTGGCCAAGCAGTGGTTGCGTATGAGTCGCTGCAGCTTCTTGCAGTTGCATTGTGGTAACTACAAAATTTCGATGGAGTTGCGTTGTCGCTAGTAGTTGCGATGTGAATACATTGTGACTAGTGTTTACAGACAGACCCATCGACTCCGACTTTCGTAGAGGAAGATGTCGCAACTTTGTGTTTGCTATGTGGCCGGCCGGTAGAGCGCGGTCTCGCTGGTGGTTGCGTTGTGGCTGCCTTGATGTGGTCGGTATCGCCCACACGGTTGATTTTGACGGCCAAATGTGGTCCGTGTGAATAAATTATTAATTTTCATATAAATTAGCGCCCGTCCACGTGTTTTCGTTTTTCTTTGTGGTTGTGTTGTGGTACGTGTGATCGGGCCCTAAATAAAAGATGGATGACAATCTATCTACAGGAGGGACAACTAAACGAGACGCGATCTTCGTGAAGTGAAACATTTTATATTATATTTATCTTTAATTACTACAAGATTTTCAAAGAAAGCGAAAAAAATATGAAGATCAAAGTTGTTTCATATCTTTGAGGGTCTGTATTTGATGAAAATAATTTTGGTGTGGATTTAGCAAGTTTATGTTTATGGAAACAATTGCTTTATAAACTTTTGTTGTTTGTTCATTTACTTTGTGTTTTGAATTAAATTATTTGACATTATACTTATCTAATATTAGTCCACTACAACTTAAACCGTATCTCATTTCGTACTGTGTAAACTTAACGTTGAAAATAATACCTAAATACGTATTATAATACTTTGAATTTTACATACTCGTATTTGTATTGTAATGGGTTTTCCCAATGATCATCATCATCATCATCATCATTTCAGCCGAAAGACGTCCACTGCTGGACATAGGCCTCCCCCAAGCACCGCCACTTCCCAATGATATACTCGTATAAGTAAAAAAAGGCAGATAGATTAGACGCGCCAGTGACGTGTTAAGGCGCAGATATAGGATTTTTATGTCTTTTAAATCTGTTATTACGCCTTCAAATAATGCAGGTAAGTTACCCAAAAATGTATATGTTAAACCAGAACGCATACACATCAATTCTATATGTAAATATTTAAGTATTGTAGTAAAATACTTTACGAAATTAATTCAGAAAGTAACGTCTACCCAAAGCATAAAAACGATATTACTTTCAAAACACTTAAGATATTTTCATGTTTTTTTTTGTATTAACAAACTATTTTATTATCTACTAGCTGCTGCCCGCGGCTTTTTCTAAAATAAAAGTATTAAGTTACTCCTACAACATCAGTTATATGAAAGTGAAAGTCCTGTCGAAATCGGTTCAGCCGTTTCGGAGATTAGTCGGAACAAACAGATGGACAGACAGACAGACAAAAACTTTAAATATTGTTGTTTTTTTTAATAAGTACCGTATATACTTTCATATACATTTAGTAAAGAGCTGTTATTTTGACATTGCAAACAGACACTTCAATTATATTTATTTGTATAGATATGTACCGTGTATACATCGATATGCATTTAGTTAAAAGCGGTTATTTTAATATTACAAACAAACACTCCAATTGTATTTATCTGTATAGATAATTCTACCTATGTGTGATTTTTTCAAATATTCACATTTTCGTTACTAAAAATACATACTCGTATTCCCTATGAAACCGAACGGCAGCGGCGCAGTGTGAGCGCAACGGACGTTTGTATTGCTAAGGTCAACGGCGCTTACCCGACCCTTAAAACTGAGCTAGGTAGCACACCAGCCGATCTATTCTTTAGAAATCTCACCGTGACAACTAGGTGAAGTAAGTTTGAAGGGCTGTCAATAGTATAAATCCCAAGCATCAGATGAACCCGGGCGGATTTCCGGCCACCGTAGGCACGGGCTTGCGGACGGTAGGCAATGGGTAGCTCACCGTCCGGTTAGGACCAGGCCCGGGTCGCCGACGCGTTGTATTCCACGCGCGCCTCAAAGAGATGTCGTCAGCACAAATGAAGGGGTCCACTAGGGCCGATGCCTGCCGGGGTCGCGGGAAGGTACTAAAGGGTCACCGAGGTCCCTGGTAACACAGGCAACGGAAGGAATACGGGTGGGTTTTAGTCAGTAAGAGTCTGACACACCCTCCCGCTCCGCCCAGATAGGGAGAAGTTATTTGACGATTTCCCAGCCAAAAAAAAAGCATCAGATGAAACGACAGCTCATTTCAAGCTCACTTCAAGATTTCGCTATGAAATTTCTTCAGAATAGACCTGCTGAACTCAGTGTTGCGCCAATGTCAACAGAAGCAACATAAATATGCTTGCCTCTTTTTGCTCCTGAAAATTACGACATGCTGTCCTGTTTCCACTTGTGATCTATAATGTGTGACATTACAAAATTACGTTATTTATGTGAGTGAGTGAGTTGGGTAGGTAACGTATCTACTTACCACTTTTAATTAAATTGGATTGGCTGTGCTGTAAGCCGTTCGATGTTCAAGTTTCGGGTTCGGCAACATTATACGTAGCAATTTGCATGTATCGATACATAATTATTATAAATTAAATTCGCTTTTAGTGTCTCCCCATGTAAGAGCGTCGTTCTTCTAAACTGTGCAACGGATTTTGATGCAATTTTTACCGTCATTTAGTGAATTAATTCCGGGAGGTTTTTGTGTTTAATACCTTAATATTAAACTTAATTAAATAAAGAGATCTTAATGTTTTTCGTGTCGCCACATCGGTACATTGCACCCGTGCAAAGCATGGGCGGTCTCTAGTAACGTACAAATCACTTTCAACGCTAATAAATCTTCTAAACTCGTTAATACCCAAACTCCATAAGGAACCCAAAAAAGAATAAAAGCCTCGATCCATAGAATAATGACGTGATCCGCCGCTAGGGAAAGAGAAATGCGGAAAACAAATAGCGATTTTCTTTTGTTAGCTTATTTTTCTCAGGAGCATTCATTACTCGGCCCACTGTGCCACTGTGTACATACGGTTACGTACCGTGCTTCTAATGTGTTAGTATTGTATTAGAATTATATACGACCGAGATATTTTTCTTTGATTGCAGGAAAACCACTCGACTAAGTAAGTTTTCCTTGTAGGAGCAAATATAATTAAGGTATGCATTGGCAAAGGCTGCGAGTTTATGGACCAACCTGTATATATTTTTAAGAAGCTTTGGATTTCCGGTGGCTACACTCGCTGAAACCTGGAGCACAGATCCTAAAACCATATCCGTAAGTAGATTTATGCCAGTTTCCTACCTAGCTTGCATTTTGGTGTGGTTTTTTTATTTATTTACTTAATGAGATTCTAATAGTGTTACATAATTCTAAGCTCGCAAAATTTTACGTTTGATGGCGAGAGGCGCTCTTTTACATAAAGGCTTGTGCAGACTGGGACGATATCGCGGGTGCGACAGGCATATTGCTGCCTGTCGCGCCCTCGATATCGCGCTAGTCTGCACGAGCCTTAAAAATAAACCGGTCTCATGAATGGCCGTGCTGCCCGCACCGCCATTTCTTCAGCAGAAACACTTTGAAGAATGGGCATTTCTAAAGACAGTGTTTCGTCGACATTTCAAAACACACGTTAACGTTTTGTCAAAGTTGAATAAATTAGTTAGGCTTCTCCAAAGTTGGCTACGTTATTTCTACTTAACCTTGGTCATTCTATACAGTCATATGCCCAAACCCCTTAACGGCCATCCAAATATATCTCTCAACACTAACTCCAACATCAATAAACTGTCTAAAACTCTAAAGGGTAGTTAAAATTTTACGATCTCGTGCGAAATTTAATTAGAGACGTGTCACAACTGTGATGCGGTATTTTAATAATGTCCTGCTGTCCCTCGAGGCGATTTATGACTCTTAAAGATGCTTGACATCGTTAAACTATGAATGCGAATTAAAATTTTATATTGGTCGGTGTCTGACAACCAGTCTTACCAAGGGTATCGTATTATTAGTGACAGGGTTGTGGAGGTCAGATAGGCAGTCGCTCCATTTTTAAAATACTGGTATTCAGCTGCATCCGGTAAGACTGGAAGCCGACCCCGACGTAGTTGGGAAAAGGCTAGGCAGATGATGACCGCTGTGGATCCACAAAAGTAAAAAAGTTTAAATTTGTCTCGACCCCAAAATAGTTGGGAAAAGGCTAGGCAGATTGATTGGTTAGTGTTAGGGCGCCGTCGGCTATGTTCGTTTCTAGTGTCGGGCGGCTGCGCGTGCGCTGGGAGATGTTAAGTGGCTGACAACAGCTAAAGCGCGGTCACTGTCGGACTGCATAGAAAAGAAAGAGAATCGCGGTGACATAACGCTGGTAATTTATTGCGAAATATGAAGCAATTAACGATTTACAAAAAGAACTATTGATTGTATAAAAAAATTAAAACATTATTATGCTAATATGTTGCTTGTAAAATAATCTGACAAAAAATCAGAATGATTGCATCTTAATTAGTATGGTTTTTAATAGTTAAAATATTTTTTTAGAGGCCTCTTCGTGATTTTTTTCTATCGCATCAAATTAGTTCTATTATGTTTTCAACACACTATCTACCTAGCATATATCCTGAATCCTAGCATATATTTTTCTGATTTTGTTTACTGCAGTTGATCATATACTTTTAGACATTATAAAACTTGCGTTTAGCTCCTGTAGTCCCCTTAATTGAAAGTTATAACATTAACTTATTTTGCAATAGAACATGTAAGAATTTAGGCCTTTTTAGTTTAACCGGATGGTCTCCGCAGAATGGTGACGTTCGACAATCGTCCCAAGCTCAGTGTAGTTGCGTAGGAAGCGTGGAGGCGTTGAAGGATGTCGAAACCACTTTTATCTCATTCTATACAATCTCAAAGATGGTAACTGAGCAAACTAAAACTAAAAACCATTTCCCAAGTGAGTAAACATTTTTTTTATGCGAGTGGCAACAAATATAACGGTGAAATTGTCTTCATTCATAGAACAATATCAACAACGCCTGTGCTTTAGAAGTAACATGAAGATATGAGGTAACTTAAATACTTTAGCTTTTAACTAGCATTTCTTATCCCAAACGTGCATTCAAGAAGTTTCTGATATTAATTGCAATTTGCTTCGCAGTATGAAAGATACAATGTACGACTAACATAAGTTATATAACTTGGATATAAAGTTTATTACAAATGCTCATAAGTAATATTAAGATGTCCAACTTTATAATTAAGTTACGTGACTTTATACCCATCTCTCCACCACACCACCAACCAACCTGTTAAAACCTATTATCCTCCTGCCCTTATCCAATTTATTTGGGGTTGAAGCCATGCATCTATATCAGTTACTTTCACACAAACGGCAGCAAAGTAGAAAGAGTCAACTGCGCTTTTTAAGAAATAAACTTTTTTACATAATTCGACTCAGAATTCTTTGTTTTATCATAGGATATTTTTCTAGATTTTTATTAATATTAAGTCACGCATATAAAGACAATTACACCTTTTTTTTCACAAAGTGAAGAAGTAGAGACGGATAGACTCGCCGATTGTCCGACGTATACACGGATTAACGGTATTAGTCTGTGTATACGTCGGAAAATCGGCGAGTTCATCTGTCGTAAACAAAGATACACATAGACGTTGTAACGCCGGTTTTTCAACTTGCGTTATTTTAGTGCAACAACAGTAATAGGTCACGTCAGCGTTACAAATAATAGTTAAATAAAAAAATTATTACATACCTTTATTTATTGTAAAAATAAACAATGAATAATGAATAGTAATAACTGTTTTAATATTAAAAATTTATTAAGCTTAAGCAATTAGGAAGTCCCGCGTAGAAGCGGATATATATGGCAGTTGACTGATTTAGTTTACTTTTTTGTATGAAGTAGATAAAGACATCCAACGTATTGTACAAAAAAAATATACATCACTGTAATGGGCTTAACCATTTCCTTGGGAATGCCCTATTAACTAAATGTTGTAAAATAGAAGAAGATAGCCTTGTTCTTCTATTAATTATCACAGTTTTGCGTTCAAAACGCTCTCTTGTAAAATCATGTTTTTTTAGATAACGTAAACGTAACGTTTTTCGTATATATTTTGCTGCCATCGGCACAATCCATCCATAATTTATTTGCCTTCTATTATAGCTAAAGCAATTTAATTTCAACTTGCGACCAGCCCCTGCTTCGCTCAGTTTTCACAACTTGAAAAACAAGATCCCTTTATTATTTTTTATTTCTGTAAGGGCAAGTCATTATTTATTCTTTTGTGATCTGTCACGTCACTGTCTGTCACTTTTTCACAGCTCATATTTATTTAAATTTACATATTTTACGTGGCCCTAGATGTCCAAATTTGATCGTTTTCTTGTTAATCAAGGCTTAACTGCTGTGCCAAAGTGTAGGCAGCTCCCAATTTTGAACAAATAATAAAATATCTTTTTGTTTCAGACGTTGCGGTCCTCCTTGGCAACGTTATGGCGTGTCGTCCTGACGTCCGACGTCAACGCTTCTGAAAGACTTTAAAATAGTTATATTTTAGTGATAATTTCTATTTTGTGTTTAGTTGAGTGTTTTTCTCTATTCAAGTGTTGTTTTCTGGTAAGTGGATGCATACCGCAACCCAATCCGGTGATGGCACGTTAAATCAAAATTACATTTGTTTACATTGCGATAGATCTTTTCAATCAAAAAGGGGTCTTAACATTCATATTTCAAAAAAACATCGTCTTTGTATTAGCCAGAACGGCCCTGCTCTAAATTTAGACCCAGTTTCTTTACCGGCACCTGTTTCCGACAGTCCAAATTCTACCCCATTCCATTTGTACCTTAGTTACCTAAAAAATAATGTGCCTGTTATCAAACGAGTCCCGCGCGGCGCCAGGATCTCCGTCGCAAACCACCTTTCAGGCTTGATTAAAAAATGTGTGGAGAGCAACCAAATTGTAGACTGGCATAATCTCTTCCTTTTTTCGTATACCACTTTGCATGTCAAAAAAGATGAGGCTACTATTTCTCTAACCCAAAAAATCAAAAATAACTGTTTAACAAAAACAACTTCACCTTTTGATTCTCCCAAGAGGGGAACATTATCTAGAATTAAATTAATTGAAGGCAAAATTGCCGACGGGGATCTCAAAGGCGCCGCACGTCTTCTTTTTACTAACGACGTGTTGTCGCCTGATACTCCTGATACCCTTTCGGCTTTGCATTCGAAACATCCCCCGGCTCCCGTGATCCCGTATTTTTTCGACTCTCCTACAGCAGACCAGGCCTGCCTCGAAATCGAAGGCAAAGACGTTATTGACGCAATAATTTCTTTTAAAACCGGTTCAGCGGCCGGCCTGGACGGAATCTCACCCCAACATTTAAAAGATTTAACTTCTTATTCTGTGGGTGATGCAGGTGTGCAGCTTATTTGCTCTATTACAAAATTAATAAATTTTATGTTTTCAGGCAAAATCAACGCTGATATTGCCTCACTTTTATTTGGTGCTAATTTGATCGCCCTAACTAAAAAGGACGGAGGGGTGAGACCCATTGCTGTGGGGTCAACTTTAAGACGTTTGACATCCAAAATTGCGGTGAGACATATCAAATCTAATTTACAGTCTGTTTTCGAACCTATACAATTAGGATTTGGCACGAAAGGTGGGTGTGAGGCAGCCGTCCATGCCTTAAGAACCTACCTTTCGTATGATGATTGCGAAATTATAGTCAAAATTGACGTCAAAAATGCTTTCAATTCAGTAAACAGGGATGCCATGCTGACAGAAGTTAAGAACAAAATTCCGGAACTCTATCAATACCTGCTTACCTGCTACGCAGAACCTTCAAAATTAATTTACCGTTCCCATGAACTTTCTTCGGAGGTCGGCTGTCAGCAGGGCGATCCCCTCGGGCCAGCAATTTTTAGCTTGGCTATAAATCCGATTATTCAAAATTTAAAATCAAAATTTAACGTTTGGTATTTGGATGACGGAACCCTGGGAGGCGATGTGGACACTGTGCTATCTGACTTATCAGATATTAAAACAAATTTCGAAAATATTGGTTTAGAATTAAATTTTAGCAAATGTGAACTCTTCATTCAAAAAACTTCTTACGGTTTGGATAATTTAAAATCCAAATTAAATTTTCTGGCACCGAATATCAAAATAGTAGACAGAAAATCACTTTGCCTCCTGGGTTCTCCCATCTTTGAAGAATCTTTTCCTGATTATATTACTAACACTATTTCTAAATTCCAAAGTCACGCAAATTGTTTACTCGAAATCAGTCCTCATTATGCGCTTATAATTCTAAAGTTTTGCCTTTTTGTCCCTAAATTTACTTATGTGCTTCGCTGTAGCCCTTTTTGGAAACATCCAAATTTGCTTTCACCAATAGACGATTTAGTCAAAACTAGTTTAGAAACGATTTTAAATATTCAGCTCAATGAACCATCTTGGTTACAAGCATCCCTCCCTATTCGGTTTGGCGGTTTAGGAATCCGCAAAATTTCGAGTGTTGCTTCCCCAGCCTTTTTGTCGTCCACCCATAGCACGTCACGTCTCATAGGTAATGTCCTAAGGGCTTTGCCCACAAACTATGAGACTGCGGGCTTGGACGATGCCAAGAATGCTTTTCAAATTGCTTGCCCGGGTAAAGAATTTCCAGACAACCTAAAATCTCAGAGGAGCTGGGACGATATTTATTGCGATTTAACATACAAATCGATTCTGAGCCGCAGTTCAGGTCCGGATCGCGCAAGACTTTTGGCGGTCGGAACCAGAGAGGCCGGTCTTTGGCTACATGCCCATCCTTCTCCATATACCGGTACCTTCCTGGATCCGACCTCGCTTCGTCTGGCGACTGGTCTGCGGCTTGGGGTCACGGTATGCACTCCACACACATGCCCTTGTGGCACGGACGTGGACCGACTGGGTCACCACGGACTTTGTTGTCAAAAAAGTGCAGGCCGCTTTTCAAGACATGCAACACTTAATGACATAATCCGCCGGTCTCTTGCCAGCATCAATGTGCCTGCTCTTCTTGAGCCGACTGGCATTGTCAGAGATGATGGCAAAAGACCTGATGGTGTGTCTTTGGTCCCGTGGAGTTTGGGACGGATGCTTGTGTGGGACGCTACCTGTGTAGACACACTGGCACCGTCCCACCTCCAACGGACTACTTCTAAAGCGGGTGCAGCGGCAGAAAATGCCGAAAATCTGAAAGTTATTAAATATGTAGGCCTTGGCAGAGAGTACAACTTTGTGCCCTTTGGCGTCGAGACCCTCGGTCCGTGGGGTCCCAGTGCGCATAAGTTATTTGCGGAAATCGCGAAACGTCTAGTTGATGTAACTGGTGACCGAAAAGCTGGCGGCTTTCTCGCGCAACGCATCAGCATTGCAATTCAGCGAGGAAATGCCGCCAGCATCCTCGGTACAATGCCCCGAGGGCCTTTTTTAAGCTTAACTTAGTTTTAATTTAATTTAGTTAATGTTAATAATCATCTTGTAATTTGGTTATGTAAATAAAGATTATTAATAAAAATAACTTAACTAAAAATATACAATAACTAAAATAGGGCGTCGGAAAAATCATCCACATCGCTGTCGACTGGTAATGTACCCAAGAGACTGGCGGCATTGCCACGTTGTATGGCAAAGCTTAGCCTCTGGCCAAGGTAAAAGCCAGCCCTTGGGTCACGGGAAGTGTCAACTGATCTCTTTATTATATGTAAGTTTAAACATAATCCTTCCGGAATACAATCTCAAATGCTGAAAATCGCATCATAATCCGTTGCAAAGTTTAGAGGAACACCACGGGCTCACAGACAGACACGAAAAGCGACTTTCATGAATTGTTGGTATAAGAGATACCTACATAATAATGATTACTATACAATAAAGTCTCATTTTTAGGGTTCCGTACACAAAGGGTAAAACGGGACCCTATTACTAAGACTACGCTGTCCGTCTGTCGCCAGGCTGTATCTCATGAACCGTGATAGTTAGACAGTTGAAATTTTCACAGATGAAGTATTTCTGTTTCCGCTATAACAACAAATACTAAAAAACAGAATAAAATAAAAATTTAAGGGGCTCCCGTACAACAGACATGATTTTCCTTCGTGCGCGAGTCCGACTCGCACTTGGCCGGTTTTAGATATAAGGCTCAGGACCAAATTTTTGACGTATAATCAAATTAATTACACTTGCCTAAAATATTCCAACGATTTACACACACCCTAATAATTATATTGCGCTGCATTTATTTTCTAGTGTGATACATTTCCGTTGTGATTTCCGTTGTGCAATACGTCAAAAATTTGGTCCTGACCCATAAACGAAAGCCAAATCATAAACGTATTCCAATAATTTATAATAGGTTGTAGTTTGAGCTTATCAAAGTAGGTATATTCCTACTTATACTCGTAACATAACATTTTCCGCAAAGCTCCTGATTATTACTAACCTCGGTCTGGCTATTGTGCCGCATATTTTCATTAGGAAGGCAGATAGTACTCTGTTATCTACGACATACGTACGGCACGGTACGGAACGGAACGTTATCGCACGAGCGACATTCTCTCTTCCGTTGTACGCACCGCAAGTTAAGACAGGGTTTGCACACACAAATGATTACTATTTTATTAGGAAAATATAATGTCTAAAAAGTATGCAATGTTCTGCAGTCTATGTAAATACACACACATACACACATAGCTTCATAGCTATGAAGGATACATATGTACCTAAGTTTCTTGTGTGTGTAATATAAAGTTTTTTTTATTGAATGTTGTTAATTTCCGGTTTTTATGTTCATTTTCACAAAAGTATATGTAGATAATAAGCCTATAATGTACCCACTACTGGGACACAGGCCTCTTCTCTGTGAGAGGGAGTGGGCCGTAATCCACCACGCGGGCCCAGTGCGGGTTGGTAGATGTCACATGTCTTCGAATTTATCGTTCTAGGACATGCCGGTTTCCTCACGATGTTTTCCTTTACCGTTTTGAGAGCATTTGGTGATGAAATTATTTACACAAAGTAAACAGCCTGTCTCTCCTGTCTCGTAAGTCGCGGCCTTTACCACTGGGCCACCACTGCTCTCGTCAAATATATGTAAGTTTTCAAAAATATTCTCTCCCAAATTGTATTAGGGGTAACCACAACTTTCAATCAACCATGTATAATGTAAATACGTCATGTAAATTCATAAAAAATATAGAACTCGAAAAAAACTGTATTTATTATTCTCTTCATCTCTAATAAATTCTCACGTAGTAGCCCTGCCCTTAACTCGCAAACTGTCACGCACAATATTACTCGAAAACTACGAAACTCTCCGAGATTGGGATTATTGAAGCTTATATGCTCTTTACAGAGATTTTTCACGCTTCACTTGTCAAATATGAATACAGTTGGAACAAGATTTCCATTTCGTCAAATCAAATTGTAGTTTCAATATTAGAAATGAAGGATTGTACGTGAAAAATGTAGCTATACATTTTTCCATTAATATTTGTTTAGGATTTTTGGGTAGTCAGTCTTTTATACAAAAAACTTTGTTTTTTTCTGTTGATGTGTTATTTTAATTGAATAACAATAAATACATGTTTTTGGAATGATGATTGCTCGCAGAACAGATGGCCGTTGGGGCTGAAAGGTTCTGGAGTGGCGACCGCGTACTGGAAGACGTAGCGTTGGAAGGTCTACTACAAGGTGGACCAATGATCGTGTGAAGGCCGCAGGAATCCGCTGGATGCGAGAAGCACAGAACCAGTCGAAGTGGCGGTGCTTGGGGGAGGCCTATAACCAGCAGTGGACGTTTTTCGGCTGAAATGATAAATGCTGATTAAATGTTTTTAGTACCATTTTACAAGGATAAACCTATTAGAAATGCCTTGAAATCGGGGTATTTTGATTTCATTAATGATAAAGCATATGCCTTGTCTCTCAGACTTTAAAATCGAACAACTGTGAAGAACATAAAAACTAAGATAATGTAATTTTGAAATATTCATCCAACTCTAAAACTTTAAGATTTTATCGAAATGATTTTACATTTAAGATAAATGTTCGGACTAACCGCAAACTGCTTTGGTAGAAAACATTCCTACAATAAATTAAAGGGCTGTTTCAGTAACAATTTATTAAAACAATCCTTTCTCTAAACCGATACCGAAGTTTCAGAATTCAAGTCTATCAATCTTGAATTCTTAAAATAACAATCACTCGATGTATCTACAGAGTTTTAAAAAGTGTTTGCATGCCCTAAGATTTTCAGATAGGTACTTAACGAAAAAAATTCAAACGACCGCTGTTGAACAAGGGCGATCAATGAAAATAACCACGACAGTACGTTAACGGTACACGGAAATATCAAACTACTCAGTATATTTGCGGGAGTTAGCTACTCCCAAATATATGAAACATAATGAAGTGATCCATACTTATATTATACAGTTTAATCAGCCAGGAACGTTTACTACGTAAATTGATACCATAAGAAATACCAGTGATAGTCACACAATAAAAATAGTGAGGATAAAATTGATTAAATAATAACCAAACTCAGGAAAATAAATCTCACAGTTCCTGTCAAAAACCAAAGTGATCTCCAAAATCATATTGAGTTTACATGATCATTCACACTTTGTCACAACACCAATGTATCTCGTCTGCTCGACGTCCGTATGTCACTGCAGGGATCCAGCAGAATATCAGCGTCAGGTATATTTGCCTGACACATGCTGAGCTGGACTCCCATTTGGTGCAGCCTTGAGACACACACCGCACCTTGTTCGATAATTAATTGAAGTATGTCGTAATGTTACTTTATTTCTTTAAGCATGTTTTTCTTTTTTTTTTGTATATTGGCACCTTGTTTTTATATATATTCCTGTAATTTGTTATCCATGTATTGTGCTATTGTGTGTTGTGCTATGTCTTTTGTGTGCACTGAATAAATGTTTTATCTATCTATCTATCTATCTATCTATTCATGTGGACGACGTGTTATTAGCCACATAGTAACCACGCTTGACGCATGTATTGGTTTTTTTTCACTTTGTTAGACAAGACAGACGTCGTTGAGCTCCATAAGTTGTGAGTTGAGCTACACGATTACTGACAATTGCTTGCACTGACTAGACAAGTCCACTCAAATCTGTGTGGTTCTTACTTCAAAAGACCATTTTAGACACTAATATAAATGGTCCTCGCATGATCTGACCAAGCTTATGTTTGGACTTTAAAAGAAACTGCGACCTCTGAGTTTATTTCGGCCTTTCTTTTCAATGTAGTCAGGTAGGAAAGGCTGACCTCATCTAGTTTTAAAGATGTAATTAACGTGTAAAAGTGTTTGTATTAACCATTTATCAATAAACAGCACTATAGACATTTAAGGTATGTATATAGTCCTGTTTAATGACAAATGGTTTTATTTCTGTTTGGTACCAGTATTTAGAAATTACTACAACAATTTCCTACTCTATAAATAACAACAAAATCCTTAATAAAATACACACTCAGACACAAACTTCTACACCAAACTTTAAAATATAATTACACAAGGAACAAACTAGGATCGCGTCTAAAACTCTCGGCAACTAAATTCCGCCGTCATAATAACGTATAGTCTGTTCTAAAATGATATGATGAAAGTGTAAACAAACCCTGTTCAGGTTAAATTATTTCGCCAGGACTGGTAAAAGGGAATTAGTATCACATTCATCTGTATTAATAAGGCTCCAATTTTATGCTTTTCCAAAAAGTCATAATTCACATAAGTCACTGTCCATTCCATGGTTGCCTGGAAGAGATCGCAGAAAGCGATAAGGCCGCCCATTGTATATTTTGTAGTGTTTGATTTATTTTTTGTTATGTATTTTTGTGGTGTACAATAAAGTGTATATAAATAAATAAATAATCATCTGCTAGACTTTTCCTAACTATGTTGGGGTCAGATTCCAGTCTAGCCGGGTGCCGCTGAATACTAGTATTGTACATGGAGAAACTGCCTATCTGACCTGCACAACCCAGTTACTGGATAACACGATAGCCCTTATTAAGACTGGTTGTCAGACTTTCGGGCTACTGACGACCCGTAACAGCTGTCAAAGATTTACGAATAACAGCCGGGACCAACAGCTTAACGTGCTCTCCGAGGCACGGAGGCTTCTAGATATGTAAGGATGATCACCCATCCACAATACCATCGTGGCAAGTGCAGACAACCTGATCAATCGACCCGTGCGGCTGTTATTACTTAGCCGCAAGCCCCTCGGCCCAAGTATAAAAGCTAAATTATAGGTATGTGGATTAAGAACGAAGTTCCTTATTGCACGTTATTCTCTGCTCACTTCAATTTCTTTTTCCAAAAAGTATTGTTTGAATAACAGTAGAAGAAAAAGAATTAAATTGTAGGTAATTGAAAAATCATCCACCAAAATTGAGGTTATCAAATTAACTTCAAAGGTAATAAAATAAGAATTTAAATAAGTATTCAAATAATCAAATCAAAGTATTCAATTTGTGAGTCCCACTACAAATTGGCATCCGTGCGTATTCTGATCCATTTGTTTACATTTTGTTCAGAAACAATTGGAACAGACCATAACGTAAGCGAAGCGTTATACGTTAGTATGTGGTTTCATTAAAGCCTTAGGAAAATGTCTAGCGAGACTACATCCCGACCTTTTGATAATGAAATGTTTTGGAATATCAGGTTTAAGTTCAGATTATATTTTAGCGTTAATACTGAATTTATTGATAGTAAGGTGAATGAAGCGTGTTTCTATCAAGGGGTTTGAATGAAGATTAATGTTGTGCTGTTAATTATTTTTCTCATAATATATCAGTAAAGACTCATGCACATTGAGCGTCGAGTAGCTATTATTATCTACTCCAGCCTTTTTTAGGGTTCCGTGGTCAACAAGGAACCCTTATAGTTTCGCCATGTCTGTCTGTCTGTCTGTCCGCGGCTTAGCTCAGAGACTCTTAGTACTAGAAAGCTGGAAGTTGGTATGGGATACCTACTCGTATTAATCACGCCGATAAAGTGGTAAAAATGTATCTAGGAAAAACGTTTTTTTTTTTAGTACCTACCTCCCCTACACGTAAAGAGGGGATCTTATTTTTTTTCTCACGTATCCCATTGTGTAGGGTATCGTTAGATAGGTAGTTCAAAAATATTGCGGGTGTGTGCAAGCTTTAAAGCGCTAATTTTTGTTAGAGTCAAGTGTCGCCCACCCGACCAGCGAAATAAATGTTTTTGAATAATATGTGAAAAAAAAATCACGGCAGTAGTAGGTATAAATGTAACGAAGTTAAAAAGAAAACTATCACAGCTAAGTAGGCTTTACAAGTCAACGAGTAATAGTCGACCAACTTACATTTGCAGTTGGAATGTATGGGAGAACATGTTTTGCAACTACAATGTTATTTATTTATTATTTAACCATTTATGTACATACATATATAGAAAAATAGGTACAGAAAAATACGTACAAAGGTGATGCTTATTTCTAAAGAAATCTCTTCCAGCATACCTGCGATAGGAAAGTAGATAAAGAGATGTAGACAACGTGTGTAAGAGTAGAAGAGAACATAGAATACATAAAATCGAAACAATGTACAAAACAAATAATATGGGAATAAGTATACTATACATACATACGTGAAGTTTGTTGTTGGGATAAATTCATCCCAAGTACGGAACCCTTCATTGTGCGTAGTCCGACACGCACTTGGCCGGTTTTTAGAACATTTTTTCTATTTGTGCTGTTATGTGTCAAGCTATAGGAACTGCTAAGCAAATGTTAACAAAAAAAAAATTCTAGTAAAGGTAATTGCAACTTTTAGCAGATAGTTGAAAGAAAGAGACAAATATAAACTTTTCAAGGTGGATCCACAGCGGTCATCATCTGCCTAGCCTTTTCCTAACTACGTTGGGGTCGGCTTCCAGTCTAACCGGACGCAGCTGAATATCAGTATTTTACATGGAGCGACTGCCTACCTGACCTCCACAACCCAGCTACTGGGTAACACGATACGCCTTGGTAAGACTGGTTGTCAGACTTTCGGGCTTCGGGCCCGTAACGACTCTAAAGAATCTACAACTATAACAGCCGGGACCAACGGCTTAACATGCTTTCCGAGGCACGGAGGGGTCTTGATATGTAAAGATGGTCACCCATCCTTGGACCAACCGTGGCAAGCGTAGCTTAACCTGATTGATCGATCCGTGCGGCTGTTATTACTTAGCCACAAGCTCCTCCAAGGCACAACGGTAGCTCGCAAAATTTAAATTCGTTCCATAAGAACAAATCTCTTATGGAAACGTTCTTATGGAACAAATCTAACTAATGATTATTATTCTGTTAATACATATTTTTTATGGTCACGAATCTTATTTTGATCAAGATACAACTTTTTTTTTTTTTTGGGTGGGAATTCATCAAATAACTTCTCCCGCTCTGGGCGGCTGACTAAAACCCACCCGTATTCCTTCCGTTGCCTGTGTTGCCAGGGGCCTCGGTAATGGGAGTGGCGCGAGGAGGCGAAACGCCGGGGCGTTAGTCCGCTGCCGCGAGAAATCGCGGCACAGCGGACGGAGCTCCGGCGGGATCTCATGGCGTCATGGAAAGTACGGTTGTCGCAACCCAGTGCTGGGCACGCCACGATTGCGGCGATAAGTCCCCTCTTTGAGGAGTGGCTGGAGAGGCGCCACGGCGTCCTCACCTTCCGCCTGACGCAGGTCCTCACCGGACACGGCAGCTTCGGGAGGTTCCTGTGTTGGATAAGGCGGGAGGAAACGTCCGGGTGTCACCACTGTGTGGATCGCCCGGAGGACACGGTGGAGCATACGGTGGAGGTCTGCCCGGCTTGGGCAGAGCACCACCGTGTCCTCGTGGAGGCGATCGGCGGCAGAGACCTCTCGCGTCCGGCCCTGGTTCAGGCCAGGGTACGGAGCGAGAGGGTATGGGCAGCCATCACCTCCTTCTGCGAAGCAGTAATGCTCGCGAAGGAGGAGGTGGGACGGTTGAGGGAAAGGCAAGTTTCGCGCCCTCTCGCCCCTAGCCGCCGCAGGAGACGCCCAGGGCGTCGGGAATCCCGGGCGGATTTCCGGCCACCGTAGGCGCGGGCTTGCGGACGGTGAGCAATGGGTAGCTCACCATCCGGTAAGGACCAGGCCCGGGTCGACGGCGCGTTTTATTCCACGCGCGCCTCAAAGAGATGTCGTCAGCACATAATATAGTAGGGGTCCACTAGGGCCGATGCCTGCCGGGGTCACGGGAAGGTACTTATGGGTCACCGAGGCCCCTGGCAACACAGGCAACAGGAAGGAATACGGGTGGGTTTTAGTCAGTAAGAGTCTGACACACCCTCCCGCTCCGCACAGAGCGGGAGAAGTTATTTGATGATTTCCCACCCTCAAAAAAAAAAAAAAAAGGGTTCTCGGTTACCATCAAGATACAACCTGACCTGAGAATTGCAAAAGTAAGAAATTTTGATTTTCGCAAGCTACGGATCCACCTTATGTATTTGAGTGTAAAAAGTTTTAATTTATATCTTCAAAGAAAATACCATATACTTCTTAGTACTTACTTGTATAATAAATTTACGAATGAAACGTGGCTACATATTTCATTAAAACATTTAAAAATATGTAAAGCACGTGAGGACACTTCATAAGCAATAATTAAACTGAAGTCTCGTTTATTAAAAGTAGGTGTGTGTGGTATTCTAGAAAATCGTCTTGAGACTTTTTAATAAACGTGTTTGTGTTATAAAAAGCAAGGAATATATTGCTGAAACTGGTATTTTGAAGTATATTATAATTATTATTATAATTCTTGCTTATATTCATGGGCTTGCTGCTAACTAATAACTAAGCCACAAGCCCCTGTCATGCTAACCTTATGTCAACCTGATTGATTATCAATCGATCAGGTTAAGCTACGCTAGCCGCGGTTGGCCAGTGGTTGGGTGACATCTTTACATACCAAGAACCCTCCGTGCTTCGGAAAGCACGTTAAGCAGTTGATTCCAGCTGTTATTTGTAGATCTTTGACAGTCGTCACGGTAGTCAGAAGCCCGTAAGTCTGACAACCAGTCTTCCCAAGGGGTATCGTGTTAGCCAGTTACTGGGTTGTGGAGATCAGATAGGCAGTCGCTCCATGTAAAATACTGGTATTCAGCTACATTCAGTTAGACTGGAAGCCGACTCCAACATAGCTGGGAAAAGGCTAAGCAGATGATGATCTAGATTAAGAAAATCCATGAAAATGAATTATGAAAAACTACTGAGCATAAAATTTTGAAAAAAAATATAGAATATAGTTCTTTACTTATAGATTACAAGAAAACCTAGAAGTCTATGGTGTTAAAATATCATGGTAAATCTCTCAATATTGTGCGTACAAACTTATATTTGCAGTTGGAATGTATAGGAGAACATATTTTTCAACGACAATGTTAAGTTTGTTCTTGGGATAAAAAACATGGTAGTTAACATTTTCATTGTACGGAACCCTCACCACGCGAGTTGAACTCGCACCGGTCTGGTTTTTTCTTCACTCTTTTTTATAACCCGTTACATCTTTAATCACGTAGGTATATCTGTAGGTATCCTTTTTGTCTTTATCCTCTTGTCAAGGTCACATCGCGGAATTAAGCAATAAAATTCAAATATTATTTACATATCCATAACATAATATCACGCCTATTCTCTCCAAAAGGTTAAACAGAGGTACCTAATACCGAGGTTACCTAATAGTACACCAAATTTCGCCAGTTATATTTAAAGCCCATGTAATAGGGGGTGAGCTTATTGCCATCAACCGGGCACAAATCCCAGACTCCGAGCTGCTACTGTGAAATTCCTGCCGGAAAAACCCAATAACACTTTGCCCGACCTGGGAATCGAACCCAGGACGTCGTGTTTAGCAGTATTGCTCGGGTCCACTTATAATAAGGAATAGTAGGAGGGCTATATATATAAAAGAATATAAGGACCCAAGGTATGTCCTAGAACCAAAAATTCGAAGACATGTGACATCTACCTACCCGCACTGGGCCCACGTGGTAGTTGACGGCCTACTCCTTCTCACAGAGAAGAGGCCTGTGTCCCAGCAGTGGGAACAAAATAGGCTGATTATGTATAAGGACCCAATTAAGATGCCTAAATAAAAATCTTAAAAAGGAACTTTGAAAACTTAAAGGCTCGTCTACCCGAAAATAAACCTGAACTTTCAAGAACCCTCAGTTCTAGTACTATTCAAACTCTAATAGGAACATCATAAATAAGTACTGTACAGACCCTATATTCGGATGTCTAGCCGAGGTACACCGCAATTGTGAAAAGCCAAATTGTCGGGTTCGAAGTATGAGAGGTAGTCTCGTAAAATTAATATGTAGGGAGTGCTTCTTGCTAAATGTGGGCAGTATTAAAACGGAGTACTAATAGGAGGGGGAGGGGTACCCTCGCAACCGCAGACTTTATGTCCTCAGACCGGTCTAGAATTATTAATTAACCGAATGGTGATTGCATTCCTTGGTCGCGGTCTCCATAGTTATTTGAGTTCATAAATTAGTAATGGTTCAAGACGACAGCTTACTGGCTTCGAGGTGCAGTAGAATGGACTTCGATTTTTAATTTTATATGTAGATTGATATTTATTTGTATGCATCTGCCGAAAGTTGCAAGTTATTCATATATAACGTTCTCTCTCTCGCTCTTCTCTTTTTCACTTTCTTTTTTCAATTCAGTTTCCCCTGTTTGACGCTAGTAGCGACAGGACCATTCCGCATTTTTGGTTTGAGTATCACAGTAGTTCAAAGGACCATGCCAAATAATGAATACTTAAGTAAATCAGAAATAAAGACCATTTTTTCCTATATAAAAACATGTTTAAATAGAAAATGAGTTTCTAATCCTCTAATTTAGATAATAAACACAAATGTAACCTATACTTACATATGAATATTTTAATACCCTCAGCCTCGATAGAATTCTAAGCAACCAACTCAAGACCGAACAAAGAACAACAATCGCATTCATTTGACGTCAAATTTACATAAATATGAGATTTTCGCGAATAATCATACTTAAACACCGTTGATTCGGAATCGTGGTACAATGAAGATTGCTTCCGACCCGCCGAGCAATATGTTTAAAGAGAAAATTTAAATATAAGTTACGCCGCGTATCTTGTTAAAATTAAGGATTTAAATTTAAATTTTGTGAAGCGTCCTGGGGCGAATAGGTGAAACGAAATAAATATGAATATGAATGGGGAATCAGACAAGTACACGAACGGGTTTCGAATTATTAACTTTTCGAGTGCACTTCGTTTTAGGTACCGTTGGAAATGAAAGCTTTTCCTCGAGTGTACCTACGTCTAACAAGGTTGTCATTTTCTAAACGTCAAATTCTTACTTTTGAAACATAAGTGCTTTATGTTCGGTTAAGTAGGGATTTTATATGTGTACGTAGTAGGATTATTTATTGTTTGTATACGATTCTTATTGCTCATGAATTACCCACAATTTATATTTCAGACTTATTTTAATGGCAAACATGTCATTTGGTTTAAATAGGTTTTTATTTTTATTATTTTAATATTATTTTACATGGATTCTTGTGTACGTTGTGAATGTGAGAACGTTGTAGGCTTAATAGACTAAATCTTTTGTAGACCTTTTTCTTTTCTTTTTTTTTGTTAAGTACTTCTCGACAGGCCTATACTGTCCTCCCATACCTATTAACACTGTAATTTGAAAACATTGTAAAAGCCAATTATTTTTAAAAGAGTAACCGTGGAGTTTCTTGCCGGCTCTTCTCCATAAGAAACGACCAATTGGAACCGTGCACCTAGCTTCTGACGTTTCATAAGTGCCCATGTAGGTTTATGTGAAGTAAAAATATTTTGATTTAGATTTTTGATCATGATCCCTGACAAGTTTGACTGAGTTATAAAACCTATCGAGCTCATTATTTTGGTTTGTTATTGCCATCAGCTCAAAAGTCAAGCAGATTCAATAAACCACTTGAACGCCGTAAGTACAATCACAAAAATATTTCAGATTTCAGAGTTCCGGCGGCAAATATTTTCGTCTCGATTATGCAGACGGTACGCAGACATCTCAAAATCAAGCAGATAGGCCAACGGAGACAATTTAGTTGCAACGTATAATTTGGGTTTCGGCTAAGGACCCGCGGTGACCGGCCGCGCTCCGAATTTCAAGAGCCGCTTTATCCGACTAGTGCCAGAAACTAGAGGTGGGTGAGCCCCTTTTATTTTTTTGTAAAAGTTTATTTTGCTACTATTGAGTTTGACGGTAGGTACTTATTTTTGTTCAAGTGACTTCAAAATGTGCTACAATTTTGAGGGGTACCTAAGTAGCTCACTAAGCAGTTAGTAATGTTGACCTGTCAAATGTGTGTTATTAAAATAGTTATAATTCCCGTTACATCATCATAGGTAGCTAATAAACTCACAAAGGAAAAAGTAATGATTATTATTTGTTCGGAAGTATTGATATTTTTAGGGTTAGGTAGGGCACCCGAATGGTGCCAAACGGATCACTATTACTAAGCCTCGGCTGTACGTCCGTCCGTCTATCTGTCAGCGAGCATCTCATGACTCATGACCTCACATTCAGTGAGAATTTCAACTGTCTATCTATTAGTTCTATTACGATAGATAGACAATTGAAAGTTTCACTGAATGTGTATTCCTATTGCTGCTATAACAACAAATAATACAAATGCAATAATGTTAAAAATTAGAAAACCTTAAAAAACCCCGAAAAAAACACGTTTCTTATATGGACCTCCATAAAAGAAACGTGTTTTTTCGGTTTTTTTTTGCTAAATGTACGTACGGAACCCTTCGTATGCGAGTCTGACTCGCACTTGGCTGTATAGTTTTATAGTCGGTACCTACCGTATAACATTTGCGAATATTTTCAGATTCCAAATATTCAGCACTCGCTTAAAAAAAAAACAAAACATAAAGCAAAATCACTATGAAATCCACCAAACATTTTAAAAGGCATATTGAAGATTTTAAAATTCCTCCATTTTTATACCTCTTTTAATTGCTGACGGTAACAAAGGAAGATCGAATGACGTAAATTGAGAGAAAAGTCTGCTTTTTAGGATCTATTCACGCATTGTTTGAATAGAGTGTGTTTCGTTTTAATTAATTTCGCTTATTAGGAGTTTTTGTTTGCGTTTGTTGATGAGGGCTCGTAGCTAAATAATATTATAATATACTACTTGTTTTTTTTATATCCCATTACTCTGGAGTTATATTCTATAAGTAAAAATAATACAAAAAGTCCTAGAATATGTGGTCCAAAAATGCATAGTTTCGAAGATATCATAATACTAACACTAGACTCTCGATGTGTGTCGGTATCTAAGTTTCATTGATAAATACGAGCAACTAATTTTCATTCAAAGAAAAAAAAATGAATGGTTGATTCATATTTAAAGCTAAGAAAACGTGTTTTACATTAATAAAATAAATAAATAAAATAAAATGTATTTATATATTCATATCATTTATTATTATTTATATATTATTATTAATAATTGTGACTGTCGAATTATTTTTAATGAAAAATAAAAACAAAAAAAAAGATAAATGAAAAATAATTCATATGCCAGTTGATTCTTTGATATGGTCTCATTCATACCCTAGAGTTAATAAAAAAACATCTTGTATACTACTACGACTAAATAATAATATTAATAATATAATAACAGCCACACGGGTCGATCGAAGGTTAAGCTACGCTTGCCGCGGTCAGTCCATGGATGGGTGACATCCATTACATATCGAGACCCCTCCGTGCCTTGGAAAGCACGTGAAGCCGTTAAGCCGTCATTTGTAGATCTTTGGCAGTCGTTACAGGTAGGTACTCAGAAGTCCAAAGTCTGACAACCAGTCCTATCAAGAGATATCGTGTTACCCAGTAACTGGGTTGTGGAGATCAGATAGGCAGTCGCTTCATGTAAAAAACTGTTAATTACACACATTAGAAGGTCGCGTGTTCAAATTACGTCGGGGTCACGACGCACGAGGCATGACGAACAGGGTGTAAAGTTCACTCATCTTCTATAGAAAAGGGATGATCCTCCGACCAGGCGGGTGTCGTGTCTGGTGGGCAACTGCCCGATGGTTGATGTCGGGATGTTGTATATATGCTAGTTGTACGGTAAACTCTGCTTGCGCGATGCAGGATTATGCGTGACGTCAGTGTGTTGCGTAGTTCACATGTGGCGATGTAGATGAAAAAAAAAATTTGAAAACAAAACACTCTCTATTCAAACAATGCGTGAATAGATCCTAAAAAGCAGACTTTTCTCTCAATTTACGTCATTCGATCTTCCTTTGTTACCGCCACAGCTGCATCCTGTTAAACTGGCAGCTGACCCTAATATAGTTATATGCTAGGCAGATTGAGCACTGAAAAAAAAATCGGTAAACCCAGTCGATTTTTCGGTAATATTCAGCGCTTTCGGTCAGTAAAAATAGAGCCTATTGTCCAAAGAAGTAAAACTAACTGAAAACAAACATTTGAGTTATAACAGTAGATTTTACTGTGCATCTCTTAAGCTCTGAATAAGCAATACTTAAAAGAAACTGTTTGTTTCAGTAAACTTTAATGTTCATCCATTTGAAATAACTGTTTAGCTCTTTACTGTTTTTGCCCATTTCAGTGCACTGTCAGTAATCAATTATTTAAACATAAAAATACCTAAGTTTTGAACCGTTTTATTTTTACTCTACAACAACAGTAAAAAGTATCGTTTAATTTTTTTCAGTGAGGAGTTTTTGTTTCCAAATTGTGACCTCAAATAAGAAAAATTGTAACTGCAGGCCGTCTGTGTAGAATCTAACTATGTGGAGTGAATCTAGGTATATATTTGTTCAAAATAAACGTAGTGATGTGTTCGGCATTCGGAATAAACCGATAGTTCATTGCAGGTGGTGCCCTATCGCTCTTTACAGTGCATTGCACACGTTGGATTTTGCTTCGATCGTTTTGGTTTTCTTACAATGTTTTTATCCACCGTTTCGCAGGTGGTTTGCGATTTTTCAAAATGAAAGAACCATGTAAGAATTAGTGATTAGTTACGAGTTGCTGTAATAGGGTACTTGACTGTTATTTTTTTATTTGATGTTTCGAAACCTAGAAAAAGTTAAGCCACAGTAAAAAAAAATGTTTAAATATCCATAAAATGGCGAAGTTGTTTTAAAGTCTATGCTAGACAGAAACAGCACTACTAGCATCTGACGTCACAACACAGGAGAGACATAGCAACTTCGCGCCACTCAGTAGGTACAATGATCGTTTTGTGTGACAAGGATAGAAGAATAATTTCAAAAGCGTATAACTTCTCTATTTTTCCATTGATTTTATTAGTTTTTTTTTTTTACAAAACGCCTTTTTTAGTAACATACATAATCAGCCTATAATGTTCCCACTGCTGGGACAAAGGCCTCTCTGTAAGAGGGATTGGGCCGTAATCCACCACGCGGGCCCAGTGCGGGTTGGTAGATGTCACATGTCTTCGAATTTGTGGTTCTAGGACATGCCGGTTTCCTCACGATGTTTTCCTTCACCGTTTTGAGAGCAGTGGTGATGAAATAATTTTACACAAAGTAAAGCGCCTGTCTGGGTTCGAACCAATGACGCTCGTAAGTCACGGCCGTTAGCCCTGGGCCACCAACAACAAACATATTTAACATAAATATTAATTCATCTATTTCTTTGATAGTAGTCAAATACCCTGTTACGGGGGATCAATCTGGCTTTGGTTGTGGTTTGTAAAAAATTGCTAGGGTCAGTTATGGTTATAGTGCTTCGAACACTGCAATCTTGTTAAAAAGGTTCCCTCACCACAGTCCTTTATTCCCTTCAAAATACAGTAGAAGTGCACAAAATTTAAACCCGGCACGTATGCACGACATTGTTGCAGCGTATATGCCAGGCGTCCATAACCAAGAAGGCATTAGCCAGCAACAGCTGTTCAGCGTTCCGTACGTGAACCGAAGTTAATTAGAAGCCTTTGCGAACCTCGGTCCGGCTGCGGTTTTAATAATTCCCACCGTCCAGCGTAAGAGAATTGATATAAATGATTTTGTTGGACCCCACACTAATTTGAGCCCGAAGTTTTACCCGTATCTACTTGGGATTAATGACTGTCTGAATAGGAACATGAGCTTAGTTTTGCAGTAACTCATTTTGTTGTCGAACGGGCGTTCACTTTGAACTTCAAACAAATGTTTGGAAGCACGTAATCGTGTGTATAAATGAAGGAAACTCTTATTTGTTGTTTACTTGTTAGAATTGAAAGGCGTGCTGCATTGAATGTGTTGTTAGATCAAATTGTTGTTTAATCAAATAGTATTAATAGTACTTAATGTAAAGTCTGGTTATTTAGGAGATCATGCTTAAGCTTGAACCTACAAAAATACTCCATTTTATCAACGTTGTCGAACGGGCGTTCACTTTGAACTTCAAACAAATGTTTGGAAGCACGTAATCGTATGTTTAAATGAAGGAAACTCTTATTTGTTGTTTACTTGTTAGAATTTAAAGGCGTGCTGCACTGACTGTTTTGTTAGATCAAATTGTTGTTTAATCAAATAGAAGTACATAATGCAAATTCTGGTTATTTAGGAGATCATGCTTAAACCTGAAACTACAAAAATATTCCATTTTATCAACCTAGTCGCTGCAAATTATCTTGTTTAATATATTTGAAACCGATCACTTGATCATTAGGAAGCGTTAGTATCCTCATTAATAACAATAAACCATCATTCGATCGATCCTTAAACCCAATTAAATGGACTTATCCCACTGCTACGGAAATAATGATGCGGGTTTTATTAGGTGCGAGAAATTATAAGGAAAAGCTCATTAAAAATACGTAAGAGCAGAGTCTGTCACGGTTCACGACAGTTCGCTTCGCATTAACGTTGCATGCGCGTCAAAGTTATCCATAGTTATTAACTGGCATGTCAGTTTCTAATTACTCGATCCAGTTATCACCTGCAACTGACGGCTACATTTCTACCCTGTCTGCGCCAGTCTTCAAAGATCCGCCGTCTCGACAACCAAGTACGACAAAAAAAGGTCACGTCGTTCGAATAAGAGGTCTGGAAAAACTGGTCCTTCGAGCCGGCTCCGAAACAACGTGAAGTCGCGAAATATGTTCAGATGACAGCTCCATTATAGTAATGTGTCAAACAAGGGGTTTAAGGTATTATTAATGGTGGGAAAGGTAATAATTTTCTTCGTTTGCTCGCGTTTGGAGCTTTTGTTTCAACTTGTTAATGTGCCGCAGACAATGGTGCGCGGGTTATTAGAATACAGTTGACAGTGGTGATCTTTTAACAATATTCTTAGTAAAATTCAAATAGTGATTCTATAGAATGGAGATTAATTTTATAATAAAATAGAATACTCTTTAATATGTACACCATAAGAATTACAGATATACCTAAATGTAATTTTTTTACATAGGGTGACACATGGGGCAGTCTTATCGCTAAAAGCGACCTTTAAAGACAGCCAGAAATGCAATTTACAATCCAATTGCAACAACATAGATACAATTTAAAACCTGATAGCAGCTGGTGACCTACAATGTCCATCACTGTTAAAATATTTTGTACGCAGATAATGGGGACTAATTGATTGATCAGCAAATGCACTCAGTAATGATACAGTGTTCAATAAATAGTGCAAAATCATGTTTTTGAGTTCTCCAATATGATACAAACACTAAAAGGAGAGCCCAATATGAATTAATACAAAAAGTTCAAAACTAAAACCCAACTAAGACAAAAACTAAAAAGGTATAAACAAGACCATAACAGTCACACAGGTCGATCGATCAGGTTCTGCTACGCTTGCCGTGGTTGGGTGACCATCTTTACATATCAAGACCCTTCTGTGCCTCGGAAAGCACGCCGTTGGTCCCGGCTGTCATTCGTGGATTTTTGACAGTCGTTACGAGTCGTCAGAAGCCCGTAAGTCTGACAACCAGTCTTACCAAGGGGTATCGTACCAGTAACTGGGTTGTGAAGGTCAGATAGGCAGTCGCTCCATTTTAAATACTGGTAGTCAGCTGCATCCGGTTAGACGATATATCGTTTTTTTTAAGTTTTCGTATAGCCGAAGTCACACGTAATCTGTACGATTTATACCATAATTGCATGATTTAGTAATGACGTGTCACTCTTTTGGCTTTGCCACAGTCGGTCGGGTAAAAATGTCGATTAAACTGACAAAATACGGTCTTGCTTCGTTGATAAAACGCTAAGACGAAATAAAGAAGATGATAAAATTTAATGATATAATTTAATCCAATAAACAGAGTATTTATTAAGGGCCCTGTTTAAGACGAGGCCAATGGAACGATACGCTTCACTGGTCCTAAGATGCGCCTCATCCAATTTCACGGTTGGTCCTTATTCGCCTTTGTTAATTGTTAATTTGTATTAAGAAATTTTCGAGATTATTGATTAAGCTCATTAATTTTTCGAGTGAATAAATTTATTTATATATTATTTTAAAGGTACCACGTTAAATTAAGAGCGTGTATGCCGTACGGCATTTCATACAAATTTTCAAAACATTTTCGAAAAATAGTGTTACAGTTAAATTAGAGCGATTTTAAATTTTCCGTACGAACAGAAATTTTCAGTTATCTTTTTTTTCAATAAGACATTTCGAAAATGTTTTCTACTAACATTTTAGACATATGCATCTTGCTTATGGGTATGAAGTTTCATTAAAATCAGTTCAGTCATATCGAAAAATAAGCACTTTAAAATTTGTATGAAATGCCGTACGGCGTACACAAAAAAATATAACAAGCGCGTACCGCAACTTTTATTTATTTACTCGCTTGTGTACGCGGCTTCGCCCGCGTGGATGTCAGAAAATACCAACGGGAACGTACTATTGTGATTAAAAGTACCTTATATTATGTGTTAATCCGGGTTATAAACTATCTGTGTGCCAAATTTCATTCAAATCTGTTCAGCCGTTTTTGCGCTAATCCGAAACATACATCCAGGCAAACGGACAAAAATTCTTCATAAATAGAGACAAATACATAAACATAGAAGACCACAGAGGTAGGTACTGCTTATTTCATGAGAAATGTCTTCCAGCGATCTGCGACGCGATAGTCGGATGAGAGACGTATATACAGTGTGTAAAAAGACAACACAGGAAAACTTAATATCAATTTTGAACATCATTATAGACATTGTTAGTCTATCATCCATAGCCAAAACGTAGCAATGTAGGTATGCCGTTTCAGTCTCATTTGGTGATTTAAATTCCAATTAGTATAATGCAATAAAATTCAAAATATTTTCGATACTCACGTCAAATAAGCAAGGTATGTTTCGCATCATATACAGGCTGCGTCAATAACTCGTCCCCTCACCACGTCCATACACCGCCGTTTTAAACTCCACCCTGTGTACAGAAACATTCAAACTTTGCAGACAAATTCGATCTGTGCAGGGCGATTCGGACCATGCATATTGTAGCTTTGTTTACGCAATAACAGGCTTTATTAAAATGCAATACGGAACATAATTGTGTATTCTGTATTGCACCGAATATGGAATCATGAAGTCCTGGTTCATACAGCCGCGTTTACGTAACTTTGGTACCTATGTAGTAGACAGGTATGTTAGTAGGTAGATAAAAGCTTTGTGAGGTAAGTCTGTGCAATTTTAATTGAAACTTCGGATTAAATTCGTCGAACAGAGTTTTTATCAAAGGAAATGGCAATTTAATTAGGTTTTTGTATCCATTGATTCAGATAGTAACGTAAAACAATTGCCAAACCATAACGCTCGAGAAAATCAATTTTCATGAGGGTTTTTTTTGTTGGGTGGGAAATCATCAAATAACTTCTCCCGCTCTGGGCGGAGCGGGAGGGTGTGTCAGACTCTTACTGACTAAAACCCATCCGTATTCCTTCCGTTGCCCGTGTTGCGAGGGGCCTCGGTAACCCTTTAGTACCTTCCCGCGACCCCGGCAGGCATCGGCCCTAGTGGACCCCTACACTTGTGCTGACGACATCTCTTTGAGGCGTGCGTGGAATACAACGCGCCGTCGACTCGTGCCTGGTCCTTACCAGATGGTGAGCTACCCATTGCTCACCGTCCGCAAGCCCGAGCCTACGGTGGCCGGAAATCCGCCCGGGTATTCCCGACGCCCAGGGCGTCTCCTGCGGCGGCTAGGGGCGAGAGGGCGCGAAATTTGCCTTTCCCTCAACCGCCCCGCCTCCTCCTTCATGAGGGTAATGCGGAAATCATTGGAGAGGCTAAGTGGCTAAGTAATACGACCACACGGGTCGATCGATCAGGTTAAGCTACGCTTGCCGCAGTTGGTCCGTGGATGGGTGACAATCTTTACATACCAAGGCCCCTCCGTACCCCGGAGAGCACGTTAAGCCGTTGGTCCCGGCTGTCATTCGTGGATCTTTGACAGTCGTTACGTGTCGTCAGAAGACCGAAAGTCTGACTAACAGTTTTATCAAGGGGTATGGTATTAATACCCAGTAACTGGGTTGTGGAGGTCAGATAGGCAGGCGCTCCATGTAAAATGCTGGTGTTCAGCAGCATCCGGTTAGACTAAAAGCCAACCCCATCATAGTTGAGAAAAGGCTAGATAGACGGCTTTTTTTTTCTGATGGGAAGTTATCAAATAATTTCTCCCGCTCTGGGCGGAGCGGGAGGGTGTGTCAGACTCTTACTGACTAAAACCTACCCGTGTCCCTTCCGTTGCCTGTGCTGCCAGGGGCCTCGGTAACCCTTTTGTGCCTTCCCGCGACCCCGGCAGGCATCGGCCCTAATGGACCTCTACACTTGTGCTGACGACATCTCTTTGAGGCGCGCGTGGAATACAATGCGCCGTCTACCCGGGCCTGGTCCTTACCGGATGGTGAGCTACCCATTGCTTACCGTCCGCAAGCCAGCGCCTACGGAGGCCGGAAATCCGCCTGGGATTCCCAACGCCCAGGGCGTCTCCTGCAGGCAGATGGTGTAATGCGGAAATCATTACAACAAAACTATGAATGGATGACTGACTATTCTTACTTCTGTATTATTTCAAATCATAATAATAAATTCTTTAAAATACCAATAAATATGTATCTAAAAAAGAGGGCAGTACAGACGACGTTGGGGCGGACTGATATTGTAAGCACAATGCCACTCCCTGCTCCAATTTCTTAATAAAAACCTTTTTTCTCAAAAATATACAAGTACATTAAAAAACCGGCCAAGTGCGAGTCGGACTCGCGCACGAAGGGTTCCGTACAATTATCTATAAAAACGTCAAACAAATCTGTTGTGTGGTAGCCCCCATAAATATTTATTTAATTCTGTTTTTTAGTATTTGTTGTTATAGCGGCAACAGAAATACATAATTTGTGAAAATTTCAACTGTCTAACTATAACGGTTCATGAGATACAGCCTGGTCGGAGCGGAGCCGAGTCTTAGTAATAGGGTCCCGTTTTACCCTTTGGGTACGTAACCCTAAAAATATCGCAAATGCCAAGTAGGCACCCACATACTGCTATTATTGACATCAACTACACGATGGGTTTTTTGTTGTGTGGAGGGGCCACACAACAAAAAACCCATCGTGTCTTATTTTTACAACAAAATATTTCACACCTCCTTGTTTCTTTGTACCTACCGCGAGAGTCCAACAATAGCTATTTAATATCTAATAATTCCCCATCTATTGTGAGGAATTGGGGTGGGCAGAGGGTAGTGAACCAGTCTTGGCCCCTTATAAATCCTTCACACTCCACTTCCTTCGTTATTTCAAGAATTTTATTGTTGATAATTAAGGATCTGGAGATAAAGTGATTATCTCACGATTTTAATTGGAAAATTGGCGTTTGAATGGCTTTTATTAAAAAAATAAAATTTTGATGATTTTCGCTATTTTCATTTTAGTTCCGGGTAAAGAAACGGTAAGGGAGTCGTCTAATTCGATAAAAAGAAAAAGAAAGAAAACACGTTTATTTGCGGTAAACATGACGCAAAGAAAGAACACAAATAGATACAAAAAAAAGAACAAATTGGGGGAAAATAGAGCAGTGGTGGCCCAGTGGTAGCGGCCGCGACTTCTCGTCTGTAGGTCGTAGGTAAATTATTACATCACCACTGCTCTCGAAAAGGTGAAGGAAAACATCGTGAGGAAACCGGCATGTCCTAGAACCAAAAATTCGAAGACATGTGACATCTGCCAACCCGCACTGGGCCTGCGTGGTGGATTACGGCCCAGTTCCCCTCTCACCGAGAGGAGGCCTGTGTCCCAGCAGTGAGAACATTATAGGCTGATTATGTGTGTGAAAATATGCGTGTTATGTGGGGAAAAATATGCGTCACACCTACGCAAAACGGATATCGCTCAGAATAATGCTGCGACCCTATGCGATACAGAGCTCCAGCGCTGGTTTTCAACGACATTACAAAGGATTTTACCGCGAAAAGTAGACCCTCCTCACTGCTTAAATACCTATGCTTAACTTCGTATGTCATTAACTTCATTCGTAACTTAAAAGTCGTATGGCATTATGGCGGGTAATAAATAGGACGGCATTAGCAGTCTGAATCCATACGAACAGTGTTAAAGGTGCATAGAGTCAATGGGGAATTCGGATATTGGAAGCCTTAGACTATGCTCCTGAAGGTGCTGTCCAAAAAGCGGATCGAAGCTTGTACGAGGGTCAACAATTGACATTGGCTAGTTATATAAAAATGGACTGAAACACTAATAATGAGAGAGAGGAAATTGGGGCGTTGTTCTAGTTACTGATATTTCTGGGTTGGCCGAATAAGGCCAGGAAGAAAAATCAGATAAATGTAAGTTGATAAATAGGCCTTTCCTAATTATGCCAGACTGAGAAAGCGAGACGTAAGTTCTTCTATAAGAGAAGAACTTCCTAAGGAATAAAAAAACCATACTGTCATCTGAAAATCTTTAGATTCGTGATAGCTTCGATTTGATTAATGCAGCAGGTTTCCTTCAGCTGTCCTAATTTTTGCTAGATTGACCCTGAGATTGATCTCAGAAAATATTTATAGCTAAATGCCATAAGAACATTTAGATCTGGATCACATAAATATATAGCTGTGTTTACCTGCGCCAGTGTATCAATATTGTGAAAACGCAGCTATATTTGTACTGTAGATTGATATTTTGAGGGATGCTTATTGTTCAGATAAGCACCTGCAATGGAGATTTTGGGTGATTAAGATAACATTTGGCCAGATTTCTCTATTGCTTATTTGGCGGCTATAATTGATTGTTAGATTCATCTGAAAGGTTATAAATCATCCTGATAAGCTAATTAACAAGTAGGAAGGAGAGGTGATGTGCAAGAAGAGCGAGTATTGATTCACTTTCGCTATCGGTCGAGGTCAGTTGCGCGCGGCTGCACTGGGCTACTGGAGCACGCAGCAGTGTAGTCCAAGCCTTGCAACCTAATGCATCTCAATGACCTGTTCCTGAAAAACCAACACCCATTTTCAACAAGTGTCCTTTAAAAACGATTAAAATTAACTCGGTGACGGTGAAAAACTGTGAGAAGTGCGCGGTTTTGAGTTTCCGTAAAACTGTGGTCCAAAAATATGTAGGTCGCGGAAATAAGGACCTACAGGACTATCGAAGGACCATTACATTTTGTGAAGACAGTGATTGTGAAGAATGTGATAAGGTGATCTTAAATAGAAAAGTGCACTGCGTTTTCAATTTTTATCCCAGATTTAGTTTTTCGGACCACACCTGCCCCCCTGCCCTTTCATCCCCCTTCTTCCCATAGCCGCCCCCATGGCTTATCGGATCGTTTTGCTTGCCGACACACAATCTCCTAGACATGTCTTTGAGGCGTAAATACGACTCGCTGTACTGAATCCAATGAAAAGTGGAAAAAGATTAGAAAAGCGTCACTTGTTAGGTGAGGTGCTAAATATAGCGGGGATTGTGGGCGTAATCTTTGAAGAGAATGGGCGATTTACGCCTGACGAGCGCCGCGTCGGGGCGGATGCACCTGACAAGTAGATCAACACGCGCACGCGTTGCGCGTCTGTGCCATCCGCTTTTTTTATTCGTTCTTATATTCGCACGTACGGTTTTGTTTTAAGATTTGTTTAGTTTTTTTCAATTCTTGTGTGCTAAAAGATTGATTTTAAAAGAATGATCTCATCTAGGCGCCAGAACAAAATAAAGCAATAACAGTTCTGTGTCCTAAATGCTTTCGAAATTTGTTTAATAGCTTCACCTAAGGTTTTGACTGTGCGAGAGATCCCAAAATTCCCCTAATATAAAACTACCCGCGATCCGCTACCAGTGAAGCCTTCACTTAATCACCACCGACTCGGAGGTTTAAGAATTGGCACGTCCGCCTTATTCAGATTCTCAAAAGGGTTAAGCCTTTTGTAGTGACGAGTATATTAGTGAAGGAGTGAAATATAAGAAATCCCATGCGTTAGATTGGTTGGGACCCCTTCAAAGCTTATCCTGTAATAATGTTTATTTTCCATCAAGAGAGACGCATGACACGTATAGGGATTTTAAAAATAATTTTGGACTTAAGCCTCTTTGTAATGTGATTTGAAGGTAAAACCTTTAGCTTTGTAGCATGCGTGAAAAGCTTGGTAGTGAGTAAGTTGCTTTCATGACGCAACCTTTTTAAGGGGTGTTCCTTTTAAATTCCTACACCTTTTACGTTTTCAAATGCTTAGATCTATGTGAGCACTATATTGGCTATATTTAATAACGAGGATATTTCCAGTAGTTGTAGCTTACACACATGCGATGTTAGGTTAGGTTATTCGCAGCTGAAGCCTACGAAATTCAAATTCCTTTTCGTTGCTACATCTGTCTAAGTTACATTTGTTCCATTGAATGACTGGCATCATGACATCGTGACATTGGGGAACAAATCTAACTTAGAGTGATGTATTAATGATTTTAATGATTATAATTATATAAATACATATCTGTTATAGTTGCAAATCATATTTTGATCAAGAATCAGCCTGACGCTGACCTGAAAATAATAAAAAACGTAAGAAAATTTGAATTTTGCGGGCTTAAGGCGCTGACCAGAGGCAAATGACCAAAATAGCCTTGTCTTAAGAAAAAAAATTGCCAAATCTGTATATTTTGTGGTAGCCGAAAAAATATATGTTAATTTTAAACATATTTCCCAGAACTTGATTGTTACCAAAACAAGTTTTGAAAAAAAATCTCGATATAAACTAACGTTAACTAACCTCTTACCTTGAGTCCCAATCCATAATATCTGTATTAAATATCAACATTACGTATTTAATTAATAACAACAATGTCTTATTTGAATGCAGAACTTGGTTGTTTTTTGTTTTCGATTACTCAACTCAATTTTGAGTAAATATATAATTGCTTCATATTTTGCAATAAATTACAAGCAATGTGTCATCGCGCTTCTCTTTCTTTTCTATGCAGTCTGACAGTGACCGCGGTTTAGGTGTTGTCAGCGTCTTAAGGCTTTATTGGTTACATAATTTTGTCAACCTTAAAAAAGGCTTGCGATAATGTACTGTCAACTCAATCAGCAATCTGAAAAGTGCAACTATAATTTACTGAAAATGTCAACAAAATGAGAGTGGTGTACTTACTAGTAATTAAGTGGGTATTCTGCCGAAATTTCCTTGACTGTCACAGACTGCCGTTGAACTAGCTCACTAGCAACGTATTTTCTTTCTTTTTTCTTTCTTTGACGGCAGCCTGACATCGCCTGGAATAAGCTGCAAGAATGCAACATTAAGCTGCAAGAATGCGTGGTTTACTTCTTTCGTTAAAATGCCTGAATTCTTGTTTAGAATCTAAATGACTCACGTTACTGTCAAAGTTAAATTATTTATTTCAAATAGGCATACAAAGGGCACTATTGAACGTCAAAATTTACAAAAAAATAGAATTGATTCTAGTCGCCCCTTCCAAAAGGTAGTTTTGTATGGAGAAGAATGGTCAAGAAACTCAACTCTTTTTTTTTACAATATTTTGTATAGGTACATTGATTATATCATTATAAGTGAAGACGATGCATCTAGAATACAATTACTATACCACAATAGGTAAAAAAAGTAAAAATGAAGCAATGACAGATAAATAAATTCTATGACAGATACATGGTGTTCACATATTTACAAACTTTGTAAAAGTACACTGCGTCCACGCACACGCTTAGGCGTTGGTTGCCTGCCTGCGTGTAGCCCAATGAGCGCATAGTAGGTTGCAGTCGATGGCCACTTTTTACCGGATTGAAAACCTTTATATTGGACACTATTCCCTTCTTCTCTCTTTCTTCTTTCTACTGCCTATATTTGGCACTAGTCTTTGCTACTATTTTCCAAGTTTGCTACAAAAAGGTGCTTACGGCACAAAGGCCCATCAGGTCCTACTTACGCATTAGGAAACTCATAAAAGTATTTCTGTTTATTTTCCAAGACTATAAAGGTATGAGGAACAGGGTATTGAGTCTGGTGGGCAACTGCCCGACGGTTGATGTCGGGATGGGGATATATGTACATATGCTATTCGCGCGGTAAACTCTGCTTGCGCGATGCAGGATTTTACGTGACGTCAGTGTGATGGGTCGTTTGGATGTAGCGATGTAGATGCCGCCACAGAATAACAGAGATCATACTAAGACCAAAATCTGCCTCTGAATAGGTCTGCAATTTATTTGATTCCCGTATGTTGAAGTAAAGTCAAATATACCATTATTAAAAAAAGCAACATTGCCACTCTACTACTGTAAACCTCACTAGATACAAAACTCTTACCCCATCTTGGTAGACAATAATTAGCTCAATTGCAAACTTCCCGTTGGGACCAATATCGCTCCATCTACGTCGTCTGGTCTCTAGTATATTTCTAATTAAATAAGAAACCATCTTAATAAATCTGTTAGTTTCATTGAAGTTGCATCTAAAGCTGTTTCATTTTATTGATAGCTCTGAGTTTAATATCTTTAAAAATAACCTATGGTTTATGGGTAACTAAAACCCTCTGGTGGTTAAAAGAAAGTAGGCAATTCACATAGGTAGGTAACACATAACGTACCATAACATCACAACTGCAAACAGCAGTGGTGGAGCAGCTGGTGCCCCAGTGGTAACGGCCGCGAGTTGCATGTCGTAGGTTCGAACCCAGACAGGCACTTTACTTTGCGTAAATTATTACATCACCACTGCTCTCAAAACGATGAAGGAAAACATCGTGAGGAAACCGGCATATCCTAGAACCAAAAATTCGAAGACATGTGACATCTACCAACCCGTACTGGGCCCGCGTGGTGGATTAAGGCCCATTCCCTTTCACAGAGAGGAGGCCTGTGTCCCAGCAGTGGGAACATTATAGGCTGATTATATATGTATGTTATGTGTACCGGCAATCCCGAAGGCTTTTTTTTTTTTTTTTGGGTGGGAAATCATCAAATAACTTCTCCCGCTCTGGGCGGAGCGGGAGGGTGTGTCAGACTCTTACTGACTAAAACCCACCCGTATTCCTTCTTGTTGCCTGTGTTGCGGGGGCCTCGGTGAGCCATAAGTACCTTCCCGCGACCCCAGCAGGCATCGGCCCTAGTGGACCCCTACTATGTGCTGACGACATCTCTTTGAGGCGCGCGTGGAATACAACGCGCCGTCGAGCCGGGCCTGGTCCTTACCGGACGGTAAGCTACCCATTGCTCACCGTCCGCAAGCCCGCGCCTACGGTGGCCGGAAATCCGCCCGGGATTCCCGACGCCCTGGGCGTCTCCTGCGGCGGCTAGGGGCGAGAGGGCGCGAAACTTGCCTTTCCCTCAACCGTCCCGCCTCCTCCTTCGCGAGCATTACTGCTTCGCAGAAGGAGGTGACGGCTGCCCATGCCCTCTCGCTCCGTACCATGGCCTGAACCAGGGCCGGACGCGAGAGGTCTCTGCCAATCCCGAAGGCTAAGGCTATAGTAAACCCACATTTCGCAACTTATTTTTTGGTAAAATTTGTTTGTTAAATTTGGGAATAGAATAAAAATAAGAATAATTTACTACAAAAATCTTAAAAAATAGGTAGTGCGCTATTTTTTGCCAATATTGACTTACAATAGATTAATATTAATAAAAATCGGCCAAGTGCGTGTCAGACCACGCACACTGAAGGGTTCCGTAGTTGGGAAGTTGGTATGAATTTATCCCAAAAACAAACTTAACATTGTTGTTGAAAAACATGTTCTCCCATACATCGATATATGCCACAATCGATTCTCCAACTGCAAATTTAAGTTGGTCGACTATTACTCGTTAACTTGTAAAGCTCACTTAGCTGTGATAGTTCTTTTTTAATTTCATTATTGCCATGATTTTTTCACATCTCTATAAACAACCATTTAATATTACGCAAACAGATCCTTGAATCGAAAAATGGTGTTTATGGACCGGCAATATTTTTAAACGGCCTAGCCAACGATGATCCACACCATGGGGTAGACGAGAAAAAAAATATCATCCCCACGTTAACCCAATTTTTTTTAAAGATTTTATTTTAGCACTATATTGGCGTGATTAATATGTATACATAGTGCCGAATTACAGCTTTCTAGTACTAAACGTCTCAGAGCTACAGCGGGGACAGACATACAGACGGACATGGCCAAACTATAAGGGTTCCTCGTTTACTACGGAACCCTAAAAAACAATTAAATGAGTAGGTACTATTAAATTACAATGATAAATTTATTACAATATAATTATATAAACAATAATAATTATATTAGAATGATAAATTTATTACAAAATAATTACATAAGTATTTGAGAAACCTAATTTTATTGACGCAACAATAATGCAAATAACAATTTTATTACGATTTAGAGTGCGTATTATGAATGTTGTTTTAATAACACACAAATTTAACAAATATAGTTCGTTAAAACAAAATATGTTTGTTTTAAGTTTTCCGTTTTAAAGAAAAAACAGTCCATACCGTATTTTCCAGTCCAAACTTTAGATATAAAAACTCTCGTTTTAACAACATCCATAAAACGCTAGAAAACTATCTACATCATGTTTATACCCAGTCTTTGTGCAGTTTGCATGCAACTATACATCAAAGCTACACAAACACTCTCTGATCTTATAAATAGCGATGTAAATGCAAGTTCACATCGTAAATCACCGGAGATTATCTCTCGCGTCTTCTTCTGGCATCTTTTGAGCTTGCATGCATAATTTATACCCCGCACTTATCGCTCGAATCGTGTATCACATAGTTTATTTTGTAAAAAAACGTTGTTTTGCTATTTCTTTTTCTGAAGATCAAGTTATTAGCATTGATATAATAGTAAACTAAGAATTCAATAGATAAGAGGCATCGCCTTGAGTTCCTGACACATCGTATAATTCATCTGCCTAGACTTTTCCCAACTAAATTGGGGTCGGTTTCCAGTACAGCCGAATGCAGTTGAATACCAGTATTTTACGTGGGGCGACTGCCTCCACAACTTCTTACAACCCATTTGCCAACCACTGGGTAATACGGTACCCCTTGTTAAAACTGGTTGTCAGACTTTCGGACTTCTGACTACCTGTAACGACAGTCAAAGATCTACGAATGACAGCCGGGACCAACGGCTTAAGGCGTTGACAAGACCCAATTGACCAAAATAGGCTTCTCTTAAGAAAAAAATTGCCACATCTGTATAGTTTGTGGTAGCGGAAAAAATATATGTTAATTTTAAATATATTTTCCAGAACTTGGTTGTTACCAAAACATGTTTTGATAAAAAATCTCGATATAAAATAACGTTAAACTAACCTCTTACCTTGAGTTCTAATCTAAAATATCTGCATTAAATATCAACATACGTTACGTGTTTAATTAATAACAAGAACGTCTTATTTGTACCTATGCAGAACTTGGTTTTTTATATTTTCGATTATTCAACTAAATTTTGAGTAAATAGATAATTGCTTCATATTTTGCAATAAATTACAAGCGTTGTGTCATCGAGCTTCTCTTTTTTCTCCATGCAATCTGACAGTGACCGCGGTTTTGGTGTTGTCAGCGTCTTAACGTGCTTTCCGAGGCACGGGGGCGTCTCGACATGTAATGGATAGTCCCCATCCACGGAACGACCTCTTTAAGCGTACCTTCGATCAAACCGTGTGGCTTTTATTATTTAGCCACAAGCCCCTCTTGTTATGACTAGCTGTGCGCCACGGTTTCACCCGCATAAGTCTCGATTCCGTGGGAATATCTGGATAAAAAGTATTCTATGACCTAACCCAGATCATGGTTTACCCATGTGCCAATTTTCATCCACATCCGTTCAGCCGTTTTAGAGTGAAAGCGTAACAAACAAACAAACTCACTTGCGAATGTCTTAACTTAATATTTTAAGTAAGGATGGCGCATCTTGTAACTATTTAAAAATAATTGCCTTTGATCTAGATCTTCTAGATTGATAAATTGATATCAACAAAACAATTTGTGAAACTTACCTAGTTCTATATCATGAATTGACTCTATAAAAAGACAGCATATTAGAATTAATTAGTTGCTGTACGCGGCTTCGCCCGCGTGACTTTTTCTAAAATAAAATGAGACACAATTTATTTTCTATTGTTTGCCCCGTGCGACACCGATTCGGAGTCAAACAATAGAAAATCAATTTTGCTGATTAGCTGTCCTTGACCAATTAAGTTACTCGTAATAACATCAAGTATATGCCACTGAAAGTTCACTAAAGAACAAACAGTCTGTCACAGACAGACAAACTTTGTTCCGGTTAATCTAAAAATTGACAGACGTAAAAATTGTTTTTTTTTTTGTATATACTTTCACATGCATTTAGAAAAAGCTGGACAAACAGACAATACAATTTTATATATTTGTATGCATAGATAATTAAGTTGGACTACAATAATATGAAAGTTTCGCGACCAGTCTTTACCAAAACAATGTGTATCAATGTATTTTTTCTTTAAACACAAAAATCAACTCCTTTGTCTGGTAGACTTCTTTATTACTTTCAGACGTAGCGTGTAAGTGGAAAATCTAATAATAATATCTTATTATATAAAAACCCAATTTAGAAAATAATCCGAATTGAATTCGTAGCTTACAAATAAATAGAATTAAGTACATAATTTATTATTCATTTTAATGGAATTAGTAAGCATAGAGGGCTACACCAATTTCTGTATTGTAATTGAAATTCGATTACACATTTGGATTAAAAACACACCCAAAAATTGTAGAAGTTTGTTTTTGTATTTTAAACAAACATTAAAGATAAAAAAAAAATAAGTGAGTAAAAAAAACCGGTCAAGTGCGAGTCGGACTCGCACACGAAGGAAAGTCATGTCTGTTGTATGCCACCTTAAATATAATATTTATTTTATTCTGTTATTTAGTATTTGTTGTTCCAGCGGCAACAGAAATACATCATCTGTGAAAATTTCAACTGCCTAACTATCACGGTTCTTGAGATACAGCCTGGTGACAGACGGACAGACAAACAGACGGAGGACAGCGAATTATTAGTAATAGGGTCCCGTTTTACCCTTTGGATATGAAACCCTAAAAAGTAAGGAGTAAAGTAAGTTTTAATAAATTCTGTGGAAATACATTCCTTGCGAAGCATGTGTGGTGTGACTATAAATGATAGGCTGAAAAATTATGTGATAAGGCAACGGTGCGGTTTACAAGAAGATGTAGAGACGAAAATTAAACAACACGAAGTTGTTGACAAAAAAATGACAAAAAGAAGTATGCTTAAGATGCATTGACAAAAATTCAACAACACGAAGTTGTTGACAAAAAATTGACAAAAAATGCTTAGATGGTTTGGTCGTGTTCAGAGGATGAATGAAAGGCGACTAACAAAGGGTATTTACATGGCAGCTGTGAGTGGAAACGCCGGGAGGGCTCGCCCCAGGAAGACATATAGTGACCTCATTGGTGATGTTCTTCAGAAAGGTCAGGTGCGTAGTACTCGCAACCGGCGTGCGTGTATGACCAGATGTATGAACGTAAACGAAGCAAAAGCAGTATGTAAGGAGCGTATCAGGTGGCGTTCTATAGTTTTTGCCTATCCCCATGGGAAGAAGGCCTTAGTTTATGTATGTGTGTGTGTGTTCAAGTTTAAGCAGTGGTGGTTCAGTGGTAACGGCCCCGACTTACGAGTTGTGAGGTCATGGGTTCGAACCCAAGCAAGCGCTTTACATTGTGTAAATAATTTCTACTGCTCTCAAAACGGTGAAGGAAAGCATCGTGGGGAAACCGGCATGTCCTAGAACAAATAGTTTGAAGACATGTGACATCTACCAACCCGCACTGGGCCTGCGTGGTAGATTACAGCCCACTCTCTCTCGAAGAGAGGAGGCCTGTGTCCCAGTAGTGGGAACATTATAGGCTGATTATGATGATGATTATGATGAAAGATTAATATATTATATAATCTAATACATATACTGTTTACACTTTAATATAATCTACCGGATTAAATCCTCTAAATGTTGCCTGGAAGATATTGCAGATAGCAATTGTGTATTTTGTAGAGTTTGATTTATTTTTGTTATGTATTTTTGTGGTGTACAGTAAAGTATATATAAATAAATAAATGTTAGTGAAAAACCGTATCAAAATTCATTGTGTTAGAAGATGTCAGTAGGCCCACAGAGTGACACAGACAGACACGAAAAGCGACTTTGCTTATATACAGAATGTTTGGTAGAAGGACCGACCCAATTTTCTTAGGAATAAAAGAAGTCATATGCTGTAAGTTTTCATCAATAGAAACTATTTTTTAATTAGCACGGTAATTGAGACATATCTTTTTTGTTTCTGTTTATAATAGAACGTAATAACTTTTGGTGTTATATTTGCAATGCACATTTAATATACCTACAGTTGATTCCAGTCTTATAATGTGTTAAAATACGGCAATTTTAAATTTTAAACCGTAAAATTGATATGAAAAAAAAATATATATACAACAATTTTGTGCTAGCAAATGACTTCCAATCCGTATCCTTGAAAATGTATGCATCGGTCCTTCTACCAAACACCCTGTGTATATATTGAGCCCTTAAATTTATGAAGATTATGACGTTCTGCGAGATTTATCTCGGTACCGGCTGGACAGTAAGTGGTCCAATTACCTACCTACGCGTTTTATAAATACCATAAGTTATGATAAACTTAAGTCAATCAAACAATTAACTCAGCTAATCGCAGTACACTGCTAAAGTGTTGCAACTTAGGATAGGATTTGGTCACATTTTGCAATAAAAAAACATATATTTTCATTTTTTGTCCTATATTTTTATCTCCAAATCGGAACACTGTGCGCACGGTCGCTTGCTCCAATAGCGATTCTAGCTTGTAATCCCAAATTTATGGACACCGACAAGCTGATAAAAACTGTATCTCTACCCTTATTTATCGTGTTTTGCACAAACGACTTTTGAATGTTTATTTTCATGTGTCCACTTGTTTGGCTTTATTTTGTTCTGTCGCTAAAGTAAATTTAATATTTTATACCAAATAAGATCAATTTAAAATCAGAAGTAGCCCAGTGGAGCAGTTGTGGCCCAGTAGTTACTACTGGACCACAACTGCTCCACTGGGCCGCAACTTTTCAGCCCTTATTTCACCCCTTTAGAGGGTAGATTTTTCAGAAATCCTCCCTTCATGCACATCTAAGAAACTCTTGTGACATTTCAAGCTTAGACTGTTCTGTTTGGCAGACCTCCGCCGTGTCCTCGTGGAGGCGATCGGCGGCAGAGATCTCTAGCTTCCGGCCCTGATTCAGGCCATGGTACGAGTGGGCATGGGCAGCCGTTACCTCCTTCTGCGAAACAGTAATGCTCGCGAAGGAGGAGGCGGGACGGTTGAGGGAAAGGCATGTTTCGTGCCCTCGCGCCCCTAGTCGCCGCAGGAGACGCCCTGGGCGTCGGGAATCCCGGGCGGATTTCCGGCCACCGAAGGTGCGGGCTTGCGGACGGTGAGCAATGGGTAGCTCACCGTCCGGTAAGGACCAGGCCCGGGTCGACGGCGCGTTGTATTCCACGCGCGCCTCAAAGAGATGTCGTCAGCACAAAGGTAGGGGTCCACTAGGGCCGATGCCTGCCGGGGTTGCGGGAAGGTACTTATGGGTCACCGAGGCCCCCGCAACACAGGCAACAGGAAGGAATACGGGTGGGTTTTAGTCAGTAAGAGTCTGACACACCCTCCCGCTCCGCCCAGAGCGGGAGAAGTTATTTGATGTTTTCCCACCCAAAAAAAAAAAAGACTGTTCTGTTTAGACTGTGTGTTGTCTGTCAGTGACTGAATTGAAGATTTTTATTCAGTAGAGAATAGTCCCGATTACCTGAAAACAACAAGCAAACCAACAAATATATACATCTAAAGCAACTCCCGCTATCAAATCTACTTAAACTATGTATATCCGACATTACCAAATTCCATCCACTAATTCATATCCATTTAACAGAAATAAATCCCTCAAAGCTTGAAGGAATCCGTGCAGATTTCCAGAGGGTTTCGAGCTCGAGAATTAATTACAGCCAAAATTAAAGGTATCTCGTTGGTGCACAAGTTTCGGGAACATTTTCACGTTTTCTAGGGATTTTCATGGCGGGCTCAGTCTGTGGTTAGGTACGATTGAAATTTTTCGAGTGGAAGCGACAAGGCTTACCCGGGACTTGGATGTAGGAGTGCTGGAAGCGACTTGAAAATAGGACTTACTTTTGATGGACTGTATGATATTTTGTTGCCTACCAACAGTACCTACAAATAGTGTGTGCGTGTAATCTTACTTAACATTATAAATACGTAGGCAAGTTTGTAGGTGATTCCTTTTTTTCGCGACAACGACAACATAGTCATTAATTATTATTTTATCCCAGAAATAACGCGGTTCCTGTTGGAATCTCCTTGCGAGAAAAAACACAGTTCCCTTAAAGCTAACTTTGTTCTTTCTAACCATTTTTTTTTTTTAACTAACAATGAATGTCGTAAACCTGACAGGCTAGAAGAAAGTAAAAGCTCAGGAACTTAACTTAGATTTTTCAAAAAAATATTAATGTCGCAAACCTGACAGGCTAGAAGAAAATAAAGCTCAGGAACTTTACTTACCTTTTTCAAGAAATCGTCACTAAACCGACATCTCACCGACATATCCAGTAACGCAGCATCCACAAAACAGTCAGTACTTTGTAGTCCACAATAAATAAAGTGGTGAGACTCGCCGCTGCTGTCTGCAGTACAACCAATTGAAATTTTATCCCAGCTTTATGGCCATCGGTACCGATAAAATCGAGTAAAATAAACAAAATATCACCTCACATGGACGGTGATTTTAAATCATAACCTTTACAAGATATTGGTGGATTGAATTTGTTGCGTATATCATTACGAAGGTGGATTTGTTTGGTGTAGGTACGTTGGCTTTTAGAGTAAATTATTTTTTATCTGTTTGTTTTGAAATTGTGTCATTTGGTTTAAATAGGTTTTTATTATTTTGTTAATATTTTACATATATTATTTTATATTTTGTAAATGTGCGAACGTTATAGGCTTAATGATTTGTAGATCATTTTTTTTAAGTACCTGGTACTTCTTGACTGGCCTACACTGTCCTCCCATACCTATTAATACTGTAATTTGAAAACATTGTAAAAGCCAATTATTTTTAAAAGAGTAACCGTGGAGTTTCTTGCCGGCTCTTCTCCATAGGAAACGACCAATTGGAACCGTGCCTACCTTCTGATGTTTCATAAGTGCCCATGTAGGTTTATGTGAAATAAATAAAATATTTTGATTTGATTTGATTTCAAAGTAAGTTATTTTGATTAAATGTCTGTTTGGAGAAGAAATGTTTCGGTTACTTATGAATTATAACATGTTCGACTGAATTCACTTTAAGAAAACTTTTGTTCATCACATTTAGGTGTTGTACTTATTTAGAACAGCGCAAACGGTAAGATAGTTTATAATAAGTTCCACAATCGTTTCTTACGGTCAAACAAAACCATACATAAAATTATTCCAGGTTAGTAACAGACTCTACATTTATTTTCAAAGCATTAAAATAATTCACCTTTTAACATTGGTATTAAGTCCACGCATTCAAACTAAGCTCGCTTCAAAATTCGGTTTAAAAGGATTCCTACTTAAAACTTTGAATCAAATGAGCAAATATTTTAATCCAAATATATAAAGTTCAGTTAAATTCAGCTGACCTGGTACGAATTCTGTTTGTATATTAGTTTGTTAAATAAACTAATTTAAATACACACTGGATTCGTTACTTTTCAAGTTCAGCGAAGTTAAAAAACTACAAAAAAAAAATCTAACGTGTTGGACTTTTATTTAATTTAATTAAATATGGACTAAATGTTACTAAGATACGGACTATATTTTTTGTTGTCCTTAAAAGATCGCTTTTAGCGATAAGACCGCCCATCGTGTCACCCTATGTAAAATTTCTACATTTATATCTGTAATTTTTATGGTGTAGGTACATAATAAAGAGTATTCTATTATATTCCCTTAAATCTCTTAAAAAAAAAGTACACAAATCAATATAACATTTAATAGGGTATTTTACTATATGCGAGAAAATATCTATAAATATTATTATTGAGATAGTTTAGGCAAAAAGGAGTCGAAAAATGTTAGTTTTAGTTCATAAAATAACAAAATAAATTTTAAAATTCAATTCAGCGTTTTCAGTTTTTCTAATCTGTTAAAAAACACCATGAAATAGTAGCCGCCATGTTATTACGTCATACGGCTATGTTAACAAAAACATGTCAATTATCATACAAAGATCAGCGCATTTGTTTTCATAGCCCAGTGACGTCATGACCACAGAGCGACATGGCGTCCACTGCGTCCAGCGTTTTCGTCAACCCCTTGGGGGATGAATTTACAAAAACTTTCAGCGTTTTTGTCATCACGTAATTCTATATTTCTTATTAGAATTCTAATATCCCTAAATTAAGAAATTTTGGGTTTGCCATACAAACTTTCATCCCCTTTATGATTATATTTGAAACAAAAAGTAGCCTCTGTACTTCCCCAGGATGCCATCTATCTCCTTCACAAATTTTATCGAAATCCGATCAGTCGTTTAGGCGTGAACAGGTCACATACAGATAGACACAGTTACTTTCGAATGTATAATATTAGTATGGATCTCCCATTATTTGACATGTTTTTTTTTAAAGACTGCTACAAAAGCCAGTAGCAGTATCTTTTTACTTAAGTAATTACAACTCTCCACAAAGTGGGTGCTATATAGGTACCTCATAAAGAGATAGAAAAGTTTACCGCAAATGCACTCTGTATATTCAGGGCAGATTCTCCCTATTATTTATGATACAATATCTTACTCGTGCTCACACCCCTGAGGTTAAAAATCAACAGTTACTCATCCCCATAAACCACATATGGGTTTAAAAAATATCGGTTACCGCCGGTTACCGGTTACCATCGCACTCCAATATCCATTAGGAATGACTCAATATCGGTAAAGGGCCGGCCCTCTGGCTGAATACAAACTGCGGCAATGCCCCGTTCATACTACGTAATAGCTCATTTGAAAAGCCTTTGCGGCCGCGCCGATGTTATCACTCAATAATGTTTGGCTTTTCAAAAACGTGCCCTTTTTATTTTATGACTTAATTTGAGAGGAAACTGAGAGAGTTTTTGCAGGGGACATTATTTTTGAAAGGTTTCATTACTTTGGTTAGGAAGTGGAATCTCCTTTCATCTTTATGAAAAGTAAAACGTTAGATTTTGTCACTGTATTAATATAATAAAATTCTAGATTATTCCTATGACTAAATTTTTTTTTTTTTAATGGACGGGTTTTAGGTAGTTTCAGTTGCGAGACTACGAGATAAACTGCACTATACGCACGGACATTAAAAAGCTCTACGGTAAACTGGCGTAGCACCGCTACGAAGCTACGAGTAATGCGTAGGTGCTACGAGTGTCACTCACAAACGCAAATGATGATTTTACACAAAATTCATTCAATTTCTTGTATTTTTCTATGAAGATAAAAATACGAATTTAACATTTTTGATAAATATACTAAGGTTTCATTATTTTCATCCAAGTCGACGACTCGAAAAATTATTCCGTCGTCCTTATGTCTGCTTCAATTGTTACTCAGCATTTTTAAAACATTTTCTTACGACTTTAGCTGTTTTTATTGCTGTCTTCATAAATTCGCACACGTATAACTGTCGCGAACAAGTCTAAACAAGCTTCTAAGACGTAGCACTTAAGGTGAGGAGTTGACTCCACATAAATCATAACACATTATCTTGGAAAATGACAGAGGGACGACTGAAGTATGAATTATTTATTAGTATGACGCGGTTTTTATCCTGAAGAATGTAAGGTGGATAGTTTGGAAAACAGTAATAAATCTATGGTGATATGGAAATAAGTGACACCTTGCGTGTTACCTACTTACATATTCGGCAAAAGCATAGTCCATTCGCCTTTTGCGTTACACGTGCAACAGAAAAGGCAAATGGACTATGCTTTTCCCTCAGACCAAAGAGAAAACTAAGACAGTGACGTGAGGCCGGTTTCGTTAAAATGTGTGCACTTAGTGAGGTGTAGTTTGATTGAAATAAGATAAGATAAGATTATAGATAGAAAGATAAAATAAATGAATGAGTAGGTACAACTTAAAATGTCACAGAATACCAATAAAAAAAATGTCAATGCAATTCAAATAAACAATAATATATTAAAGCAGTCATGGTGGCCCAGAGGTCGTAGGTTCGAACCCGGACAGGCGCTTTACTTTGTCTAAATTATTTCATCACCAATGTTCTCAAAATGGTGAAGGAAAACATCGTGAGGAAACCGGCATGTCCTAGAACTTAAAATTCGAAGATATGTTACATCTACCAACCCGGACTGGGCCCGCGTGGTAGATTACGGCCCCTCTCACAGAGATGAGGCCTGTGTCCCAGCAGTGGGAACATTATAGGCTGATTAGGCTCACCACAATATATAAATACATTATTAAATGATCACGAACGTGGGAGACTCGTGCCTAAGCTAGGCGTAAGGCCTGTATTTCAGGACACCAGGGCTCTACCCCTTCGGAAGCAGTTACATTTATTGAGGATTATGCACTCGTAGACAAATGCGGTAAGTTATATAAAACCAGAAAAAAGATAACACTATAGATATTTACTTATTCTAGGGTTAGTATATATGGGTGTGTGTGTGAGCGTGGTGTGTTTGTGTGTGTGTGTGTGTGTGAGCGTGTATGCACAGAGCGTGGTGTAGATTTGGCATGGCTTCACTGTATTGTTCGCAGTGCTGTCTTGGTTTTTTATTTGGTCTGAAGCTTTGCCCTACACGTGTTTGGTAGTTATGGCAAAATGCACGTCAGTGGTAACAAAACCAGTATACTCTGGCCTCTTATTCTAAAGCCTTAGCTTATTCATTACTTAATCACATCAACCCTTACGTCTTAATTGAACAGAGTCGTTACTTTAAGTCGTTACTTAAGTTTACGTCACAAGCCACAACTAAAGGTTTTTCTTTTAATTTTGACCAACTGTATTTGTTCACCTACAACAACAATAACCAATATTCTATTCACATACATTTGTCACAAAATTCAGGTAAAAATACTGACAGAAGCGCTATCTATTCTCTTTAATTTATGATCTGTTCCCAGAACTTATCCAAAGTCAAATAACGAAGCCTAGATATTCCTCAGAAATCAGAAATGAAGAACCGAACTGTTTTCTTTGGCCGATTATTACGATCAAGCCAAATTACCTTGATCAGTCAATTTTATTTGAGCTACTGATATAGAAGCTCAAATATTTTTTGTCGTAGAAAAATAATCTTTTTCGGTAGATTCTAATAAATCAGTTTTTCCTTGATTCATTGACCTACTTTCGGACCATATCAATGTTACTTCTTTATGCTTATTCGTATAGATTGGCGTGAAAGTTTTGTCTTTTTCTTTCCTTTTTTTTATTGATGTAGGTAGTTATGGAATAATAGTAGGTAGTTTAAGAAACTGTTGCATATCAGGGCAACAATAATAATAAAACATCATGCATACCTGTTATTTGCATGGTTACTGAAATGCCAATGTAAGATGTTAATTAATTCGAATTGTAAGTGACTGTACTGTTGGCGAATTGTACAAGACGAAAGTCATGTACAATTCGCATGTTTTGCCGAGTTGGAATCCACATCGAAGAGTCGCTTCTCGTTGTGAAGGAGTACGTCTACCCAGGACAAGTTATCCAGCTCGGTAGACACAACTTTGAGAAAGAAGCCGACAGGAGAATCCGATGAGGTTGGGCAGTGTATGGAAAACTTCGTCAAGTCTTCTCGTTGCCAATCCCGCAGTGTTTGAAGACTAAGGTCTTCAACCAGTGCGTCCTGCCCGTTATGACATACGGTGACGAAACGTGGACATTGACCTTCGGGCTGGTCCACAAATTCAAGGTGGCTCAGCGCGCCATGGAGCGGGCAATGCTCAGAGTTTCTTTGAAGGATAAGATCAGAAATTAAGTTATCCTGAAGAGAACCGGAGTTACCGACATAGCCTGCAGAGTCAGCAAGCTGAAGTGGCAGTGGGCTGGCCATGTGTGTTGAAGGCCGGTAAAGCAGAGAGTCCTGGAGTGGAGATTGCGTATCGGCAAGCGTAGTGTGGGACGCCCCCCAGCTAGATGGACCGACGACCTTAAAAAGGTGGCTGGGACAGACTGGATGCGGAAGGTGCAGGACAGGGCGTTGTGGCGCAGCCTGGGTGAGGCCTATATCCAGCAGTGGACTGTTATAGGCTGAGTTGATTGATTGATTGATTGAACTGTTGGTGTGCTTATTTTAAATAAATAATGCACATAACTGTGTATGAAACTTCATACACTACTTTATCTAAATTAAAGCAATTTCATGACAAACACTACAAAAAATATCGTAAATATGTCGCAAGAGATAATGTCGAAACAGCGATTGGGCAAGTCTAATATTATGCACATTAAAAATGTCATGGTTATTACAAAACTTTTTAATTTTATTAGAGTTGCACGTGGCTAAAGTCAATTTTTTTTTATTAGATGTTTACAAAGTGAGAGTTGATAAATGTATGTATTTTTGTTCTTATCTTTTTTTCCTAAACAACCATAGACAATAATTGAAACCTGAACGCAATTCATCATCCATATTTAATAAAAATGTATGCTACCGAACGTCGAACGATTTCAATACATTATTCAAATGAAAATAAACAATAACATATAAATGAAGAGATGGTATCGGCAAGTAATCGTATTTTTTACTCTTCAATAACGTTAACAAGTTGAAAGCGCATTTATAGAGAAATTGCTTACTTATTATGATTCATGAATATTCAATACTAAATTGGATATTGATAGAAAATCCATTTTATTTTTGTAAAAAAGCTTTTCTGCACTAATGAGGTGGTTCAGCATTAAAGTGCCAGTTCCAGCATTTTTTTATTTAATTTCTTTGAATTCTGATTGCTTGCTGAATGCCTATTAGCAGTGTTTTAATTTGCCTTGCAGAACTATGTTTTGATCTCATTATTAAAAGTGAATATTATTAAATCTGATCTGTGAAAATAGTTTATACTATGCACAAAAGTGATGTGCCGTGAAAAAATATTGCCAAAAAGTGCGAAAAACGCGATTTATCGATCAAAAATGTTATTACACACGGGAAGCGAAAATCAGATGAATTTACATATTAAAATCGCTATCGTGACACTCTATTACTGCACTATTGTGCACATGATGTATGTTTTCGTAAAATCACGCGCGCGATTTCGTTTCTGACGGGCGGACGCCGAAAGAATGCCGAAGGGAGAACGAAGCCGAAAATGGAGGGGTGTGCGAAAGTGGTGGGGAGTGCGAAAATGAACGAGTTGACGAGAAAGGCGCGTACTGTTCGGAACTCAGGTGAGTGAGATTGATGGTTCTTATTTTGTTGACTTTTTTTTTAGTTGTTGATGATATTCTTTTTTATAAATTGTGTATTTTCAGGTTTTTAAGAAATTGTGATAAAATCACAAGGTTAGACGACGTGTTCACCTCTAGAATGTAATTTTATTTCCAGCCTTCACTGGGATGTTAAAGAATTTTAAAATCACTATAAATCTATCTTGAACAATATGTGGCCGCCTTTGCAACTCTTTCTCCTCAGAAACGAATGTATTGTCTTAAAGAGGGCTTAGTAAATAGACATGTGACATCTACCAATCCGCACTGGGCCCGCGTGGTGGATTACGGCCCACTCTCCCTCACAGAGAGGAGGACTGTGTCCCAACAGTGGGAACATTAACAATAAAAACCACCAACATACTCGTAGGCTGATTAGCCAATCAGCCTATGTTGGTGGTTTTTATTGCTACATCATTATGTACCTACTTAATTTGAATCAAGACAAAATATCATCGAATTGGATGCAAACACACGTAAACGAGTTGAAATGTTGTTCTACTAGCGCCCCGCCTCTAATTCGTGGTTTTTACGACTTGACAAAAATCGAAATTTCTTTATTATATGTATTCAAGACTGAAAATACTGTCTTGTTGGTCTAGTGGTCGCAAGCGCTACTACTGAGCATAAGCTCCTGGGTTCGATTTCCGGGTCGGGCAAAGTGTTATTGGGTTTTTACATCTGCAATTTATCAGTAGCAACCCGGAGTTTAGATTTGTGCCCGTTTGATGGCAATAGGCTCGCCCCCTATTAAATGGGACTTAAACATGACTGGTGAAATTTGGGTGTACTACAGGTACACCTCTGCCCAGCCCTTCGGGGAAACAAGGCGTGCGTGTTATGTATGTATACACAGAAACCTTCCGGAGTAAATCCTCTAAATGATGGTGAAAACCGCATCAAAATCTTGAGGAGTTTAGAAGAAAACGCGGTGACACAGACAGACACGAAATGCGACTTTAATTTATAATATAGTAGTTTTACCCGGCCCGGCTTCTCACGGGTAGCACTAAGTATCTATAATAACCTACCCTAATTACCTACCTAGCCTTTCTTCGTACTCTACCTACCTACGTCCCCGACCTAATTACCTACCCGACCTACCTACAATACCTACGTACTCTACCTACCTACGTACCCTACCTACCTACCTACCTACCTACCCTACCTTAAAAGTAAGGTAGGGTAGGTAGGTAGGGTAAGCCCTACCCGACCCTACTCTACCTACCTACCACTAGCTACCTACCCTATTTCATCCAAATCCTATCATGAATAATGATTGAAATACTATCGTGAATTCATGCAACCCTAATACTTTTTGATAGGTTCATCGTACTACTTTCATTGCAATTTCTTTATAGTTTCTCACCTTTTAAACCTTCCTTGGACTTCTACAAATATTACAAAACCAAAATTTGGAAAATCGGTTCAGCCGTTCTCGAGTTTTTGTGAGACGAACAAACGTCAATTCATTTTTATATACATACTAGCTTTACCCGGTCCAGCTTCGCACGGGTAGCACTAAGTACTCTATCCTTCCTACCTACCCTATTATTTCTTACCTTTTAAACCTTCTCTGGACTACGACAAACATTTCAAAACCAAAATCAGCTAAATCGGCCCAGCCATTCCCGAGTTTTAGCGAGACATACGAACAGCAATTGATTTTTATATATAGGTATATACAGGTTGAAATTGAAAACTTGCGACAAACTGAAATGGGACATTGTATACATCATTATTAACAACTTTTACTAAGGGACCAAAGCTGTAATCCCAAAAAAAAAAATCTGCTTTTCCTACATTTTGATGAGGTATTGCGAACATAAATGTAGGGGACAGCAGTTTTTTTTTTTGGGATTGTAGCTTTGGTCCCTTAGTAAAAGTTGTTCATAATGATGAGTACAATCTCCCATTTCGATTTGTCGCATGTTTTCAATGTCACCCTGTATAGATATTGATATAGATTCTTATCCGCGAAAACACAAACCTAACACCTAACAAACTAGAAGTGCTACAACTATTTACAACAATCTCACCGGAAAAACACGGATATTAACATCCATCACATTATTATGTTATGACTAACTGTTATTTTACGAGCATCTAATGGCCCGATAAGGGTATTTTATTATTCCCTAATGGCTTATACCTGTCTTAAAGCGTTATACGAACGATGCGTTATGACCATACACTGTGGCGCCAATTTCGCATAATGGATCCATCTTTATTGTCTTTGAAATGGTATTAGAAGGGTATATATAAATCTGATAGTTTGGTTTTTATAGGGTTCGGTTTTAAAGGTGTGGGTTTGAATTTTAATGGGAAGGAGATAACCATTATGTTTTGTTATTGAAAAGAAAAACTACCAATGTTTTTTGGTGAAATCTGAGGACATGAATGGATGGCAACGTTTTCGTTATTTAATCAAACTATTGAAATATGTCAATCAACGCAGCCTATCACAGTCTAATGCTGGGCGTATGCCAAAAATATGTACTGCACTAAAATGAACATAGTATAGAATACAAAGATGAATCCCTATTTCCCTGGGTCACGGCATCACGCTAAAACGGCTGAACGGATTTGGATGAAATTTGGCACATGGGTAGACCATGACCTAAATGAGGATATAGAATACTTTTTATACCGATATTCCCACGGGATCGAGACTAATGCGGGTGAAACCGCGGGGTGTAGCTAGTTTAAAATAAATATATTAACAGCCACATAGTGCATAAAACAAACTGCGCAGGATATTTCGCATAAATTTGTCACGCATAGGTATTATTATATATATGGGTTCCATGGGTAAACACGAATATTTTCTACGCAACAAAATGACCTACATCATCTGACCTCACCAAACCCATTCAAAGTAAAGGATCAGTCTCCATTGAAGACATATAACAAGTTTCTCACAAAGCTTCATTTAATTTAACAATTGCTGACGTGGAAACAGAATCCATTATAACTTAGAGCTAACAATTTAAAGTTTTAAGTAGCCAGTCTTCCTCTCTATTGAAGAATCATAACTATTCAGTAAACTTAGCTAAATGAGCTCTAAACTTATTCTGCGTTTCTTTATTCGTCATTGAGTACAGCCCATGTTCAAAAATCAGCCAAGTGTGTGTCGTACCACGCAAAATGAAGGGTTCCGTAGTTGGGATGAATTTATCCCAAGAACAAACTTAACATTGTAGTCGAAAAACATGTTCTCCCATACATTCCAACTGCAAATCTAAGTTTGTACGCACAATATTAGGAGATTTTCCATGTTATTTAAATACCATAGACTTCTTATAAGTTTTCCTGTAATCTATAAAGTATTGAAGTATTGTATAGAACTGTATTGTCTATTTTTATTTAAAAAAAATAGGCTCAGTAGTTTCGGAGATAAGGGGGGAATGGTCATTTTTCATCTGTAACTTAAAACATATTTGTTTTAAAATTATAATAAAGTATACTTGAGACCCTTTCATTTGATATGTCACACGGTAAAGTGTGCAAAACTTTTTTTTTAATTTTCGTATTTGTCTCCCTTAAGTTACTCTATATTCAAAATTACCTAACACTTCCGTGTTTGGGTCACAAAAATTGATATGTGTACCAAATTTCAACTTAATCGGTCCATTTGATTCGGAGAAAACTGGCTGTCACAGACGGACGGACAGACAGACACGACTGATCCTATAAGCGTTCCGTTTTTTCATTCGGATCTACGGAATCCTAAGAATCAAAGCTTTTTGGGCTTTAACAGTATATTTGTAAAGACGAACCTCCAGAAAGTAACACACACACGCTTCGAGATTCACTCTCTCACTTGAGAGAGTGAATCTCGAAGCGTGTGTGTCCAACCAATGTCGTTGATAGTGAAGTCACTATCAACGACATTGTTTCCGATTCCCTTTTTCAGAAACTATGTATACTAAATTTAAGGTCAGTGCATCTTTTTCTTTCTATTTAATTAAGAAAAGGACAGAAGCTAAAATCCGGTTTAGTCCTGTCAAATTAATCAGCGCTTGACGTAAATTGACGTAATTTTAGTAGTCAAGTTTTTAATCACGTCTAAACTTGTATGGAGTAGTGATAGGCGCTGATTAATTTGACAGGACTAAACTAAATTTTATCTTCTGTCCTCTTCTTAATGAAATAGAAAGAAAAAGATGCACTGAACTTAAATTTAGTGTAGTTTGTAAACAAGGGAATCGGTACCACTGGCTAATCAGTCGGTCTATTCTGTAAAAATCGCCCCGTGAAAATTTAGGTGAAGTGAGCTGTTAATAATGTCAATCCCTAACATCAAATCAAATGACAGCTCAACTTACCTACATTTTCACGGAGAGATTTTTGCAGCATAGACCGGCTGAACTAATTGAAAGCAATGTACAAGACATTGATTTTTTAACACTGCAAGACAAGTTACACTGAAAGACACTTATAACTTTCACACCCTAATTCGCTGATGACACCGAAATCCATACCGGTTTAGAGACTTTCAAGCTTCTCAAAGAACGACTGTCTTAGAAATTTCGTACAGTCTCCTTTTAACTACAAAGGGACAATATTATTTGAACTTAACCTTGCAAAAATATCTGCGTGCGTTTTAACCATTTAATTTTCCCCTCGCTTTAAAAAATCAATATTGTTACTAGCCAAAACTTTATTTGTTAAGCAGAATCTCTACAAAAAACTATACAATTTGATTGAAACGAAACTCTCTGTGAGAGCTTATAGTGTCCAGATTATTTTAATATAGCGGCTAGCTGGGGGGAGGAATACCGAAGGGTCAGTTTGTAATTTTATAAATCTGTATAGAGATGCATTCAGGCACATACATACGTACTACTACAGATGCATTTTACGACTGTAGTATTACGTATCATCAACAAAACATCAAAGGATAAAAATACTAAAGGAACTGAAGATCGTTTTTTTGTGAACATGATATTAACAGTTAGAAGACTTCTCATTGGTTCATGCGTCTCATAAACAATGGTCTATTGACGGTTTTTAGTAGCCAAAATGAAATAATGTTCGTTATCTGTGCAAATAAATAAAATTGAACTGTCTGTTTGTAATGTCAAAATAACAGCTTTTTACTAAATGCATAGGTATGAAAGTATATAAGGTACTTACCGTGTTGTTTTGTTTTCATTACAAACAGACACTTCAATTAATTAAAATATCATAAAATCTATTTTATTTTCTTACTATCTGTCTGTTTGTCCCGACTGATCTCCGAAACGGCTAGACCGATTGGACGGCAGTTTCACTGGCGGATAGCTGATGACATAAGGAGTACTTTTATTTTAGAAAAAGTGACGGGGATGAAGCTGCGGGCAGCAGGTAGTGGAACAATATAATTGACATCTGTATTTTTTCCTGTCTGCAAAGCCTTGATGACAATACTCGTAGTTTAAACTATGGTAAAAAGATTGGCTAGTTGTGGTTGCTAGTATGAAAAGTTGAAATAGTGAAGTATTGCTATGATCACAATATTGGTAAACTTCCACCTAAGTATTTATTACACATAGCTATATTTTGCCCGCGGCTTCGCCTGCGTGGAGGTCGAAAATTATCCAACGGAAATGTAATACTCGTACTGGACTTAATTTATCATACGTGTTAATCTAGGTTATTAAAACTATCTGTGTGCCAAATTTCACTCAAATCCGTTCAGCCGTTTTTTCTGTAGCATGTCTATTTTTTTCTTTGCTATTACTAGCAAAGGAAAAAATAGACATGTTATCGTGGATTGTTTTGTTGAACTTTTTAAGATGTACAATCTTGCATGTAGAACAATAATGTTATGTATGTCTGTTACGGTTTACGCGGCGCACGCCAGTAATAGTCCAATGTCGGCGTGTTTTTTTCCAACATCTTCAACAAGTAACGTCATATTTCAGTAAATTTACACAAAACCTTAATGAAATATAAAATTAAACCTTTCTAATGATTCACCCCATCCATTGGTAATAACCGTTTTAAAATCCGTTCGTCTGTTTTTGATTATAACGCGGTCAGACAGATAGACGCGGCGCGGGGCACTTTGTTTTTATACCATGTAAGGATAATATTATGATTCCGTCATATTCTCATAATTCAGTAGACCATTAGAGACCAGCCTCACCGACTATCTTCAGAAAAGGGTAGAATGTTTATTGTTTTCATGTAAATAATTTACCATAAAATTACACCTTCACTTGTACGCTCTAAAACTCAAATCGCAGACGTCACCCAAAAAGCAGCCAAGTTCAAATGGGACTGGGTCGGACCCGTTTGCCGCATGTCGGATGCATTATGGGCCACCACAGCATGGGTTCCTGAAAACGTCCAGTCGTAGATGGCTGGACGAACTTGACATTGTTCCATATCGGCTCAGGATCGAGTTGAGTGGAAAGAGGAAAGCGAAACATGTGCCCTCCAGTGGGAAAATACAGGCTGAGTATTATAATATTGCAAAGCAAACGATTTATTTTGCATATTACACTATTTGTCCCGACAGGCGCTTGGTGGTTTTCTATGTATAATATAATAATTGATTTTCAATTTTATATGCACATGTATTTATCTAATTGTATTATGTGTTTATGAAATATTGTAATTACAAAAAATGTAGGCATACACACACACACGCATACACATACACACGCAAGCACACACACACACACACACACACACACACACACACCATCAATTACTCGCAATTGTACCATGTTGACAACCTCTACTATGTGATTTAATGGGTGCCTGGAGTTCTAAAATACAGGCTTAGGCTTAGTTTAGACTCCAGATCTCCCACAAATTATAGAATGTTCTCAAAATACCTGTCAACTAAATATAACTAGTATAAGAATGTAATATGTGGAGATAAATAAACATTATTTTATATTATTTATTTTTGTATAACGATAGGGCACGCCATGCATGTCTAAAGAGGATCATGTGTGTAGTTAATAATAATAATCTTTATTACACAAGAAAGTGGTTACAAAATACGTAGTGTGAAGTCTCTGACTCCTATGCTAGGTGGTAGACCTGTGTTACAAGAGCCAAAAGAATATGGTAACAACAAAAGAAAAAAGTAAAATAAATTAAAAGCGGTTAAAACAAGCCTGTATTGAATTTGTGAGTGTGTGGGTGAGTGTATATGTGTGTGTGTGTTTGTGTGTTTGTTAAAATTAATTAAATATTTACCTATAGGTAAATAAGGTAACTAATAATAAGGTATATTAATAGTCGTAGGTATTTTTGCTTAAGTTGGGTTATGGATTAAATGTTCGTCATTTTGTTTGTTTCAAGCTTTTCCATGTCTTTCTATTATCTCTAAACACAGGATTTAAGTTGTTCTTTTTTAATAGTCTACAATACCTCAAATTGCTTAGCATGATCCACCGTTGTATCGAAAATACTACAGCATTAATTTTTAAATAAATATATGGTAAAGTTGAGGATTAATGTTAAGTACTTTTGTTTTACGAAAACAGGATTCCATAAAATATTTTTGACAAAAAAAATTACAAAGTTGCCTCCAAATCGAACAATAAACCACTAGTATTCAAAAAATGATGATGTGATAGGCGGTGGAGCAGACGAGTCCTGGAGTGGAGACCGCGTATCGACAAGCGTAGTGTGGGACGCCCCCAGCTAGATGGACCGACGACCTTAAAAAGGTGGCTGGGATAGACTGGATGTGGAAGGCGAAAGACAGGGTGTTGTGGCGCAGCCTGGGAAAGGCCCATGTCCAGGAGTGGACTGTTATAGGCTGAGTTCGTTGATTGACTTAAAAAATACTGAAATTAGATAACTGAACTAAATATATAGCAGATACTTTGTTTTTATTTTTTAAATTACCATTATTTTCACCGTAACCAGAAATTACCTAAACTATCAGCGCCTTGGAGCCTTCTCCCTACCGCCCAGCACCCCACTCAGTATTGCTTGCTCACGTGATCGAAAGCAGTAGTGTGCGAGCGAGATAAAGAGTCAGGTAGCGTTCTCTGTTAAAAATCCATAATACCCTGAGGTATTATGGATTTTTAACAGAGAGCTAATTAACCATCTAGAAACCATCTCATTTAAAATAAAGTAAACAAATACTTCTTCTTCCTTCTTCGAATACATAAAAGGCAAAAATACTCAAACGGGTATTTTATTTAAATTAGCCACTGAACCCAAATTAAGAATTATAAAGGAGTTTATCTCAAGTGTGCGATTTCTTAGCAACTAACTATCGTCTGGGGATGTCTTATACTGGAACCGCGCTTTAGTAAAATATTATTACACGTTTCATGATATCGGTGAAGATCTTTTAAAAAGAATGAACGACTGAAATAAATAATCGGTACTTTTATTTTAACCGTACATAAAGTGGTGCAGGTAACTTTGCAAATAACAGTGTTTTAGGTGGAATAACTAAGGGAAAGAATGTATTTAAGCAGTCTGAAACTGAAAATACCACGACGCATTTAATGCCACCTCACATAACTTTGAGCTTTTCATGTTTAAGAACAATAACCACGAATGTTATGATTTTTACACGTTATGGCCAAAAATACAGTGCCAACCAAAGCATCAACTATTCTTACATAAACCTCCCGACCGAAGATTGGCCAGAACCATTTATTTGTCAGAATATGTTACATTATATTATGGTCTTACCAAAGTTGTCGCCATAGCTCACAGAATAAGCAAGCTGAATTGGCAATCAGCCGACCTTAGCCGTAGAACATCGGATGGCTTTTATTTAGGTCAGCTAAAGCACTAGAAAGTGGTGAAGGGCGGGCATTTTTGGGGGACTGTCTTATGTAACTTTGACGTTCAAAAAGTGCTGATTCTCAGCCTAGTTTGAATAAATGACTTTTGATAGATTTGATTGATTGATTGATGACCGTTGGGGTGCACGTGTTCTTGATTGGAGACCGAATCGGCAAACGTCAGGTAGAATGCCCTCAGGCTAGGTAGAGTGACGATCTTCGCAAAGTGGCTGGTAGCAGCTTGATGAGAGTTGCCGAGAATCGAGCTGAATGGCGTACAATAGGGTATTTTACTATATACGAAAAAAATCTATAAATATATTATGGAGATAGCTTAGGCAAAAAGGAGTAGGAAAATGTTAGTTTTAGTTCATAAAATAACAAAATAAATTTTAAAATATTCAACGTTTTCAGTTTTTCTAATCTGTTAAAAAACACCATGAAATTACGTCATACGGCTATGTAAACAAAAACGTGTCAATTATCATACAAAGATCAGCGCATTTGTTTTTATAGCCCAGTGACGTCATGACCACAGAGCAACATGGCGTCCACTGCGTCCAGCGTTTTCGTCAACCTACGCGCGAAATTTAAAAATGTAAAATTGTAAATGCATTTTTCACATGCATTTATCGATTAAATAAAAAAAATGGATTTTTTTGGGGCATATTATCACTATAGAATTTAATTAAGACACTTCAAAAATGGGTGTAAGACCCTATTGGAGAGGCTTATGTTCAGCAGTGGACAGCTATGGGCTGATGATGATAATGATATGGTCTTAAGATTAGTCAATGGTATGATCACATTCTGCCAAGACGTGTGGCGTGCAAATATTAGATACATATAATTATTACAGAGACTGCTAGGTTAGTGGTTTAGGTAAGGGTTGATTACGATGGTTTTAGCTACTTTGTATGTGTGTATTTTACGTAAAATTTTGTAATGTGCGTTTTGTTTGTGCAGAATAAACAATGTTTCTTTTCCTATTTTTTCTTTTAGGTTAGTATTAACATTACTGATTGCATAATTACGAATTAAAATTACAATTTGAGGTATGTCAGGTATTTAGGAGATATTATAGTGCACAAGTGTGTGAGCAAACATATGTGCACTCTCTCCGCAGGAGACGCCCTGGGCGTCGGAAATCCCGGTCGGATTTCCGGCCACCGTAGGCGCGGGCTTGCGGACGGTGGCGGAGCGATGGGTAGCTCCGTCCGGTAAGGACCAGGCCCTGCTCAACGGCGCGTTGTATTCCACGCGCGCCTCAAAGTGATGTCGTCAGCACAAATGTAGGGATCCACTAGGGCCGATGCCTGCCGGGGTCGCGGGAAGGTACTAAAGGGTCACCGAGGCCCCTGGCAACACAGGCAACACGAAGGAATACGGGTGGGTTTTAGTCAGTAAGAGTCTGACACACCTTCCCGCTCCGCCCAGAGCGGAAGAAGTTATTTGATGATTTCCCATCCAAAAAAAAAAAGGTGCACTCTCTCTTCCCTCATTCTCATAGTACGATGGGGCAGCAATCTGACACAACCGGGCAGAGATCAGGTGTAGGCAGCAACCAGTTTACGTGCTTTCCGAGGTCAAAGTCAAATTATATATTTCAAATAGGCACTGAAAAGGCACCATTGAACGTCAAAATTTAGAATAAAAAAAATTAAATTGATTCTAGTTGCCCCTTCCAAAAGGTAGTTTCGTATGGAGGACATTGGCAAGAAACTCCACCGTTAGGTACTCTTTTAAAATATTTTACAATATTTTGAATACATGATTTATATTATTACTAGATGCGCCCCGCGGTTTCACCCGCATAAGTTTTGACCCCGTCGGTATATCAGTATAAAAAGTATTCTATGTGTTATTCCTGGTTATAAACTATCTGTGTGCCAATTTCATCCAAATCCGTTCAGTACTTTTTGCGTGAAAAAGTAACAAACATCCATCCATCTATCCATCCTTACAAACTTTTGCATGTATAATATTAAGTAGGATATGTGAAGACGATGCATCTAGAATAAAATTACTAAACCACGATAGGTAAAAAGAATTAAAAATGAAACAATGACCGATAAATTAATTATGTGAAAGATACATCGTGCTCACATGTTTACAAACAATGTAAAAGTATACGTTTTCCTAAAAAAATCAGAATAATGAATCAGTGTATAAGTAATCACAGTTAATGTACAATAAAATTTACAATTAAAATCGCAACCAGTTTGATTTTGTCTAGACTCTAGATTGACCTATGGAGCTGAACCAACATGTTTCCAAACCTTCTTATATTGGATGAAATCCTCTAATTTGTAATATGCTTGTTTACTAAGTATACTTTTAATATGAGGCACGGGGGTATCACACCACCAACTTTCGAACTCCGGGCAGCTACTAAGAAATTCCTGATGGAGAACTAATAACACTGCCTCACCTGGGAATCGAACACAGAACTCCACACTATTTTTGTTGTACAGCAGTCGCGCTTGCGACCACGAGACCAAAAGGGCAGTCAAAAATCTAGAACAAAACCATTATTTTGCTAAATCAAACGAGCATTCTTTTTATAATTTATTGTCACTACTACGCGCGATTATTTAATCTTCCCATCACAAAATAACTTCCCATTTTCCCACTATTTTTGTCTACATGGAAATTAAAAGAGAGTATCATAAACAAAGTAAAATTCCGGTTCAGTCACGGTCCGTGTACGGTACATAAATATTACGAAGCAATCACTGTAAATACTGCTATAGAAACAGGTACATCTGCCGGCCGTCTGATGCGGATGTATATAGGAAATTATCAGAACGTTTTGTGTTGGAAGTACTAGGTGGGAAAATGATGATTTGATTAGAAATAGATTTAATAAGGGTGTTGTGTTGGAACCTATAACATACCTAAAAGGAACAAACTCTTGTTATGATTGGGTCATAACAAGAGTTTGTAAAGGTTGTTATTAAAACATATATAAGTCGAAAAGATATCTAAATCAGTGAACTTGAGATCTGATAAAATATAATATCTTCATTTTTTATCTTTAAAAATCTTAAAATAAGAATAGAATTTTTGAATGAATGAAGCCAAAAATTCTATTCGTGAAAATATAAAGTTCGCAATTATGTTCAGAATCTTTTCACCTTTGTTATCATTACGGTACATTTTAAGCACTTTTAGTACCTACCTACATATTTAATCAAAACCTTTTCAACTTTTTTATGTTTTAAACTCATCAGTGGTGCATTCTCGTTTGGAGTAGACGCCTTTAAACGAGTTGTCCGCAATGCGCCGTATCCGGTTATTTTGCATATACGTTCATGCAGACGCTATTGATTTTGTCTGTGTTAGGGGGACAGCCTGATAATCATATTATATTGTGTTTTAAATATATTCGCCTGGGGTTCGGGACAGTACACATTCTACGTACTTATAAGTGTGTAGGTACATTTTGACCTTGAAGCGACATCCCCTCGCGAATATCCCCTGTGTAACCCTTTATAACGTTTCATTATTTGCGTAATACAGGTCTGTGTGTGTTGTAATGGTTCTTTATTATTACTCTGACATTGAAATGGGGAAAATTAAAATGGTGTTTGTATATCGATCAACCGCTTTCCCATAGCTGAGTGTGTGCCGACAGGTTTTTTGTTTATCTCAAACTGAGTTCGTCCTTTGGGAATGTACTTTCTGTGACATGCTATTGCTATCTGCGAAAAATAAAAATTATTTATTGGGCATTTTAGGCACCACACATCATCCGGCGGTCACCGATTTCCCTGTCAAACGCGATGATAGTGTCCTTATCCCCCCAAAATCATGTATTGGAACGGTGAAATAATTGGGGAGTCCCAGTAGCAAATATTCGCGTGTTTTTTTATTATTATATAAAAACACGCCTCTTTAAATCTAGCTTATTTGTTTTTAACCCTTAACTAAATACTCGCAACTGCAACAAAAGCAATAGACATGTCGAAGTGCGAAATTTCCATTTAAATAAAAACTTGGAAGCTCTCTTAAGACGCTTTTTTAAGTGCCTGCTAAACCCGTAAGAAGTACTCGAAGTACTCTGAGTACTTTTAGTTAACCCGGCGCCTTGCATTTTGTATAAGACGGGAACATTTTAGATTAACTTGCTTTAATTATAGTCTAGGTAAACACGGTAACGCGACGCGTGTGTAATCACGATTAGTAATTAGGGATATAGCAAGGAGGGACTCTATTTTGGGTAGAGACGCAGTGGTTGCGGGGAGCGAGTTATTTATTTATTTTTGTGTTTTGTGATTTTGCGAATGTCTATTGCAGTAGAGTTATCTGGAAAGAAGCTCAACTGGGATACCATTTTCTAACGCCAAGCAGTGCTGCTGTGTACCAATTTGGAGGTTATAGTTGCCGGTTTAATAGGTATGATGCCTGGGTAAAAAAAAAGAAATCCTATGTAGTCCATCAATCAGATAATAAAAAAATATTTGACACGTGTTTTTTGCTTTATCATATTAATAAAAAATTACATAAATAAAACGCATTAAATTTGGAGAGTGGGGGCTCGCTACATCACAATTCAGTATAAAATCTGAACGAGGCGAGGTGAGGCGTGACGTCATGTCACATTTTAACTCAATGTATTGACGTAATATTTTGATTACGTAAAAAAAGAAAAACACGTGTCCAATATTTTCTAATAATCTTGGTACGTAACCAGCAAAAAAATTGACGTCATCTCTATTATACATGGAACATTTTACCAATATCTTTGAGATAGCAGCATACTTCAAAGTCTCCGATTTTGCAGATATCCTCTGGCGGCTGTTACCACTTATCATCACATGGCGTGGTGACCAAAAAATAAAATTACTTAAAAAGGTTTGTATAGATCTACCAACAAACAAATAGCTATAACATTCAATGATATAGACATTCAGCGTGCACAATCAGCAAACTGAACAAGCTGGGGAGGCAATATGTCTCCGATGGTCATTGAGGCTGACGCGTCCTCAAGTGGTGACGGTGAATTGGCAAGCGTAGGAGAATATGGACGTATTCAAATAAACTGACAATGTCCTGTAAATTTAATTACTTATGGATGGTAGAACTCGATGGGTGTGTCTAATAGAGGTAGACTATAAGGTACTGGATCGATTAAGATTGAATGTGCGTGTGAAGATCACGAGACCACGACCTTCAAAGGTGATTAACGGATTTTTCAAATGGACGAAAAAATGCCTTTGTTCACCTAAAGTCATCTTCAAAAGGCAAAATGCAATTTATTTTTAATGAAAAACGTAATAGTCGTCCAGACCGAACCTGCCGGGGTCGTGGGAAGGTACTAAAGGGGCACCGAGGCCCCTGGCAACAAAGGCAACAGGAAGGAACACGGGTGGGTTTTAGTCAGTAAGAGTCTGACACAACCTCCCGCTCCGCCCAGAGCGGGAGAAGTTATTTGATGATTTCCCTCAAAAAAAAAAAAAAACTAACCATCGGCGCTGGAGATGTTATAGTGCACAAGTGTGTGTGCAGACACAGATGCACTCTCTCTCTTACCTCACTCTGATAGTCCGGTGGGATGGCAATCTGACACGACCGGAGAGAGATCAGGCGCAGGACCAACGGATTTACGTGCTTTCCGAGACACGGGGGTATCACACCGTCAACTTCCAAACTCGGGGCTGCTACTGAGAAATTCTGAATTGAAAAACCCAATGCCATTTATACCCGCCCTCGAAGTCGAACCCAATGCAAAATATATGCTGATCATTTCATACAAAGGCTTGTCCGCTTATGGCGAATTTCTTTAACTTACTTAATCGCTAGCACTGCGCCCACGCATAACCCTGTGAAATCACTGCGTGCGAGTCAAGAACACATGTTTAAGAAACTTTGTTAATATTTAATGTATATGTGAAAACGGCGTTGATTTGTAGGCACTTTGCGAATAATTTCGACGCTGGGTAGCCGCTAATTCCATAATTTGACAGACGCGTATGCCGTAGACGGGTTAGCTAAGCAAAAGGTTGATAACATATTTAATATTAGCTGTTTAAACATTGATGTCGAAAGCGTATTGTGTGTTACTACAGTTTTCAGTTTGATTAATTTTATGGAGAACATAAATGAATGAGGGGTTTTAATTTGAGTTATAAAGAATATCCTTGTTAATGTTGTTTTGTTGATTTCAAGCATGATGCTAATACAGTTTTGAACAGCGCTGGATTCAGATAAAGGCATGGTTTAAAGTGTTATGGGATAGGACAAGTTTAGTGATTAAAAGGTTTTAACGATGTCATGACATTAAAAGATTTTTTTGATTAAAGAAGCATGAATGTAGAGTAAATGCTGTGGAAATGCGTTCCTTGCGAAACATATGTGGTGTCAGTATAAATGATAGGCTGAACAATAATGTGATAAGACAACGGTGCGGATTAAAGGAAGATTCATTTTTTTAAAACTGAAAAGTGTATGCTTAGATGGTTTGGTCATGTTGAGAGGATGAATGAAAGGCGACTAACAAAAGATATCTACAAGGCAGATGTTAGTGGAAACGCCGGGAGGAGACGCCCCAGAAAGACATATAGTGACCTCATTGTTGATGTTCTTCAAAAAAGTCAGGTGCGTAGTACTCGCAACCGGCGTGCGTGTATGACCAGATGTATGAACGTAAACGAAGCAAAAGGAGTATGTAAGGAGCGTAGCAGGTGGCGATCTATAGTTTCTGCCTACCATGGGATGATGTGTGTATGTTTACATTAGACAAGTCATGAGTTTGAATTACTTATAGCGGGTATTTGTAATAAGCTGTATCAAAAATTTTACCTAGTCGAGGCTACTAAGTTTCATTTTTGATATACTACTGCGAACTAATAAACGGTACACTTTAGGTACCAGTCCACAGTACCTACCCAAAACAAATCAAAACGCAATCTCGGATCTCAACTATCCAATACACCAAAACACATTTTAATCATCAACAGATACCAACCAAAATCATCCGAGCCTGAAACAACAGATTTATAAACCGCAGACTACAATTACCTCGCGTGACAGATTGTGCTTTAAACGTAATTAAAGGGCGAAAACGTAGATGCAAAATTAAATTAAAGTAAATCACATCACCTCGAGATTTACTGCGATAACTATGAGCGTTCAACGTGAAATTGAATCAGTGTTTCGCTTCAGCGGTTTTCTCTGGGAGCTATCGGTTGCTATATATGTACTTACGTATAACTAACTACTCGTAAGTCATAAGTTACGTGTCGTTTTTGATTAATGTGCTTTTGAGAAGTATCTATCTCAAGTTTGATAAATTTGTCAAAACGCCTAATGATGTGACATGTTTTTGTTACAATACCAGAGAATATTTTAAAATGCACGTCTTTAATGCTTTTAAAAATAAATTATATTTATTTATTCAAAAACTTGTTCATGGTACAAGTTAATAATGATACACATGTACCAATTACAACACTCTTTAAATTAGGTACATAACTTATAAAATCTTGGCTCGGTCGTGAATCCCCACTATATATCCAACATAATATTCAAAGAAAATTATGTGTAGGTATAGGTAGATACGTAATACTGAATTGTCTTTTGGAATAAGTCAATCAATACTTTACTCGATGCTATTCAATTCTATAACTAAAAAAGTAAGTAGGTAAGTATTATTATTTTAAAACCTATATTAAGATATATTTTTGTAAAAAATTCAAATTCACCAATGTAGTGTGAATTTGAGCTCATAAAAATATCAAAATTGAATAACTTGGAAAATAGCACAGCACATTGAATAATTTATTCATCTTCATTTTTTTTTTGTAGCAGCTTTGTTTTTCCTAAGAATTTACAATACACATTTAAGCAAATATAAGAGGAGTAAAAAAAATAAGTACAATAGATAATAAAAACATTTCGTTATCAACAGTCTGGTGGTTTGAGAGCTTTTTCTCACAATAAATAAGCAAAAATTTATTCTCAAATAAAATTTGAAGAGGTTCGAAAGTTCTTTATTATTAAAAGAAAGTCTTCAGAATATTCTCACAACTTTGACACGTGGGTTAAGTGGCGCAGTCACCGGTAAATTGGCGAAGATTTGATAAAACCAATGTTATCTATTTTCTATTTGCCAAGATAGTATTTTAAATTTTTCGCGTGGTATTTTTATTTGAACATGTCTAAGATACGATGTACCTAAGATTTTTATTTTTTAAGACTTTGTTAATGATGAAAAATAAAATGAAAATATTTGACGTTAAGCAAACGAATCTATTTTAGAGTCAAATTAATATCACCTCAACAAAAAATCCTTACAAAAACCCCTAACGCATTTCAATAAAAGCCAACTAAAAAGAAAACTCAGCAAAACACTGCTAAAAGATTGAAAACGGTTTCCATAAATTTCATAATTAAATTTTCTCATTCGCAAGAACTAATTGAAAATGCGGCACGAAGCGTTTGAAGCCTGATTCATATTTTCGCATTCCGACGGCTTCATGTAACAAGTGCGAAAAATAAACGCGAAAATCTCGTAAACGTCTTAATTTCCTGCTGCGGACTCCGGGATTAAGATCTTGAATCGCCGTTATCCACTGATATAAATCTTTTAACACTCATTCGGGGTTTAACAGATCTGGCCTGAGTCTCGCTAACTCCAACAACTGCAATTAGCTTTAGTTGCCAAAGTCCCGGTAATCTCGCAAACTGGGCGTTTATAATTTAAATACGCAAATGGGTGTACCGCTTTAAATAAATGTCTTTTACTTTTATTTCGTTTTATCTTTTCGACTTTACTTAATGCAATATTAATTTTTTCCAGTCCATTTTTTCTACGTATGAAATTTAGATTTAGTGAAATGTACAAGGAGACTTAAACTTTTGTTTAAAACAAGCTATTATTTCAGAAATTAAAACTCAACTTTTTACCAAGTCCTTGAATAATAAATCAAAGTTTAAATGTAGATTTGAATATTAATTTAAAAATAGTTCAACTAAATACAGTTAGATTAATACTAAATGAATAACGGCCAGGTCGTTTACTTTTACGAAAATTTTATTCATCGATGCGTTAAAAAGTAAGAACTAAGTTCATTATTCAAAATTAATAATCCGCTAAATTAAATTAAACCTAAACTTTCTCAGGCCGCCTTTAGTATGCAGGTACCAGAAAATCGTTTTCACAGGGTGTTTACATTCTCAATTTCATAGAATTAATTTTCTATAGACATTTGGTTTGCCTCGCTTAAGTTTGAAATAAGTAATGTTAACTTTTCAAAGTTGCATTTTTAATGTTACTTGTTAACTTGAGTTTCATTGGAATCCCTTAAAATAACGCACTTGTGTTTATAAGAAGAAGTTATGTTGAATTTAGCATGAATTTTGTAAGTCTGTTTTTAGTGATCTGATTTTAAAATTACAGTGTGTTATAATAATTTAGCTTTAGTTTTGATTCACTGTGTAGAGAGTCTACACAGTGAATCAAAACTAAGGTCCAATATTTAACTCCAGTTTTAAAATAACTAAAGTTTTTATTTTTGTTTTATACTTACGTCATTATTAGTAAAAAAAAATCTGTATTGAATAATAATTTATTGTCACGTTTATTTTATAACTATCAATAAAAGCTTAACACCTTAATTCGTATTGTTTCTTATTCGCATATGAGAACAGCCTGTACATATATATTTCTCAAGGAAATAGCTAAAGGACCAACAAAACGCGCAGTCAACACAACTCTACCCCTTGACTTAAAACAGATAAATCAAACCAGTAACAGCGGTTATAAATAACAGTTATAACAACCACATTTTAAACTATGTATAACAGAACTTAATAAATGAAGACACGCATCGATTGTTTAACGACATTTATAATTAAATTGTTGTCGCCGACGTAGGCATTAAAGGGTTGAAAGATTTAATTAGCGTACGGGTGAAGGCTGCAGTGATTAATATTTATATTGTGTATTTAGGGTTATTGTTTAGTGTAGACGTTTTAATTATTTTGTAAATGCGGTACTTAGGCGACTATCACACTGCCACGCATCACGCTGCATGTTGCGTGTCAACGCACCTACGCGTGTACTTGCGGGAGTGCAGATCTGCATCATCGTGTGGGTTTTTGACGCACTCACGCGCGTAGTTGAGTTTTGTGGATTCACGGCGGCTCTGACTAATTTCATTCAAAGCCGTTCGCTGTGGTGATAGTGCAGTGCAGAGCGTAGCGTCGGTTTTGATTTTAAAAATGGTTATTAGTGTGGAACTCATTCAAGATGCTGCAGTTATATTAACTGTTTGGTTTTGTACAGTTTTTGTACTGGTCAATAAACATATTTATTACTTCCTCCCATTGTTTCATTTTCTGCGCTCTCTTACTGTATTCATCGCATTTCATATTCCAAATAGCTGGGTGATTTTCGATTTCGAATACAAATCGATCGATATCGAGTTCCATTTTCAAACACACGTCAAGCCCATCCAAAATCACACACGGCACTGCGACACTTTTCGGTGTGCCATAACTTGCGTAGCGCCCCGCAACCACGCGCGCGCGTGATCTGCGCGTGTGCGCATGTTTCTCCGCTTGTAGGCGCGTGATCTGCATGAACGCGTGTGGATGCATTTTCTGTGTGTTGGACTGTGCATGTTTTCTATACAAATTTTTTGCCACTTACTTTTCATCAACGATTTTTCACGACGACAAAAACGTCTTTGTCTTAGGTAAATTTAAGACAAATACTGTTAATATCATGTCCCGTTATTTTCTAAATGTAAACTTACTTTTACTCGTATCGTGTGAGGAAAATCCCTCTGGTGAGTTAAAATACACAATAAAATATCGACTCCTGACAACTATAAGCAGAGAATAACAGACAAATAGAGACATTCTTTAATTAACTCTCTCACAAGAGTAAGAAAGCGAAATAAAATAAAATTAAACAAAATCAAAACCTCCCAGCAGAACTCAAGTAAATTAAGTTTACATAAAAAATCATATCACGCTCTAATTGTCGCCAAGAGATAGCAGAGCGGAGTTTTGTCCCCTAAAACAATATTGACACTACTACGGTCCCTTTACATCTTGTCTGTTGTTCAAAGCAGATTAATGTTTGTGCCCGCTTATTTGCCCGGTTCTTCATAAAAATGCCCGAACAGTAGCACGGATAAACAAGGGCAACCTTTAATAACATTCCACGGTGGATTTTATGATGTTATCGGTTGTAATCCTTTCTGTGGTTTGTTGAACAGGATTTCCTGTAATTTATAGGTATTTTTGCTCGACAACGATGTGAATTTTGATTTGTTTTTGTGTTGCTCAATCTACTCCATTACAGGGACCATAAATCCTAATGACTATTATCTGCCGATCTATTCTGCTAAGCTCTTACTGTGAAGTGAGATGTCACTCAACCTTTTTATTTGTTTTTTTTTTTTTTGGGTAGAAAATCATCAAATAACTTCTCCCGCTCTGGGCGGAGCGCGAGGGTGTGTCAGACTCTTACTGACTAAAACCCACCCGTATTCCTCCTGTTGCCTGTGTTGCCAGAGGCCTCGGTAACCCTTTGCTACCTTCCCGCGACCCCGGCAGGGTCATTCAACCTGCAGTGCTATTCTGTAATAATATCACCGTGAAAACTTAAGTGAAGTGAGCTCAAAATGAGCTTTCAATAGTGTCATCCCTAGCACAAGGCGGAATTACGAATGAAGCTCACTTCACGCTCACTTCACCTAAAGTTTCACGGTGAGATTTGTACTGATGTTAGAGGCAGCTCACTTCAAGCGCACTTCACCTAAATTTTCACAGTGAGAGTTCAGCAGAATGGACCGGCCAGTGGACGACTTGACGAGACAGAATTGAATTGACAACAATTTGCGGCTGAAAACTGAAAGTCTTAGCAAACCAAGTGTCAAAGAGTTGTTTTATGGTTAAAGTTCCCAATCAGCGTTACGTATACATTTCGATTCTAATCAACCTTCGATAAAATATACTCAATAATCATATTAAAAGTGACTGCATTTATCGAAAAAACCATTTAAATTTAAACTGCTGTTGAAAAACCCACAATTGTTCACTCAGCAGACAATTTTTCCTTTAATATATTTGCACGGAACCGGCTAACAATATTGGAAATACCAGGAAATCATAAGAGATTTGGAGTGGTCGGGAGCAAACACTCGAGAGACATAGGAGACGTTATCTCCGCGTCTGAGGATTTTAATTACTTATTGGAAACTTGTGGCCGGCGGCTGTATGGGATCGTCTCAGCGCTTTATTGCGAGATTTCCAAACTTGACATCAGATTACGTACTAATGTTACTCGATTTGTCAGACAAAATAAACAGAATTGGACAATGAGTGTTCTGTGGGTAGCTACTGTGCCTACCTTCTCGGAGAATACTGGCGTGATGTTATATTATTACTTCAGTGATTAAATATTTTTTAAACTGTGTTGGACTTCCAAATATCTATTCTATGATATTATCATCTCAAAAGACGATTGCGAGTTGAGTCCTCCTTTCAATTATAGTACCTATTTAAGGCCTCCTCTGTCAATATAAGCAATACAAAGGATACAAAAGTACCTCATGAGAGCAGTGATGGCCCAGCGGTAACGGCCGCGACTTACGAGTTGTAGGTCGTAGGTTCGAACCCAGACAGGCGCTTTACTTTGTGTAAATTATTTCATCACCACTGCTCTCAAAACGGTGAAGGAAAACATCGTGAGGAAACCGGCATGTTCTAGAACTAAAAATTCGAAGACATGTGACATCTACTAACCCGCACTGGGCACGTGTGGTGGATTACAGCCCACTCCCTCTCACAGAGAGGGGGCCTGTGTCCCAGCAGTGGGAACATTATAGGCTGATTATGAAAAGTACCTCATTTCCATTGTTTACAACACAGAGGCAAACTATGCAACATAATCATCTTGTATTGGATCACTGTATTGGATTACAAGATCTCAGTTTATCAGTAATCTCGAAAGACAGTAGCGAGTTGAGTCCTCCAACAAATAGTAAGGCCTCCTCAGTCAATATAATACAGGATGTGATTTCGACGGCGCCACGCGTCAACTTGCTATGCTGAGTATCTAGAGTGGATTCTCAGACATCAAAGTGATAGGTGGAAACTATTTGTATCTATGTGGAAGACGACAGGAAGTAATAGATGGATAAATGGTAGGTAATGGTGGATAAAGATAAATCTGAACGGTCATTATCAGTGATCGGAGTAGGTAGAGCTGTTTTGGTTCAATGACCGCAAAGGTTGATGTTAATATGGACATTCCACGGGATTCTAACTGAAACTCCGGGATTCAAAAATATAAAACGATTTTTTATTAACAAGGATAAAAGAAAGCTTGTTTTATGTGTTTAATTTCATTAAACTGAAACGTGTCCGTCTTATACTTACCCGTTGGAGGGGTATGTGTTCGGTCATAATTCTTTAAGACGTGAATAGCTTTTTAAAAAGTAATTTCTAACTTATTTAATAATATATATTATATTTCAAATCCTAGGATTCCGGGAGTATCCATATTAAGACAACGTATCGTAATTACAAAAAATACTCCGATCACTGGTTATCGTTATACATACATACATACATACATAAACTCGCGCCTTCTTCCCATGGGGGTAGGCAGAAACTATAAAACGCCACCTGCTACGCTCCTTACATACTCCTTTTGCTTCGTTAACGTTCATACACGCACGCCGGTTGCGAGTATTACGCACCTGACCTTTCTGAGGAACATCACCAATTAGGTCACTATTATAAGGTCATCATTATAACTAGCAAGAACAGATTTTATGAAAAAACAAGGAGGTAAGATTTCATTGAAATAAAAAAGACTTATGAATTACTTATTTCTTTCGTCGGGCTATGAATAAATCGAAACCTAATAAAAATCTGACAAGGAATAACCATAAAAATAAATTTATATAAATCATAAACGCCTCCATTTATTTTATTTTATGTTACCAAAACTCCATTATGATGAATTTTCAGTTAAATTCAACACAAAATACTAGTAACATTTAAAGTTAAGAAAAAAGTTGAAAAAGTGAATGCAAAATTTTTAAGAAATTTCAAACATCGAATTTCAATTTTACTTTCTCACCTTGACTATGTGTGTGTGTTGCCATTTATTTTGTTTTCATAAGTGCTTGATGACAACACTAGCCTATGTCAAATAAATTGTATATACAGAGTGTGCCTATAAATATTGTGTGTGTTTCTTTGTGTTTGTGTGCGTTTCTCAGTGCCAATGACTTCTTTCAATACAGGTTTGCAAATATTAACATTGGGCGCTTTGATCTTAAGCAGTCGACGCTCATTTCGTTACAAACGTGTGCTCTTAATTAAGTTCAAACAAGACGTGCCAATCGAACCGAGTATGTCGCAGGTATTTACCGAACTGGAGTTTAAGGGAGTCTACTGCATCGTTTAATGTTGGTAAATAACCATACTACCTTAAACTTTAGGTTTTACTTAAGAGCAGTTAAAACGTCTACTTTAATGACTAATTTTTTTTAAAAGCCTTAAGTTAATCTGTTCAACCTGTAAAAATGTTCCATAATTGTCATAGCTATCTAGGAAAGACAGTTTTCACTATGCCACCTTTGAATTCCGAATGCCTTGCGTGAGTTCCCATGAAGTTGTGTAAAAATACTTAGGTATCTACAGAATGAGTTTAAAAGGAGTGAGGATATTTTAGGAGGGTGCATAAAACTGAACAACTTTCCCCAAGGAACAAAGGTCGAAATCAAAAAAATAAAATTCAACTTCTCATACAAACATAGATCTCGTGACCAGTCACTTTGTATGAAAAGTCGAATTTCAATTTTAATTATGATTTCGATCTATGTTCCTTGGGGAAAGTTGTCCTGTTCTATACACCTGATTACCTCCTAAAATGTCCGCACTCCTTTTAAACTTATACTGTATAAGTTACATAAAAACTCTCTGAAAAAGGTGTTGACAACAACCAGAAATGTGAGATGAAAACGAATGACTCTCCGTATCAGTATAATATAAAATGATGTTTTAGACATAATCAAAATCAAACCATTTCTTACCCAGCTGTAACATTAGCTGATAGGTTACCTTAGTTTATTTACTCCAAAGGACGTAAGGTAATATTGGCAAACAAGGAGAGGTAACGCTTACAAACTTAATTAAACGTTCATTTTCAATGTCTACATCATTTATAAACATCTACTCTCCAAATATAATAGTATAAATTTTGATCACGGTTAGACCACAGGGTTAATATATATTACGCAAAATAGCAGACCTTTAGTGACACTTTAGAATTTAGACACTCCAAAAATCTATTTTTGTAATATTCCCACTGGTGGAACACAGGCCTCCTCTCATCGAGAGGGAGTGGGCTGTAAACTACCACGCGGGCCCAGCGCGTGTTGTTAGATTTCACATGTCGTAAATTTTTTGGTTCTAGGACATTTTCTCGCGATGTTTTCCTTCACCCTTTTGAGAGCAGTGGTGATGAAATTATTTACACAAAGATAAGAGAAGAAATGTGCCTGCTTAGGTTCGAACACACGACATACAACTCGTAAGTCGGGGCCGTCACCACTGGACCACCACTGCTCTCAAAACTTTTTTGTTTGAGTTAGTAAAACTAAATGAAAAATAAAGCCGGAAGGGAACAAGCTTGGCAGCCAAAAGTGAGGACATCAAAAAGAGGAAATATTTAACCAATCCTCTAAAAACTTACGATTTACCTTCTAATTATGAACGCTTTTTAAAATTAATGAACCTTTACTACATCCAAGTCGGTCGCAGTTACTTGGCTTTTTAGGACCTCAAAATAGTAATTATTTGAGATTCACAAAAAGAGGCGCATTAATTTATTTTCACATTTATTATTTTAACATCACATTCATATTCATTTCAATTAAATATTTGGAAAGCAGAATGAGTATTATTTGAGGTTTGATTAAATACACGCCATTAAAAAGGAATCACTCTGTATATAAACCTCAAACAACATAGACGAATACGAATACGAGACTGCGGCACAAGCAATTACTGCACATACCACACACAAATTACCCCTGCATCCATCAAACAAATCTAAATAGCAGACAATCAATAATAGCTACTCAATCAACTTGTGATCCCAGGCCAGGGGTAGCCAACCGTCTGATTGCCAATTAGACAGCCGGCCAGGTGTCTGCAACCTGAGCTCAGAATCCTCTTAGTCCAATGCTATGCCCCATCAGCATTTACTAAACAGCTCCCAGATACAATCGAAAACTAGATAGGTTTCTGTTTTTCTTTATCCCTAAGTACCTACCTAGCTTTACAAAGAATGATAAAACTTAATTTATTAAGGACTGGCAACCCGCCCCTGCTATTCACGGTTTTTACGGCTTGACAATACATGGAGATTTCTTTATTAAGCATTAGTTTAATATTAATATTATATTATATTACACACATAAATATTCTGGAATAAATCCTCTAAATGATGGTGAAACCCGCATCAAAATCGTTTCGTATTTAAGAAGAAGAACGCGGTCACAGACAGACAAACAGACACAAAAAGCGACTTTCATTTATAGTATGAATAAGTTAACACAGATCGCGTAGCTTGCAAAAAACCTATTCGAAATGTATAAATAAACAGATCTTCATAATTTGTTTTTAAGTCTAGACATGTAAAAACGATTTGTAAACTTCACGCGAAATTAGGAACAATTTTCGGCGTAGCTTTAAATGGATTTGTGAAAGTTAGAATAATATTCTCCTGAATGATGAATATTTCGTTTAAAGGAATAAATTAATATTACAATTTAAATGGAGATAAGGTAACGTAGGTATTAAATTATCCTGAGAACATCGGGAGGTATTATAACAAACTTTAGTGCTTGTCTTTTAGATTGTCGAAATACTCTTACCTAATGAGGAAAAACAAATTGATTTTAAGGAGACCGGTCATTGAACTCAAACAATTTTTAGGGTTCCGTACCCAAAGGTTGCCAATGGGACTCTATTATTAAGGCTCCGTTGTCATAGCTGTATCTTTTGAACCGTAATAGGTAGACATTTGAAATTTTATATACAAATATATGGTGTTAAATATTGTACGGTGGTACGAAACTCTTCGTGTGGGAGTCCGACTCGCACTTGGCCGGTTTTACAGCAAATTAAATTAAAATCGCCTACTCTACCAAACTATTGTGCAAAATATAGCCCCAAAACATAATTAATTCTCCTCATGTTGCTTCACCTATTCCTGTACATACGTACTTACTTCCTAAGCCTTTGTTCGATAAGATTTCGGGCAATTATCTTAATCGGATTACGTTCATTGGGTACTGTGACGTCACTAGGCAACAACCACTAAAGTAATCCCGCTGTACTTAATTGCCCCCATTTCAAGGTATGCCCCAATAAATGTGGAGGTAGTATGTCGTGTGTTATTATTGACCCAGAAGGGAAATTCGACAGACTCGGTGACGCATATCGGGTTCTCGGTTTAGTGATGTCACGTTTCAACTTCGTGGGGATGAGTCACAATAGTTTTTTTTTGTTTATCAGTGGTTATTTGTAAATGGCCTTCAATTTCATATTGTATAAGAACACTGTATACGTTAGCTGTAATTTTCCCGAATAAAATAAAATAAAAATAAAATAAAATATTTTACATTTTTTTTTATTGTTGGAATTTATATTTAAAAAAACTGGTATTATTCATCATCATCATCATCATTTCAGCCAAAAGACGTCCACTGCTGAACATAGGCCCCCTGGTATTATTAATACACCAATAATATTTTTTATTTATTATTGGTATATATTTCGAAGTAAATATTTTAAATTTTTTTACTGAAGCTGATCCTCATTGAATAATTAACTAAAGTGATGCGTGCTTAATTCTTTTCCTTTTGTTTTAATACACAAGACTCTGGGTAGGCTTAAAAGTCGTCAGATCTTCTTACTCTTTTTTGTGCTCATGGCCTTTTTAAGGAAACCTCCAGACGGCCGGTTGACACTTCCCGTGACCCAAGTGCTGGTTTTTTCTGGCCTTAGGTTTAGCATTGCCAGACAACGTGGCAATGCCGTCAGTCTCTTGGGTACATTACCAGTCGATCATACGATCCCAATTTTTCGACGCCCTATTTTAGTTTGTGTATAGTTTTAGTTATTTTTATTTAATTAATTAGGTATATTTGTTTTTTATGTACAAATCAATATTAATAAACTATTTTAAATGTTAAAAAAAAACTTTACGCTGGCTATCCAGGAGAAACACTCCAATGAGAGAAGCAAGTTGTGGGAAGACAAGCATCCACCACCTCGCGACTTCGTCAAACCCCCGGATCATTTGCTGCCCAGACGTGAGCTGCCAGCAGTGGCCTACATGGAAAGCTCTCAATCGATTGCGTACCCAGGTAGGCCACTACAAACACAACATGTATAAGTGAGGGATTACTCACCAATCCTACACCCAGTGCGAGTGAGGTGCTTCTGATCAGACCATGTGCTAGTTGCTGGAGTGTCTAAGTGCCCGTACTTGCACTAAAGAAGACCTAATGAACGCCACTGATGCCGCAATCAAACAATACAAAAACAAAGTAACATCGACACGAAAACAAGAAGTTTGGTATGGTAAAATTAAACTAAACAAATCTCGTAAAAATTGGAAATAATACTCCACAAAAGCACTTTAAGGACCTACTTCAAATCCGCCATTAAAGACATTAAAAAAAAAAATCCAAAGTATTCACGCAAAAAATCCTCAGCATTTAAAATCGTAGAAAATATAATTTACCAATGTACTTACTGAATATCTTTTACTCCACGAAATTTCTTTTAAACCCTGTCTACTTAATTACCCACCTTGAACATAACCTTTTACTAAAAGGGCACAGGTCATAGAGTTGTTGACATGTCGTTGACATCGAAGCGAATACCATGAGCTTATCCAGATCTTATGTTTTCAATATGCGAAATAATCCTTTGATCAGTGCTAGAATATGTTTGTTATTATACTTGAAGAAACAGAGGTAAAGCTTCGTAGGTAATGCTAAGTTATTTTGGATATGTAGTCGAATACGGGCATTTGCCTTTATGATTTGCGAAAGGTGTTATTCAAAATACAATGGTTTATCACAAGACCAATTTAAAAAAAAAACATTATATTGCTCACATTTTAGTAAATATATCGAATGAAGTAAGTATTAGATATTACAACATAAATTAAAAAGTATATTTCAAGAGTTTCTGGAATTGACTATATAATATTTAAAAATAACTTTAAACATGAAATTGACATAAAACCTGGGCCTCAAGTCTGCTATTACAATAGTGTCAGAATGGTCAAAATCATTGATTTCTTAATTGTTTTTTTGACAAGTTTGGTAATCTACTAATATAATGGCGTCATTAATGAGGATCGGAACAGATCATTCTGACACTATTGTAATAGCAGACTTAATGCCCTGTTCTCAGGCGAGAATAATGTCACTTGACAACAGGTTGACAGTATCAGTGAATTCTTTATTCAGCTCTTCAAAAGCAGCTCCGAGATCGTTATCTGAAATTCACCAAACTTGCTGATATGTTGACAACACAAAGACTATTCAGGCGCACAACATGGCCGAACGACCTCGAAGTGCCCCGAATTACCCCGAACGCAACAGATGAAGCCTATATTGATAAAATGACAAAACCAAACGCGTAAAGATTTAACCCTCCGCTCGCGAGCGCAGAATTAGACACGGTTCATTGGTTTCTCAAGAGGTGATAGAACTGATTGGCCGGCTCTGCTTAACAATACCCTACAGACGTCGAACAAGATTATAACCTCGAAATTCCTCACTGAAAATTACACCTTAACTCAGCCTTCCTAAAGTTGATTTCTATTTGGTGTGGGGGTGAGTGTGGTATTTGGATTATTGACGAAGAATCATCGCAGCTGCTTAGCCGGATTTTATGTTTCATTGATTGGCATTGTTAAGTCCACGCAACGGTAATACGCCCCACTCGAATGTTTATCAGAAGATTTTGGGTAAATAGACACAATTATTTGATAAGGCTCTTTTTTGACAAGGGTTGGGTTGAAGTACCGCTTGTGATGTGCTTTAAAAATAAAAGTTGCATTGTTATGTCCAATGTTTAATACTGTGTATCATTTGTTATTCGATGGCTTAGCATAAGCCTTGCTTGTTATGAAAAATCAAACTCAAACACAATCTAGGTTATACATAAAAAAGTTTTCAACTTCATTACATACATAACTATATTATCCTGAAATGGTTAGTTAGCGGTGTAGATACACCGTAAAATAACCACATTTCCCGAGCCTACTGCCATCAACCAGGCACAAGTTTTGAATTTGGTCCTAAAACAAACCTTTTAGCAAAGTTTCTCCTTGAGAAAAACACAAATTAATTTTCGTGTTAAAACCTTATTTAATTTAAACTCTAAACCCATGAAAGACGTTAATAAAATCAAAAGCGAATGTTTTGGCCAAAGCTCGCAGGCATGGCAGGCTGATTTGACATTCGATGGACATTCGCTGTCTGCTGCAGCTTCTCATTTGCAGGGAGGGGCTCCCTATTAGTTATGTATGCCTTGTACATATAATAAATAATAAAATAATAATAAATGTTTATTTTTTCCAATAAATACAGATACAAGGAACAACATAAAGTTATGAAAATTAGTTACACTGACATATTTTAGAATACAAAGATAATAGTATTTATGTTACAAGATCTGTTAATCAATAGGTAAACCCTGCCTCCCAAACTAGGGTGACCTGTATCTTAGGAGACAGTGTTCGGCCACAGTATTTATACAAACATGATTTATACAATCCGATAAAAAGTGAGTAGTGATGTCGATCTAACTACTAAACTACTATAATATTTCCGTATCTAACTAAGTAAAAGGGGTTTAATGAGTGCAGTGGGTAGATGTGTGTGTATATGTTTACTTGTGTGTCGTGTGTGCGTGTGTGTGTGTCGTGTGTGTGTGTGTATTAATGGGTAAGTATGTTATGTATGTATTATTGAGAGATTTAGTGTACTCGTATTATGTGAGGTAAGTGAGTAAAGACTCCGTAAAGGAATAGTCCTTATGAAGTAACCACTCTGTTACTTTATTTTTAACTGAGTATGAATTTAGATCGAGTAAATTTAGTTTTTTATGTATTTTTTCGTAAATGAGAGTGCTTAAAATGTAATACTGTTTTGTAGCGAAAGCGGTTTTGTGTTGAATACGTGGGAGGAGATTAGTTCGCTTGCTTGGGTCCGATTTGGGGAGGGTAGTGTGCTTTCTTAGAACTGATTTGAGCACAAAGAGCTGACGCACAGTGAGGACCTCGCAGTTAGAGTACAGTTCAGATGTTGGATATCTGTAGGGCTTTCTTGTCATCACTTTAAGTATTGCTCTTTGTGCTCTCTCTACTCGAATAAAGTTGGTTTTGATAGCACCACCCCATGCGGTGATGCAGTACCCAATGACAGATTGGACTAGGGCATAATATACCATTTTTAGTGTGCTAGGATTTGCAGACTCCCTGAGAGCTTTAAATATGTGTATAAGTCTCATTGTTCTAGTGGTGAGAGCAACAATTTGTTTATCCCATCTAAGTCCGTTATCTATCTGCACTCCCAGATATTTTACACATTCAGCTCTCTTAAGTGCTAGACAGAGACAGGGTGTAGCTTGGTTTGAACAGGAGTGAGCAGTTATAGAAAATTCGTGGGATGGTAAGGAATTTCGCCGGATTGAAAAAGGGATGTAGGTGGTTTTGTCGAGGTTAAGCGTGAGTAAATTTGAATGGAGCCAACTCATTACTACCGACATTGCTGCTTCTGCTTTTTCCTTAACGATATCCCAAGTCGAGCCACACACAAGGATAGCGGTATCATCAGCATACGCATAGATTTTACAGTTTGGGATGCTCAACCTGCAAAGATCATTGACGTAGATTTGAAATAATATGGGACCCAGTATGCTACCTTGGGGGACGCCAAAAGTCACAATTTCTTCGTCACTGAGGTACGTATCAATTTTAACACATTGTGTGCGATTCCGGAGGTAATCTTTAAAGAGTTTAAGTGGAGTATCACGTACACCTAGAAGTTCCAGCTTTGAGGTAAGAATGGGAACAGAAACCGTGTCAAATGCCTTAGAAAGATCTAGAAAAATACCTATACATTTGTTTTTTTTATCTAAGTTTGAAGCAACTTCTTGGGTAAGATCAAGTACAGCATCCTCTGTCCAAGAAGTTGCTTGCATATCGAGTTGTATTTACATTTTGCAGCGGTTAGTTTGTGATTAATTTATGGTGTATTTAAGGGTTTGGGTGTAATGGGATACTACTACTCGTACATTTTATTAACAGGCATGGTTTTACGGTACAATAAATCTAAGTTTTGATAAACTAAACAGATACCTAGTAGTAATTTAAGCGGGTGAAATCGCTTTCATTAATAAAATTATTTTCTCAGTGAAAAAAAAGGTAGACAGAAAGAACCGGCCAAGTGCGTGCGTGCACAATAAAAGTTTCCGTAGCTGGGATGAATGTATCCCAAAAACAAACTTAAGGGGACTACAGGACCCAAAAGCGAATTTTATAAGTTTTATAATGCCTTAAAGTGTATGATCCACTGCAGTAAACAAAATCAGAAAATATATGATATTATTAAGGATATATGCTAGGTAGATAGTGTGTTGAAAACATAATACAAGTAATTTGATACGATAGAAAAAAATAACGAAGATACCTCTAAAAATTTATTTTAACGATTAAAAACCATACTAATATACATGTAATCATTCTGATTTTTTGTCAGATTATTCTACAAGCAACATATTAGCATAATAGTGTTTTATTTTTTTATACAATTTATAGCTTATTTGTAAATCGATAATTGCTTCATATTTTGCAATAAATTATCAACTTTGTGTCATCGCGCTTCTCTTTCTTTTCTATGCAGTCCAACAGTGACCGCGCTTTAGGTGTTGTCGGCCTCTTAACATTGTAGTTGAAAAATGTTCTCCCATACATCGATATACCATACGTCACGGTCAATTCTCCAACTGCAAATGTAAGTTTGTAATTGCATTTTAATTTTTATGTTATTAAACTACAAATTAACGATTTTCAGATTTTTCTTTTAGCTGTGCTGTGAGACCTTGCTTCTTGCCAAATTGTATGATTCTAGGTCAACGGGAAGTACCCTATAGGTTATGATTTATTAGCGTGTATCAAAATATATCGCATAAATGGCCATATTTTTTAATGCGTCGACTTGATTTTTTTACGTACATATTTGATATTAATTTCAAATCGATACCTCCAAGCGTTCCTGAAAAAGGGTCTCGACAGACAGACAAATGGACAGACGATGAAGTGATCCTTTCGGTTCCGTTTTTTCGTTCTGAGATACGGAACCCCAAAAAAGAGGATGCGTACTTACAACTGAAGCCGAGTATTCGCGATTCAGCGTCACCGACCGACTGGAACCAAGTACACCCGATTTAGCGTCACCGATCCGAACGTGACGATCAGTTTCATCTTCACTTCAATAATTAAAACATTGTTATGTAAGTACATCAAAGAGTAGAATCAAACAAGAACCAAGAAAAAGTATTGTATTGAATTACGTACTTACTTATAATAAACAGGGCTAATAAAAACAATAACGAACAATAATAACGTCCACAATAGCAACACAGTAACATGATGCTTACAAGTATTGCATGATACGAAATATGTGTACAATCGTGCGGAAAAACATAATAACAATGTCCTTTCTCCTGTATTTAATAGACGGAGAAATAATGCACAATGCGTTTATTATATCGTCTCATAAGGGGAATTATTATTGAACGTACGATCCTACGTATTTTGTTTATGACTGTACTTGTGTGTGTGTGTGATGAGAAATTGGATACTTAAAGGGGAGTGAAACTGGTCAAAAGATTAATAAGTATACTGACCGGTTATTTTGTGTTCAAAACTGACCCCTAAACCATGTAAAGAAAGATTTATAAAAGATTAAAGTTGAGTTGGACGTACTAATTTGAATGCATTTTTTTTTGTTATACAATACAATGGGCACAAATAATAAATACACTCACCCGAAAAAATAAGTGGGGTAACAACCACAATTGCCACAGAAGGTAATTGAGTATAAAATATCTGACAAGTTTTAACAAGTCGAATGGAGACTCTCGTTCAGCTATGTATATACACCATAACTGTGTGTTACACCATGAAAGGACGAAATAAAAAACATGTTCTTTTTAGATTTAATCAGCAGTTGTAAACCAAACCCACGCTCACATCACTTCACTCTGGCTCCATTTTCACCTTACTAGAGAAAGACATAATTTTAAACCTAATTAGTTATATTAAAATTAAACCATAATTTATTTATTTTTTAGTTTAGTTTATCGTAAAAATGACGACGGCAAAATTACGACTCCTAGAAAAAACCATGTTCGCGTCCCCCCGCTTCACTGTACCTTCCTAACAAGGCCCGTCAGTGAGCCACGCGCTTCTTCATCTTCATGGTCGGATCTCGTCTGTGTATTGGGTGCAAGCAAGCAATATGCGCCTTGTGCCCATCTAAGGACCGTATTACGGAACCTTACTCAAGACTCAAGTATTACTTAAAACTAGTTTCAACCAATCAAATGGCTTTAAACGAGTTTTAAGTAATACTTGAGTTTTGATAAGTCTGAACATACGAAATACCAAATTATTGTTATTATAACAAATTAAGACACATATAAGTATTTGAATCATTTATTTTTAAGAAATAAGGGTTGATTTATTAGTATATATATACGTATGTTCCTATACTCGTTCACCAATAAAAGCAAATTTACTGCTTTACTGCGTTCTTAATTGGTTGTAATCAATTTATTATATTCCTAAATAAAGGCAACAACAATCAGTGATACACTTATTTAAGCGGCTATACAATGTTTTTTGTTAAAGTTTGATGACTGGTAGCGACCTCTAAATCATATCGAACAATTAAAATAAAAAATCTGTTTCATATTTAGATGTATATAATCGAATGACAAAGTGCCGCGATGATAATTAATAAGTCGAAAAATAAGGACCAACTTAATGCGTATACAATGTACATAGTACATTGTATACAATGTACATAGTACATAGTACAATGTACATAGTACATAGTACAATGTACATAGTACATTGTATACCACTGCGCGTCGCTATTCTGGTGCAACACGACCCATTAGCATGTCGGTGACGCAAACCCGTAAGTTTTCCCCTACCCAAAACCGCTCAACGAAGAACAAGAATGTTTTACTTCAAAAACACTATTATAGTTCAAAAACCACCAACCAGTCTCCGCTAACTCAATGACGCTCCCATTTCAGACCAACAGCTTCCTCAAAGCCAATTTCATCGAATATCATACACGAACTTTGTGCAAACTAAGCTAATTACCCCGTAATAATGGGCAAACGTTATTGACGACCAGCCATGGACATTAATTGTATACAAAGCTACCTTTGTTGTAGCGAGCAATATAATTATGGGCAATAAGCCTCGTAGCCCGGTAGACGAGGCCTCTAATGCAAACCTGTGTAAATTTGGCAGATGGGATATTTGGTAGATGGGATATTTGGTAGATGGGATATTTGATAGATGGGATATTTGATAGATGGGATATTTGGTATCAAAGTGTAAGTGTCAGTATGTGAACGTATTACAGAGTGGAAGCAATGCGAGAATATTGATTAATTTATTCCTTCGCATAATGTATACTCAGTTACAGGCTAGGCTAAAACATATGAGTACATGACCCTGTTAGGGCGCAGCAAGTATTACATTTAACCCTAGGTTAAATATTTAGTAGTTAACATTACATTGCATACCTACTAGATAGTAATATCACAACATTAATTATTATTACTAATATATAATCGCTTATTCTCTTATTTATTAATATTAATTAAAGTAATTTGAACTGTATAGTAACATTAATAAAATAATATTATAGGTAGATACACACGAACACACACACACACACGCACGCACACACACGCACACACACACACACACACACACACACACACTCACACACATTTATACTTTACGCTTTATTTTAGCTTCCATAAACTCGTTAATACTATAATAACTTTTTCTAATGACTTAAGTCTAAATTTAAATACGCACAATATTTTTGTGGATCTTATTTGTTCAGGTAATACACTAAGCAGTGATTTAATTATTTGCACTTTTGTTGTTGGTTGTACTTTTTGTAGAGAACTTACTATGAGGAACGGCTATACCACAATTTTGTTTTAAAGTCTTTTTTTTTCCATGGTAATGATTATTTTTTCTACTTCATAAAATACCTGCATGTTTGTCGAAGACCAGCGTCTTTCCGAAACTTCCATCCGCGTCGAAGTCAACTTTTATCATAAAACATATGCGATGGCATTTGTCATTAGTGTAGCTTTATATCAGTGAAAGATTTTTTGTAATCAGATCAGTGTTTTCAGAAATCACCTCTTACAAACAAACAAACTATTTACCTGTTTAATATATTACATAATCAGCCTATAATATTCCCACTGCTGGGACACAGGCCTCTTCTCTGTGAGAGGGAGTGGGCCGTAATCCACCACGCGGGCCCAGTGCGGGTTGGTAGATGTCACATGTCTTCCAATTTTTGGTTCTAGGACATGCCGGTTTCCTCACGATGTTTTCCTTCACCGTTTGGAGAGCAGTGGTGATGAAATAAATTACACAAAGTAAGCGCCTGTCCGGGTTCAAACCTACGACCCACAACTCGTAAGTCGCTGCCGTTACCACTGGGCCACCACTGCTCTTTAATATATTAGTTTCAATAAATTTAAATTTATATAAACTTTCAAGGTTTTATTCAACGATTTCTAGACAGCTTATTCCACCACTGTCTCTCCTTTTAACCCATCTACTTTATTAGATCCTGTTTACAAAAAAATCAATATTGCACTTCCCAAATTTGTCGATACTTCGAAAATTGCTCCTCAGTTGCGTAACTGTGGCTCCCATCTAATACCGCCATCGCTAAATGGTATGGTGTTTACCAAACACAATTATTGCCCGCGTCCATTTTGCAATATGAGATTTAAGGCTCAAATTAAGTGAATTAGAAACCGGAGAGAGGCCCTTTGCCCTCTGATAGGCAGATTTGATTCCAGTACCGACTTCCAAACCATTTGCAAGTAATTCGAGTGGGGGCTGGTTACTGGTTAGCGATAATTCGATCGACGTAGGGAGACTATAAGGTAATTATTCAAAAACATACAATGGAGTGGCTATTTTGTAAAGCTACGTGCTAATTTTGGTAGTGAAGTTTCAGGTTTTATTACATTGGATTAATACCTGGTCGAACAAGAAAGCTTTTTAAAAGAATAATGCATGAATTCTTCATATTAATAAAAAATAAAATTTTATTCAGGCAAAACCCATATTCCATACAATAAACTAAAAGTTCAGAATAAAATGTCAATGCAATTAAAATAAATGAATGAGTAGGTAGGTAACAACTTAAAAGGTCACAGAATGTAAATAAAAAAATAAAATAAAAATGTAAAAACCGTATTTAATACAATAAACTAAAAATTCACAATAGATCAGAATAATATATCAATTCAATTAAAATAAATTAATGAGTAGGTACCACTTAAAAGGTCATAGAATTCAAATTAAAAAAATGACAATGCAATTCAAATAAACAATAATATATTATAATTATAACATAAAAACATAACATATAACATCACGCCTTGTTTCCCCGAAGGGTTGGGCAGAACTGTATCTGTAGTACACCCACATTTCGCCAGTTATGTTAAGTAACGTAACGTAAGTCCCATGTAATAGGGGGCGAGCCTATTGCCATCAACTGGGCACAAAACCAGACTCTGGGCTGCTACTGAGAAATTCCAGATAGAAAAACCCAATAACACTTTGCCCGACCCGGGAATCGAACCCAGGACCTCATGCTGAGCAGTAGCGCTTGCGACCACTAGACAACGAGGCAATATATTATATATGTAGCTTAAAAGGTCCTCGTAAACATCCATACCAATATTATAAATTAAACGATCTCTTAATTCAGTCAGTGCCTCTGTTGAAACTGCCTTTTATGGAGCTTCCCCAGTCCACTCGTCTTCTTTTAACATGGAGTAAAAAATCATAGCGCGAAAATGTTCCCGGCGCAGATCCATTTTTTAATGAGACACGATAATTTAAATTAGCTTGCAAACAATGTGGAGGGAAATTTTGAAATTGGAACGTACCTATTTTTACTTACAAATAATCATTTTCAAAATAGATTATAACTAGCCAGTCTCTCATACATTAAAACTTTTTTTCGCAATACTTTCTGATAACATATCGCACAGTTGCTGACAAAGCATGACGTAATTCAAACCTTACAAAAAAAAACTAGCATAGGGTAGAAAATGATTGCCGATATAGTAATTGTAATTCTACAATGGCTTGTGTCTCTACTCAAACATGAAAACCCCTAATTTCCTCGAAAATTAGAAACAAGATTTTAGATTTGGGGTCCAGAATCTCAAGTATAAATGACAATAGGCCAAATCAATTATTAACTAGTCGTTTACGAACAATTTAGGATGTACTCGGTCAGTTGGCGAGTGAAACTGTGGGGCGTAACAATAGTGTCCCCAACAGATCCCCGGGACGATTTAAACAAGGGTTTTTGCCCCAATTACTTACGGATGCGTAATTATTTCCACCAAGAAATAGAATACATGGAGAGATGAATTTTGGATGGGATAGATGTGGAAATAACTTTTTGTTGTTTTAATTTAATTTAATTGTGTCGTAATTTGTTATTCGTTAACTTTGGATTTCCCGTAAAAGATTGCTTTTATGTAGGTTTTATGGTAATTACTGTGAAACGTTTTATAAACGAAATCTAAAGCTTTTTAATAATTTTACAATTATTATTCCAATTTCCATTCATCATAGGTACTAACCTAACCTAACTTGAAATGTCAGAACTCAAAAACAATGTTCATACTTTGGAACTTTGGTTTCCAGTCAATTATAATAATGTCTTGCATGTTCATTGCTACATGCTACTATTTGTTGTTAAAAAAACCAAATGCACTCACACATGGAGTTTGAGATCATTTATTCTCAGAATAATTATAGTTCACTTACATGGGAATATTTAAAACTAGACATATACAAAAAACTGGGCATCGATTATAATGTTTCGAGGGCAGGGTACAAATATGAACAAGTGTTAGCTCGATACACGGGCACACATAACAAAATCCAAAAGCCACTTCACAGCTTCTGATCAGCTCAATCTAAACCCGCCGATAACCAGGTATTATTACATAATCAGCCTTCAATGTTCCCACTGCTGGGACACAGGCCTCCTCGCTATGAGAGGGAGTGGGCCGTAATCCACCACGCAGGCCCTATGCGGGTTGGTGGAAGTCACAAATCTTCGAATTTTTGGTTCTAGGTCATGTCGGTTTCCTCACGATGTTTTCCTTCACCGTATTGAGAGCAGTAGTGAGGAAATAATCTACACAAAGTAAAGTGCTTGTCAGGGTTCGAACCTAGGTCACGGGAAAGTCCAACAGGGATACCATGGCCTCTGGCAACACAGACAATGGAAGGAAGATGGATGGGTTTTAGTCAGTAAGAGTCTGACACACCCGCTCCGCCCAGAGCGGGAGAAATTATTTGATAATTTCCCAACCAAAAAAAAAAGGATTCGAACCTACGACCTACAACTCGTAAGCGGCCGTTACCACTGGGCCACCACTGCTCGTTAACCACACATGCATTCTCACATAACAAGCAAAATCCAAAAGCCACTTCACAGCTTCCGATCAACTCAATCTAAAATCGCTAACCAGGTATTAAAACCCCATGATCAACTTCGCCTGAAAGTTAAACCACCGTTAGAGATTGCCTCTTCACAACTTCGCGTTCCATAACTACGCTGGTAAACATTAATCAGTGGTTTAATAGAACCGCTTGGAAAACTCGTGCTTTTACACAAATGCTACCAATCAGCCAGTGGCCTTTCATTCCCAACAATGGCGTCGAATAAAATGCGAAATAAGATCCTTAATGAAAACTATCGTCTGTTGAAACTACCCTCGTATTAATCTATTATCGTTAAATCGGCTGCAGACGCTATTAACGGTTTAACGATATAATTTTGACTGTAGTTTAGAGCTATTTGGAGATATTTTTTAATCTTCTGATTTAGTTCGTATAATTACTTTTTCGGATTAACGTTACCAATTTAGATGGGGTTGGTCTTTGGTTTTTGTGGCTAGTAAAAAGTACATTTGAAATAAAAGGTTTGAAATACTGTTTCTGCTAAATTGTAGAATTTTATAAGCAGAAACAGTAGGTACCTACACGTCCAAGTCTTGAAATACCGGTATTTTGGGTACCTACGTCCAATTCTTAAAATACCGGTATTTTCGGGTACCTACGTCCAAGTTTTGAAATACCGGTATTTTTGGGTACCTACGTCAAAGTCTTGAAATACCGGTATTTTTGGGTACTTACGTCCAAGTTTTGAAATACCGGTATTTTTGGTTACCTTCGTCCAAGTCTAGAAATACCGGTATTTTTGGGTACCTACGTCCGAGTCTTGAAGTACTGTTATTTTTGGAAACCGGTACCATTGGTATTTTTAATCAGTATCGGTACTGTACCCGTACCAAAACCGGCACCAAACCAAAATCTCCGTAAGTTATAGTGAGGAAACAGGAAGATAGTCAATAGCCATTAGAAAAATAACATCAAGGTTGCCAGCAGTACGAGGTTCCTCGTACAAATATGAGATTTGTGGTACGCGCCGAGTACCCGGTAATTTGGTACTGATACTTGTTAGGTAGAGGTACCGTATCCGTCTGGACCCAGTACCCATTGGAACCGGTACCCAGGTACCAAAATGGCAAGAACCGCTAAGTACCAATACAGAACCTGCACTTTTTGTACCAGTTCCAAGCCCTGCCTACGACATCCGTGATGAACCAAAAACAATAGATTGGGGGGATTGGGGGTACTAACACCTTGTTTGTGTGTCCTTATTTGATTTTTTTAAATTATTTTAGCTTAGAAATATTAGGTACAAAGGTTTGAAATAATTCTAAAATAGATAGAGTAGAGATACGAGTAGCCTGCAACCTTGGGTTAACCATGGATCCGCTACTACGATTTGAGAAGCACATCAGTGACTCCATGAGGAATTGTTTTTATAGATTGAAACTGCTATATTCAATTAGAGACTACCTGAGTGTTGATCTGCGTAAACAGTTAGTGGATAGCCTAATTTTATCAAGACTTAACTACTGTGATACTGTGTATGGCCCATGCCTGTTAGCAAGAACAGAGAAGCGGATACAACGAATACAAAATGCATGTACACGGTTCTGTGTAAAGGTAACTCCTAGAAGTCATATCACTCCTTTCATCAATGGAAACAACATTATGAAAATGGCTGCTAGGAGAAAGCTACATATGGCTAGTTTACTTTTGGAGTAATCACTACACAAAAACCACTCTATTTGTTTGAGAAGTTAAGTTGGCGACAGAGCTAGTACGCACCACGTTTTTCTACCAAACCGCTTTGTACATTAACACATAGGACCGCAGCATTCAGGGGGAGCTTCAGATACGCCGCCACGCACTGTTGGAATAACCTTCCTCCACCAGTAAGAGTCCTGAGGACAAAAAAGCATTTTTTGAGTATCATAAAGAAATATTTCATGCAGATCCAGCAATCAACATGATTTTAAAACTAGAACTTGAAAGAATAGCTGCTCTTTTTGTACTTACCTTGAGGGTTATGGTCTATGGGCAATGGATATGGTTTTCCAACAGTGTGAATTGCTACTGATTCCTCCAAGTTTAGGTCCAGTCTGTGTTATTGTTGCAGGAGCAATGGTAGTCTACAGTTATCTGGGAGTGGTTGCTGTGTCTTAATGAGGCTGCACTATCTAGGGGGAAAAATGGGTACTTATAATTTTATTTTATTTAATATAAGCCTGGGTTTTTGTGTCAATTTGTTTAATAATGCAATACAATTACCTATAACAATGCTTACCTTTAAGATCAGGGGGGTATCCATCACCTCTTATAGCAGTATTACTTCAATATTACTTCAGCGTGAAAAAGAGATAGAGCTATAAGTCCTGTATAGCTCCATCACTTTCCCACTGGCAGTAATATTATAATAATACTGCTATAAGAGGTGATGGTTACCCCCCAGGAGGCTTGGCATTGTACAAAGGAGCAAACTTATCGCTATGACCAAAAAAGCATGGTACATGTTTGACAACGCAATGGTTCGATGCACGCCGTTGGCAAATGGCCGCCATCGCAATTCCCACGGTGCATCTATGAAATTATAGTGTATTGATGAAAACTTAATTATTTCACCATGGAATATTGTTAGTGTATCGAAATAATAATATATTGTTACTATAATTATAAAATGGCATAAATACGCACCACACTTAACACAACGCCTTGAGTAATTAAATTACTTAGTACTTATTTTTATTATTTTTCATTGTATTATAGTCTTAGTTTATGTACCTTTTTATTTTTTAAAGTAACTCATTGATACAGATATATATTTATTATTTATATACATACTTTATTCAGCTTGAATCACAAATATTTCTGTGGAAAATTTTTACTTACAGATGTTCTATGTCACGAAGTCCGTTTGGCTATGAATGTTGTCAAGCGTGCACATGCACGTTGTTTTTTTTTGTGTGCGTAACCTCGAGAGCGCTCAATATCGATCGGGACACGGTCCGGATCAGTAGTGGTTTTTAGTTCGCGCCAAATTGTTTCACGGAGTAAGGTCAGCATGGCAACAAAACGAAGAAGAGTTGTCCATAGTGAGGTAATATTTATTTATACGTTTTCAATTAAAATGTTATACAAAGATACTTAATATAGCAATAGAAGTATTTATAAAATTAATGTTTTTTTGTGTTATAAAATGTTTATATTACTTAATTATTTTGATTACATTTTGTTTTAGGGTCGAAACATGATAGCTAGTGTTTATCATTTTCTGCGAGAAGAATATGAATTTACAAAATCATTAATGGAACTCAACTGTGATTTGTCTCATTTACGAGACATTACACGCCGTACAGCTGAAGCTACGGGTGTGAGCCAAAAAACAGTTCAAAGAATATTAAAAGAAGAGAACGAATTGCCATCCACTTCATCAAAATTCACTTCACCTATGAAGAAAAGGAGAAAGCGAGATAATACAGTGGATATAGATAATTTTACAGCCGATGTGGTTCGCAGTACTGTACAAGATTTCCATATTGTCCATAAAGAAATTCCAACATTAGCTAAGTTAAGAACAGCATTGAATGAAAAAATCGGATTCGAAGGTTGTTTAGAAACTGTTCGCTAGTTACTGTTGAAATTAGGTTACAAGTGGCGCAAAACAGAGAACAACCGTAAAGTCTTGACGGAGCGTCATGATATACAAATGTGGCGTTTAAAATATTAAAAAAAAATAACAGAGTACCGCTCTCAAAGTCGGCCCATTGTCTACACCGATGAGAGCTACGCCCTTTCGACACACGTGCGAAACAACACCTGGGCAAAAAAAAAGGAAAGAACTCCGTTTTTTAAAAAAATTAGCACAGGCACTCGCTTTATTTTAGTGCACGCGGGAACCAAGGATGGTTTTATTGAAAATGCTTCCTTGGTTTATAAGGCCAACTCAACAGCTGGTGATTATCATTCAAATATGAGCTATGATAACTATGTAAAATGGCTAAATGAAAAGTTGCTACCCAATTTACTTCCGCGCTCTGTCATTGTCTTAGACAATGCATCTTATCACAACACACGGGCTGAACGACTACCGACGCAATCTACAAAGAAAGCCGATATGCAGCAATGGCTCAGGGATAAGGGTATAGCATTTGATGAATCTCTTCTTAAATTGGAATTGTACGATACAATAAAGAAGTACAAAGCCCAACACGTAATCTACAAGACTGACGATTTTATAAAAAGCAAGGGTTTTGATGTCTTACGCCTTCCCCCTTATCACCCAGAATTAAATGCGATTGAAAATATTTGGGGGATCGTTAAAAATTATGTCGCATCTAAAAATATCGAGCAAAACATGACGAATTCGGAAAGACTGATCAATGAAAGTTTGGGCCAAGTTAGCAGTGAAACGTGGCAAAAAACTTGTGCTCATGTTGAAAAAATTGAAAAAGACTACTTGAAATATTTTGATCTCGATTTTGAATTTATAATCAATGTACAAGATGATTCTGACGACAGCAAAACGGAATCGGAAATCGAAAATTTATCTGATAGTGATTGAAAATACTGAATAGTCCTACTTGTTTCGTTTCCATTCTGTAACACCAATGCTTAATTAAATGCCTACATATTCTTAATATTTTTGTATTTATTGCAACCTAATCTAATTTATTTACAAAATGTATATACTTTTAAAACCAAAATTTTATTTAGATTATTACATCTCGACTTGAATATATATCAGATTTTTTTGCTAACGTTACCTACTTTTATACACACAAGCGCGCTTGTCGGGATACGTCACTACTACAATCAAAGCCGAACGGACTTCGTGAAAAAGAATATCTGTACCTGATTTATTACTTCACACATGGGATGTCATTACGTCATTCGACAAGTAGGTAATTGCTGAAAATCAGCGCTGTTGGCGATAGGCTTGTCCGAAGTCACAGCATTTCGCTGAGCAACGACCTTTTCTTGCACAGATGCGACGCACTGTTTAATTGTTCTAGTTATAGTTTGTTTGTTTGTTTATTTTGTTTGTTTCCCCACTCTGCAATCGGCATTCTGTTTTTGTTTTGATTGTATGCTATGTTGTCATTGGTTGTCATCTGCCAGTGTCGTAACACAGAGTAAATATTACGTAATCGACAGGATTGTCAAACTTATATGGGTTGATTACGAGGCTTTTAGCTACTTTGTATATGTGTTTATTTTATGTAATTTTTTGTAATGTGCGTTTTGTTTGTGCAGAATAAACAATTTTTCTTTCTTTCTTTCTTGTCTTTTTCTTTCTAACAGAATTTTCAGAAGTCCACACTTGTACGGGAGTTATGAAGTCAGAGGAGTCTACATCACGTCGCTCTTGCTCCTGCAGACAGGCGCGACGCGACACTAGTAGCGCAAATTCTATGAAAACTTCATGGAAAGAGCCGCGCTGCCTGTCGCGCTGTCTGTCCCGCCCGCGATATCGCACTAGTCTGCACGAGCCTTTACGTTCAATGTATTCATAAAAATACGAATGTTCAAAAATATTCGGTTATTTTTGTTTCTTAAGATTTACCTAGTTATTATCAAAATCAAGTCATTTATTCAAACTAGGCTGAAAATCAGCACTTTTGGAACGTCAAAATTAAGTCCCCCAAAACGCCTATTGGGTAACCTAGATAAATCTTCAGCGTTGTCTTCGTAGTTTAAAGTTGAAAATGGCATTATTACTCATTTTTACACCCACATCGCGGGAAGTCGCGTCCTGAAGTTCTAGGTATAGGTTCTCCTCCTTTGTTCTCTCGGAAGGAGCCACGAGTCAGAAGGGTTTAATTGCAAATTAATAATACCATCTTTTATTTGCCTCACAAAACCCTCCAGTTCCACCGTTTCTTTTATTAAATGAATTCTAACTGTTAAGAATAAGAGAAAATATTGTCTCACAAAGCTGCTTCGCATGTCTTTATAATAATATCATACATTTTTAGAGAGATGTGAATCAGCTTTTTTCTCTCAACATTATTTTAGCAGGTAATTAGGATTTTTAACAAAGCTGTTCACTACAGCTGTGTAAAGCGGTTTAAGATTTATTTAGGTATGAGACTTTTACATTTTCATGTGCTTTTCATGTAGATATTATATCAGCACGTACCTAATGGTATAAAAATTTGACTGTGAATTACGATTGGCAAAAGAAAGAATTTTCTCTTCTTTATTACCTTTGTGTTCACAGTTTTTTTTGTAGAGATTGAAAAATATTGACTTGCTACTAGTTTAAAAATGATTTCATAATTGGCTTGCTCATGACCTCGACGTAGTTGCAAGTAAGTACTGTTTACTCCAGTGATTTCCTTATTTATTTATTTAACCATTTATTTACATACATACGTATATATATACAGACAATAAGAACAGAACAGAAAAATACGTACAAAGGTGATGCTTATTTCTAAAGAAATCTCTTTCAGCATACCTGCGATAGGAAAGTAGATAAAGAGATGTAGACACCGTGTGTGAAAGTTTCTTCTTATCCTTCTCTGTCCCACTTCTGTCTTCTTCCATCCCCTCCGTCTTTCACGAGCCCGCGCGTCTTCCTTCCAGTTTCGATGAAACCTATCCATTTCGTTCCACTTCTATACGATCCAATTTTCCTCCCTATTCAATCTATTTAATATTTAGATATTTTTCTACACAAATATGAGCATACTACTCAAAAATAACAAAAGAATACCGTATTGTATGATAACATAAAACTTTTCCGATGCTTTGACGGCTTGCGGCCGGAAATGGAAGGGACAAGGGCAGCCGGATCCGGCCCCGAAGGGTCGACTGTGACAACTAAGCAAAAACAATCTAACAGGCCATATTGAAAGGAAATTAATGTACGTAAATCATGATAGTGGGTATACATGTTGACGATAGCTTACTTACCTTTGTAGGATTTTTACCCGGCTACTGTTTTGTCTTTATTCATCAGATCCTTTTAGGGAAACTCCGCAAACGTGATGAGTAACAATATTTCTAAACATGATAAAGCAAAAAGTAAATAAATTTGATGTTTTTTTTTGAGGTCAGCAACCGCAGTATAGTTGGAATATCCATTTAAAAAATCGAATCTAAAGTTTATCTAAACACGATTAAACAAAAAAAAAAAAACAAATTTCTCAACACATACTTCAAGTAACAAAACTAACAGCTGTCATTGACCCAAAAAAAATCATCAAATATTTTTTTTTTTGTGAGTTGTCTTATTAAATTTAACTCTGTATAGTGAAAGCATCTAATCTATAATAAAAAAAAATATCGATGATGAATGGAACGGTCCTTGAAATCAAATTACACTGATTTTCTCTAAAATCCCAAGTCCATTAAAAAAATATTTACCACCCTTTAATTCACTGAAGGAAGCGAGACACAGATGTTTACATAAAAAAATATTATTACAGGAGCGACCAAGAGAAATCCTTTAAGCGCCCCCACTACCTTCGCTTTCAGATAGCAAATGACGCCATCGAGTAAATCTTCAGATCTGAACAAATAATGTCCGCCATACATCTCTGGCTACAACTTAATACACTGGACGGATCAAAGGACCACATACGGAAACGCTGCGAGCTTAGAATAAACCAATTATGAGTGAAATATTAGGGATCAGTCCGCCCCATGAAAGCCTTTGATCACACGTTGCTAACTGCTTATATTTCTTTCCCGCCTCAAGCGTGAAAGGAGAAGCCACCAAAGACCGGTCAAAATAAAGCGAAACTCTTAATAAATTACAGAAATTGGTGGCCACGAGACTAATACCCCCGGAATGGGGAATAAGCCGGTCATAACGTCGGTTAACTGCGCGTGCCGAGTAATCATTTTCGGACAGGATATTTACTTCCGTCTGTTCTCCTGATATACGACAACTGCTCCGTTTATTAAAAGGATCCGTGAAGAGAAAATACTCGCGCTACTGCGAATAAAGAGCACCTAAATCATATTGTATACGTAATGAAGTTGAGCACGGAAAGTAACCGAAACTCGAGTGTAAATAAATTAAATGCGAGCAGTATGATGACGGCCATCGCTCCATTTTCAATTAGAGTGAAAGCTGGGGACGATATGGATATTTTACGAAATGGGAATATAATCGAATTTCGACTGAATAATGAGAGGACCCTCGGCGTACGTCGATGAATGGCGACCAGGAGAGCATGCGACACAAAGGGTATTTAACTCGTACTTAGTACTTTTTGTCCGCCACCCCCCGCCGCGCCCGCCCGGCCCCAACGCGATTATATTGCCGTTATCGCCCCATAACGTATGCAGAATAAAACATGTATTATCTATATTGCCAGCATCCATTTACCCAGTTTCGTTCGCTGCTAATCCTTTGATTTATAATAGACCGTTGAAATATAGCCGTTGGCCGCAATATATTTAAATTATTCCAACAGTCAATTAACGAGATGGCTTTTGGCGCGATGTAGGTCGCGATGTGTTCACTGGGACGTAACAACCAACTGAATTTGTACACAAAGTTATTAAACGCGAATTTGCGGTTGACTAAACAGAATGAAACAATTTTGGATGTAGGTTATTTAATAAAACCTCGTGTATGCGTAAAAGTTGGAGAAATACCGGGGTATCCGCACGTGCTTATTAGTGAAGTCAAACACACCTTTTTAAACTAGGCCCCCCGGGTATTGCGTCGTATATTTGAACAGGCAAATTCCCTACAAACATTCTATTGATACAAATAATTCTCGAGAGGGAGGACTATATTTCACCGGTGGTTTTTGTTGAGTCAACGCGGGCAGAAAAGTTAGTTAACTAACTTTTTCGCGTTTCGTTAAAAAGTGGCGAGGATTAATGCGGGCGTCGGTCGTAATACTTATTTACAATAATCCGACTTGTGGGAGAGCTCCGCATGAATTGTTAGAATACATTTTGTTTTCAGACGTGTTCCCCACTAGGGCTGGATTACGGTCGCACGATTTATCGATATTTATTTGCTCGAGACTTTTTCTTAAGTTATTTGTAAGTTATTTATAAGTGCCCACTTGTTTTAACTTTCTTGGGTTCAGTTTTAAAGTTTTTTTTTTTTTCAATTTAAAAACATGTGTCTTTCAGTTACGAGTTCATGTTTAGTTTTCAAAGTTTGGAGTCCTAGAAAATTCATTAATTTACTTTAAAGACGATTTGTTATAGAGGCAATTTAATCACCCACTACGAATAAATAAATGATCGGCAGATCTTCATTTCTCCACCAAATACAATCCGAAATATCGAACCCTAATGTGAGCTATTGTTTGGGGTGGCCAAACGACACAGCACATCACTACACAGTTACCTACGTATGCAGATCGTAAAACCGCGCTTTAAAAATTAGATACGTGCTCAGTGCTCGGAGCCCTTTTTATAATCCTTAAGAATTCTCCATAATGATGAGTCCATTCGTATGGATATTCTCTTTATCTTTACCTTCGGAGCTTCGAATCGGGGGCTTAATTAAAGGTATTCGGAAAATATGGTCCTCGTCCCCCTTTTTTGGATTTGGATAATTGGTATGCTTATTTTCTGGAGATTCCTGTATTTATTGTGTTGCTTGCATGTGAGCCTGACACCTGTGTCTTGTGTGATTATTTGCTATACTCCTCGTTAAAATAACACCCCTTTTATGTGCTTACACCGTTCGTTGCCTTGTGGTTACTGGGTAAGTAGATTCTAGCAATAGACCTAGATTCTAGTACTAGTATTTTGGTTGGTAGTTGGTGGATATACGAATTTGTCATGATGCATAAGTAAATCACATACCTAATCTATCTCTTTCAGAAGACGACAAGGTTTTTATCAAGAAAATGACACTTCATCAGACCAAGTTGCTTCACCCCAAAACCACTAAACGTGAACCTTAAAAAAGGCAAATAAAGAACCATAAATATACGAAGTTCCACTCATAATAAGGCTCCCGCAGAAGGCGCGATGCGACGGGGCGACGCGATTCTGGTAGATTTTTTAACGTCCATTTTCATGAGTTTTCATAGAAATTGTTCTACTAGAGTCGCGTCGCGCCTGTCTGCGGGAGCCTTAAATAGACGCGATATTCTATATAACCATATTACGGCCAATCACGAACGGGGTGGATACTATAACATTAGCATACTGCGACGGGAAATCTCATGATTAACATTTTTATTAAACAAGGATTAGCTGTAATCCTTTTTTATTCGACAATTAGTACCGTTATCATGGTGGGCGATGTCGTAAAGAGTTGAAATTGCCACCTATCGCCTAAGCAATTAACTAAATTGCTCTAACGCCAGAGATAACCAACCTTTAATTACAGTTTGACTTTTTTTCACAATTTTCCGTCAACTTTATACAGTGCTAATGGAGCCACGGATTTGAACAGAGAAAGTTTATAACTGTAGTACGAAAACAGTGTTTTATAGACTTCATTAATTTTGTGAATAAAAATACGTAAAAGTTTCAGCTGATTCTAACTTTTGTGAAGTTAATTTTGATTTTTGCAAGCAAATTTACTGTTTTTTGCTTCGGCACTATATTTTCTTCGTCTTTCAGAATTTCACAGACGAACTTCTTTTTAAAACTGTTTATGTATGAATGAGATGAAAAAACTAGAATAAATACATGAAAATTAATGTTTTATATTTGTATGTGTTATGCTTAATAAGTTTGTGACTTTCATTAGTTTATTAATGTACTTATATTCAACTGTATCGTCATTAATTAGATTAGTCTATCTAATTCATGAAATTACACTCGAAAATAGGTAAATACTAAACTTAAACTTGAAAACTTAATTAAAGTAATAAAATCGTTACAAAATACTTTTAACTAGTTTATTTAGTTTTACTTGTTAGAAGCACACTAATCAAATCAAAATTAAAATAATTTATTTCACATAAACCTACATGGGCACTTATGAAACGTTAGAAGCTAGGTGCACGGTTCCAATTGATCTTTTCCTATGGAGAAGAGCCGGCAAGAAACTCCACGGTTACTATTTTAAAAATAATTGGCTTTTACAATGTTTTCAAATTAGTGTTAATAGATATGAGAGGAAAATGTAGGCCTGTCAACAAGTACCAGGTACTTAACAAAATATAAAATGGTCTACAAATCTACAGTCTATTAAGCCAACGTTCTCACATTCACAAAATATAAAAGAATCTATTTATTTATGTATTTAACAGTTTATGTATACACATATAAACATAAGAAGAAAGGAACAGAAAAATACGTACAAAGGTGATGCTTATTTCTAAAGAAATCTCTTCCAGCATACCTGCGATAGGACAGTAAACAAAGAGATGTAGACACGTTTGTGTAGAAGAGAAAACAAAATACATAAAAACAAATAACTATTCACTAATTTAAATATAAACATACAATAAGGGAATATACTTACATACACATATAGAGGCATGAGGAACAGAGTGTACAGTTCACTCATCCGCCATAGAAAAAGGGAGGATCCTCCGACCAGACGGGTTTCGTGTCTGTTGGGCCTGACGATTGATGTCGGGATATCGTATATATGCTAGTTGCGCGGTAAACTCCGCTTGCGCGATGCAAGACGCGTAGTTCGCATGTGGCGATATAGATGCCGCCACACATACTCGTACATACTTCTAAAATAAATATCACTAAAATACGTATACTTATAAATAATGAATAGTATAAAATAATAAATACTAAATATGCAACTATGGCAAAGTGGAAAGATACTGTTCTTTCAGTCTTCTTTTAAAAAAAGCAACAGTTTGGCAGTCCCTAATGTCAGACGGAAGTGAATTCCACAACTGAACCGCGTGCACAGTGAAGGAATAGGCTGTCAATAAAAGCCACTAAAAAATATTTGAAATTAAAATTGTAGGTATATAACGTCAAATATCACTAGCCCAGAAATATTGTTTAACACCTATTGGTCATATCATTTTCCTTTGCCGATAAATAGTATTATACAGTGCATTAAAACCAAACTAACGGGAGGAGTATTAACAAAGATATATTGGGGAACGGACTTTAAATGAATTTTTTAAATATGAACAAATATACAATAATAAGTAAAATGTATTGATTTTCTGCCTGAGTTTAAAAATGTACAGAGCAATGTTTTTGTATAATGTGTGTATAAGTCATGCCTATTTACTTAGTTGCCTAGTTGCCTAGTTGCGTCGTTGCACGTCGGCGTCGTCGCAACGCAACGTGTGACATGTCACGTGATTTGTATGAAGGATGACGCAATGTCACTGCTCAGGCGCCGCAACGCAACGCAAAACATCGTGTAGTAGCAGTGACAACGCACAAACATTTGTATACATTTTACAAAAATCACAAAAAGTAACTTTAGACAAGTCCTTTTGTTTAATATTTTGTAAGCTGGTGTCGCAACTGAGTGATTATACAAAGTATAACATGAACTTTCTATATGAAGATAGTGTTGGAATCAAAGAGATTGATGTGATCGTGTTTGTTGAGACTTAATATAAGTACCTACGTGTTTTAAATTTTAACTTAAAAATTGACTAAATAAACATTTGGCCACTTTTACATCTTTACATTTGCAAAAATGTTAACTAAGTTTCGTTGTTGTTTTATAAATTCTCTCCAATTACGAATAAAAAACGACATAAAATATCCAGCTCAAGAACGTGTAAGAGTAATTGACTGGCCATTAGTAAGTCCCGACTTGAACCCCATAGAAAACATATACCTAGGCTATCTGATTTTAAATTGAGACCGAACTGAAATGCGAGCTAAGGAAAGTTTGACTGAGATCGTGTCATCAACATGAGAACGTAGTAAGACGACACAATTAGTGTATTATTATTATTACACGGTATGCGAGCCGCTTCTATCTTTCAATAATATCATAACTTTCTAACATATAAATGCAAAAGTGAGTTTGTTTGGTTATTTGGTTGTTACGTTTTCACGCTAAAATGGCGGAACGGATTTGTCACAAATATTAAGTACAATATACAATCTTAAACTAAAATATCTATATTATGTATATGAAGATGAAAGGGAAAAAAGGGGAAGAGCTCATTTGACATAAAAAAAATTCGCCCGCATCGCTGTCAGTGGGAAAACTGCCCAAAAGGCTGGCAGACTTGCCACGTTGGATGGCAATGCTGATTCTTTGGCTTACAAATAGGCCAGCTTGATATTAGTTATCACTTACGATGTTCAATACAATAATCTCAAGCATTAGAACCTTATATTCTATTACATAAAGTTCAGTATCGCACAATCAATCAATCTGCCTGGCCTTTATACAACTATGTTGGGTTTGGCTTGGCTTCCAGTCTGGACGCACCAGTATTTGTTTTTAACTTTATATTAAAGTTCATTATCGCACAGCCGGCGGCCGATCACACATAATGGGAAGGTGCGAGTGCACTAAGGCCTAAATTCATTATAACTCAAGGGGGTATAGGCAATGTTGATCACAGACTGTACAATACATATCACATATTGGGATAGTTAGGTCCTACATGTTTTAGTGAAATTCTTGTTTTAAATGTGTTTTTCTCTGAAAATGATGGCCCTGGTGATCATCAGAAATAAGTATGAGTTATTACGAGATAACTCAGTATTTTTTTTAAGCTTCTTTCTATTTCATTTCGTATGGTACCAACAAGTTTACTAGTCCATACTGCCATACTGTCCATACTTCCATACTGCCATACTGTCCATACTTCCATACTGTCCATACTGCCATATTGTCCTTACTTCTATACTGTCCATACTTTCATACTGTCCATACTTCCATACTGTTCATACTGCCATATTGTCCTTACTTCTATACTGTTCATACTTCCATACTGACCACACAGCCATACTGTCCATACTTTCATACTGTCCATACTTCCATACTGTCCATACTTCCATTCTGTCCATACTTCCATACTGTCCATACTTCCATACTGACCATACTGTCCATACTTCCATACTGTCCATACTTCCATACTAACCATACTGTCCATACTTCCATACTATCCATACTTCCATACTGTCCATACTTCAATACTGTCCAAACATCCATACTTCCATACTGTCCATACTTCCATACTTCCATACTGTCCATACTGTGCATACTTCCATACTGTCCATCCTGCCATACTGAACATACTTCCATACTCTCCATACTAATATTATAAATGCGAAAGTAACTGTGTTACCTTATCATGCCTTAACGGCTAAACGGATTTCGATGAAATTTGGCATACGTATAGACCATGACCTGGGCTAGGACATAGAAAACTTTTTATTCCGGTGGTAGGTACGACTTCGTAGTATAATTTCCGACCTATACGTGGGTGAAGCCGCTGACAAAAGCCAGTAGAAAATAAAGACGTCTAGCATACTTCTTAACAACACACTATCCATTACAATGTAAACCAACACCGCAAAACTTTAAAACGAAACCCAATAAACTTTACTTTCAAAGAAAGCACTTCAAACTTTATTCCTTCAATAAGTATTAAGTCTCACTTATTCACGAAGAAATCGTAAAGACGTTATTTTACCAATTCCGTTTTACCAGTTTCCTCTACTCTTAGTAACAGCGCAAACTGTGCGTCAACGTTGCGCCTAGTCGCTATAATAAGACGCAGATTTTTCGTTAGCATTTGCGTCTTCTCGCTGCGAGAGACGCAGAGCTATCGTTTGCATCTGTGACAAGTTGTTACGACAGACGTCGGCGTCGTGCAGGAAGCGATCATACTCTTTGAGTTTTCGAGAGAAACGGTCGTGTTGCTGAACTTGCCTTAGTGCTTATCATGCGAAGGCGAAGGCGCAATACAAACACACGTGCTCCTTCATCAGCCCTCACAGCAAGAGTTACGTTGCCTTGTCGAATGCGACTGTCGTCGGGTGTACGCGCAACATGACGGCAAGTGTGCGGAGCTTTCAACTGCCGTTGCGCCTAGTCGCCAAGCTATGGTAGTCGCTTGTCGCATAGTGTGCGCCATGTCTTATTTTACCAATTCTACGATATCACCTATAAAATATGAGTTTTCGTCTTGGAAAGGTAATAAACCACTGGTTTACGACATAATACGTATAATATTTGAATGGTCAAATGGCAACACGACGTGACCAAAACTTTAAATACACTCGCGTTTATTAAATTTCACTGAGAATTAAGCAGTAAAGTGTTACTTTATAACGAAATTCAGCGGTTTTGAACGCGTGGTGTAAATATTTTATGTGGGTATTTGTTAATTTATAGCTTAATTAATTCATATTTCAAATACTCTTGAAGTGTTGTGTGTTATCTTATTTTTGGAGCTTAAATCTTTATTGGTGTTGGGTATTTTAGGTTCAAAACTTTTCAATCAAAATGAATTTTTAAAACACACACATGGATAACCTACCTCATAAAAGTTATTATGTTGCTCATAGTATTTTTGTAAAAACTGGTGGAAATAAGTCTCACCTAAGGAACAACGTAGATATGAAAAAAATCGATACATTTTCCTATTGAACTTTGGAAAATACTGTAAACGTTTCCATACACGTTCAAATACGTTTTCCGCCTCAAGAAACCAACGTAGCTGCACATCGCAATGCAATAAGCCTTAAACACGATATGACGTACGTATCTCAAGAAATCGTTCAAAGAATTGTTTTATTTTCACATTTCAAAGAGCCTTTAGATATAAAATTCTTCTAGAAGTGTCGATAACCTTATAGACGCGTCTGATTTATTCGAACCGCACACCTGCACATGGTACGACTTCTTTCTATCAAAAGTTATGCACAACTCGCGAACGATTTGCTTAGATACGATAGGTTGAATGGAGAAGTTTAAATCTGATTCATATAACATATGATAAGATGGTATAGTAGTTATGTTATAGTATAACAGACATGGCCCGAAGAATTAACGAACTTAAGTGGCAATGGGCAACTTAAGAGAGGTCGTCAGCACAAGTGTAGGGCCACTAGGGCCGATGCCTGCCGGGGTCGTGGGAAAGTCCGGAAGGGATACCGATGGAACACGGGTGGGTTTTAGTCAGTAAGAGTCTGACACACCCTCCCGCTCCGCCCAGAGCGGGAGAAATTATTTGATCATTTCCAACACAAAAAAATGGGCAGGGCACATTGCTCGTAAAAGAGATGGCCGATAGAGCCAAAAGGTTCTGGAGTGGCGACCTCGTACTGGACGACGTAGCGTTGGAAGGCCTCCCACAAGGTGGACCGAAGACCTTGTGAAGGCTGCAGGAATCCGCTGAGTCTTTCGGCTGAAATGATAATGACGATGATGATAAGATGTTTGTTGGTATCAAATAATTGAGCAATAATTGATAATTCTTCTTCTAATTCTTGGTTGCCTTGTCGCCACAAGCTTTACGAGAGCATTGGTTCAAGCCACACCGTACTAATAAAATGATAAGCTTGTCAGTAGGTTTGTAACGCGGCTGAATGACCATGGTGTGCTGGACGGACACTAAATATGATGGTATCTAGTGGTGGCTCTTTTTTGCATCTTAAAGACGTTTTTTATGCAGCCTGTAGCTATTTTAGAAATATTTTTGAAAAAGCTCTTCTGCTACCAACAATTTTAATTTTACTCCCATCCGAATCACTGCATACCTAGGTAAAAAATGTTTGAAAAGCCTTGGTATTACTGGGTTCGAGTCTCAGGTCGGGCAAAGTGTTTTTGGGTTTTCTCATTAGGTATTTCTCAGCAGCAGCCGAAGTCTGGGTTTGTGCCCAGTTAATGGCATAGGCTCGCCCCGTATTCCATGGGAATTAAACATAACTGGCGCAATTAGTGTCTATAATGTAGGTTCAGCTTCTGCCTTTCTGCCCTCTCTGCCTTGCCCTTCGGGTAGAACAGCGCTGATGTTATTTTTTCATGTTGATACTTCTGCCTTTCCTCCGTGCATCTCCCCATTTCCATCGCGCACAATCTCCTGGGGCGTAACTCGTTTAACGTCGGGACAAACAACTATTCACGAACACAGAAGACAATACCGTATGAGAACTTAAGTTTATTACAGGACGCGACAAAGGATGACGAAATGTAGCGTTTTGTAGATGTATTAGCCTGTAATCCACAGCCGTACATAGTCTGTACCAAAAGTCAAATCAATCTGCCTAGCCTTTTCTCAACTGTGTTGGGATCGGCTTCTAGTCTGACTGTATGCAGCTGAATATCAGTCATTTATACGGAGCGACTGCTTATCTGACCTCCACAACCCAATAACTGGATACTACGATACCCCTTGGTAAGACTGGTTGTCAGGCTTTCGGGTTTCTGACGATCCATAACGACTGTCAAAGATTCACGAATGACAGAGACCAACGGCTTAACGTGCTTTCCGAGAGTCTCGGTATGTAAAGATGGTCACCCATCCACGGACCAATCCCGGCAAGCGTAGCTTAACCTGATGAATCGACCTGTGCGGCTGTTATTACTTAGCCACGCGCTCCTCCAGTCTGTTCCAAAAGTATCTATTGAAAATGTAAACAAATGGATCAGAAAACCTACAACAAATTGAGCGCTTTAATTTGATTATTTAAATACTTAAACCCATTTATTTTAATTTTAAATCAGCTCAGATGTTTTTTTATTTGACAACTGAGGTTAATTTTATAACCTCAATGTTCGAATTTGGATGAATTTTCAATCACAGTTTAATAAATTTATTGAAACAATAATGGTTGGAAAAGTGGTGAAATATAAAGTTAAGGAATGTGTTACAAATTACCTTTAGTGAGTGGCTGAACACGGTTAGTTTACATTTCCATCAGATATTTTTGGATCGTTAGAACAGATCCATACAAATGTATTGGTTCCCATATACCACTTTGACCATCTCGACGCAGGGCAAACGCACTGGCTATAGTAAAACCTTATATTGTAGGTATGTAAAAGAATGCCACTTACCCGTCTTAGTTGCCAAATAAACGGAGTTAGTTGCTTATTCTTCGTCGGGATTGAAAAAGATCCGTACTTATGGTTATGACACATTAACATTTTGTCGGCTATACCCAGTGTCCATAAAAAAGAGCTTTACTGCTTGAGCATGAAGGCTACCCTTAAAACTATATGCATTTCAAGTATCTATGTTACTAAAACCGAAAGAGAGAAAGGACATAATTTATAGTTTTGTATCCATCGGTCCCCAATTAATCTCGTTGGTAGAGTCGTATATCAGAAGTGCGTTATTTTTGTTGGCCGCAACTGCAATCACTATAAATTCGTGAGTTATGAGTCCCGCCTTACGCTGTAAGTCACACTGAAGTTCGTATGTTAGAGAATGTAAAAAGTGTAATTTTATTTTATATGTATCTACTTACAAAATAAAATTACAGTTTTTTCACCTATCTAGGTGAAAATAACTCATGAGGAGTATTTTAACGAGAGGTGCATTGATCTGTTATTAACTTATTTTTGGAATATTACTAGCTGTTGCCCGCTACTTCGTCTGCGATCTAGGATGAAAAGTAAAATATATCCTTCTGCAGGTCCCATGCTACCTATCTGTCAAATTTAGTGACGATCCTTTCAGCCGTTTTTGCGTGATTGAGTAACAAACATCCGAAAATGCAAACTTTCACATTTATATTATTGTAGTAGAATTTGGTTCTTTGGTATTTTACTAGGCATATTAAAATCGTCCATTATTTACCATTTGATATCTTCATTATTTATCATATACAAGGTGTCGTTTTGCATCCTCGTCAAATTCAAGTAGCTATGCTAATGATTCTCGACACGAATCAATAATAAAAGAAGCAGGTCTTTTTTTTTTCTCTTTTTCGGAAATCGGCATGTGTGGGACACGCATGTTAAGACGCGGCCCGTGTGATACCGCGCTGTAACTGCCCTATTAACACACACACTACCGCATACGCAACGGGGTAGTTATGTTCTGTAAAAGTGGTGTATTCTAAAATACTGTCAAACTTAAATAACTAAAAAATCAAGTATGTATTAATAAATTATTGAACAGGTATCGTATTTTTATTTAATTATATATGTCTTTCATAGCAGCCTCTTGAAATTTGACAAGGATGCAAAACGACACCTTGTATATCAAAGTCGATGGTGCGGACACCTTATTAACCTTTTGACCGCCATTATAATGTATATATGACAGACCAAAATGTGCCCAGCACGCCACGGTCACGACTAAATGACAGATTTTAAGGAATAATTCGTAGCTTGGCGCCGAGTGCCGTTTTTGCTTTTTTTACGTGGCGGTCAATAGGTTAAAGTTACAAATAAGAAGGCTGATGTTGTGTGCTTTTCTTTACTCTGATACTTTATCATATGTCGAAAATAATTATCTTTATAAGTTGAATAATACTATTCACAGGCTGACATGTTGTCATAGTGACAAATTATTGTATTTTGACACACTCTGAGTTAGTTAAAAACCTCTGAGTTAGTGGTTTAAATGAACTCAGAGAACTTTAAATCTATCTTGGGAATATAAACATCTGATTGCTATGTTAATAGCATATAATATTAATGATGTTGTAGCTCATATAACAAATTACAGTATTTGTGACGAGTCTGTGTTGCTCAGTAATACTATCAACATAGTGATTAGTTATGAATCAGTATGTTCTTAATATTATTAAATACCAACATCTGTGAAAGCCACCAGTCAGATAGAATATTCTGTTTCTGCTGGAACTCATACAGGCATTCTAGACACTTCAGTCGTACTCGAAGTTGTCGAGGTACCTCCGGATAATTCTTTAAACTAGTCAGCAAGCCAACAAAAGTTACCACTTCAAATAATCAATTATTATGAGAGAATAATAAAAGGTATCTTCTGGCAATATCCTGAGCCTAACTAATATTATAAATGCGAAAGTGAGTTTATTTATTTATTTGTTTGTTTGTTTGTTACGCTTTTACGCTAAAACGGCTGAACGAATTTGGATGAAATTTGGCACATGAGTAGACCATGGTCTGGGTTAGGACATAGGATACTTTTTCCCAATATTATTACGGGATATAGACATATTCAGGTGAAACCGCGGAGCTCAGCTAGTAACTTATCGTCAATGATATTCTAAAACCGCGGAACTAACAGTGTTTAAAACCGCGTATTTACAAAAGTAGCAAAATCGAAATTTCGGATTTTCTAATTCATTAATATATACTTTACATAACTAATGCCTACAATATTAAAAGGAATTTATCAATATAAAAGTTTAAACAATAGAAAGTCAAGTGGTTTAGTAAATATTACGTTTTTCCTCGTTCCTGTAAAATTCACTGCACCTACCTTACGCGGTTTAAACACTGTTAGTTCCGCGGTTTCAGAATATCACCGACGATATAATAATAAAATACCAAAAGGAGTGCAACATACTTTAAAATTATTTAATCAAAATATCCAAGATTGCTCTTCCAAATTACTGGAAATAGAATTGTTTTTGTGGAAAATACCAAGTTTTATGTAATTTGTTTAACAGAACATTGGTTACAAGATCATCAAGTCTCATCTGCCTAGCCTTTTCCCAACTATGCTGGGGTCGGCTTCCAGTCGAACCGGATGCAGCTGAATAACAGTATTTTACATGGAGCGACTGCCTATCTGACCTCCACAACCCATTTACTGGGTAACACGATACCCATCAAAGATCTACAAATGACAGCCGGGACCAACGGCTGAACGTGCTTTCCGAGGCACGGAGGGGTCTTGGTATGTAAAGATGGTCACCCATCTACGGACCAACCGTGGCAATCGTAGCTTAACCTGATGGATCGATCCGAGCGGCTGTTATTACTTGGCCGCAAGCCCCTTACAAGATCATCAAGTAATGCCACATAATTATGAAAATCATTGTGTAGTTAGCCATTTCAGCCAAAAACGTATGAATGTATCATACGTTTTTGGCGGGTCAATAGTATTTGTAAAAAAAATCTATTAAATCGAAAGAACGAAAAGACATCATTGGACTGTCTGTTGAACACACCATTGAAATGTCCTGTAGACATCATCGGACTGTTTGTTGAACACACCAATGAATTGTCCCGTGTTGAGCTTGATAAGAATGTCATAGTATGCGTCTACAGACCTCCAAGTTACCAGAATCTATCTATGTTTGATTCTGTAATGGAAGATGCGTTAAAGAAATATAGAACTAGTAGTAAGTCAATATATGTACATAGATGGTGATTTTAATATTAATTTATTAGACACTTACTCGAATACTATCAGATTTTTAAGTCTTTTCAGATCATTAGATTTGTCAAATGTTTTTTTTATTGAACCAACCCGAGTGACAGCTTCTGCCACCTGTATAGATAATATTTTTTGTAATTTAAATAATAATAATAAAGTCTCTTTATTCCTTAATTAAAAAATAAACAAAGTATAAAAAAATAATAAATAAAATTGAGAAAATTAAGGACCCCTTTTGCCACTCTTTTCTGCCCAGTGTTCCTGCAGGCTAATTCTGGCCCGCTATTTTTACGATCTCGACCATCTTTCTCGGGGCCGTCTTTGTTTTCGTTTACCTTATGGGCCTGCCCATGGTGGTTTTTTTACTCCATTTTATGTCTTCGGAACATGCTACGTCCCCGCTTATTTTCACTTAAGTTCCTGCGAGTGCTGTCTATGAGTCTTGTCTTCTCGCGAATGGTGGTGTTTTGTTGTTTGTCTTTAAATTTGTCTGTTTATTATGCTTCTTGCCATAGCGCGCTGGCATGATTGTATTTTATTTATATTTTTTTGTTGAAGTTCATGGAACTTCAACAAAAAAATATTGGCAGACGTAAGTAAGACATGGTAGTATACAGGAGTCCATAACCTTCTTTTTCAGATGTAGTGGCAGTTTTTCTTTTAGGACTTATGGACACTCGCCTACTGATTTCGTCTTCGTTTTTCGAAGGTTTGAAAGATGTTTGTATGTTTTGTGATTACTTACGAGTATACAAAAATCTGAATAAGTTGCTATCTGGTCAAAAAAAATAAAATATTGCCCCTACATGCCTTTATAAAAAAATCAAATAAGGTTTAGGTCAATTACATGTAACATTTAGACAAATTGAATAATTATTTGGCCAATAAACTATGTGTTCAGAGTTTAAATAACGTAAGTGACCCGAATAAGTTCTACGGCGAATTCTTTTCACTTTTAAACACGTTATTTAATGACACTTTTCCACTAAAGACTAAACGTATTCACACAAATTTAGTTGTAATTTAGTGATTGGGCGGCTCCAGGTATTCATAAAAGCAGGGAAAAGCTATTTGAACTTTATGGCCTAAAGCAAAATAATAAATGCATACGAGGGTGAAAGTTTTTAGAAAATCAAAAACTGAACAAACTAGCAAGTTTATTAGTTTTATTATATCTTTTCAAAATAGTGTCCATTTACACCAATACATCGCTGCATCCGATGAAACCACTGAGAAAAGCACTTTACCCACTCGTCCTTAGGGGTCTCTTCGACGGCATTTTGAAACGCAGCTACTGCTTCCTCGGCGTCCATAAAACGTTTTCCTCGAAGTTTTTCTTTTATTTTCGAAAATAAATAAAAATTGCAAGGTGCGAGGTCGGGTCTACGAGCTAGTAATTCCACGAATGACGTCGCCAAGTAGTCGATTGTTTGCTTGGCGGTGTGCGACGAGGCGTTGTCGTGGTGAAGGAGGATCCTACTGCAAGGTCCTTTTTCCCGAACTTTTTCCAAGACAAGTGGCAAACAATTGTTAGTGTACCACTCTGCAGTAACTGTTTTTCGATCCTCTAAAACAATTGTTGCGTAATGACCTGTCCTTCCGAAGAACGAGGCCACCAGCTTTTTTCCCACGCTTCGCTTTCCACGGCAACTCCTCGAAAGGAAACACCCAGACAGCAGACTGTCTCTTAGTTTCAGGATCATAACAATAAATCCAGCTTTCGTCACCTGTAAGTATGTCGAACACAGCATTTCAGTCGGTCAGGAAGCTAACGGAGGTAGCTTCCTGACCGCTAAATGTTGCTGAAGGATTTTGTGCACTTGACTCATACCGATGCCTAAGCTTGTCCAAATCTGCTGATAAGTCACTCTTTTGTCAGTCTCTATCATACGCCGCACAACACTGATTTTATCTTCAGTCGTCACCGTAGATGGCCCTCCTTCACGCAGATCATCGGTGAGATTAGTGCGATCACGTTTAAACTCATTAAACCAGTTATAGATAGTGGTGGCACGAGATGGGGCTTCACCTGAAAGGTAAATCGAAGTCTATCATAACTTTCTTGTTGACTTAAATGACACCAAAAATCATTAAAACAACATTGTACGAAAATTTTCTCGCGTTAAATTCATGCTGACGTGACACAGACAATTTTCAATTTGCCGCCAAATCGTAAACAAATGACAAATAAATAAAATACACACACAATAATATTGGCAAAGAGTTCCATTTTCATAATTTGAATAGTTTTTTTTTTATTGTATCGTTTATACAAATAGCCAGTTCTAAAAACATTCAGTGTCGCCCTCGTACAAGCTTTCATCAGTATGTTGCAAAATATAGGAAATCTAGGTTCTAACAAATTTAATAAAACGAGTTGTGGGCTTTTTGAAATGTATAGATTATTATTAGCCAATTAAATTCACTAGGAAGGTTATACGTCCGTCTCCGTTAAAGCGCATATATTTAGTTTTCGTTAGTTGGGGTGTAATAAGTCCACAAACATCTGAGTGCGCAATAAATAATGGCCGTTTAACATGACTTCTAACTTTGACCTGATTGAACGGAGGTCGACTCTGTTTCCCATTTATACAGGCCTCACACAACTCATCATCTGGCATTACAGTTTCGATTTGTCTGGTGTCATCAACCATTTTATTAGTTTTAATTTCGACGATTTATTTTTACTAATATGACCAAAGCGTTGTTGCCATAATTAGTACATATTTTTATTTATACTATAATATACCATAATTAGTAAACAGATTGAAACCTATTTACAGATGCCATTAAGTCTACAGCAATTAAATTATTTATCAACATACCTTGCATGATGGTTTTATTATTCTTACGTATTTGGGCTCCTTGCTGGTCGAAAATGACTGTCAACCCAGCACGTTGCATTTTCGATACGGACAGCAGGTTGTATGGTACCTCAGCACGGAAGAGCACGACCTCCAAAATTCCTTGAATGCCCATGTTGCTGGTCACATACATCGTTCCCTTTTTTGTAGATGAAATAAATTCTCAAATTTTAGCAATATAAATGTTTAATGACGTTTGTAAGACAGTGTGACTCATGAAAAGATCTTCCCTGTTTATAATATGGTCCAATCCAACAGGAAAGTAACTTTGCTTCCATCTTTATTTGCTTGATAGTCTGCCATCATAAAAGCAAAATCAGAAAAATTGCTCGACATGGATGGTTCACTGATCTCAACTGCCTGGACCGTCCATGTCCTCTCCGTATTTTTCTGCTCCTGCTGATGTCTTTTGAAGTAGAAGCAATCGTTTTTTACATGCCCCTTGAGGCCACAGTTATAACACTTCACGAACTGAGACTTCTTCTGCTTGTTATCCTTCTGGTGGTAGCTATTCTGCCGCGCTAACGAAGAATACAATAACTCGATTTTGGACAATTTTTAGTTATATAATTATTCGGAATCAGCGAATTTAGCGAATTCCGAATATATATATAACTTAAAAATCGAGTTATTGTCTTCTTCGTTAGCGCGGCAGTATTATTCCCTTTATTATTTTGAGAATTATCTAATTTTCTTTTTCTAAATTCACGTCCATTTTTCCGCTCAATTTGCAAATTTTGACGCTGGTATCACTGAACTCATTTTTCAAGTTGACTTCATGATCCAAAAGCCTTGTTTTAACGAATACTAGCGTTAAACTATCTTCCGACAATGTTTCGATCGCAGTTATCACGCCATCATAAGTTGCGGGAAATCATCAAAAATCGTAAAATGTCTTATGAGTATGACGTCACCTTGTAGTTTTAAAGTCAACAACTTTCTTCTTAAAGCCAACTGAGTAGCAATACTTTTCCGTTCATACAAATCATGCCAACTTTTCAAAATTTCTCTCGCCGTACTGTTTTTCTTCGCAAAACTGTGGTAAGAATCCGATAAATAATCGACGATAACACTTTTTGTTATCCGATTATTTTTCTCCCACAATCTGCATCGAATTATCGGGTCGTCATCAATAACTTTTATCACGTCCATTTCACTTAACAATGCCCGTATTCTAAACTACCAGACACTGTATTTTTTCCCATCGAATGGCTTGATATTGCGTTTGGGTTTTAAACTATCCATTTTTAAAAGTTCGTAACGGACCATATTTTTAACCAATTATATTGCAGTAAAAACGTAACCTGGCCCAGGTTACGTTTAGGAAATCTAGGTTCTAACACTTTAATAAAACGAGTTGTGGGCTTTTTAAAATGTATAGATTATTATTAGCCGATTAAATTCACTAGGAAGGTTATACGTCCGTCTCCGTAAGGGCTCCCACACAAAACTGCGAATTCGCATCGCATCGCAAAAATCTGCGAGCTCGTTGTCATTTTATTATGAAAAACTGACATCGAGCTCGCAGATTTTTGCGATGCGATGCGAATTCGCAGTTTTGTGTGGGAGCCCTTAAAGCGCAAACAAGAAGTAAATGTAAGAATGATAATGGGTAGTAAGGGAAGTAGGCTTCCGTTTTTCCTCTTAAATAAGTACCTACAATATATCGATTATTTTGCAGAATCGATAAAAGATTGATTTTTGTAAATATGTAAATCAAATAAATCAACAAAAAATATTCGTTTTATTATATTTATTATGGGTGATCAAAGTTTGATATTGGGTCCATTCCTCTTTTTAGTTTACATTCATGATTTACCCCAATTACTTCAAAATCAACCGAAGATGGTGTTATTTAAAATAGATCGACGATCAGAAAATCTTGACGACATAAATAGCTCTATTGTCCAAGATTTGTTTACGGTAAATAATTTGGTACTAAATGAAAAAAAATCAAATGCATAAGATTGAAATTACCTAATGTTAAAAGTAGCGTAAGTTAAATCATAATTTGAATAGAGAAAAACTGTAATTTATTAATCAAATACAGCGGCAAGACGAGAAATCACATGCAGGCCCACAAGACCACCGCCGTGTCCTCGTAGAGTCGAGCGGCGGCGGACATCTCTCGACTCCGGCCCTGGTTTAGGCCATGGTATGGAGTGAGAGAGCATGGGCAGCCATTACCTCCTTCTGCGAAGCAGTAATGCTCGCAAAGGAAGAGGCGGAACGGTTGAGGGAAAGGCAAATTTCGCGCTCTCTCGACCCTTGCCGCCGCAGGAGACGCCCTGGGCATCGGGAATCCCAGGCGGATTTCCGGCCACTGTAGGCGTGGTCTTGCGGACGGTGAGCAATAGGTAGCTCGCCGTCCGATAAGGACCAGGCCCGGCTCGACAGCGCGTTGTGTTCCACGCGCACCTCAAAGAGATGTCGTCAGCACAAGTGTAGGGGTCCACTAGGACCGATGCCTGCCGAGGACGCGGGAAAGTCCAAAAGGGTTACCAAGGACCCTAGCAACACAGGCAACGGAAGGAACACAGGTGGGTTTTAGTCAGTAAGAATCTGACACACCTTTCCGCTCCGCCCAGAGCGGAAGAAGTTATTTGATAATTTCCAACCCAAAAAAAAGCCCCGCAAGACATGTTATATAATTAGTTTATGTGTCATTGCTTGATTTTCATTATTTTAACATATTGCGGTACAGTATTTTTTTTTCAATAATATGCTTTGGGTAGACATTATTTCCTGAATTTATTTCACAAAGTATCTTACTATAATGCTTAAATATTCACAGATAGAATTGATGTGTATGCGTTCTAGTTTAACATACATTTTTTGCATAACTTACTTGCATTATATCAAGGCGTAATAACAGATTTCAAATTCACTAAAATCATATATCTGCGTCTTAATGTCTCTCGGCAAACTTCGTGTTTCGTCAGTCGTCAGATATCTATCATTTGCCCTTTGCAACTGATATAAAATCCAGAAATACTATAGTATATTTATTTACATAACCAAATTACAAGATGATTATTAACATTAACTAAATTAAATTAAAACTAAGTTAAGCTTAAAAAATGCCCTCGGGGCATTGTACCGAGGATGCTGGCGGCATTTCCTCGCTAAATTGCAATGCTGATGCGTTGCGCGAGAAAGCCGCCAGCTTTTCGGTCACCAGTTACATCAATAAATACTTAGTTCTAAATTCAAATTATTATACACGATAAGTCTAATAATGGATGGAAATGTGATGATTTCCGAGAGACATTAAGAAAATAGTTTTTTTTTTATATATATATTCTAGTGATATTTATTTTAGATGTATGTATATAGGTATGTAGGTATGTTAGTATATTCCCATATTATTTGTTTAGTATTTTTTTCGATTTTATGTATTCTATTTTCTCTTCTACTCTTACACACGGTGTCTACATCTCTTTATCTACTTTCCTATCGCAGGTATGCTGGAAGAGATTTCTTTAGAAATAAGCATCACCTTTTTACGTATTTTTCTGTTCTGTTCTTCTTTTCTGTTTTTATACGTGTATACATAAATGGTTAAATGGTTAAATAGAAGCACTGTACGCATAATTGTATTACGGGGTATTGTTAGTCATACATTAGAAAATCAAGTTATGTTTCTTGTGACGTGAGAACCTTAAAAACTTAAAGAAAAGGCTAAAATTTTATTTTGCTTCGATATGAATATAGAAACCACGTTTTATTTTTGTATTCTACAAATATTAAGGCTTCGTTTTGTTACGAAAATCCATTTTCCATTACAAAGTGTCTGTAGAATTCAATTTTTCTGAAGTTTTCAATAACATAGACTAGGTAGATACTTGTGAAATACGTTTATTAACAAAGTTTCATACCTACTTCAAAATGATCCCCTTTAAGCATTTGTGGAGATAAATGTTATATTCTTGTTTTTACTGACAGATTTTATAAATCTCTAGACGTATAACGCCCATTAAGCCCTCCTTAGGACAATTAATTAGTATAATACGGCAATTTCAAACGCAAATCTCCATGAAGTTCTAAATGAATTATGTTTGTTCTTAAAGAGTTATCATCCTCCTAATTATCGTTGCAATAAAATTAAGAAACTTTGAGTTTAATCTGGCAACACTAAATTATACTTTAAGAATTGTGTAAAATTTTATGATTGTACTTTAATGCGATTCAGAGTAACGTTCCCGAAGGACACGCCCACTCTCTTTCGCGGCGAGACAATAAGTTTTTACGAGCTGAATAGAGGCGAAGATTGGAAAAAATTCAAAGCACTTTTTGTCGAAATTCGTAAAAAAATGTTTTGTATTGTGAGTGGCACACAATGGTGGATGGAGGAAATGAGAGTCTGGGCGTAGCGGTGCTCAATTTAACTGGTACCCGCTTTGCCGCCCGCACGCCCCCGCCCGCCCTCGCGCCCCCCGCCCGCCTCCCGCTTGCATATTGTGTATATGCACGCAGTGAACAATCACGCCAGAGATGTGACACTTCATTACAACAAAACGCTCACTTTAATACTAATTGGGCGACTTAGAAAACATGAAACGCGCTTAATTAGGAGAGAAACTTCAATTACTCACTAATTCAAAGTTCTTAACTAAATTAACTTGAGCTCAATCTTTTAGACACTCTGAATCATTATTTATGCACAATCTTCTCATAAACTACGAGTATCATGTTACACGTTAATTCCACTAATAGCTAATTCAGTTGAGAACTAAGTGCATTACATGTCCAACTATAAATTCCAGATATCAGGATATCAGACATGTAAAGTAGGTTGGTTTAAATTTTCCAAAACAAAACACGGTCGCTAATCTAATCTAAGTGCATAACGCAACGCGGCTGGCCGACGTTGCTTTGTGCCACACGCTTCGCTGAAATTTAATGTTTCGCCCGTGTACCAGACCCTTTGAAGGCTCCCATATTAGCCGCCGCCTATTAGCATAAAACCCATAATGGCACCACCTAAGCTTTTAATTAATTACTGGCCAGATACTGGGAAGTTTCAACGGCATATGAACAAAACTCTCTTATCGTCTTTTTTATTCAATTTGCATATTACAAGCATAACAAAAATAACATACGAACCGAATGTTGTAATTAAACAATTCCTGGGCGAAAGAACTCCCTTACATTTTGTAGTTGTGAGCGTGTCTACTATTAAAATGTAATAGCAACACAAAATGTTTAAGCAACGACTCCGACGTTGAAAAACTCATAAATGTTAACGTAAAAATAATAAAAAGCATCGACTGAACAAACAATCTCCGGGAAAACTAATTTATGCGGCGCATTCGTTGGGGCTGGAGTAAGATGCTCGCGGAAATCTCTCTTTTATGTTTTGGCAAAGGTTTAATATAAAAATTACTTTTCGCATTATCATGTGTGCCTGGTAGGCGCCGGGGGATCACATGGCGAAGTCGCAATTCGCTGAGGGCGCGCTTTCCGCTTCTCGGTGGATTATCTCATGCGTGACAGCTGTTTCAGTCTCTGCGGCCCTGGTACTTAAACGACAGGAACAGGTAGGGTATTGAGTATATTATTTTGGTAAAACCTTTTTTCTAACAGGAATTTAATATCTGGTTAATTATCATCACAATAACGGTTGTGATAGTATTTGTAATAAGTGCATCAATGAATTGCAAGCTTGTAGAGCATTATAATTATTCGTAATAAGGATACCCTTATTTTATGTTAATTAACTGTGCATAATAAACAGAATACACCACTTGCGGTAAGTCAATTAATTCATTCATTTTCCACCACATTGTTTTAAGGCTTCTGCATACAGGCGCGACGCGACAATGCGACGTGATTTTGATAAAACTATTTCCATGAAGTTTTCATAGAAATGGTGCTCCTGTCTGGAGCCTTTAATTTGGTTCTTCGGTAAAAACTTAATTTCAAATCAGCTTTAGCTCAACAAAAACTAAAACTGATAAACTATCGTTGCCTAATCTTGACTACAAAACTACTTAATAATTATAAAACCTCTTTCCTTGATTAAAAAAGTATACGAAAAAAAAAACGAGTTAAGCAAAGCGCAACCCTACAACCCCGATCTTATTTCTTCATCGCTCCATATGTAGACGTTTGATTCCTGATCCCCTCATATTCCTTTGATTATTGTATTACGAAAAACGAGGGCAAGAAAAAACCTCGTGTTGTGCACTTTTTGACGTCACATAATCTATTTATTGTCAGCAAGTAATGAATGATGTTTTGCATGGATGCTGACGCGAGTGTTTTCTGCTTGTTAAAAAGGCATCCCGTATATGACATTGCTTTCATGTGAGTAAGCAATCAAAAATGAATTTGTGTTAAAAGACTTTTTTGGGGAAAAATTTATTGAGTTAGATAACAATGTTTTGCGTTTTATTTTGTGGTTCGGTTTGATTAAATAGGCTAGCTCAATTATAAGAGCTTTTTATAATATTCTTTCAAATATATATTTTTAAAGGTATTTAACGGTCAGTGGTATATCTAATGGTAATGGTAATATCTAAGAAAGAAGACTGCTTTTTGTTAGAGGAAAAATAAATCACTTAAAACGCGAAGAAGATTGCAAAAGTAAATAACTAACTACTAAAATAAAAAGGTCCTTTGACATTAAGAATAGAATGCAAACATATCTCATTCAAAATCGCAAAACTAAAAGCAAATATATTTACCCATCACAAGATCTATATCGAGAGAAAATCAAACAATCCTAGATAGATAAATCTAAACTTATTCAAAAACACATCACTCTTGTAGATGCGCAGTAAGCAACAAAAAATGATCAATTTTGCCGTGAGCTAAAAACAAATAAACGTCGATCCTTAAGAACAAATCTGTGTTGCAAGCATCCACGCACATGCTTATATGAAGGGGGCTGTACAAAGAAAAGCAATTTAACAAAATAAAAAATGCTATATTGGAATCCAGGAAGAAACAAATGATACGGGAAATACTTAAATCACGGGCATTGATGCGAAATTGGAAATGGTAAATTACGTATTCTGAATATTGTATACGAATGGGGTTGGCTTTCCCGTTTATAACTCTATTAAGGTTGATTTAAGGGTCAAATTTTATGTTCTGGGCGTAGTCGTTCTTAATGAGAATTCACGGAAAAAGTAAACAGTATTAGGTAATTTAAGTTTTCTGTAGTGCTGAAACCTCACCGTTTTTGCTTTTTTTTTGTCCTTAACAATGGATATAAATTAGCAGAGCATAAAGAATGTATACTTTTTAAATATTTGTTTTTTAAATTACCTACGGAAAATAAAAAAGGTCACAAAGTAATCACTATTCATTTTATTGGGATCGTAAATCCGTATAGCGTGAATGATTCACATATCATAATATTTATTTGAATGGGTTGCTTAGATATGAAAACTATAGAGCTGATTTTAGCCGTTACATAAATATTATAACATTTGCATGCACGCTACAGCTACACGCTAAATCACAAATATGTAAATAAATTGAAAAGGCTCGACATTAAATAACTTGAAATAATATATCGGTTCGTGTGCGAGGGCGTTCTGGGCTGCCATTGACAAACGGCTCGGCAAATATAAGCCGAATTATGGAAATTCCATTCAAGAATCGAGAAATTATAGCTTTTGTTCGTATTTTATCTCGCTTAAGTCACATTACTGTGCACTATCGAAATTGGTTTCGATAAAATTTGCGTAACATCATCCAACTGGAAATAAATTCATATAATTGCGCGCTTAATGTGGCATTCGCTTGACTGTGTACATTTTTATTTCTGATTATTTTTCGCTAGTTCATTGCTTGTTTATTCTCTCACATCTATTACGTTTTATTAGACTGCCGCTGACGTGTGACAAAAGAAGTGCTCAAAAACGGCTTCATCACTGGCGGAGAAAGTTCTCGCATCGCTAGACGAAACTAAAGTCATAAAGTTTATGCAGTGACAACATATTTCAGAAACGTCGGGGCCTTTTATTAGACGGAGCCAGATGATCGTTGAATCCCCTCTTTCCGCGAGAGTTTAAACTTGAGCCGTTCACGGTATTGCAAAAGTTTTCAGCTCAACGAAAATACACCGGAACGCTTTCAAAAGAGTAGTAGCGAGTGATTTTTTCCACCGGGTTGGAACCGGATTAGGTTCACACACGCGGCGCCAATCAGAAACCTTTGAACTACTCTGAGTGGGATGAAAGGTCCACCTCTGCGAACTTTGATTAATTCGTAGGAACGTGGAAAAGTTTGAATATCATCTTATTAAACTGGTTTTCTTTCTTATGTGCCGTATCTGCAGGCTTAGCATGACGCTTTGTATTTTTACGAAGAATAGACACGGCTCTTTCTATACAAAGCGACATTTCGTTGCTCTATTTTTGACATCTCACCGTAGAAATTCTTCTTCAATCTGTCAGCTTGTCTTTCGGTTCTAACGATCTTTGTCTAGGTCCTTTTTTATGTAGAAAGATTTCTACGGTGGGATGTCAAAAGAGAAACGAAATGTCACTTTGTATAGAAAGAGCCGTGACTATTCTTCGAAGAAATAGAAAGGGTCATGCTAATCCTGGGTGTGTATAAAATACGTATCCAATTATCATCAATCGTAAGATGATATGGATAGAAAGGGGGTGATTATCGAGATGACGAGTAATAAAGAAGTAATTTTTGAGAAGTCAGTCTTTTGCCAACTATGTTGGGTTCGGCTTCCAGACTAGCCGGATTTAGCTGAATACCAGCATTTAAAGGGAGCGACTGCCTATCTGACCTCCACACCTCAGTTACTGGATAATACGATAGCTCTTGGTAAGACTGGTTGTCAGTCTTTCGGGATTCTGACGGCGTAACGACTGTCAAAGATCCACAAATTAGGGACTGACGGCTTATCGTGCTTTCCGAGGCACGGCGGGGTCTTGGTATGTAAAGACGAAGTTATAGAGAAGTTTGAAAGAAAAATACATGTTACGCTAAACCCAAATAAATTGGGATAAGAGCAAGAAAACGATGATGAACATGAATCGATTATTAATCTCCATCTTGTTATGCCACCATAATCTTAAGTAGTGTAGTGGTTAGAACGATTAGTTTCTTAATTATATCTCTTAAAAGCTAATTGTAAACACTACACACAACACATTACATAACCTAACATAATTCCTCGTTCGACATGTCAGCTGTCATATTTACGTTTTGTTCGTCATAGACAACAAACGAGGAATTATTGTCTATACCATGGTTAGCACATTATATATTATTCACAACAATTACTTATTTACTATATTTATAACACACAAAATATCTATGGACATATTTCTATATATATTACAATTATTATTACACACAGTTATTTACACTCCACAACTTTATATATGTAAAACGAATGCACGTCCAGATTGGGGAACGAAACACACATTCGGGCACGGTCGGAAATCTTCGGAACCGATCGTGGCCGGACCGTGATGTGCATTATTTTGAACCCACTGGGAGAGGTCAACGACCCCAGTGTTCGACCTTGTCTCAAGGCGAATGCGCGCTCGGTATAGCGACACACATAGCTTCCAGAACTTTTGAGAACGCTAGTCTCACCCAGTCAGCTCCAACTATTTTATATGTTCTGTTTTACTTGTGCAAATTGTCCATAGTCCTTATTGTTGTTTTTGTACCTGTAATTGTTTTAAAGAAGTGCCGTGGTAGGCAGAAATACAAGCAGTTTTACTGAATACAGTTTATTCTTTAATCTACCCCGTAACACTTCATTGGTGACCCCGAGAAGAACACAGAAGCCTGACGATACAATCATCATGTCAACCGGAGCAGCAGAAGCAACGACTGGAGGAGCGTCGGCAGAGAAACAGGACGTCTGCAGAGTGAGCGTCAGATTGCCGCCATTCTGGCCAGAGGAGCCAGCACTTTGGTTCGCCCAGGTTGAAGGTCAGTTCACGATCGCCGGTATTACGGCCGACAGCACAAAATTCTATACCGTCGTGGGCCAGCTTGATCACCGATATATGGTGGAGGCGCGGGACATTATCGAAAACCCGCCAGCCCAGGACAAGTACGTAAAGCTAAAGGCCGAGCTAATACGTAGGCTCTCCGACTCACGCGAAAAAAGGGTGCAACAAATCCTTACCCACGAGGAGCTAGGCGACCGTAAACCCTCCCAATTTTTAAGGCACCTTCAAACCCTGGCTGGACCAAATGTGCCAGAGGCGTTTCTGTCCACGTTGTGGGCGAGTAGGCTGCCAACCAACATCCAGACGGTTATCGCGTCACAGCCTAATCTTGCCCTCCAGTCTGTCGCAGATTTAGCCGACCGCGTGCACGAGATCGCGCCTGCGCCCGCCCCGGCGCTCACATCACCTCCCGCCGTGGCAAGCACGAGCACCTGCAGCGAGATCAGCGAGCTGAAGCAATGTATAGCTGAGTTAACAAAACAGGTAGCGGCGCTTCAAACACGTGGTCAGGTACATCACCACTCGCGATCCTCTGACAGGTTCAGGCGTGGTGGCAGACAACGGACCCCTAGTCGGCGCGGCCGCTCGCGCTCCAGAGGCCCGTGGAACGACGATCACTGCTGGTACCACAATAGTTTTGGAGACAAGGCCACGCGGTGCACAACGCCGTGTACGTTCGCGGGAAATGCCACCGGCAGCCGGAAGTAGCGGCAAATGGCTGCCCCAACAAACCACGCCGCCTATTTGTCACAGATCGGTCCACTAAAACCACGTTTCTAGTGGACACAGGGTCCGATCTTTGTGTGTACCAACGTACAGCACTACAGCAGCGGCGCAGCAAGACGACGTACCAGCTTTACGCGGCCAACGGAACCGCCATCAACACATACGGTTGGGTCGAGCTCCATTTAAACTTAGGGCTCCGCCGTGTGTACTCATGGAAGTTCGTGGTCGCTGACGTCACAAAACCCATCATAGGTGCCGATTTCGTGGCGCATTATAATATATTGGTGGATTTGAAGCATTACCGCCTCATCGACGGGCTAACCCAGCTATCCTCCACAGCGTCTCTAGCAACCGGTTCAGCAGCTGACATTGCCTCAGTGAAGTCGGTTGGTGGCAACACAGAGTACCACGAGCTTCTTCGGCAGTACCCGGAGATCACACGGCCTGCGGGAAAACAGAGGCAGGTTAGTCACGGTACTGTGCACCACATCCGCACCACACCAGGGCCGCCCATTTTCAGTCGCCCTCGCCGTCTCGCACCAGACAAGCTCAAGGTCGCTCAGAACGAGTTCGAGGCGATGCTAGCGAGCGGCACGGCACGACCGTCTGAGAGTTCATGGTCCTCACCACTTCACCTCGCTCCCAAGAAGGACAACAGCTGGCGGCCTTGTGGAGACTACAGAGCACTGAATGCCCGCACTGTCCCGGACAGGTACCCCATCCCGCACATACAGGACTTCTCACATCAGCTGGCTGGCAGCAGAATATACAGTAAAATTTACCTAATTAAAGCGTACAACCAAATACCTGTCCAGTCAGCTGATATCCACAAGACAGCAATCACCACACCGTTCGGGCTGTACGAGTTCCCGTATATGACGTTTGGTCTCAGGAACGCAGCGCAGACATTCCAGCGTTTCATGGATGAGGTGCTCCGTGGACTGCCGTTCTGCTACTGTTATTTAGATGACATTCTCCTGTTCTCAGAGACGGCAGCCCAGCACACCGAGCATCTGCACCAGCTCCTGAAGCGGTTATCTGACTACGGCATCCTAGTTAACTCTGCAAAGTGTGAGTTTGGCCAGACCTCCATCACGCAGAAGGTATTCGTCCCCTGCCGGAGAAGGTGCAGGCGATCCAGGACTATCCAGCTCCCAAGACCGTCAAGGAGATGCGTCGCTTCCTGGGTATGTTCAATTTTTATCGCCGCTTTGTACCAGAAGCCGCTCGCTTGCAGTCGCCGCTAAACATTGTCCTCTCAGGGCCTAAAACCAAAGGAAATCAGCCAATTAGCTTGTCGGAAGAAATGCTACATGCTTTTAATGCTTGCAAACATGGTTTGTCCCAGGCTGCCTTGCTAGCACACCCAGACCCCAATGCTGAGCTTGCTATATTTACAGACGCATCAGATACCTCAATAGGCGCAGTACTACAGCAGAAGGCAGGTAATTCATGGCGACCACTAGCATTTTTCTCCAGGCGTTTGTCCGCATCGCAGAAGAAGTACAGCCCGTATGACAGGGAGCTCTTAGCCATCTACGACGCAGTCCGATACTTCCGGCACATGGTTGAAGGTAGACACTTCACCATATACACGGATCACAAACCCCTGTCATACGCGTACGCGCACAGTAGGGAGAATTGCTCACCGAGGCAGTTTCGTTACCTGGACTACATAGCCCAGTTCACCACGGACATCCAGTTTGTAGCGGGCAAGGACAATGTTGTGGCGGACGCACTGTCACGAGTAGAGGCGATAACACTGCCATCGCTCGATTACACGGCTCTTGCACATTCCCAGGAAAGCGATCCTGAGCTTCAAGGCCTCCTGGCGAGCAACAGCACATCGCTCAAGATGGAAAGAGTGCGCTTCCCCGACTCAGGGGCGGAGCTGCACTGCGATGTCTCCACCAGTAACACCCGCCCTTATGTTACAGAACCCTTCAGAAGGCAGGTGTTCCAGAAGCTTCATCAGCTGAGCCACCCTGGCAGGCAGGCCACGGTCAAATTGATTTCCGCACGCTTCGTTTGGCCTGGCCTGAAGAAGGACTGCAGGGCCTGGACCAGAGAGTGTATAGAGTGCCAGAGAAACAAGATCACACGGCACATATCCTCTCCCACCTCTCCTTTCCCTGTTCCTTCCCAACGTTTTTCCCATGTCCACATGGACATAGTAGGGCCGCTAACAATCTCAAATAATTTCAGGTATTGTCTCACCGTCATCGACCGCTTTACTCGCTGGCCTGAGGCATATCCCATCGCCGACATCACGGCTGAGACATGCGCCCGCACCTTCATCGCTGGCTGGGTGTCTCGCTTCGGCTGCCCACATCGCATCACTACCGACAGGGGCAAGCAGTTTGAGAGCAAGCTGTTTGGCTCCATCGCAGCGCTCCTCGGTAGCCAACATCGGCCAACCACGGCGTACCACCCAGCCTGCAATGGCATGGTCGAACGCCCACACCGCCAGATGAAGGCGGCCATCCGATGCCATACGGACACCAACTGGTCCGAGGCTCTTCCTCTGGTGCTGCTGGGCATCCGCAGCGCCTGGAAGGAGGACATAAAGGCGTCAGCAGCCGAGTTAGTTTACGGGGAGCCCCTCAGACTACCAGGGGAGTTCATAAGCCCTTCACTCACCGGCACCGTAGACTACACCGACTTCGCGGCGAGACTCCGACTTCTGATGGCGAAGCTGTCACCAGAACCGGCGAGTCGACACGGCGAGAAGCCGTTCTATGTGCCCAGCAGTCTAGCTGCGGCAACCCACGTCTTCCTTCGTCATGACGCCGTGCGCCGACCACTCGACCCACCTTACACCGGGCCATTCAAGGTGCTAAAAAGGGGCGACAAAACTTTTAAAATTGAGGTTAAGGGGAGAGAGACAACAGTCACTGTAGATAGGTTGAAGCCCGCTTACCTCAACAACGACATCAACAGCACTCCCAGCTCGACGACAACATCAACGGGGGCAAACACGCCTCCGCCGCCAAACAACATCGTCAAGAGAAAAACCCGCACCGGTCGCACTGTACGATTTCCTGATTACTATCGCCCGTAATTAGTAACCACGGTCTCAGGGGGGGAGTAGTGTAGTGGTTAGAACGATTAGTTTCTTAATTATATCTCTTAAAAGCTAATTGTAAACACTACACACAACACATTACATAACCTAACATAATTCCTCGTTCGACATGTCAGCTGTCATATTTACGTTTTGTTCGTCATAGACAACAAACGAGGAATTATTGTCTATACCATGGTTAGCACATTATATATTATTCACAACAATTACTTATTTACTATATTTATAACACACAAAATATCTATGGACATATTTCTATATATATTACAATTATTATTACACACAGTTATTTACACTCCACAACTTTATATATGTAAAACGAATGCACGTCCAGATTGGGGAACGAAACACACATTCGGGCACGGTCGGAAATCTTCGGAACCGAACGTGGCCGGACCGTGATGTGCATTATTTTGAACCCACTGGGAGAGGTCAACGACCCCAGTGTTCGACCTTGCCTCAAGGCGAATGCGCGCTCGGTATAGCGACACACATAGCTTCCAGAACTTTTGAGAACGCTAGTCTCACCCAGTCAGCTCCAACTATTTTATATGTTCTGTTTTACTTGTGCAAATTGTCCATAGTCCTTATTGTTGTTTTTGTACCTGTAATTGTTTTAAAGAAGTGCCGTGGTAGGCAGAAATACAAGCAGTTTTACTGAATACAGTTTATTCTTTAATCTACCCCGTAACACTTCAGTAGGAAAACCAAGAAAATGATAGATGGATTGTGTGAAGAAGAAGAACTCCGTTACCAACTCCAAATAAATGAGATAAGTGCAGGAGGTTTTCTAGAAGACAAAAAAGCTTGGGATTGAGCTGCTCGCTCCGCTAAGCCTTGTGATAAAACTGTAAAACTTGACATCTTAATTATTATGAAAAAACATAATTATACACAATTTTATATACATAATCAAAATTACATAATATTTACCTTTAAAACTATTACCTATATTACTTTAATTATTGTGAATGTGAGCACTATGTGGGTATTTTTTTTTTTAGTTATTTTTGGTTTTTTTTTCTCAGTAGTTTTAATGACAGTCTGGCATTTTGAGTACTTTATGCGGCCTACCCAAATGTCCTTTCCTTGGTTTTGTTCGTCGAGTCGTCCTTAAGTTTTGAGTTGAGCTACACGATTACTGACAAATGCTTGCACTGACTGGACAGGTCCACTCAAATTTGTGTGGTTCTTTCCTTAAAATACCATTTCAGACATGGATCCACATGGTCCTCACATGATCTGACCAAGATTATGACTGGACTTTAAAATATACTTTGACCCTTGAGTTTGTTTCGCCATTTCTTCTTAGGGGTAGTCAGATAGGAAATGTCGACTCCATATAGCTTTTTTTTCTTTAATATGACGTGTAAAAGTGATTCTGATATCCTATTTACAGAATAAACAATTTCATTTCACCACTAAAATTTGTAATTCTCTAAGTAAACTAAAATCTTTCCATTCAAGCCTATATTTTACAATACCTAATTGAGATCAGGGCTAGTCGTTACATACAACATACAAACATATAAAACAGCCGCTTATTTGAACTGAGAGGCGAGTCGGGATAATTAATCAAGTGTCAGCATTGTGGCGAATGCTTGACATACGATGTATCAACGTTGCGTACGTTACGTGTTACGTGACGGGTGGTGAGAATATCCCTGCATAAATAGCAGCAGTTGAATGTTTTTTTTCTTCTCATTAGGAACTTTGATTTCATCATCTGCCTAGCCTTTTCCCAACCATGTTGGAGTCGGCTTCTAGTCTTACCGGATACAGCTGAATACTAGTATTTCACATGGAGCGACTGCCTATCTGACCTCCACAACCCAGTTACTGGATAACACGATACCCCTTGGTAAGACTGGTTATCAGACTTTCGAGCTTCTGACGACCCGTAACGACTGTCAAAGGTCTACAAATGACAGCCGGGACCAACGGCTTAACGTGCTTTCCGAGGCACGGAGGGGTATTGGTATGTAAAGATGGTCACCCATCCACGGACCAACCGCGGCAAGCGTAGCTTTACCTGATCGATCGACCCATGCGGCTTTTATTACTTAGCCACAAGCCCCTCTCATTAGGAACTTTAATTTAATAAATGGTTTCTGAGATCTTTGAATAAAATCTCTCAATAGTTAATACGTATATTCGACGGAAAAATTACCAAAAGCCAAAAGCACTATCGAATAGGTAAACTTTGAAACCTCAGAAACCGAATGTAGGTAAGTAAAGAATAGGTCCTAGGAAAAAGGAGGATGTTATAATCAATCAATCAACTCAGCCTATAACAGTCCACTGCTGGACATAGGCCTCTCCCAGGCTGCGCCACAACACCCTGTCCTCCGCCTTCCGCATCCAGTCTGTCCAGTCACCTTTTTAAGGTCATTGGTCCATCCAGCTCAATCAACTCAGCCTATAACAGTCCACTGCTGGACATAGGCCTCTCCCAGGCTGCGCCACAACACCCTGTCCTCCGCCTTCCGCATCCAGTCTGTCCAGTCACCTTTTTAAGGTCGTTGGTCCATCCAGCTGGGGGGCGTCCCACACTACGCTTGCCGATACGCGGTCTCCACTCCAGGACTCGTCTGCTCCACCAGCCATCGGTCCTTCGACACACATGGCCAGCCTACTGCCACTTCAGCTTGCTGATGTTATAAAATATAACTTAAAATAAAAGTTAAATAAAAACCAAATGAGCAGCATATTATTTACATCTTACACGCATAATACTCGTAATATATCGTTAAAGGGTTCCGTACCTCAAAAGGAAAAAAACAGATCCCTTATAGGAGTGTGTCTGTCTGTCTGTCCGTCTATCACAGCCGATTTTCTCCGAATCTAATGGACCGATTAAGATGAAATTAGGTTCACATACTTATGAACTTCTGTGACCCAAATACGGATATGTAACGTAAATAAATGAATTTCGAATAAGGGGATCACTTTTGGGGGCAAATTAGAGAATAAAAATAACAAGTTTCGCAAACTGTACCGTGTGACATATCAAATGAAAAGGCTTGTTGTAAGGATTTCAGATATTATAAGTATAGAAATATGGTCTGCATTTTTTCAAAATTTTAGGCTCAGAATGGTCAATTTTCATAAATTTTCATTAATACCTTTAAAAATATTTTGTTTTAATTATTTAAAAAATATATTTGAGTCCCTCATAACAAGCTCTTTAATTTGATATATCACATGTTACAGTTTGCCTTTCTTTTTCTTTTTTTTTTCTAATTTGCCCCCCAAAAGTGATCCTCATATTCAAAATTCATTTATACATTTACGTTACACGTCTGTGTTCGGATTACAAAAAGTGATATGTGTACGTTTCAACTTAATCGGTCCAGTAGATTCAGAGCAAATCGGCTGTGACAGACGGACAGACAGACAAACAGGAGTGTTCCTATAAGGGATCCGTTTTTCCTTATGAGGTACGGAATCCTAAAAACAGTATAATAAGCTCCATTCTTCTTTTAACTTCAAAGGCTTTGTTTTGGACACTCTTACACATTCATAAAGTGCTTCTTTACAATATTTTTCTCTCTTGTTTATATAAAAAGGAGTAGTTTATGTTCTTTACAGCTAAAGTTGGAATGTATACATCTTTTCTTTTGAAGTAATTTAAAGAGTTTTACCAACTTCTACTTTATTTCCTCTCTTTTAAGCTGGTCTATACAATTTCAAAGAACACGTAGTTTTTCTCAGTATTTCGGAATTAAAACTTGAGCATAAGTTTTGTAACATTCACTGCAGACTGTTTTTAGGTTTTGATTAATTAGCTCTTCTTAAATATAATTTTCTAGGTACATATTCAAAAAGATGTTCATTTCTATAATACTATCAACCAGGCTGCAAATAGACAAGGAACTCTTAAAGATAACTTAGGTATATCTGGCTTTCTAATTGAAAACACCATTGTTTTTTATCATAGGAGTAGTAGAAACATAAACATAATCTCACGCCTTCTTCCCATGGGGGTAGGCAGAAACTATAGAACGCCACCTGATGCTCATTCCATTCTCCTTTTGCTAAGTTTACGTTCATACATCTGGTCATACACGCACGCCGGTTGCGAGTACTACGCACCTGACCTTTCTGAAGAACATCACCAATTAGGTCACTATATGTCCTCCTAGGGCGTCCCCTCCCGACGTTTCCACTCACCTGAGCTTCCTAGAAAAGGGCGTGTCCAGGTAACTCAGCTGCTTTTCTGTTGCATGGCAAGTACAAACACATCATTAAACATTTCTACTATGGCAAACTAATACAAATTCAGAATATTTTATTTCACTTAAAGTCAATAACCGTGCTTAATGCTGCCCAACTGAAGTATATGAAACGTCAGAAGATAGTTGCACGGTTCTAATTGAGGGGTATAGATGCAAATCCGCCTCTATCCACTTTCTGAAAATGTTCACAGCAGTTAAAAATCATTCCGTGGCTTAATAAATCTTCAAATTTTAGGAAATATTTTCTAGATTCCTAAAAATAATAATTTTACCAGCTTAATTATTTAATAACAATTAGATTAATTTAATAATAATAACATTAAGTTCTTATCCATAAAATTCAATTGAAAAGTGGATAGAGGCGATTTTGCACCTCAACCTTGGATAGAGGCGGTATTGGACTTCATTCATAGAAATAGAGGCGGTTTTGCACGTAATAAGCATAAAAAACACTAGGACGACCATGATGGCTGCTGTTCGGTGATTGGTCGAAACGGCGGTTTTGCATTTTAGCAACTGGATAGTGTAGAGTTTGTATCTCACTGTTATTATTTCTGGCTTTTTGTATGTAATAGAGGCGGTTTTGACCATAACTGATTTTGCAGAACCATAGATAATGTGATTGAGTGTCACCAGACACAAAAAAACATATTTTGTTTTTTAAAGGTCAGAAGCGGTTTTGCATCTATACCCCTCAATTGGTCGTTTCCTGTCGAGAAGAACCGACAAAAAACTCAACGGCAGCAGCAACAACCAGTTACTTTTCAAAGAGTAACCGCTTACAATGTGTTCATTATTCCAGAGTGGTATGAGAGGCCTGTCAACAAGTAGATACCAGGTACTAACATTGGAGGTAGGTAGGTGCCTTAAAATAGTATAAAACTTCTGTTAAGTTATAATATAGGTTCTATAATGTGATGAAATTAAATGTTCATTCAGTATTACACAATGAAGTTTAATAATAAAATTACTAGAAATAACACGATTTATAAACAATAACTAAGATTAGAATGATTATAAAATGACGCGAATGACGCGAGCAACGGCTAGCGACCGACTTGTCTGACCGACGCGTCGGTGACGTCATCGACGTGCAACGTCATAGGTACTAGGGTTACATACCACTAAAACAGTAAAAATCACAGTCCATCAGATAAACAATGCGCCAGTTTCTTTGTCAACTTACATAACAACAAAATAATAATGATTAAGGTAAAAGCTCAGCTTAGTGAAATCCCAATATAAATCCTCAGCAATGTTTCACGACTAAATTACCTCCACAACAATTGTACCGAAATCTCGATAAATTCTCAACATTTGTCTCTGAACCAACGACATTGCCATGCCTTATATTACCTTTCACGTCATGAAACACAAACACAAACACAAACTTAACTAAAGCAATATTTATTTACGGTGAACAAAATGGCCGGGTACATTCAACCTCAAAAAGATGTAAACATCGTCAGTAAATCATTTAGGGCCGATTTTTGTATCATCGGATAAAAAGACCAATAGCTACCTAAAGAATAAAGTTATTAGACTCTTTATTCGTCTAATAAGTGGTTGTCAATTTTTCAATTAATATTTAACTTAAGAATCTGACCGATTATCTCAACTGTTAATACGCTAACTTCAGGGATGTGAAACAAATATACAGAATATACGAATGTTAGAACGGGACGGACTATTTCTTTGATTGCTGTCAATGTCAAACAAAAAAAAAAGGGTCAGCGTCATGGGGTTTTATTAAGTTACGACCGTTACGAGGTTGTTTGTTTGGCTCGTAGTGTTTTTATTTGTTATTTCTAATTTTATTGAAATAATGGAAACCAAAAAAGGGAGCGTTTAGCGAACTTTAATAATGCTGAGGTTCAATTACTTGTCGAGAGTTACAAGCAAATAATAAAGCTAGCTCTTCGAGATAGAATTTATGTTGTCCAAGTCAATATAAATATGTGTTTATTTATGCTTATAATCATTCACCTTTATGTCTTGCTTTCAATTTTATCTTTTACCAATAACAGCAAATATTGCACTGATTCATCGGTAAGTCTGAATCGACGATGGAAATCTGTTGAATTCCACACGTCAGTGTGTTCGACCCTCGGTCTTCCAATTCTTTTCTTTCACTTGAGGAATGAAGAAGCCATAATAAATGAATATATGAGGCACATATATTCATTTATGTATTATATATATTATATTTTTACTTCTTCCTCAATTGCCATATCGTCAATACTATCGAAAATATCCATTTTAATTATTTACACTTGTAAAGCACGAAAACTAACCTCAAACTGAGTAACGTCAACTTCGTTTATCTATGGAATAAGCGGTTATCTGGCCGTCAAAGATTCAAATAGATTTATTTGTCAGATAAGTGAATTATTCGACGAATAAAGCCTATTTGACGATTGAACAACAGATTTTTATCGAATAAACCCTATCTGTCTGTTTATGTGAGGATTGGAAAATCGGCCCTTAATTGTCTGCAATCTTTGTTCCATAATATTGTATCAATGTGTAGCCACAAAGCACATTACACAATATTGGGTACTTAATTGTAGCCACACATCTATCTAAGAGTATTATGAAACACAAATTGTTGAACATAATTTGAATACTTGTCGATATAATGTACGTAAAAAAACTTCGAAACTTACGCTTTCGTACGCTTTCTGTACATCAAAATTTGTAACTTTTTGCAAAAATGATTGCTGGGGAATGACTTTTATTTTTGGTGTGAAAATTCCCTGTTTACGGTAGGTCGCAATGAGACGAATGCAAAACATTGTGCTTGTGTGTAGACGCAACGGTACAGGAATCATGGAAGTATTTAAAGTTAACTTATAAAATTCAAATGTTGTTTTAGTAAAAAAAAACGGGATATTATAAATTGCATATCAAATAAATAATCGCCTATCAATACATACTCATCATTTATATTCTTATTTACATCTAATAACTTACTTCACTACAAATAAACTAAATGTTTAACAAAACTCAAACTACAGATAATTCGAAATTATACATCAATATAACATTACTTTTTTCCTCTTATTGCAATACAGTTAAATTTATTTTTGTACAAAAATACTACATACATAGCATAAATACTGACTGCACAGCAAATTTTCCATATCTGCAGTTTGAGTTTTGTTAAACATTTAGTTTATTTGTAGTGAAGTAAGTTATTAGATGTAAATAAGAATATAAATGATGAGTATGTATTGATAGGCGATTATTTATTTGATATGCAATTTATAATATCCCCTTAATAATCAGTTGTTGGGTTAGGTTAGGTTAGAACAGTGACCATTAAAGCGCGAAGGCGAGCGAGCGAAGCGAGCGTGTCGCGGCAGCGACCGCCGAGCGCCAGATGCCCTCTATTACCAAAACAAAAAATCGATGCCAGTTTAAATTAAAACAAAGCTAACAACTGATTATTAAGCTGCTACATTTTACTTATATGTACGTTATGGGGACAACGGGAAATAAATTTAATCACGTCCCGCTGTCCCCGTAACGACTGTGACTAATAAAATGCTGTTTTATTTAGAAAAAGTGCTGTACATAATATAAAAATAGAAGCTATATTTAAAAGAAAAAGAGTTAACATGTATAATGAGCATTAAGATTATTAGCTGTGCATTGATAAAAAAGCTTTTGCTTTAGGAAAAATCGCTGTACGCTGCGAAAATAAATTGTAGTGTGTTTAGTGATATTTTGAGTTGAATATTTTGCTGTGCAATCAGTAATTTTGTCGGAAATTCGGAATCTTATTGCATAGAAAAAGGATATTTTTTGATTTGCGTTTAAATACTACCCAAAAAAAACGTCGAAAAAAGTTGGAACTTTGACCTTCAATATGTTTGTAACCAGATGGCTCCCAGGTATGGTCCAGTACAAAAAAAAACATCATAGTAATGGGAAGGACAAATGATTTTCGGCTTCGTTAAGGGTATTATACACCCGTTATACATATTTTTGGGGCTGACTGTACCATGTTGACATTTTACGATTTTAGCTTTCAAGCCAAACAATTTGTATTCGCGTCCAGTGTAGGTTGTAAAAGTTCAGGTGAAGACAGAATTTTGTTCAGGTGCAATTTGATAAGCAGACAGCGATGCCTAATCACAAGGATTTCTTTGTTCCATTTTTAAAAGTTTGGAGTTCAATAACCTCTCGAATTTTTCGTATGGTCATTTTTTGTTGTCTTTTTCGTAGTATTGATTGACTACTTCAATATTCATTGTTTGTGTTAGTGGTTTTTGTGGCTTTGAAATAATGTTAAAGATTGTAATGTTAAGGATTGTTATTACACGGGACTTAAGACGCTGACAACACCTAAACCGCGGTCACTGTCAAATTCCATAGAAAAGAAAGAAAAGCGCGATGACACAACGCTTGTAATTTATTGCAAAATATGAAGTAATTATCTATTTACTCAAAATCGAGTTGAGTAATCGAAAATAAAAATCAACCAAGTTCTGCATTCAAATAAGACGTTCTTGTTATTAATTAAATACGTAACGTATGTTGTTATTTGATAGAGATATTTTGGATTAGAACTCAAAGTAAGAGGTTAGTTTAACGTTAGTCTGTATCGAGATTTTGTTTTCAAAACGTGTTTTGGTAACAACCAAGTTCTGGGAAATATGTTCAAAATTAACATATATTTTTTCCGCTACCACAAACTATACAGATTTGGTAATTTTTTTCTTAAGAGAAGCCTATTTTTGTCAATTGTTTCTTGTCAGCGCCTTAACGTCAGTTTACTTAGTAATTCATGTTGTAAAGGTAATTGCCCAAACACTTATGGATTTGTCCCATTTAGCATGATCAGTACAAATGTGTACTTAAATGTGTTTCTAAAACATAACATAACGCCTGTAATGCCCGAAGGGCTAAGCAGAGGTGTACCTATAGTACGCCCACATTTGGCTAGTTATGTTTAAGTCCCATGTAATAGGGGCCATAAATCTAGAACCCGGGCTTTTTTTTGGATGGGAAATTATCAAATAACTTCTCCGGCAATTTTTTTTCTTAAGCGAAGCCTATTTTGGTCAATTGGGTCTTGTCAGCGCTTTAAACATAATTGGCGAAATGTGGATACACTATAGGTAGACCTCTGCCTAACTCTTCGAGAGTTAAAGACGTGAAGTAATGTTATGTATTCAATTATAGACAGCCATTTTGTATTTATTGGACATCTTCTCTTTAGAAGTTAATTTAACATGTTCAACGCATCGTATCTATTTAGTGGAATCTGTCTCTTAGTATTGTATTAATATTTGAAAGTCTATCGAGATGATTGATAGTTTTCCAATAAAGTGTTAGCAATTATTATTATAGGGACTCGATAAGTTATTGGCTTTCCCAAATGAACTTTCACCTCATAAGAACAATGACTGTTTTTTTTTTGGGTGGGAAATTATCAAATAACTTCTCCTGCTCTGGGCGGAGCGGGAGGGTGTGTCAGACTCTTACTGACCCATTCGTGTTCCTTCCGTTGCCTGTGTTGCCAGGGGCCTCGGTAACCCTTTCGTACTTTCCCGCGACTCCGACAGGCATCGGCCCTAGTGGAACCCTACACTTGTGCTGACATCTCTTTGTAGCGCGCGTGAAACACAACGCGCCGTCGACCCGGGCTTGGTCCTTATCGGACGGCGAGCTACCCATTGCTCACCGTCTGCAAGCCCACGCCTACGGTGGCCGGAAATCCGCCTGGGATTCCCGACGCCCACCTGCGGCGGCTAGGGGCCAGGCAGGCCAGGCCTGTGTTGCCAGGGGCCTCGGTATCCCTTTCGAACTTTCCCACGACCCCGGCAGGGAGAACAATGACTCTAACAATGAACGTAACAGTAAGAAATTATTGTAATGTTAGCTTAATTTTATGACAATAAATAAATATCGTTAACGTTTTGCAGTTTTGTCAACTCGTCGCTATCATTTTAGTCGCTGAAATTAAGTTACAACTTAAGTATAGTGGCTAAAAGATAACAGGGGCGTGCCGTCCATAGAGGCAATTAGGCCTAGCCTACCCTACCAACAACGCCAAATGCATTTATTTTAACTATGTAATACAATAATACAGAATATTAAAAAAAAGTTAAACTCCTGTTAAAACTCTTATAGCAACTTGTCGCAGACGCCACGTGACTCACAGTTCGACGGAGCTTACGTTATACGTAAGCAAGGCAAGTATTCGTTTGGCCTACATTCCGTTCATAAATCTACGCACACTCGTGTATATTTTCGTGTGTATGAACGGCACACACTAGTGAAATGGTTTAAATTAGGGGCATAGCTCCTGCGGCAGGAGCATGGTCCCCATTGGTTGTGTGTAAAGTGAAGATTTAATTAATGAAAAATATTGAAGACCAGGGTTCCCAATTTTTGGACAATTCCCCGAATTGCGGGGAAGTTTCTTTCATGACTACCAGACTACTAGAGACAATAAAAAAAAAGGGTGGTATTGTTGAATTTATACCTTCCAAAAAATTATAAATTGTAAGGAATAGCAAAAGCCCTATAAAAATAATTAAAAACTTCATATTTTTTTATTTACTTCTCATATTTGGGAAATTTCGCTTGGTTTTTGGGGAGTTAGGAAAATAAGTTTCGGCAACACAGTCCAGTGTGTCAGTGTTATCCGGCAAAATATGGACTACCATATTTTGCCGGATAACACTGACACTGATTGTGTTTTTCCACAAAAGGGACTACCCTTTTGTGGAAAAACACGGTATGACAGTGACACAATTTTAATTGGTAGTGTTTTTTTATCGACAAGCCATCTTGTTTCATGTGACACGCAAATTATATCCGAGCTTGAATGTTTTGCTTTTCTAAATCTTATTAAGTTATAAGTAATTCGTTTTGATACGTAAAGTAGTGTAAATATTATGTGTTGTGTTATTATTTGTTTATTTACCTAAGAATGGTGTTCTATTGTGAAGTTTGCGCCGATAATGTGTTGGTTAGGTTGGGTTAGTCGCACTTGTCGTTTAATGATACGAGTAAGATTCAAGTTGTGTCTAAAGGTAGATGTGTGCCCGAATTACGAGAATTAATCCAAAAATATGATAATTCATGACTTCGGATATCTTGCAAGTGACGTGTTCTATAATTACCACCCACCCACTTGGTTATGATATTTGAGGTGGCCGAATCTTTCTTCTATATGCATCGTTAGAAAATCGTGTTTTAAGCCTTGAATAATGTGGTGAGTTCTTGTATGTAGAGCCGCGCTGTGATGTTGCGCGAATTAGTTTTTTTTTTTTTTTGTGTCATTATGCATGGCCTACCCTGTGTGGAGAACCACTGCACGCCACTGAAAGATAACCTATAGGTACTTAGAATAAATAATTCACTCAAGAATATCGCCGGACTAACGTTGAGTCAGCATGAACTAAGCATGGCAATCGTCAGATCATTAGATAAAATATCCCCTGATGAGTATCATCAGGATCGTCATCTGCCTAGCCTTTTCCCAACTATGTTGTGGTCGGCTTCCAGTCTTACCAGATACAGCTGAATACCAGTATTTTACATGGAGTGACTGCCTATCTGACCTCCACAACCCAATTACTGGGTAACACGATACCCCTTGGTCAGACTGGTTGTCAAACTTTCGAGCTTCTGACGACCCGTAACGACTGTCAAAGATCTACAAATGACAGCCGGGACCAACGGCTTATCGTGCTTTCCGAGGCACGGAGGGGTCTTGGTATGTAAAGATGGTCACCCATCCCGGACCAACCGCGGCAAGCATAGCTTAACCTGATCGATCGACCCGTGCGGCTGTTATTACTTAGCCATAAGCCCCTGACATTTAAAATAACATAAACATCATGCTTTGCTTTCCGGAAGGGTTGGGGAGAAGTGTACCTGTAGTAAACCCACATTTCGACAGTTATGTTTAAGTCCCATGGTAGTGTACCTGTAGTACACCTACATTTCGCCAGTTATGTTTAAGTCCCATGTAATAGGGGGCGAGCCTATTGCCATCAACTCGGCACAAATCCAGACTCCGGGCTGCTACTGAGAAATTCCAGGTATAAAAACCCAATAACACTTTGCCCGACTCGGGAATCGAACCCATGACCTCATGGTCAGCAATAGCGCTTGCAACCATTAAACCATCGAGGCTGACCACAATTACTTTTACGTCAGATTTTAGACTGAAAACCTACAGACCATACATTCATAACATCACGCCCTGTATTCCCCAAGGGGTTGGGCAGAGATGCATCTAAAGTACACCCACATTCGCCATATATGTTTCACAGACCAACCCCTGTAGGAACTTAATAACAGAAATTGTACAAAGTAAGCTTGTAATAACGAATTTCGGTTAACTTCCGAAACCACTTAAATCTATTAATACAGAACTGGGCAGATTCGATCCTAGGCTAACTTCGTACTAGACTTATAATTGGCCTTTATGAACTTTCTAACTTAAAGTGTATGTAGGAATTGACTGTAGGAGTTGCCTCACTGTACTACGTAATACGCAATTGTGGAGTAAATTAAGTTACAGTGTAATATGGTAAGTGGGCGGTTTGTAGCAATGTATCTTTAGTTAGCAGATGGGAAATAGCTTCCATTTTGTACCGAACAAACTAGCTTATTTGTTGGTGTGTTTTAACATGTTGCATGAAATAAAAACAATACATTATAATCCTTCAAAATACGTCTAACATCTCGCGTCACCGTAATTTGGGTTTGTTTAAAACTAAGAATCCACTATACTTAGAATTAAGACACCAAACCATACAAACGTAGATTTAAATTGTGTCAGAATAACTGACCCAATATTTCTGATTAATTCAAATGTTTTATGCATACTTTACCCCACTTTTCATCCCTCTTCAAGATACCAAAGATCTTTTAACTCAAAAAACAAAAGAAACAACACGAAACGAATTGCAACATTTGCAACTCTCTTCCAAATACTGAACTCAGCAAGGCACTGGTTGCAGCAATTGCAGCTATGTCTCACTAATTGTGAATAAGAACACTCGCCACCGTTCCCTTTTGTTAACTAAATTAAATTAATTGCGAGGAAATATTTAAATAGAGGAGTGCTTGAGTCTCTGCGGCGGAATTGGCAGCAAGCCTTACAACTTGCTTTGTCTAGACTTTCGACGAGACGATTGTTTAAAACGTATTCTTGTTGTATAATGAGATCATATTTCGGTCTTGTATTGCTTCTGATTTTGCTTCTTAGTTTGTTACGTAAACGTTTAGTTATGTATTTTGTTTTAGTGATTTTAAAACTGTTAACGAAAGATACTTTTGATTTTTATTGCTACGTGGAAAATAATTTTGAAACTGCAACTTTATATAATTTCAGTTACCGACGTGGACAGTTATAGCATAGAGGTCAAGTAGTTCAAAAACAAATTGTAAGCTGGGACAGTATTATACTTTATCCGATGTACCGACCGCTTTACCGCGCCTTAGGATTGTGCAGCAAAGCGGGGGGGCGGCGTGGTCGAATGAGTGGCGGAACGCCGCGCCGTGAGCGTTGACGAATGATCGCCCTGCACTGTCCCCCCGTCTCGCCGCGCACGTACCTAAGGCGCGGTACAGCGGTATCGGTCAAACTATATTTGACAAAACTAAGCTACTTCTAAATATTTTTTCTTATTGACGTTTAAAGTAACTAAATACTTACTACATATTATTCTCTTGATTCTCTTGCCCTTATTCCAATTTATTTAGGGTCGGCGCAACATTTCTTCTCCTTCAATACTACTCTATTAGTCGCCATCTCAATAGACCCCCCCCCCCCCCCCCCCCTCCTAGCCATATCATCTTTTACACAGTCCATGCATCGTTTCTTTGGTCTTCCCATAGTATCCCATAGTATCATTAACTGCCAATTTGGTTGCTAGGATTGTTTTATATATGTACCTAAGTATCGATATAACAATGTTGGTCCGCCTGCCTATACAAATAAAGATCATTCCACTTTTGCTTTACTACTACGACGACTTTATTAGCTCGCCGTTTCTAAATCTGAAAGTTTAACTTATTGATATACTAGCTGCGTTCCGCGGTTTCAGTCGCATAAGTCTCGATCCCGTGGGGATATCGGGATAAAAGTATTAGGTATATGTATGTCCTAACTCAGGTCATGGTCTACCCATGTGCCAAATTTCATCCAAATCCGTTCAGCGGTTTTAGCGTGAAAGCGTAACAAACATACTTTCGCGTTCATAATATTAGTTAAAATTGCTCATAAAAGATTGATAAAATCCAACCAGAGTTCCTCCACTACATTGTAACCATAGCTAACATACATAGGTATAGTCTGTTTCAAAAGTATCTGATAAAACTGTAAATAAGTAAGCAAACCCTGTTCAGGTTAAATTCTTACGCAATCTCTCACTAATAAGAATTATTAACACATTCATCTGAACATGGAGGTTGTATAATTAACGTCAATTGTCAAATGAAAAATAATACAAGATGATTTAAAATTAGATTTTTGCGGTTAAGTATTAAAAAACTCAAATGAAAGCACTCAATTTGTAAGTGGCATTATAAATTAGCATCCATAGGTAGGCTTCTGATCCAATTGCTTACATTTTCGGAAGATATATTTGGAACAGACCATACCTGGTGTATTACCGCCCTAGGCGTTGCGAGATATCGCCAGATTTACAGTGCAGTAGGCTGTAAATACATCGGCCGAGCCACTGGCCACCATTGATCTCTCATAGCCATGGCCCCTTTGTTTTCGCTACAATTACGACCGAACTGGAAATTCTGATAAAGATTTTTTGTCATTTCGTGTTTTTATACCTTGATTGGGGTTTTATGTAGTCTTTTTGTGGTCAGTGGGTATTTATGAAGCTGTAATGTGAAGCCGTCGTAAAAGGCTAGGTACTTTGAAATTTATGCTGCAAAAAAACAGTCGAAAATTACTGAAACAGAAATAGATGAAATATTGTTCTTTTTGGTATCTGAGAGATTTTATTGAATACTCAATAACTTTTTGATTTTATCTTGGACACTATGACCTGGTCGTATAGTAGATACTAAGTCTTAAATCGCCAACCTGTATTGAGAAGATTTTCTCAAATAACTTTAGAACTATTCAAAAAATATTTGAGGCTCTCGCAGTACGCCCTCTCATATCATTAGGCTCAGAAGTTCCGGAGATAAGGGTCTTCAATTTTCATCTATTTTCTTAAATAACTTTAAAACTATTTATTTTATTTTATTTTAAAATTAAAAAAATATATATTCTTGAGACACAGTAAGCCCTTTCATTTGATATGTCACACCATACAGTTAGCAATTTTTTTTTTCTTATTTGTCTCCCTAAAAGTGAACCCTATATTCAAAATTCATTTATTTAAGTTGTTGTATTGATACGCGTACCAAATTTTAGCTTAATAGGTCCAGTCGATTCGGAGCAAATTGGCTATGACAGACAGACAGACACACGAGTGATCCTGTAAGGGTTCCGTTTTATCATTTGGACGTACGGAACCCTAAAAATACTTTCTTTCCGAACGAAGCCGAACGCATGCATCACTTTAAAACATTGCTTGCATTCTCCATTAGTACTTGTTGTAGGTACTTATGCAGTTATTAAAATTCTATCAAGTATTCCCTAAGTTTTAAAGTTCATCGTGAAGCAAACAAAGCACTTAGGTAAGCAGGGCTTGTCTTGATGCACCGTCGACGTCGCTCTTAGTCGCACTAAAATATTAAGCAGTATAAAATCAATGTAATCCTTCCCTCAATTTTCCAGTTGGAAAAGAACACAGAGAGGACTAATTGTTGCCCAACTTTTTAGGGTTCCGTGTGATCCTATTAGTCATCCTCGTCAGGGTTTCGTTTTTTCATTCGGACACGATTGAAAAACGGAACCCTTATAGGATCACTCGTGTGTCTGTCTATTTGTCACAGCCAATTTGTCCCGAATCTAACAGACCAAGTTAAAATAAGTTAAAATTAAGTTAAAATTCGGTACGCATATCAATTCAACAACATAAATGAAAAAAAAGGCTTTACTGTGTCTTAAGTATATTTATTATAATTTTAAAATAAGTAAATAGTTTTAAAGTTAATTATTAAAATAGATCTTATCTCCGAAAACTGAGCTATAAATTTAAAAAAAGAAACAGGAAATAGTTCGTTAAAATACAGGAAAACCTATAAGAAGTCTATGGTCTTAAAATAACATGGTTGCTGTTCGGAAACGGTTGCTGTTTTTAAAAGAAGAGTGAAAGAACACTATCTTTCCACTTTGCCATAGTTGGATATTATGTATTTATTATTTTATACTATTAATTATATATAAGTATTTTAGTGATATTTATTTTAGAAGTATGTATTTATTTAAGTAAATTCTCTTATTGTATATTTAAATTAGTAAATAGTTTTTTTTTTTTTGTTATTTTTGTGTATTTTGTTTTCTCTTCTACTCTTACACAGGTTGTCTATATCTCTGTCTACTGTCCTATCGCAGGTATGCTGGAAGAGATTTCATTAGAAATAAGCATCACCTTTGTACGTATTTTTCTGTTCCTTTCTTCTTGTCTGTTTATATATGTGTACATAAACTGTTAAATAAATAAATAAATAATTAAATAAATGATAAATCTCCCAATATCGTTCGTACAAATTTACATTTGCAGTTGGAATGTATGGGAGAATAATATATGTTTTTCACATACAATGTTAAGTTTGTTCTTGGGATAAATTCATCCAAACTACGGAACCCTTCATAGTGCGTAGGCCAACATGCACTTGGCCGGTTATATTTAAATAAAGATCTAAATATATTGGACAGTAGTTAATGTAGCAAAAATATTTCTCATAAATCAAAATCAAAATTAAAAGTCATTTATTCAAACTAGGCTGAGAATCAGCACTTTTCGAACGTCAAAATTATATAAGACAGTCCCCCAAAATGCCCACCCGAATAAGTCCGAATGTGTGTTTGTGTGTGAGTTCAAAGTGTTGTAATGTTCTCGCTATTTTCACAAAATCTTATTTCCTTTTTCTTCTGTCAGCTGAGTTCTCATAAACATGAAATTATACTCGTAACTATAGTTTTCATGAATTCGCTCGATTATAACTCCGGATCATATAGAGATCAGGAATTATTTTAGTTTCTTTTTTGAAACTAAAGATGTGCTAATAAGTTTTCGTTAAATAATAATACTAACGAGCACAAAACTGTCATTAGATTAATTACTTTTCAACACACTATGAGTTCAAGTTCTCACAAAAGAAACAGTTGTCAAACAATGTTTAATTGGTCAAGGACAGCTAATGAGACACAATTGATTTTCTATTGTTTGACTCCGAATCGGTGTCGCGCGGGTCTTCACAGGTATCAAAAGAAGCACAATCGCACACAGTCACGTGACCGAAGCCAGCACAGCTAGCTCTTACTATTTATAGATTCCCAGGAACGTTGTCTCTTCGATAAATGTCTTCCACAGTATTTTAAAAGCAAAAATAAATGTTTTTACACCGAGATCATCAATCAGGACTAAAGGAGTTGGTAAAGTTTGTCGAGTTCAACAACTTTGTGAAGATAATTTTATATTATATTGACGTACTTTTTCCCGCGGCTTCGCCCACGTGCAAGTCGGAAAATATCCCACGGGAATGTTCTACTGGGATTAAAAGTACCCTATATTAATCCAGGTTATAAACTATTTCTGTGCCAAATTTCATCCAAATCCGTTAAGCCGTTTTAGCGCCAATCCGGAAAATACATCCAGTTACAGACAATGGACAAAAATTCTAAAAACAATATTTTCGGCATCACCGCAAGCAATTACTTTTTCTTTTCAAAAATATTCAATTTACATGTTTGATTTCCTTAGACTGAGTTGCATCAAGTAACTGTAACGATAACCAATGCCTCGTCAGCCGTCAAATCTCCGGTTAAGTGAAATTCGGGTTTAATGATCAATCCCGCTGAAAAACATAATAACTTGGCTCATTGACTGTATTCTATGAAAGCATGATGACAGCAAACTTGAAGTGTTGCCAGTGCCAAAAAAATTACCCACGTATATTTTAGGGAAATTAGACGACTTGTCACTTGTCACCCTTTTATCTTTTACATTTAACATGACGGTGCGACAGCAGGTAGGTAGTTAGATTCTATGGTCATAATGTTACTGTTAAAATTAACTTTGACGGAAATAATAATGTTTCGTGCAACCCTCCCTATTATTTTTATTATACGTATGCATATACCTATCTAGGATCGCAAACTATTTTGTTTTAAAATAAAGCAAGCTAATTTAAATTTTGAATAAAGATATTCGAGTTGTTTGTTGATCAAAGTGATTGAAAATATCAAATACTTGCCAGAATTTCAAAGGTTAGGAATGTTGCCAGACTATAATAGTTTAAAATAGAAATTTAATCAATATTTCGTCCAGTGAAAGTCAGCCTCGCTTCTATCTACAACCTTATACCTTACCTTACCTTAGGGTCGCAGCATTATGCTGAGCGTTGGCCGTTTTGCGTGGATGTGACGCATATTCTCCCGCAAATTGTTTATTTTTGTATTTGTGTTCCTTCTTTGCGGCATGTTTAAAGCAAATAAACGTATTTTCTGTCTTTCTTTTTTTTTCTTTCCTATATTATGACTGCCTCGTTGGTCTAGTGGTCGCAAGCGCTACTGCTGAGCAGGTTCGATGCCTGGGTCGGGCAAAGTGTTATTGGGTTTTTCTATCTGGAATTTCTCAGTAGCAGCCCGGAGTCCGGATTTGTGCCCGGTTGATGGCAATAGGCTCGCCCCCTATTACATGGGACTTAAACATAACCGGTGAAATGTAGGTGTACTATAGGTATCCACACCTCTGCCTAACCCTTCGGAGAACACAGGCGTGATGTTATATCTATGTCTAATCTGTCTGATTTTTGCAAAGTTTTTAGAAATCTAAACTTTGTCGAAACTCTGTTTAAATGCAGACATTTTGTCAGTTTGGAATGAAAGTGGATTGTATTTTTAAGGACAATGGTTTATTGCCGTTCTTATTACAAAATATAAACTGTCCCGGACAGACAATTAATAATAAAGTTTAAGAGGGGAGTATCGTCCGTCGCGGTGGAGTCCGTGGAAGTGGTCATCGGGCCTGGCCGTGTCGCCGTCGAGCTGCGTCTCAGTTTGCCGATGACGCATTCATCACGCCGCGTGCTCATGCGACCGCTTTGGGTTCGATTGCTTACACATTTCAGCAGTACGGCTGTGGAACGCCTTGCTCGTGTGGATAAGGCGTACTCGATCTCTGTCCATTTTTACCCGACTGCCTCAGGAGGGTAATTAACATTATGGTAAAAAGACACTATCTCTCTCCTTAAACACATTTTTTTTTCTTGGTCCTTTGCACCTGTTTTGGTTCTTAGCGCTAGTTTTATGATTATTATTGAATATACTATATAGATAATTTTAATATTTTTTATGTATGTTTGTATGTATTTATTGTATATGTGAATGGTACACCACATACTACCTGCAGTATTGTCTTTCCTTTCCCCCCTAATCCATCCAAAAGTTGTCTTTAAAAGATCGCTTTTAGCGATAAGGCCGCCCATTGTGTCACCCTATGTAAAATTTCTACATTTATATCTGTATTTTTTATGGTGTAGGTACATAATAAAGAGTATTCTATTCATATTTTTTTTCATAAATTTGAAAAATCCTTAGTAAAACAGGAAAACACAGGCAAGAACAACATATTGAATTATACAAGAGTAACAGTAATTGATTAAACTATCTCCGCACAAAAAAAACAAGTTCCTCCCCACAAACAATCGTCCCTTTCTAATACGAATTTTATTGTACCGTCGTAAACGGCGGTGCTTATTATTTTCCTGTCGTAAAACAACAAAATAATACTGTAACAATAATGGGAGCACCCTCTAATCTCGACGCGACGGATTCTCAGCGCCACAGTTTTATTATAGACGCATTGTGAATCATTTTTATTATATACATGCGGTTGTTTTATTGCTAAAAGAAAATGATATCACGAATATAATATGATCTCATATTTTATGTGGTTTTTTGGATACAATGTTGCGTGATAATTGCATTTTTTTACGAAAAGGAAATTTCTCTAAAAACTCCTAAAAGTGCATAAAAATTATTTAATTATAACAAAACGTTTTTATTTAAATTTTAGAGGCAAGATTTTTTACGTAATTAGAAAGGTGTAAATTAATAGTAGTTTTTGAAACTGTTGCATAATGAGGGGTATGAAAACACGAGTGTTTTTTATACCTACCTAGTAATGTGCAGTTTCATACACTTCTTTTTCTACATTGGGATTGAACTTACTAAATAAAAGATAAAAAAGAGAAAATTGGAATTAAAACCTCTTTGTAATGCTGTAAAAATGGCGCGCCAGCATATGCGTTCTATTAGAAAAAAAATATTGATGGAAACACCTTGGTAATATTAACTCCTTGGGTTTGCTCTCGTATTGGTAAATTTTTCTTTTTTTAAACATTCTTTTGTTAAAGAAAAAGGGTTATAATATGACTCTATTTTTAATTTCGGCATTGTGTTTATAAAGTATGTCAATATAAATTCATTTTGAAGTTTATAATTCGAATTTTACGATATGACAGCAGATAATAGTACATTATTGCAATGGCCGTGAAATAGGCAACTACAGGTCGAGTATCAGTTTGAAGGCCAAGCCGTAGGCGAGAACTTCACTAATACGAGACAGGCAATTGCCATTTCCGCCGAGGCATACATACTGCTTTTCTCAGAAGATTGCAGGGAAATAAAACATACTTTTTATATTATATATTTAATTAAATGAATATTTTTGACTTCGATGGAAGCAGGTTTTCCATTGCCAATTTGGCTTTTGATCTTAAATTTAATGGAGTACAATCAATCTCCATTACACTCTCTGAACCGTTGGATCTCATTTTAATTATTAAATTTATAATTATTAAGTATGTAAATAACAAATCTAGATGAATTTTTAGCTTTGCCGCCAATTATTTTATTTATCACCTGTGTCGAAAGGTAAACGCATTATCTATAGAGCCACTTGAACGCAATTTGTACTAAGCAAAGAAACTTTGGTACCTATGCCAAGAATGATAAAAGAGATCCAATCAAAGAGTATTTAATAACCCTAGCACGCCGTTTCATACAACATTGCTGGAGCGTTGTAATGTTCCAAATCAAAAAAACGCTCCAGCAATGGATTTGATTTTCTTTGTCTGTAAATTCGATACCTCGCGTGTTCTTTTTTCGAAAATAATTACGTTTTTCCATGCATGTTTGAGAAAATACGTTTATTTACACCAAGACACGGCCCTCTATCAAAGAACAAGAAGTATTGAAGATGCATTAGCCATAACAGCATCTCGTATTCCTAAATACATTACTTTTAAATTCTAATTACTTAACTAATGTCTTTTCCACTCCTCATCAAAGGAAAAGGCAATAGAAGCAAACCAATAACATTTTCATGAAAAACCCTGAGTTTTCCGAGTACTCGTAAAAGTTAATTTTCTGTCTCTTTATAAATAGATGCATACATACAAATGTCTCGTATGAGAAGAGATAACATTAAAAGTAATTAGGTGTGTCGACATCCAGCTTTCAACTTTACACGTGTGGAAATAAGAATCTAAGTTGAGTGCAGCAGGAATAGATTTGGGGTGCAATATTATCTTCACATCCAAATAAATGAGAAAAAACTGGGGTCCGGCGGACGAACTTTTTAATTCGTAATTACAGGACAGCGGCCAAGCTTTAAGCACCATTAACTTTTTTCTAAATGTCTATGTCGTATGGGGTTCCGTACATAAATGAAATTGGACATTTTATTGTCCAAATTCAAATTAGTTTCGACTGCATGTATTGGGAAAAATCTCTTTGAAGCACATAGAAAAAGTATCATCAATGAAATGGAACTGAATACTTCTTTACTTCGTGTAGGTTTCTTATACTTTTTATGTAAACAAACAAAATCTAATATCACCAAGTTTCCACGAAAGGATCAATTTTCCACGAACTTTACCTTTGTGTAAGCAAATATTAGCAAAAAGCAAAATATTTCACAAAGATGAAAATGAACTAACTAAGCGCGTAGTCTTTTCAAACTGTTGCTGTTGTCAAACTTGATGAAGATGTTTTTTGGACGTAAATTAAGAACATTGAAATACACAAATGACATTATTTAGTTACTTTAATACTTTCAAACAAATTATATCCACGACTTCGCAGGTTAATTGCAAATAAGGTAAATTTTCGTCAACTCCATATTCAAATTTGCGACGATACGGATAGATATAATTTTAATACTAGAAATAAAGACAAAATAGATCAACAATTTTTCAGATTATCTAAAGTACATACATCTTTTATGGGATAGTGTGTTAAATGTTACAGCAAAATACCTTGTGATATATTGCAATATTTAAAACTCTTATCAAAAGTATACTTGGTAAACAAGCATTACAAATTAGAGAGAAATCCAAGATAAGAATGCTTGGAAACATGCTGGTCCAGCTCCATAGGACAATCTAGAGTCTAGGCAAAATCAAACTGGTTGCTATTTTAACTGTATAATTTATTATTTTTTATGACATTGGTTTTACATTCTGTGATTACCTTAACTCACACACTGACCTATTACTTTTTTTTTTTAGGAAAACGTATACTTTTACAATGTTTGTAAATATGTGAGCACCATGTATCGCTCACATAATTAACTTATCCGTCATTGCTTCATTGTTAATTCTCTTTACCTATTGCGATAACGTAATTTTATTCTAGGTGCATCGTCTTGTCATATAATTATATAATTAAATACAAAATATTGTATAACATTTGAAAAGAGTAACGGTGGAGTTTCTTGCACATTCTTCTCCATACGAAACTACCTTTTGGAATGGGCGACTAGAATCTATTCTATTTTTTTGTAAATTTTGACGTTCAAAGGTGCCTTTTATGTGCCTATTTGAAATAAATAATTTGACTTTGACTTTGAATATTCTTTCGAAAATCCGCACACCGCACCGGATGCACAACTCATCATTCTGTTAAAAGTAAAAGAAAATCATCAATACAAATTCGTAACAAAAAAGAGAATATGGGAAGAAAATCATGACTTAATACCACCCAAATCCGTTTCATAATGTGGTGTTTATCTCAATTCGGGGCTCAGAAGCTGCGTCGTTAGCAGATCTCGACAATTTTATTGCAGACTCCGGCGTATTATTGAAAGAGTATGAGGGTCCTTGTCACCCTCTTTGCGCTAGTTATCACATTTTTTTGATGTGCACGCCTATTTTTTGGGACACTTCACGCGTTCCTTTTGGTGTTTACCTACTGTCATATTGGATGTGGTCGAATTGGGTCGTGAAGGTCTTATTTTGCTATTTTTTTGTCAAGTGTGCGTATTTTTTTGCGAATTTGAAGGGTCCAGTTTTTGATGGTGTTAATTTAGGCTTCGCAAGTTTTGAAAAACTCCCGCGTGGTAGTTTACGGCCTTATTATCCTGTAATGCAATGTTGTGTCCAAAAATAATTGTTTTTACTACTTGTACAGGTCTCCCAAAGTGATAATGCGCATAGAAATCTTCGTCACTGTTCGGCAACGGTCGTATTCCCCGAGCGTCAGAAGACGATATGTGTATAGAGTGGTTAAGTGCATTTTCTTCATGCATAATTTAGTAGAATTATTATTTTTAATAATTAAGTTTCCGGGAATACGACAATTAGCGCAATATTAATTTGGGAATACTGTACATAGGTATGGTAAGTGTTCGCGCCCGCTCATCTAAGCGACTAATAAGATCAACCGTAACCAATGAAGCTCATCACTAGCAAGCGGACCGCACTAGCGCCGGCGCAGCACTACGGTGACACTTCTCTTTCTTCCCTCCTACGAACAAGCCGTCTACGTTAACCTAAGTTTTTGTAACTACACATTGTGGAAATTAATTATAAATTGTATCTGAAACTCAAGCTTCAATCAATTTAACCCGTACCAAGTACTAAAAACCTTAATCTTTTGTTCCATCGCGAACAGTAAGTACGAGTAAAATGATTTACCAACCAAATTAATCATTTTCAAAACTTCATAATCAGCCTATAATTTTCCCACTGCTGGGACACAGGCCTCCTCTCGGTGAGAGGGAGTGGGCTCTCATCGAGAGTTTTGAAAGTGATTAATTTGGTTGGTAATTCATTTTACTACAAGCATACATACGTACAAGTATTAAAAACAAACATTTTTGGGCACCAAATTGCATGTTAGGATAGTTAACTAATCATCGTTTTGGAAGAGCTACAATTATGCAGGGTCTTAAACTAAAAGCCAGAATTAAGTGACTTTTACATTCACAAAAGTAAGTATCAGCATTAAAACCCAACCATCTTCAATCAAAATTGTTACCTACCTACACTTGAAGGAAAATTGCGGTCCGATTTTCAGAAATCAACGTCAGGGACCGACACACTCGACACGTGTCCTCAAGAGTTGTCCCCATCCAAGTACATCTAACTGTCCTCAAGTGGCCGCTTTGATTTTCCTCACTCCTCTATTTCGAGGGCCGTCCGAGGACACGCTTTTTCAATTTAGTAAATAGTTCTCAAACACGATTCTTTGACAACGGACGCATTAAGGTACCCGCAGATAGGCGCGACGAGGCAGCGCGACGCGACTGTAGTAGAGCAATTTCTAAGCAAACTCCGTGGAAATTTTTCTACCAGAATCGTGTCGCACCGTGGCATCACGCCTGTCTACGGGAGCCTTTAAGCCGAGGTACTCTCGTTGAGAAACTTGTCAAATAATTAAAGTATCAAAATGATAAGTTGAGATATTAATTTGATGTTCTTTTATGAAGTGGATGAGTAATTATTAGAGGCAATGAATGAATGATTCAAATGTAATTTCGTATTTTTGTATGGCCTTTTCAGAAGAAACTAAATATAACATTATAATTTCATGAATATATTGCATTAGGTACTTATTTAATCTAAATAAAATAACTATTTCAAGTAACTAAAAATAAAGGGCCCACAAATCAGCACCCTAAATTTTACAGTCCTTTAATTCAACTAAATATCGAATATCTCACCGAAACGCTAGTAAAATTTCCACAATTTCATCACATCAAACGTTCACACAGCTAACAAGTTTGTAAAACAAAGGACGTCACAACTAATTCGTCCCTGAACCCCGTCCGCAAATTAAAGCATTTCCTTTTTGTCAAGACTTTAGAGAACGTCACCGACATTGTTCTCGCCGCAATCATTAACTTGTAATTGGTGTTTTCAACAATTGGTGCATTCAACACCAGTGTCTTGTCAACTGCGGCTTTTACTTCAAGTTTAGTTAATTACTTACAAATGATTCGAATTTCCTCACTGATTATTTTGTAAAAATATTAGTGATTTTTGTGAGGATAGTTTAAGAAAAAAAAACGGCCAAATGCGAGTTGGACTCGCAAACGACGGGTTCCGTACCGTATTAAGATCGAGCAAAAAGTGCCGTAAAAAATACGTTTCTTGTTCTTCTCTCCCTTTAATTTTTTACTTTATTTTATTTTTATGGGTTGTTGTTATAGCAATAGAAACACACAATTTTTTAAAATTTCAACTTTCTCCTTATTATGGTTCATGCGGTTTTCGTTTTTTTTAATTCAGATATATAAAAATACTTTTCATCTTATCTTATACAAGAATATTTTTCATCTTTAATTTAAAATATCGCAAAGATAAAGTATTTCATAATGATACTGTAGATTATAAAGTTATTTCTTGCAGTTGCAGAATATCGCCCATATTTAAATAAAAGACCATATGAATTGGCGTTTTTATTAAATACAGTATTTGTAAAAGTAAATTAGAATATCCGTTTTATTACCTATAGGTAATAAAACGGATATTCTAATTTACTTTTACAAAAGTGAACTAATAAAAAAAGGTTTTTTAACTTAAAGTCTGTTTTTTTAATCTCGAACTCCATATTGAAAAACCAAACAACAATAATTTGGAATGTCAAATTAGTCTCTGGGATTAAAAACCGAACTTTAGTTTTTGAAGACATCACCAAGTGGTTGGGCGACTCCTCTCGTGACCAAAAGGCTGGCCTATTTTTGGGCAAAGAAGCAGCATTGCCATACAACGTGGCAATGCTGCCAGTCTTTTGGGCACTTTTCCTGTTGAAGGCGATGCGGACGAATTTTTTGATGCCCCATCATTATTTTCCCTCTTTTTTTATATACTTGTACATATTATTATTAATATTATTTTAAGTCTGTTACTTTTAAATGATGTAAATATGTTCAAAATAAAACCTATTAATACAAACAATATTTAAAATAAACCTTTTTATCAGTCGCCTTATACACTTCAGTTCATAGGTATATTTAAAGACGACGAGATCACTTGATTGTCAAAACCTTTGAACTCCGTGTCGACGATAAACTAATTTAAGTCGTGTTTGCCTGCTGATTTGAACTGAAAACACTATCTAAAATAGTTTCTTTTCAAATAAAATTCTTCAAATTACTCGAACAGAGAAAATATTATAAACAGTTTATTAAAACAAGCCCCTTGTAGACAAAATTAAAGTCAACTTCAATTACTTGGCTAATCACGACTCTATTTCGAATAATTTGTTAATATACGTGAAATTTTCAGATGAAAAATGTAATAAGAAATATCATAAGTTTGGCTCATAATTAAATTCTTAATACCGTCTGTACATAAATCTGTATGACGTTTAAATGTGTTATTTGAATAATATTACAATTTGGAATCGCTGAAACGTCGACTGAGGCGGGGCCCACATTTGCATATGGATAGGATGGGGCCTTACAATCAGCGACAACATTCAATTTTAGCGGGAGTACGTTACCTTGGCTATAATAATGTGTAATGAAACCATCGTTACTTCCAATCACCTTCTTTCACTAAGTTTTTATTCCTACTTATTTATTTTAAAGACGACGTTTTCTTTATGAACTTAGATAATAGGTACAAATTGTCTAATACAAAATTGCACGCCCCTCAACAAAAAAAATATACAAACGTTTGAAATGTGCATGCAACAAGCAGTGGTAAATTAGATTATATATACCTATTTGCTATAATATATTACAGCATTGAATAGAAACCGATCATAAAACTTAATTAAACTGAACTGATTTATAATAACAATTGACTACGATAACTCTTATTCATTATTTGCGATCACAAGCGTTTCTCCGAAGACTTTCTCTTGCATCTGCACTTTCCAACCTCGCATTTTTAAGGGCCCACCACAGCCAAACAGCTAGTGACCCACGAAGCTCTTCATAATACAGTTTTCACGTATGTTTTTCTAAGTTTATGAACGTTAGAGGGAAAATTTACAGCGAATACTTGAGCTAAATCTTTTAGTTTTGAATAATGCTCGTTTTTTTGTAAGATTAGCATTATGGGTAAGCTGGTCTCAGACTGATAACGTCATCTTGGTACTGAATCAGACTTTAAAATGTTTGAGAGTTGTTTTTCTATTCATATCACGGTAAATGGGCAAATAAAAACATACGGCGCGTTTTTGCTATTGCATTTTAAGAGTCTGCACTACCTCAAATTGGTTAGCATGATCGTCCGATATATAAAAAATACTGCAGCATTCATTTTGTAATGAATATACATATGGTAAAGTTGAGGAGTAATGTGTACTATGTTTGACGAAAACACGATTCAATAAACTGCTAGTATTCAAAAAAATACTTCAAATTAGATCATGAAACTGCATATTATCTGAACGAAATAAATATAAAGCAGATACTATGTTTTTTTTACTTCGCTTCGCTTTACTGAGGTATTTATGAACTCTTAAGATGACAGGTTCTTTGTAAGATTTACAAGATTAACGTTTCTCTTTGTATTGCTAGTTTTCTCTTTTTGAGATGAACAAACAGTATTCTGGTTATCCCTGCATTATTGTTCAACATCAACCATTTCAACAGTCTGTAACAACAGCAATCTATCAGAAAATTCGCTATTCTCGCCAGGACCAAAGGTCTAACGAATTTTCTGATAGTTTATTAATTTTCAAAACATAATAATAAGATAACTGCGTAAAACTCGCTTTATATAATAACGTAATTAATATTGTTATTAAAATGTCTTCTCTCCTTGTTAACGAGTATTTCAGCGATGCCTATGAATTTATACAGAAATACCAGGAGTTCATAAAATTAATGAGGGTTGAACAGTTTTTAGGCTGACCAAAGGACGAGAGGCATTCACGGCGCGACGGGTACCTACAGGAAAAAGTTAATAACGCCTGAAGTTGGCTGCCCCCGGCAATTATAAATTTATTCGTCTGCACTCTCTTCCCCCTTACTTTATTTATTTTTCTAATTATTGGGTACAATACAATCGCTTGCTGAGCTCTAGTGTAGTCTGAATACTTTTAATTTGTATTCCTTTTACGTGGCGATTAAAGAGTTTGAAATTGAGATCAAATAAGGGCTTCAGAAATTATGTGAGTAATTTTGTGGAAGGTCACAATGGTTTGCAAGTTTGTAGTTTTTTTTTTTTAAATAAAGTCTCATGCTAACCAACAATTTGACACAGAGTTACAATTAAAATCAGTGCCAAAGTGATAAAGGTAAATGATACAATTAACGACTGACTCGCTCACAGGTACCTACTGTTCTTCATAACTCCTACTTATTTTGATTTCATTCAATTAGATTTATTTTGTTTCCACTCTATTTGATTTATTTTATTTGGTTCTATCTGATGATTTGTATTCATTTATGTTTGCCAATGGCTGTTATTTATCTGAAATAAATTAATTTATATTTTACTAGCTGCGCCTCGCGGTTTCACCCGCATGAGTCTCGATCCCGTGGGAATATCGGGATAAAAAGTATTCTACATATGTTCTAATCCAGGTAATGGTCTACCGATGTGCCAAATTTCATCCAAATGCGGTCAGCCGTTTTAGCGTGAAAGCGTAACAAACAAGCAAATAAATTATATAATAATATACAGATATTTCCACTGGATTGAGACTTATGCGGGTAGAGCCGCGGGCGCAGCTAGTCAATATAATATATAATAGTCCATAGAGTAACAAAAAACAAACATAAATTCAATCTAAAATCCATTTAATACAACATCCTCATTCATCGTCGTTCTCTTCCACAATACAGACTTCAATGACATGGCATGAAATTTTGTCAACACCGTCCATGAATGCCATTTCTACGCGGTACTCCCCCATCATTTTATGGCACATGACATCGCTCATAGCGTCTAAAGATATTGTCATACCTTGGACCTCGAAGGTGCTCTGGAAAACAAAATTTGGTAGGTGAATCTGTAGGCAGGCAGCTAAAACTGTGATCTGGTGAAGAACTTTGTGGTTAGCTAAGTAGTGAACCATAGAGTTGGAATATCGAATTGAATATATTTATAACCACTACTGCCTCGCTGGTCTAGTGCTCGCAAGCGCTACTGCTGAGCATGAGGCCCTGGGTTCAATTCCCGGGTCAGGCAAAGTGTTATAGGGTTTTTCTATCAGGAATTTCTCAGTAGCAGCTTGGAGTCCGGATTTCACCCCCATATCTCCCACATGGGACTTAAACATAACTGGCGAAATGTGGGTTTACTACAGGAACACCTCTGCCCAACCCTTTGGGAAAACAAGGTGTGATCTTATTTTATGTATTATGTATCTATTCACAGCCATGGGTTTCACTCACAAAAAATATCGCTCACGGCAAAAATGCGGAAGCGGTGCGCATCCCTAGTTAGTAGGGTGCGGGGCAGCACCAACAGCATCCTGTCTATGATAGCAAGCAGGCTAGATTGTGCGTTTGTGAACCACTGCTGTAGGGTATCGGCTGGGCCTGCCACCTTACAGCAGTGACGTTATATATTGTTTGTGTTTGTTTGTAAGTATTTTGTTACTAACACGCTGAGTCATCATCTGCCTAGCCTTTTCCCAACTTTGTTGAGGTCGGCGTCCAGTCTAACGGAATGTTGCTGAATACCAGTATTTTACATGGAGCGACTGCCTATCTGACCTCCACAACCCAGTTACTGGGTAACGATACCCCTTGTTAAGACTGGTTGTCAGACTTTCGGGCTTCTGACGACCCGTAACGACTGTCAAAGATTTACAAATGACAGCCGGGACCAACGCCTTAACGTGCTAACACGCACGCGCGTTTGTTACTAACACGCTGGGTTTTGTTACTAAATGAATTATTATTATTATCATAAAAAGGCATTTCTCTGGAACTTAGTTTTCTTTACCAGGAATTTAATCAATTATTTTCTTAATTTCGACACGAATACGTGAGAAATTTCAAAGGCTCTTTATTTTTTCTAAAACATTATTTTACGTAATGTCACAAAATCATCAATTTGGTTACATACCCTTCTGTATTACCACTCACAACTTCCACTAAAGTATGGTCTGTCAAATAAATCTGCCTAGCCTTTTCCTTAACAGTGGGTCCATGGACCCAGTAACTGGGTTGTGGAGGTTACATGACATCCCATGGTAAGACTGATTGTCAGACTTCTTTGGGCTACTGACTAGCCGTAACGACTGTCAAAGATCTACGAATGACAGCCAGGACCAAAGGTTTAACGTGCTTCCCGATGCAATTCGACTTAATTATGATGTGTAATGTATTTCAATTAAATGAATGAACGAATTCTACTTACAACAGGGATCGGGCAGCCACTGATGTTCAATTTCTCAATGATTGGAGACCATGGTGCGTCAGTATTCTGCAAACTGCTGCAAAAGTTTACCCGCGTATTATACATGTATTCGTCGCCCAAGTCCATCATTTTCCATATGTCTATTTCAACCTGAAAACAACAGCACTTTCTTTAAAAACACAAAAGCTTACCAGTTTAGTAATAAAAAGGCAAAACCTCTTCTTATTACCAGACTGCGCAACGCAAAGCAGGGTAATATGTTTATCGGCCTATGTATGTAAGTATATTTTTTCCTTTGTCGCGCTCTTGAGACCAAACGCGTGGGTCGATTTTGATAATTCTTACATCAATCGATTTGTCTTAATCTTATGAATGTCAATAATGACATAACAGTAATCAAAATTCAATATGGCGACAACCAGACGCCATATTGTAGACAAGTAAAAAATGAAAGGCGACGAACTATGTCAAGTAGGGTGTCATTGAATAGGTATTTGAACATTACCTTTAGCTTTCTCTAATCATTTTATAGGATAGGATCTATAGCTATTAGTAGAATTTGCTATAGGCCCCGCGCTTGCTTAATCCGGCCCTCCTATGGCACTGTTAGAACACAAGCAATTACGGAACAATATTTTTACTTACATCATATTCTGAAAGAATATCCATAGCCGTTACAATATTCCCACTTAGTTTAGCTGCATCATCACCTTCGTCTCCTTTCATGGAGCCAAGTGCCAAGCCATCACAGTCTAGGAATTCATTGTTGAAGTTATCACAACTAAACACTTTGTCAGTGATTTTAGGCACGTAGTATACCTTTGGAATTATAAAAAAAAATATACCAGTTATTGTTTTGTTTCATCCCTTGTATCCGTCCAGACGTTAACTAAGAACTGCTCATTTTAAGTAGGAACGACGTATTTGACCGTTATTTTTGAGGTTCTGTTCTCAAGTGCCATGTTAAAGTAACCATGATATAAAATAGTCTACAAGATCAGAAAAATAGAAAGTGTATTCCCCGTTATCAAAAACCATTATCCATCCACATCCCATGTGGATTAAAGACCGAATCATAATCAAGTTCGTATAATAAAGGACAGCATTTTTTTCCAGGAACCCATAACTAGACATGTAGTTACAAATGTTAATACTCACATCGCCATTCGTGCCCAAAAACATGGAACTGAACAAGAATAATATTGGAATTTTCATTATCACCGAACCGTAACTCATGGTCGATTGAAAATGCAGCACAGCAAAAACGAATAAGCGTCATTACGTATCGGTATAGTTTTTATATAAAGCCCGATAGCCATCACTATTGTTGCGGAACATAACTGATGGCAATGATAATCGCTATCAGTTATACTAGGATCGCATGTGTTGTAAACAGGTATGTCGCATGTTGTTAACTTGTTAGCCATTGTCAAGGACGCTTTGATACTTTCTGATTATTTGATGAGATACTTTTCCGTAATTTATATTGTATTGTTGCTATTAAATTAGGACATGAACATATTTCTGGTATTCTGCATCATTCATAAAATATATCTATCTTTTTGTCTTAATAGTCATTGCTCTGTATACTATGACAGGCGCCAAAAAGCTTACTTTCTCATCTTTTGATGCCTACCTACTGCTTTTTCATAGGTAATCCCCTCTTAGTGTCTAGTCTACTTCTAAGATACTCTGAGCTTTAAGGTAAGTATATTTTGATAATTTTACAGCCGCATCAATGCTATTTTCCTGCTGTTCTTTTTCTGGCACTGTGTCCTGTCCTTGGCAATTACTCGATGCGGCTGTGTCGTGTTTGTCATCAATAATTTCTAGAATTTTGAGCGTAAACACAGCTTTCCCAGAATTGAGATGAATGATGAATAGGTAAATGTGTAATACTAGGCCTTGAGATAAAACCAAACACGTGTGTATTAAGGCTTTACTTAGAACCTGTGTTCCTAGACTAGATAGTGACCAATGATTTTTTCTGGGTGTTATACCTATACAGACCTGTGTAAAGTCAACATTATCATCCAAAGCAAATACAGGAAAATACTATGAGAAGACTATGGAATTAAGGTACCAGCTTTTTAGCTCAGAGACGCTTAGTACTAGAAAGCTGTAATTTGGCATAGATATAATATAATATAATATTAATATATTTATGCATATTAATCACGCCGACAAAGTAGTAAAACAAAAACTTGGAAAAAAAATTTGGGAAATACCCTTAAGGCTCCTACATACTGGCGCGACTTGTCACGCGACGCGACGCGACACAAAGACACCGCGTGTAGCGCTACAAGCGGTGCCTTTGTGTCGCGACAAGTCGCGCCAGTATGTAGGAGCCTTTACCACGTAATGTAGGGATATTTTTTTGTCTATCCCATGGTGTGGGGTATCGTTGGATAGGCCGTTCAAAATATTGCGGGTCCGTAAAATCATTTTTCGATTTAGGGATCCGTTTGCGCAATATTAAGCTTTAAAGTGCTATTTTTATTAGAGTCAAGTGTCGCCCCCCCCCTGCCAGCTACATGGTTGCTAAAGGAGATGTGAAAAATTCATGGCAGTTGTAAATATATTGAAATTAAAAGGAACACTATCACAGCTAAGTAGGCTTTTTACAAGTTAACGAGTAATAGTCGACCAACTTAAATTTGCAGTTGGAGAATTGACCGTGACGTATATCCATGTATGAAAGAACTATATTATCAAACCCTACAATGTTCTAGACACAGAATCCTCAAAAGTCAAAGTCAAAATAAATACTTAATTAAATGTGTATCCTTAGCAGAACCAAACCGAAGTTGTTACAAAAGTATCTAAACACAACAAATTCTAGAAAGAGCATTTGGTATAAAAAGACTACAAGCAACAAAGGTCCAGAAAGGAATGTACAAGAAAACGTTCCCTTCAGACATTTGCAACTTTTTGCGTTATTTGTATTTACTCGCATCGCTCACGAGAGTGTACCTACTGTACTTAACATTATCTCAATGAAGACATTATTTGATTTCTTTGTCTTGTCTGGAAGTTTTTCTAACGTTTTTCCAAGGTCTGTCCATTCATGATACGACGCGAGACGATCTTTTTTGTTTTACATGTCGATTAGATCCTGTGACAATTAGCTAAACCGTTGTGTTTTGACTGGTGTTGCTATCTATATTGCTATCGACTTTGTGGAGCTTAATATATTGTCTGTAATTTAATATTTACTTGTAAAGTAGTATATTGTTTTCAAATAATGTGAATGTGAAGACTATGTAGGTCATTGTTGTTTTTTTCTCATTTAGTTTTAATCTTGGTCTTGCAGTGTGAGTCATTTAAGCGGCCTACCCAAATTTCCTTTCTTTGGTATTGTTCGTCGAATCCTTGAGCTCCTTAAGTTTTGAGTTGAGCTGCACGATTACTGACAAATGCGTGCACTGACTGGATAGGTCCACTCATTCTGTGTGGTTCTTTCCTCAAAAGACCATTTCAGACACCAATCCACATGGTCTTCACATGATCTGACCAAGATTATGTCTGGACTTTAAAAGAGACTGTGACCTCTGAGTTTTTTCGGCCTTTCTTCTCAGAGTAGTCAGATAGGAAAAGCCGAGCTTATCTATTTTTTTTTCTAAATATGATTGACGTGTAAAAGTGTTTGTACAAACCTACTAACAGAAATAAATCATTTCATTTCATTTCATATCTATCAGTTTGACATAAGTCCTCTACAATGGAATTATACCATGTGGGAATGACAATATGACATTAACTGAAAAAACTTAACACTGAACCTCGGATGACCACTGCCACTGATGCCGCAATCAACGTGGCCTCCTACTGAGCTCAGACAATATAAAAAACACGAAAAAGAGTATCATCGACGCAAAAAGAAGAAAAACTGAAAACACTGTTGGATATTATGCATTTGATTATTTTTTTTGTAGAACAAACATTGTTACAACAGTATCGATTGAATGTAATTGATGTTATATTGTTTGTCGATGTCCAGCCTAGACAGCGATAGGTTTAGATGATTGATTGGTTGTTTGTTCCAATCCTGGATGAATATGGCATCGTAACACAGCACTTTTTGTAGATTGTAAAAACAACCTTGCTATCCTTTCAATTGCTTGCTAATCCGGGATACATTCGATGTGTCGTCGAAATTTTATCTGAATTGTTTCCTCAGTTACAACCAACATGCATTGTTCTTTCCTATACAAGTAGGAGACGTCAATACGGCAATAAATTAATCTTTGTAGGTATATCTAATTAGTGACGTCCCTAAAGTGGAATTATTAATTCACTGGAGTAAATTGACATGTGCTAGCTGTCACTTTGTGTAATAAAATGGTCATATTTGTTGTATTCTAGACTTTACATTTATTATAATACCTTTATTTTACACTTATATAAATCGATTAAACTAAACGTTCACCAGCAGTTCGCAGAGCAGTGGTGGCCCAGTGGTAACGGCCGCGACTTACGAGTTGTAATTTGTAAGTTCCAACGCTGACAGGCGCTTTACTTTGTGTAAATTATTTCATCACCACTGCTCTCTAAACGGTGAAGGCAAACATCGAGAGGAAACCGTCATGTCCTAGAAGCAAACATTCAACGACATGTGTATATATATGTACCAGCAGTGGGAACATTATAGTATGATTATACGAAACGTTCACCATTACAATAAATATGACCGTTTTATTACACAAAGTGACAGCTACCACATGTCAATTTACTCCAGTGAATAAATAATTCGACTTTAGGGACGTCACTAATATTAGATATACCTACAAAGATTAATTTATTGCCGTATTGACGTCTCCTACTTGTATAGGAAGGAACAATGCATGTTGGTTGTAACTAAGGAAACAATTCAGATAAAATTTCGACGAAACATCGAATGTATCCCGGATTAGCAAGCAATTGAAAGGATAGCAAGGTTGTTTTTACAATCTACAAAAAGTGCTGTGTTACGATGCCATATTCATCCGGGATTGGAACAAACAACCAATCAATCATCTAAACCTATCGCTGTCTAGGCTGGACATCGACAAACAATATAACATCAATTTCATTCAATCGATACTGTTGTAACAATGTTTGTTCTATCTAAAATCTGTGTTCATAGAACAATGTTACCGAGTTATATGTAGAAAGTGTGTCTTCCTTTACTTGTCTTATTTTGTAAACAAATATGACGAAGTTAGATTCTGATTTTGAGGAAGTTAAAGTGTTCTTCAAAGCAGTTTTTGATATAACTCATATCGTATGTGTTTCTTTCAACGAACATGATGTTTCATCTAACTTTATGTCTTTGACTGAAGCGGAATTTTCGGCGGCGTTTATTTACCAAATAAGACACCTAAGGAAAAACATCCTATAGTTACACCACCATCCAAAACACATTTATATTTCATGAGAAGAACAAATGGGGCGGCCTACACATTGTATATCATTTCCAATATAGTAGTTTTATGTAAATGGTGTCTACTTTTAAACTGTCGTAATTTTTATATTCCGATTGGAGTTCCCCCTCTGAGTGTTTGTTATCTAAACCGAGAAATGAATGAATGTATTCACAGTTTTGATTTACTACGCATTTTCATACAACTTTGTGTTTTTATCATTGTAACTTTTTCTGTGTTTTTGTTCGGTATTTTTTATCGATAAATCTGTTAGTGCGTTTACATTATGTACCTCATATAATAGGGTCGTCTGTATATGTACCTACAATGTACGTTATACAGCGTCCAATCATAATATAACAAATTGTTTGAAACTTGATTCGCTATTTTTTGCTAAGCCAACGATCGCTCCATGATAATACCCACTACTACTACTTAGATAACTAATTTGAAGACAGCTCTGGCCATCAGATTCAGAAGTTGCAATTCAGCATGAATTGATGAATAATTAGAATAAAAAAATCCTGGCACTAAAAGGTAAGCACAGCTATACGCATATCAGGCGATATTTGCGGTCGTAACCACTACGTATGTAAAAAAATATACATTTCTTTACACACATGTAACAGGAAGAAATGATTCATATTCGCTTGAAGCGATCCCAGCGGGCCAAACGGGCTTAGATCTTGCGAGAAACGGAACGTCTTGAAGAAATTTATATTATATGCTTCTCAAGCATAAAAATATACACTCCCTTTTTGTGAATGGGGAAAACAGACCGTTTGTTACGATGCTGGAGATTTTTCTTAGATCGTACTAGATGTTAGTTAGAACATAGGTTCAAAAAAAAAAGTGTGGTGCCTGTTGTACTGACATCTGTGACTATGTTTTTACCATTTATGGTAATTTTCTATTCTTTAAAGAAGGTTATTGGCGATAAAAGAAAGACATGAAACCAACTTTGAATGACGTGAAACCAACAAAACATGTTGAAAACGAACATCAAACACGGAACGTTTGGTTCATATGTGTGAACGTAAATTAGCAAAGCGAACACGAACACCATATTCTCCGAACACCGTCTACACAGAAAAACGAAATTGGATTGCCACGAACATTTTTGACGAACGAGTTTGATGTTCATGGTGATACGCACATGCGAACAAAGTGTTTGATGTTCGTTGTTCGTTCGCCTTTACAGTCTTTACAGCGATTTGGTTAGGGTTTAATGAATAAAAAAGCAAAAAAAAATGCGAATAACCGACTAATAAATAAACTTTAAATAATAAATGATAAAATATATACCTTCTAACACTTGCTATGAATACGGATAATTTCGATTTTGCTTTGTGATTCGGTTTATTTGACTTAGATTTATGTAGGCTTAAATATAAATTTGATTGTACTTGCTACGATTTTGTTTGTAGTTTTATTAATTTGATCTGGCTTTTCTCTAACAAAAACTGACTTGGCTGGTATAAGAAGGATTTATTTATTTTTCAGTAACCAGAAATTGTATTTTCTTCAATTTCGTCTTATTTTAAAATTGGATTTAGATTCAAGTTTCGAAAAAAATGATTCGAAAAAGTCTGGTCTTCCATACTAGAACAGCAAAAATAATGAGAACGATTAGATCTCAAGAATCTAATGATAAAAGGAAGCACGACTAAAGAGAGTCTCGATTAACCGCAGTTCGTGAGCGACAAAGACTATCTCAAAGACAAAGACAAAGATTTATTTGCAGATAAATACGGTTACAAAGGTTCTTACAAATGTAGTACAAGTAGCTTAACATATTTAATCATAACATACTGACAGGCAAATTTTGGTATAGGTTTGTACCTATACCAAAATTCATGTCATTATGTTATGATCGAGATTGTTCTCGCTCATTGGAATCCTCCACTGTACGGAAATCTCGATTGAGCGCTGATCGTGAGCGCCACACATCATCTCGCGCATCAGAGACCTTTACTTATACAAAAATTATTAACTATGCAACATTTGCTTCAATCGGGGGAATGATCGTAAACTGTCAGTTTTGTAACGCCATGAACTGGCAAAAATAAACAAGTGGGTTAGGATGTGTTGCTCAAATACAAAAGTGCATAATGGATTTTTTATAACCCACCTGAGTTCTTGAAAGCACTACTAAATGGTGACTATCCACAATCATGATACTTTTTAGAAAATATTAATGCGTTCAAATGACGTCCTTCGAAGCAAAATAAATATTAAAAGGACCTTTCATGTCTTCCTTCAAAATTCAGGGTTAGGTTTACCATCTTATTGGTTCGCTGCTGCCTGTAAATGAGCGCTCAGGGTCAACTTTAAGTCAGGATTCACGTTCTGTAAATGTTTCTGAAGCGCAGGATAACGTGTGGCGCTCACGGTCAATGCTCAGTCTGAATTCTCTTACAGTGAAAGTCTCGGAGGCAAAGGCGGCGTAAGGCGTGGGCGACGTGGGCCACCGGCCACGGCCTCGCGGTCCGAGGGTCCTCGCGCCTCGAAGGTTTATGCATTACATAAAAGCCTCGAAGTTCGCGGCTTTTTAATTAAAAATATTTCTGAAGAGCAAATATTAAAAAACTGTCAAGATCTACATAGACCTGCGAGTGGGTGAGACCAGTGACTTCCAACCTTACGAATTATACGAAGAGTTACAAACCCCCCCAATCCCAATGTTACCTAACTTCATTAAAGATGTGAAACAGCTGCTCCAATACATAACAGAAAATAACATAAAATATTTTTTTCAAAATAATTACAATTTTTTTTTTTTGGTGGGAAATCGTCAAATAACGTCTCCCGCTCTGGGCGGAGCGGGAGGGTGTGTCAGACTCTTACTGACTAAAACCCACCCGTATTCCTTCCAGTTGCCTGTGTTGCGGGGGCCTCGGTGACCCATAAGTACCTTCCCGTGACCCCGGCAGGCATCGGCCCTAGTGGACCCCTACCTTTGTGCTGACGACATCTCTTTGAGGCGCGCGTGGAATACAACGCGCCGTCGACCCGGGCCTGGTCCTTACCGGACGGTGAGCTACCCATTGCTCACCGTCCGCAAGCCCGCGCCTACGCTGGCCGGAAATCTGCCCGGGATTCCCGACGCCCAGGGCGTCTCCTGCGGCAGCTAGGGGCGAGAGGGCGTGAAATTTGCCTTTCCCTCAACCGACCCGCCTCCTCCTTCGCGAGCATTACTGCTTCGCAGAAGGAGGTGACGGCTGCCCATGCCCTCTCGCTCCGTACCATGGCCTGAACCAGGGCCGGATGCGAGAGATCTCTGCCGCCGATCGCCTCCACGAGGACACGGCGGTGCTCTGCCTAAGCCGGGCAGACCTCCACCGTATGCTCCACCGTGTCCTCCGGGCGATCCACACAGTGGTGACACCCGGGCGTTTCTCCCGCCTTATCCGACACAGGAACCTCCCGAAGCTGCCGTGTCCGGTGAGGATCTGCAGACGGCTTGCAGTTACAATTTTTCTTATTTGAGGTCCCAATTTGGAAACAAAAACTATTTACACTTACGTTAGAATTTTGTTAACAATAGCGGTAAGTACAGCCTCCGCTGAAAGCAATCAAATCTAAAACTAATAAAAAATATTTATGAAATATAATATGTACAATGGTCAAGAAAAACTTAGCAGATATACCTGCATCTAAGTTGAATAAAAACAGAGTTCTGTAAGGCTAAAAACAGGAAGTTTCTGTTTCTTTAATTATTCTCTTTTTAATTTTTCAATGTTTTTTTATTTATAAAATCCGTTTTCTCGCGCCACCAGAGGGCCTTGCGAAATGTACCTGGCCCACATCAAATTTAGATCTTGCCCCGCCACTGCTCGGAGGCGCAAGACAATTGATGTTTTTTTGCTCATAAAAATATTCTCAAAGTCGGTGATCCAATAATGCTTCTGAGGATCCTTACTCCCCTAAAATTTTAGAATAAAACCTGACTTAAAGTAACTGCTCTGCAACGAAATATAAGCGAGATTCTTACTGGATGTGGCTCAGGTGAAACTGTTTTTATACCGCGTACCGCTTATCCCCAATAACTTCCCATTTGCATTACTTCAAGCGAATGCAGTTTCCGGTAGCCGTTTCCTTCGCGATAACAATAAACAAGTCCCAGAGTCAGAGAGCTTAAGGCCGCTGGTGTCGACTTAAGGTATGATTGTTTTTCCCACGGCCAACTGTATGTGGCTTGCTCGCGGGTCAGTAATGCAGACAATATTTTCATACTAGCTCAAGACGGGAAACCAGTAAATGTGGTTTACAAAGAAATTCTATGATGTGTCTTCCCAATATTATATTTGAAGGTAGAGGCTTGTAATAAAGGTGGGCAGTTTATCATTTGCGAACATAATAAAACTAATACAACTGCATCAACTGTTAGATTACAATGTTTAAATTTCTAAGTAGTGCAAGATAACACTAAATTCCAAGTGGGCGAAGTCGCGGGCAACAGTAGCTCTGTTACAAGCTGAAATATTCTACCATCACCTTACCCGTTAATTAAAATGATACCAACTAATAATTAAACTGTTATAACAATATTGGTCGTAGGTAGACAGACAGTGTTAATGTAATTCAATATTGATATTAATAGTGACGAAAACCTCGTTGTCTTGTGGTCGCAAGCGCGACCGCTGCCGCCGCAGGAGACGCCCTGGGCGTCGGGAATCCCGGGCGGATTTCAGCTACCGTAGGCGCGGGATTGCGGACAGTGAGCAATGGGTAGCTCGCCGTCCGATAAGGACCAGGCCCGGGTCGACGGCGCGTTGTGTTCCACGCGCGCCTCAAAGACGTGTCAGCACAAGTGTAGGGGTCCACTAGGGCCGATGCCTGCCGGGGTCGCGTGGAAGTTCGAAAGGGTTACCGAGGCCCCTGGCAGCACAGGCAACGGAAGGAATGCAGGTGGGTTTTAGTCAGTAAGAATCTGACACACCCTCCCGCTCCGCCCAGAGCGGGAGAAGTTATTTGATAATTACCCATCCAAAAAAAAAATCCCGGATTCTAGATTTATGGCCCCTATTACATAGGACTTAAACATAACTAGCGTGAGCTAAATGTGTGTGTACTACAGGTACACCTCTGCTTAGCCCTTCGGGCATTAAAGGCGTTATGTTATGTTTTAGAAACACATTTAAGTAGCATACATTTGTACTGATTATGCTAAATGGGACAAATCCATAAGTGTTTGAGCATTACCTTTTCAACATGAATTACTAAGTAAACCGACGTTAAGGCGCTGACAAGACCCAATTGATCAAAATAGGCTTCTTTTTAGAAAAAAAATTATCAAATCTGTATAGTTTGTGGTAGCGGAAAAAATATATGTTAATTTTGAACATATTTCCCAGAACTTGGTTGATACCAAAACACGTTTTGAAAAAAAAACTCGAAACAAACTAACGTTAAACTAACCTCTTACCTTGAGTTCTAATCCAAAATATCTGTATTAAATATCAACATACGTTACGTATTTAATTAATAACAAGAACGTCTTATTTGAATGCAGAACTTGGTTGTTTTTTATTTTCTATTACTCAACTCAATTTTGAGTAAATAGATAATTGCTTCATATTTTGCAATAAATTACAAGCGTTGTGTCATCGCGCTTCTCTTTCTTATCTATGCAATCTGACAGTGACAGCGGTTTAGGTGTTGTCAGCGACTTCAGCATACTCAGAAAGAGTATTGACCCGGAGAAGTAAAACAGTGTAATAGAACTTAGCACCAATCACAGATTTTTTACCGTACCTATCTCCAAAGTAGTTATTCGAAAAACTTCGGTTTCAAGTGCATTATGCAGTTCTGTGGTCAAAGTCTGAGACCGAAATCATGATGAACCTGAGGACAATTTTGAACATAAGTCTGATGTGTATCTCTTCTCGTTTCTCATCTCTTTATTCTCTTCTTCAACCGGAGGTTTTCGTTTCTTTATCATTAGAAACCAAATCCTGTAACAATTCCTGGAGTTTCTGATTCTCCGAACTACGACCTCATGCTACACAAATCGTTATGTAAATACATCCAATTATCACCTAGCTACCAGGTATTATATCGAACAGAAACAATAATAAAACTGTTGGACAGTGTTAATACAGTCATCTTGTATTTGTAAAACTGAATTCTTCACTTTACCATTTATGCACACACATATAAACAGCCAAAAAGATAACAAAAAATGATGATGACCAAGGTGATGCTTATTTCTAAAGAAATCTCTTCCAGCATACGTTTTTATTCTTTTTTTTTTTTTTCTTTAGGGTGGGAAATCATCAAATAACTTCTCCCGCTCTAGGTGGAGCGGGAGGGTGTGTCAGACTATTACTGACTAAAACCCACCCGTATTCCTTCCTGTTGCCTGTGTTGCGGGGGCCTCGGTGACCCATAAGTACCTTTCCGCGACCCCGGCAGGCATCGGCCCTAGTGGACCTTTGTGCTGACGACATCTCTTTGAGGTGCGCGTGGAATACAACGTACTGTCGACTCGGGCCTGGTCCTTACCGGAAGGTGAGCTACCCATTGCTCACCGTCCGCAAGCCCGCGCCTACGGTGGCCGGAAATCCGCCCGGGATTCCCGACGCCCAGGGCGTCTCCTGCGGCGGCTAGGGGCGAGGGCGCGAAATTTGCCTTTCCCTCAACCGTCCCGCCCCCTCCTTCGCGAGCATTACTGCTTCGCAGAAGGAGGTGACGGCTGCCCATGCCCTCTCGCTCCGTACCATGGCCTGAACCAAGGCCGGACGCGAGAGATCTCTGCCGCCGATCGCCTCCACAAGGACACGACGGTGCTCTGCCCAAGCCGGGCAGATCTCCACCGTATGCTCCACCGTGTCCTCCGGGCGATCCACACAGTGGTGACACCCGGGCGTTCCAGCATACCTACGATAGGAAAGTAGATAAAAAGAGATGTAGACAACGTGTGTAAGAGTAGAAGACAAAACAAAATGCATAAAATCAAAAAACATTTAACTTTATTTAAATATAAACATACAATAATTGAAAATACTAAATACAGATGAAACTATGACGAAGTGGAAAGATAGAATTCAAATAATATCATTAATTCATTGCAGCTTGTTATTTGTAGATCTTTGACAATCAGTATTTAGGGTAGTCAGTATCGTCACCAAAGGGAGGTCAGATAGGCAGTCGCTCCATGTAAAATACTGGTATTCAGCTGCATCCGGTTAGACTGGATGCTGACCCCAACGTAGTTGGGAAAAGGCAGGCAGATGATGATGATGAGATAACTCAAGTTCAATTAATATAATTAATTGCTGCATGCAATATCACAATTGTAAGCACTTCCTAATTACTATTGTTTCCGTGTTATAGTGTCATTACGTTTTATGAGTTACTATAATGAGTAATTTTTATAAAATACCGCTACTGCCCAAGTGATTTATTAATCCCTTTGCGAATGACGATTTTTCAGTGCGTTCGAAAAATCCGAGTTGCTGAGGCTGAATCGACCGCTGAGCAAAATATACAAGAGATTCTGTGTTGCGGAATTCCGTTGTTTCCCACTGCTGGGACAAAGGCCTCTAAAACTCGAAGTTGTTTGTGTATTCATGCTTGTTTCGATTATTCCTAGAAACAGATATTACATCATTTTGCTATTTCTCTGGTTGCTAAAATAATCGATGTTGAGATTGACGTAACGAGACTGAAAGAGACGCTATATCACGTCCTAACTCTTTCGGGAATTTGTCCACAAAATATGCGTGATCGGACGATTTTAAAATAACATGCTGTGAATTACTATTGAAATAGGAAACACCGTCTTTTATCAATGACGATACAACATGAGAGCAGTGGTGGCCCAGTGGTAACGGCCGCGACTTACGAGTTGTAGGTCGTAGGTTCGAACTCTGACAGGCGCTTTACTTTGTGTAAATTATTTCATCACCCCTGCTCTCAAAACGGTGAAGGAAAACATCGTGAGGAAACCGGCATGTCCAAGAACCAAAAATTCGAAGACATGTGACATCTACCAACCCGCACTAGCCCGCGTGGTGGATTACAGCCTACCGCCTCTCACAGAGAGGAGGCTTGTGTCCCAGCAGTGGGAACATTATAAGCTGATTATGTTATACAACATGGAATAAGATATTCTTGTGCTGAATTACAAGATGGTCGAAGCCTCATAATGCGTAAGTAAATACATTTCAATTTCCCTCAATTATGCCTGTAATGTTAAATGTAAAAGGTCTTTACCTATGAAATTGCCGTTTAGTGAAAGTTAAAGTATTTTTTATATAAATATTTACTATTTCTATCAATTTAAATATGCACCCAAGTTATCGATGCATCTCTGCCAGCGCAGTGGTAATTTTCAATGCCCTTCTTGAAGAAGTGGTGTACGCGAGTCAACAAACTCTTCAAAGGCATTTTGTACTGCCTCTCGGGTATTGATTTTTTTCCCTGCCAAGAAGTTATCCAAATTTTGGATAAAATATAAGTCTGTCGGCGCAAGATCTGGTGGTCTGGCCGCAAAACTTCCCACCCCAGCTCTTGTAGCTTAGAGACGGCCTGTTGTGCCGTTTGAGGTCGAGCGTTGTCGTGTAGGAACAGCGGGGGCGAGCGATTAACCAAGGCTGGCTGGAGAATTACGAGCTTCTCCATCACTGTGTCCAGTTCCTCACAGTACACATCCGCAATAATGCTGGTGCCATTTTGTAAGAAGCTGTGATGAATTTTAACGGCATTAGACCACCAAACGGTGACCATGATTTTTTTAGGGGCAAGTTTTCGTTTGGAACATTGCCTAGGCTCTGAACCAGGGCTTAATCAATATGATGATCGCTTACGATGATCAAAAAGAATCCATTCTTTATCGCAAGTGACAATGCGGTTCAAAATCCCTTCGTTTCTGTGTTTGTTAAGCAACGCAAGGCATACCTCAACGCGTTCGTCGCGCTGGCGATCGTTCAGTTCGTGCGGCACCCACTTATCAAGGTTTTTTATCTGGCCATTTTGACACAAATGGACCAATATTGTTTTGATGCTAACGTTGAAAGGTGCTGCTAACTCAGCCGTAGATTGAGTATCGTCAGCTTCCACTATCGCCTTTAATTCGTCGTTGTTGTCTTTAGTTTTCGGGCGACCACGGGGTTCAAGTTTTAGATCAAAATTTCCATGTCAGGAGCGCTCAAACCAATAACAAGTTGTGCGTTCGTTTGTAGTGTTCACTCCATATAAGTAATTAATGTTACGAGCCGTTTGTGCGGCATTGCTACCGCGACGGAACTCGTATTCCATAATTAGGTACTCGTATTTTTATCGTGTCCATGTTGATTAAAAATATACAAATGTAGTAAAAACAAAACACGAACCAATAAAACAAATGACTAAATTTGAAAATAGAAATCCATATCTTTTAAATGATATTTCATTTGAATTTAGAATTTATTGCCAGCCATACATAAATTTACGTTTCCAATGGCCAGTATTGTAAAACAGCAACTTCATAGGTTATTTATTTTTCGTAATGCAGCTATTAATTTTTATTCTATTTGGGACTCCCAAAAAGAAACCATGTGTAAAAAATATCTTTATACCACATACCTTATTCTTATTTTCATATGATGTCATCGATCGACCAATACCAATAAAATGTGACCTACATCAAATATTAATAAACCTATTATATTATTCACTTAACAAAGTTTTTTTGATATTGATAATTTAGGTTGTATTTATGTTTATTTTTTATTATTCAGCTGCATCCAGTTAGACTGGAAGCTGATCTCAACATAGTTGGGAAAAGGCTAGTGAAAATTCATTACTTTTTAACATATAACGTATAATAATTTTATGATATTTTAAAAAAGGAATCGAACAAACAAATATAAAAAAAAAAAACATAAGTTAAATATGATCAAAATAGTCGTGGAACCGATAATTTGGGCTAAATGAAGAGAGATAACGAGAAAATTGAAGGTACATCAGATGGTAATCGCTAGACGCTATATCACGTGCTTAATCTCCCGGGAATTTGTACGCAAATGAGCGTGATCGGACGATTTTAAAATAACATGCTGTGAATCGCTATAGAAAGAGAAAAGATCGTCTTTTATCACTGATGATACGAAATAGAACAAGATATTCTTGTGCTGAATGACAAGATGATCGAAGCCTTATAATGCGTAAATACAAACATTTCAGTTTCCTCAATTATGCCTGCAATGTTAAATGCAAATATTATTTATTTTGCGTAATGCAGGTATTGGTTTTTCTTCTATCTGCGACTCCCAAAAAGAAACCTTGTGTATATCTTTACACCACATACCATATATTAATCACGTGCGATTTTCTTATGAAGTCATCGATCGGCCAATGTTAAATAAATGTGACGTACGTCACATATTAATAAACCTATTAAATTATTCTCACATCAAAGTTTTTTTAAATCAATAATTTAGGTCGGCAATTGAATAGGTAGTGTAGCGAAAAAAAATAAAAAATTACCACTTTAACATGTATAATAAATTTAATAATATTTAAAAAAAAGAATCGAACAAAAAAATATAAAAATACTTAAGTTAAATATGATCAAAATATCTTTTATTTCGATCAAAATATCTTCTATTTTGATCATATTTAATTCAAGTTTTATTTTTATTTTTTTGTTCGTTTCTTTTTACGAGAAAACTAAGGTACATCAGAAGGTAAATCTTAGTCACGCATTTGGTTTCTGAACCAAGTTATTGATTTCAATCGGTTTTAGGTGGGTGACCCCTAAATTACGTAAGCTTTCGAATTAATATTATAAAGATGAACCTAAGTTATTCCAACCAAAACAGACCTGGTTAAAAAAATCAACTAGTATTAAAATATTAACACTGAAAGTACTAATAATTATAGTAATTAAGTGTGAAGGTTTAAGTAATAATTCAATCCTGAGGAACTGCGACTGCAGGGCGTAGCGCGCCTCAGTTGATACGACGATCATGTGTCGCACACTAAAACAGACTTGCCAGTCTTTGAACTGCAAGAATTCTATGCAGCTGGTAAAGACGAACCAAGAACATGCATGCATGGTCCATAGTCCGGAACCCGGAAAAAGGCCAGAAACGGCCCTTTTTATCTGGTTCTGCACCGAAGAATATAAGAATATAAGCGAAGAATAATAATATACCATTTGCAGAATTCAAGAATCAATAAAATATGCGTACAATAACTTTTACTTGGCACAATTTTACAGTATAAATTCCAAAATTTATACCATTGACTAGATTGAACTTCTGCAACTGACGTTTCTTTCTATAAAAAACTGGCAACCTTGATAATCAAATTTGAAAATCAGAAAAATTAAGAATAGAACATTGATGGCCTCCTAGAAAAGGTGAACTTAATAGGGTCACGCTTCAGTAAGTAGAAGAAGGAATGGAATTAATCTACGTGATCGAAAACGTTAGCCTAACATCCACCCACACCATCCGATAATTTTCTCGTCGCCAAAATTCTATAGATTTTTGTAATATTTCACAAGAAAATTAAGTTAGAATATCTCAAAAATCTTAAGTAGTACGGAATGTTTAATTATGAAGTGATATTTAGTACATATTAATTAATATAAAAATACCAATAGCCACTCAGTTTCATATTGATTGTAGACTAGAATTTAAGGGTCTAGTAAAAACTCAGCACAAACTGACCAGAAAAAACGTCCAGGAAACTAAAAACATCGATTTTATCTCCAACAAATATTTGCATACAACCCCTTCGGGGTACCAGGAGCGCATAACTTTGAAAAGGGTAAATGATTTAATTATGCGAGCCCAAGTGTTAGCGCGCCACTTAATTTGATAGCTAGCGACACCTATATGCAAATGATACGTTACGACTAATTGAATATCTTTGTTCCAAAATGTTTGGGGACTCCTCGATGACTTTTGGACCCCTACTCTGTTGGTTAAAACATTCAAATGTAATCTAACTTACTTATTTGACGTCAGTTGGTTAAATTCTATATGTGGAGGCGGATGTATTAAGTCAGTTATCCCCTAAGAATAAGAATTGATGCTGTAGCTAAGTAAAGTGTGACGTAATTTCAAACCGCAAAAAAACGTGCAACGGGTTCAAATTCATTATAATGCGTTTAGCACTCTAGTAGCATAAAAAGATAAACGCAACGTGTTTAGATTCCTTAATTCTAGACCTTTATTGTAAGTGTGTTCGAGAATGTATATGAATGTCCTCATCTGTGTGTCTTTTTTTTTTGGGTGGGAAATTATCAAATAACTTCTCCCGTTCTGGGCGGAGCGGAAGGGTGTTTCAGACTCTTACTGACTAAATCCCACCCGTGTTCCTTCTGTTGCCAGTGTTGCCAGGGGCCTCGGTAACCCTTTCGTACTTTCGGCTACCCCGGCAGGTGTGTGTATGTCTACTGCTAAGTATTATGTCCATGGAAACGGAGTTAATGACGACATAATCCTTGAAAAGAAAAATAAAAGCCAAATGCTCAGCCACTAGAATCTTTTGGCGGCTCGAATGACGTTGACAGGTAGGCGCTACTGTTGGTAAACATTTCTGCAATTATTTTGTGTAATGTCACTTCGGTTACACCTATTTCGATTTGGGCCACACGCCAAAATAATCTAGTAGCGCTATAGGACACCGCGCAGGCAGCCATATTAATAATATGATTTATCTGTTGAGGTAAGTATCGATCAGGGTCACAAGTTCAAACTCCAAATCATTGAACTATCGCGGTGAACCCATTCTAAGAGTACGGTCGGCTTAATTGAAGACACTGACAGAAACATTACAAATGCATCACAAATTTCTGGCATTATTAGAAAAGAATACAACTTTTTCAAACTCAGCCAACTTTTTTGTTTTTTTTTTGTTTTGTTTCAAGCGAAAGTGAGAAGTTTTTAATTGATGGCAGCACTGATGGCGTTGACGTGTTGTGATGTTGACGTCGCACTGAAAAGTGTTGTGAAGTTTTATTTTTCATTTCGTTGAGTTCATTATTATTTGTGGTTTAAGGTACTTTATAAAAGAGCAGTTGTTACAGGTTAAATTAATATTAAAGAACAATTATTAAGGGGACTACAGGACCTAAACGCAAATTTTATAAGTTTTATAATGCCTTCAAGTATATGATCCACTTCAGTAAACAAAATCAGAAAAATATATAATATTCTTAAGGATATATGCTAGGTAGATAGTGTGTTGAAAACACAATATAACTGATTTGATACAATGGAAAAAAATCACGAAGATACCTCTAAAAATTTCTTTTAACGATTAAAAACCATACTAATATACATGCAATCATTCAGATTTTTTGTCAGATTATTCTACAAGCAACTTATTAGCATAATAGTGTTTTATTTTTTTTTAGCCTTTTTGTAAATCAATAATCGCTTCATATTTTGCAATAAATTACCAGCGTTGTGTCATCGTGCGCTTCTCTTTCTTTTCTATGCAGTCCGACAGTGACCGCGCTTTAGGTGTTGTCGGCTACAATTATGTGGCGTAAAATCGCATCGCTAACGTTACCTAATCAATATCACTATCACAATTAACATAATTCAAAAACCTATGCAAAAACCCGAAAGGAGAATAAATCAAACGAAACATCATCTTTAAAAAATAAATGTATTTAACTAAAATTTAAAACGATATTGGACACCACATGTGAGCAAAAACCTGGAGCACCAAAACTCTTTCATATGAGTGAGAAGTCGAAAGAATTCTGGACAATACATTCTAAGACTAGTAATATGGCATTAAACATTTGTGGTTTCAAGAGTAGTTCTTATCCAGTTCACGTATTTGGCAACTGAGGTGTAGACTCCTGGCCAGCCATCTCTACCGCAGCCAAAACCAAAGGACACTACTCCAACTGCCTCCCAGATGCCTTCAGGCCTCCTCTTCATTAAAGGTCCACCTGAGTCTCCTCTACAGGCATCCTCAGCGAAGACACCTCCAGCACAGAGCTGGTTTTCTCCTAGATTTGCTCCAAGAGTCCTGTATTTGCTTACGCAGTTGGCATGGTCGAAGATTGGGAGACCAAGCTTTAGTTTGATGGGGCTATTCTTTCCTGTAATTAAAACGTTTGATTGATTTTAGAACAGATTGCATACATACATTACGTTTGCACACGCCTTCTTCCCATAGGGGTAGGCAGAAACTACAGAATGCCATCCGCTACGATCCAGCTTGATTTGTTGTTTATTGACAGAAAGATTATACTTGTTTTGACACGTGTAAGTATATATTTCTATTAATTAGAAATTTACCATATGTCCTTATCTATGTCTTATGTATTGCGTCATGTCCACTAGTGTCAATATAGCAAGAACACTACTACATGAATGTATTGGCGCTCAAATGACGTTTGTGCAATGTGTTTGTGAAATTTATTCAAAAAACAATATGGCGGCGTCAAAAAAACCTTCTAGCACTATACGAGTATATGATTTTTTTTTTTTGATCCTACATTGTGTTTTTCGTACATAATTTTATACGGAGGTATTGCCAACATTTTATTATATGCAAAACGAACATCCTTTGTATACTCATCTCAATATATTCCTAACACAATCAGGTTTCAATTAATGAATAATTTATACAATGATTCCAACCGGTGAGACCTCTAACCTCGATTCAATATATACACGTGACTGATAAGAGAACTACAGGGAAACCTTGTCCGTATTATTTAGAACATAACATACATAAACATCACGCCGTGTTTCCCCGTAGGGTTAGGCTGAGGTGTACCTGTAGTAGTACACCCACATTTCGCCAGTTATGTTTAAGTCCCATGTAATACGGGGCGAGCACATTGCAATCAACCGGGCACAAATCCAGACACCGGGCTAAATTCCAGATGGAACACCCAATAACACTTTGCCCGACCTGCGCTGGTTGTAGCGCTTGCGACCACTTGACCAATATATTATAAAAAAAAACGCCAACAGCAAACAAGCATAAACTTAAGAACAATGTATTATAATTTCTATTATGGGATAAGCTGATATTTTTGGTAGGTTTTTACAACGACAAATTAAGCTATATATGTTCAATCATCAAGGTGATTTTTTTAAAGCCCCGAGCTGTTTCTTTTTCATCAGAAAATCTCAGAATCACTTTGTCTGACCAAGGACTTGAACCTCGCACATGACGCTTAGCTACACTAGACTAGTTCTTATGAACCTTATGAACACTAGACGACTAAAAAAACTCTTTTACAAAAAAAAAACAACCTTCTTCCAAAAAACACTACATAGTGACAAATAGCTTTCTCAATTAATAATAAACTGTATTTTAGTTAAATTAAAGTTATTTTTCACTTTGTAGTGGTTTTTTTTGGAAGTAGGTTTTTTTTTGTAAAAAAATTTGTATTTTTCACCACCAAATGAAAAAAATAATAATTTTCAAAATCGGTCCATAATTGACGAAAATATCGATGAAAATATTTCTTTCGTTTAATAAAAAAATGCATACGAGCATAATATTATGCTCATCCTTTTTTGAAATCGGTTAAAATGAACCCATCATTAATGATAAGAATTTCATTAGATATTCTAAACGTAAGGTCAATCTAGATAATGTTTATAATAGATATTTTTATTCTTATTTTGTTGTCTTAATTTTTATAACAATAAAATAGAAATCAAACCACAAGATCATAATAATACACTGTTTACAATTATTGTTCTTAGTCATAACCACGAAATATCCAAAAAAATGCTTTTAACATTAAATCGACCTTGCTTTTAAATTATACGTAAAACCCGATACGATTGATTGTAAATTCCGTATTCGTAGAAACAGCTATTAGGTACTAAAATCGATAGTATGTCATTGTGTACGTACCATTTAGGGTTTTTCCCCAACCAGCTACGTAGACATCGTTGCCGGTTTCTAGACGATCTCTATTGTCTACTAGACAGATGGGCTGGACGTAATCTGTGAAAAAATAAAAACATGATTGTAGAACCAACACCCTAATTTGCGTGCGTTTCAAGGACATTGCTACTCCATTGCTTCATATGTTCAAAAAATTTGTCAGCTCAACAATGTCAATAACGCAATTAATGTTATTGAACTGCCAAACCCATTGCTACTGTAAGTATGTTACACACGTGCCGGGGTCGCGGGAAGTCACTTATGGGTCACCGAGGCCCCCGCAACACAGGCAATGGAAGGAATACGGATGGGTTTTAGTCAGTAAGAGTCTGACACACCCTCCAGCTCCACCCAGAGCGGGAGAAGTTATTTGATGATTTCCCATCCACAAAAAAAAAGTATGTTACACAATTACCCCGCAGATTTTGGGACTTTGGCAAGGCTTTCTTTTCAGTGCAAAATGCTCGGTCGTAGCAGCAGATATAATGTACCTACTGGTTTTGTCTAGTTTAAACCAGTTTCTTCTGACGTATATTGAAACAAGTTTGACCTACGATAGTCTAGTCTATTCAGAATTCGCCGGTCATATTGATATGTATATGCACTTTGTGAATAACATCATAACGTCACGCCTTGTTTCCCCGAATGGTAGATGTGTACCTGTAGTACCTACACCCACATTTCGCCAGTTATATTTAAGTCTCATGTAATAAGGGGGCGAGCCTATTACCATCAACCGGGCACAAATCCAGATACTGGGCTGCTACTGAGAAATTGCAGATAGAAAAACCCAATAACACTGCCCGACCCGGGAATCGAACCCAGGACCTCATGCTCAGCAGTAGCGCTTGTTACCACTAGACCAACGAGGAAGTCGGAATATAAATAGATTGACTGTAAAATGCTCTTGAAAATAAAGAATTATCCAATGTGGTTTGGTTTTAAAAACTTGTGCGACAAGATCTATGTTCGTATATAAATAAAAAAATAATTTTAAAAATCGGTGCGAAACTGACAGAGGAGAAATCGGCGAACATACATTAAAATATATATATATATATAAAATACGGTCTTTATAAAATTCGTATAACTTTCAACGTTCATAAAAGCTTCATCCAAGAAAACCAGACACGGATGGACAAAATCACAAATAAATCAATCCACGGAACCTTACATAACGTTCATACAGTTTTATTGTCATAAATACAGCAGAAAATGGTAAAAGACCACACCAATATGCCCAGATCTTACAAGCCACAGCACACGAAGACGTCT